>OY560207.1:748495-1456991 GCA_961405105.1 Perizoma affinitatum
GAGGGGGCGGTGCGCTGTCAACTCAAATTAAAATTACGCTCTGCAGATTATTTCGCGATTTTCCTAAAAGCTTTTTACTGAATTAATTTACGCTGTAACGTGATATTTTGCCGACAATCTAATACCTCCTTGTCACGGTATCCGAAAGTTAGAAAAGCGAACGCGATTCACTGGGTCGAGCGCGGTAGGAGAGGATTGCTATTTTTGTTTTGTAACCCAGTTCTATTGTAAATATTGTTTTTACGGGCGTAATAAGGTAGAAAAACAGTTTGAAACTGGAAAGTGCAGTGCTGAACTCCGTTGCGTTAACGTTTATAATTCTGTGAAGCGCGAATCTGTGTCAATAGACCGTACAAAACTGTTTTTGTGTCTCAAAATGCATTGCCAAAGTGATGAATATAATCAGACTGTGACATCTACATAGAACCTTATTTTTAAACTCTCTTGGTGCCTTTCAAGAGGAAAACTATGAAAATCAAAATAATTTATCCTACAGAGTGAAGTGTAATACTCAAAAATGGAATGCAATTTATTTTTATAACCCATGCTGTGAGTTTTGATAATGGAATCTGATTTATAGTCTTGTGAATTGATTTCTTAAATGAATTCGTCTGCCGAATGGGATTTGGTGAAATGAAATCATTTGCAATAACATGAGGCGTGTGTTTGGAGTTTGCTCGGACGGCTGGCTTCCGTGCGGACAGAATGTGAGCCTGGATGTCAAATAGATGTTGTTTGTATGTTGTTTTTTTTTTAACCGACTTCAAAAAAAGGTGAAGGTTCCCAATTAGTTTTTTTTTGTCTTGATTTCTTTGTCAGTTGTTAAATGATTTTGATGATTCTTTTGTTGTTGTATAGAGAATGATCCTGAAGAGGTACTATGAAAGTTTTAGTTTTATTATTATCACAATTCTTTTATATATAGTTATTTAGCCTTTTCTATAAAGATGGTGATGCAACAAGCTCCCCTATTCTGTATCTGAAAGTCGAATGTTTGAGAAGTAAAATGATTTTCACTTGCGCATAGTTACTATCAATATGACAACAGATTATGGGCTTGGGTTGATCATTTGACTGGTCAAACTTTCGTCTGACTTTAAGGGGGATTTCATCTGTGGTGGTGGTTGGATTAGTCTTTTTTTTTCTTAGATATGTATCATTCTATGGTAGTGTTTGGTGCATGCTGCATGAAGTTACATTAACACAGCCATCTCTGCAATATTATTGTACCAAGTCCATCCATGTATAAATGTGGCGGACGAGTTGCCAGCTGCAACTCAAAAGGTTTGATTCCTGCTGCGGGACAAATGTTAGCATGTTCTGCGGGTTTTTGTTCCAGGTCCGGGCGTCACTGGGGAGTCCTGGTGTGGGGTCAGGATTTGATTCCTGCTGTGAATCAAATGTTAGCATGTTCTGCGGGTTTTTGTTCCGGGTCTGAGTGTCACTGGGGAGTCCTGGTGTGGGGTCAGGATTTGATTCCTGCTGCGGGACAAATGTTAGCATGCTCTGCGGGTTTTTGTTCCAGGTCTGGGTGTCACTGGGGAGCCCTGGTGTGGGGTCAGGATCCTGTCTGTTCAATTTATTCCATTAAATTATCAAAAATTTGGTTTGTGATATGTACCCTGACAAGAGGTAATTACATTTTACACAATAGTACAAAAAATTACTACCTAACTTATCAACAGAAGCATTGTCAAATTGCATAAAATACTAAGTAGATATATATAAGAATTTAAGAAATGTTTAAATAATCAGATATCATTTGGTTATAATAATAATAATATCATATTCAAATATTTTTTATCAGCAAAAGCTTTGTCTTACTTACTTTAACTTTTATTAATTAAATGTTGTCTAGTAATAATAAAATAAATAATACTTAATAGCTATTAGAGATCTTGGTTAACCAAGTTTTTAGTATAAAGCAGTGGTTTTTATTTATCTTCTGTTGAATGTTATTCATTTTATAAAATGACACTTGTCACTGATCACAGAGAAAACCTTTTATAATCTGCTCCTACATAATATGGTCTGCACAAAAAAGGGTTTTTCACACCTTTTGTGTTGATTTTTGTTCATGTCAGTTTCATAGTGCTTTGCTTTGCACATCCGGACACATATTCGTTAAACAGCCTATATCCATATAATAGGTTGGGGAAAAAGTTTCTTCGCATTTTTTAAGAAAATTCAAAACATTTTTTAATATAGTTTATTTACATTTAACTAAAGTATGTAGGTACCATTTTGTTCGATAACTTTTTGCCATTTTGTAGGCAGGGACATGATCCCATTGCTATAAAAACTTTGGGGCTTCTGTTCAAAATACCGCGACAAGTGGTTTTGGCAGTCCTCTCGTGATGTTAACCTGACACTGCCTAAAGAATTCTGAAGAGACCGAAACAGGTGGAAATCTGAAGGTGCAAGGTCAGGACTATACGGCGGATGCATTAACACATCCCAGCCAAACTCTCTTAATTTTTGCTGAGTGGCTAAAGATGTGTGAGGTCAAAAATGGTCAAAAATTTCTTCAAAAATGGTTCGGTTTCATTACGTCGTAATAAAGAATCACAAATGAGAACACGGTTCATTAGGTTTCTTTCAGTGAGCTCGTGAGGTACCCAAATATCGAGCTTTTTTGTGTACCCAGTTTTTTTCAAATGCGCCAAAACTGTTTTGTGGTCAATTCCCAGTTCTTCAGCTACGTCGTAACTACTGATATGCCGATCTTGCTCCACTTTTTCAAAAATGGCATCCATTTTATCCGTAATAGGGCGACCAGAGCGACGTGCATCTTTGACATCAAAATTTCCGGATTGAAAACGCTTAAACCAAATTTGTGCTACTCTCACAGACACTGCACTAGGTCCATAAACATCGCAAATTTTTTTCGCGGCTTGCGTTGCATTTTTACCTTTTTTGTAGTAAAATTTTAAAATGTATCGAATTTCTTCATTAGATTCACTCATCTTAACAGTACGAAAAACAAATAAAAATCACACATTTTCCTAATTTGAATTTGGAATTATCTTCTTTAAAATTTAAACTTTTAATGATACCAAAACCAGCTAGATACAAATAGTATAGCCAAAGATATTTTATTACAAGTTCATACATACAATAATGCGAAAAGACTTTTTCCCCAACCTAATATATTAAGGTTTTGTTATAGTGTAAAGCTCTACTGGTCTATACCAGTAGAGCATGTTAGCCGTGCCAGATGGGGAGAGAAGATAAAATGAACTCTGTTTCTTCCGTCAAACAAATGAGAGAGACACTGTTGTTTGGTTTGTGATCGCCAATCGGGAACCTTTCTTTCCTCAACAGTTGACAATTATGTGAGTGATATGGATTGCCCAATGCAACTCCATGCAGCTATGCACCTGCTTGGGGTTAAGTCAATTGTATTCTAACTTCAAACCAATAGCTATAATTTTTCAAACTTTAAATGTTGGGTAGTTCTTTGGTATTTGGTGGTCAGTCGGTTTGTAGTTAAAGAAGGATTAAACCCACTTCATTCGCTTCATACATTTTCATGAATTGCAAGTCTAGTTTTATCATGCAGCTTTCCTTGCATGGTATGTAAAATTATATGCCTAACTATAAAATATATTTTGTGCCCTACCATAGCGTTATGACTTTGTCAAATATAGCTATTTTAAAATAGTAAATCTTGTACCTAACTTAAATACTCATACTCATACTTATTTATTAATTGTAGTAACTACATAGTATACTTGGTTTTGTCAAATTGCTTAATATAAGATATAATAAATCTCGTCAGTTATCTACATAATAAATCTGGTCATTTAAAAGCCATTTAAACAGACAAGCACAGTGATTTAAGAAGTGTTAGGATCAAAATAAATCCATGTTATTTATAAAGTATCATAATGTTCTACGAACCGATGCAATTCAATTCAATATAATTTAATTTAAAATTATTATGCTACTGAAAAGAGTTAGCGGCGATGGGCTTGCAACCTGTCACGTGGAATGCTTACTACTTGCAAAACGCGGGCATGTATCAAATGTAATGTTTAGACGTGCCTCTGACTACCCCCTACTTGGTATCCTCAAAGATCTACTCACTGAGTATGTATCTGAGGATGTCCACCATACAGTCGTGAGCGTGTTTCTTTTTTCTTTTTTTGAAGAGTTATTGACAAATGACAGTTACGAACTAAAACTAAAATAACGTGAAATAAATTAAGTTCAGGTCGAATTACAATCAACATACTAAAACAGGTGTTAGTATGTTGATTGTGATTTGACATGTATAATTATGTTACTTCTAAATATGCGTTGTATATAATTATGTGTGGGGGTAGGTTTATCTGTGTAGGAGTGTGTGTGTAAGGTTTAATTATAGTGTGTTACAAAATTTTAAAAACCTCGCTTTGCCTTCTGTGTTGTATTGCAGCGCCCCCTAGTGGCGTGTGGCGTTATAAGTATAACCTTAACGAAGAACCATTTTGGAAGTTCTTAAATTGCAAAAAAGCTGTTACTATCGGTTAAGCCGTTTTGGAGTCGAATGGTAGCAAATAAGCTTTTAATCATCTCTTGGCCCAAATGCATATACCAGCTTCTTGGGGTCGCCAGTAAATAATACGTCTTTACCTATGAAATTGCCGTTTTGTTGCGTTTTCTAAATTCTAAATTCAAATGAATGTTGCTTTTAAGGGAACAAAACATTTTCTTTTTACTGTTTTTGAAAATAGAAATTTTCAAAAACAGTAAAAAGAAAATGTTTTGTTTTACCTCCAATTTCATTATATTTGCAAAAGGATTCTAAAGAAAACTTGCGTTATTTTCGAACATGACTTACGACGAGGAAACAATTAATCTCAAACGGTAAGCAATATTAACGACGTGTATGGACCCACCAATACCAACAAACGAACAGTGCGTTAATGGTTCAACAGATTTTTTTCTGGAAATGTTGATGTTGCAAACGAACCTCCCGGACTCCCGGAGAACGACGCTGATAATAACTAATTGAAAACGGATCTATCTCAAACTGATGCTTGCATAGTATTTTGAAAACGGATCCACTTCAAACTGATGCTTGCATAGTATTTTGAAAACGGATCCATCTCAAACTGATGCATATGATTTTGAAAACGGATCCATCTCAAACGGATGCTTGCATATGATTTTGAAAACGGATCCATCTCAAACTGAGGCTTGCAAAGGATTTTGAAAACGGATCCATCTCAAACTGATGCTTGCATAGTATTTTGAAAACGGATCCACTTCAAACTGATGCTTGCATAGTATTTTGAAAACGGATCCATCTCAAACTGATGCATATGATTTTGAAAACGGATCCATCTCAAACGGATGCTTGCATATGATTTTGAAAACGGATCCATCTCAAACTGAGGCTTGCAAAGGATTTTGAAAACGGATCCATCTCAAACTGATGCTTGCATAGTATTTTGAAAACGGATCCACTTCAAACTGATGCTTGCATAGTATTTAGAAAACGGATCCATCTCAAACTGATGCTTGCATAGTATTTAGAAAACGGATCCACCTCAAACTGATGCTTGCATAGTATTTAGAAAACGGATCCACCTCAAACTGATGCTTGCATAGTATTTTGAAAATGGATCCATCTCAAACTGATGCTTGCATAGGATTTGATCTTAGTGTCAAAACAATATCAAGCCATTTGTGGCAAATCGGCAAAACAAAGAAGCTAAATCGAATTTCTATTTTCTCATACGAAACGGCATTATTATAGGTATACACCTATTAAAGTTTGGCTGTCTCTACCAGACGCTATTTAGCGTAGCACTGTACAACATTTTCAAAGTTTATACTTAACTAAGCTGATGTGTTATTTCAAAGTCAAAGTCAATAGGTTTTTATTCATTGAAATCACAAGGATCATATAGAAACGTCAACTTAAAAACTAGGTGAATTTACGGCGATTCCTCGCGCGCCAATAGACCAAGCCTAGAAAAATCAGGCAACAAACTCTGCTTGGTTATTTTTTTCATGATCCTTCATTCAGCTTTAGTGTGGTGCCAATCGAACAAGGTGAACTCGTTTATATAAAAAAAGTACTAGTCTAAGAATAAAATCAAGTCTAAAAAAGTATCAACTAAAGTTCATAAAACAACACACGATACGCTTTATAATAATAATAATCCTTTATTTGTGTGCAATAAAGTATTTCCTATCTTCTAGCTATCTATCTGTCTATCTCTCCCAAATATGCTAAGCATTTACCGCTAATGGACTCTCCTTTTATCTCTGCTGAGCTGTGAGATAAACTCAAGTGGCGTTTAGTACTACTTACTAACGAGTCATATCTTGAGTGACACTCAAGTTTGGCTATTAGTTTTTGTGAATGTTGTTCGTTGAGTGTCATTGATTTGCAAAGATTTTCACCGGTTTTCGGTGTGGTATCTTTTGGATTATGCAGTGGCGTTAAATACTTTGTTTACAGAACACTCTAAATGTTTTGCGATCTTTCTGTAAGTTCGTTTTAGTTTGAAATTAAATGTATTTTTTTGTTTTTGCTGCATTCTTCTTTTTATCAATTTTTAATAGAGAAACTGATAAAAGGTAACCTAATCGAATGAGTAAGAAAAGGCGGCAAAATGCATTTTGAAATGACTTTAAAAAAAATGTGTATTTTTGTTTTAAAATTCAATTTTAGAACCTAAGTCGTACTTCGTTTCTAATTAGTGTCCGACTGACAGCAGTAAGAATATGTGAACTCTTTCTTTAAAATGTATTTTTTTTTATTAAACTATTTCATAGGTTGTCTAAATTATTATTATACTAGAGATATGAGTTTAAATTGTGATTTACTAAACTTATCTTTATCCTCCAATTAATTGCATAAAAATGTTGGTTACTTTAAAAAAACTATTAAGCGGCTGAGTTTTTCTAATTATATGACCACCAATGTACATAAACTGACGCTCGTTTTCCGGAGGGGTAGGCAGAAACTAATTTCCACTTTTTATGATCCTGACATATCTCTTTCGTTTCATTCACTTTTATTACATTCTTTAAGCATGCTCACCGGTTCAGGATACTCCCGACCAGCAGGGCGATCACACTAACCCATGGCTATCGAGATGGCAATCAATCCACAAATTATCTGATTGCCATCTCGATAGCCATGGGTTAGTGTGTACGATACACTGACCTTTCTCCAGAACGTCTTCAATTTGGTGAGAGTACTATCGCCGGGGGCTAGCCCCTTCCAAAATGATACTAAACCACGATAGTCAATGCTTTGACTATGTAATGTCACTCGCTTCGCTCGCTCAATAAAGTATAATTTTTCTCCCGCAGGGCTCCCCTAACGGCTCAGTGATGTCCTGTCAGTCGCTCGCCGCTCGCGCCTTCGCCGACAATGACAAGGACATGACGCACGCCACCACTTTCCACAGGTAGGTAAACATCGCAATTCTGGGGCTTAACTATTTGACCACTGTGGTGCAGTGGGCGAAGGCACGCCTAAGGTGCAGTAGGTTGCGGGTTCGATTCCCGCCGCGGGACGAATTTTGTATGAACTGTAAATTTTTGTCTGGGTGTTTTCTATGTATGATTTGTATGTATTTACAAAAAAAATGTATGTAATTAGTATATCAGTCATGTAGTTCTCTTAACAAGCTCTGCTTACTTTGAGGCTAGATGATGCTGTGTGAAAATGTCCAGCATTATTATTATTATATCCGTCGAAACCGAAACGTGAAATCCTCACGCACTAAATCGTTTACACACGCCTGTTTTGCCCTAGCTCAAGAGGAGTCGTGCAAAATTGCGTGTCATGGAGACAATTTAAAAAAAACAGGCGAAAAAAAGCCTGGGGTCTTGAAAGACCCTACGCCTTTTAAGGGGCCATCCAAGACCCCAAGCATTTAAAGGGGTGCCCATGACCCCAAGCCTAAGATGGCTCTAAGTGATGCACCATGGTACTAGTGGTTCTTGATATCCACGAAACAGGGGATCCTAGTGCCGGCTCAGGGCTATGGACAACTGTTAGATGTTTATTTATTTATTGCGCTTGTGATTTCAGATCTGTGAGGTTCAGTTCGGAATCGCGCGGTTCCGGCAGGGCTTCCAATGACCAGGAGATCAAGAGGGAAACGTCAGGTATGTTTGTTAATTAAAAAGCGATAACCACACTCGTGGAGAACATTGAAATCCGAGATTAATACGATTCAGCGTGTGTGGGACCTTCATTTTCGCCTGCGATATGATAAACGCATTTCGGCAATGCGTTTATCATATCTGCCAAGTGACGCCGATCTCGATTTATGTATCTTTAATGTAGCACCACTCGATTTTTAAAACTCCTATATTAGCTTCGCTTGTAACTAAATAACATAAACTGGTCGAAGCGATGCGTGACAAGAGAGCTGGCTCTTATCTGGGTCAACGCATTAGCATTGCCATTCAGCGTGGCAATGCGGCCAGTATTTTGGGAACGCTTCCGCCTGGTAGTGATCTGGTTCAGTTGAGCTATCTATAGATCGTTTGCAACGGTCTTTAGATGGCTAGCTGTTTCATCTATCTTTTTTGTATACATATACCTACTTGTAAATAGTTGTATGAATAAATGTATAGTTTCTTTGAATAAAAAAAAAACAAACATATAATCAAAACTTGGAAGTCAATTTTAATCTATTTCTAATTGTCGTATCGAAATGAAATTCTGTATCAAAAATCAAAATGTTTTTACAGTTCTATTACATCTAAGGTTGGGAGTTTCTGTTAAGTAAACTATAGTTGTGTTAGAAAGCCCCGCTGTTCCATATCCTATAGTAGGTATCATTACAGATTATAAAGTAGGTACTTATGTAGCTCGGATGCCATACTATAATTTGGTATCTGGTCTGATGATGATATCAGGTGTATAGTGGAACTCTTCAGTGGCTTTAAACCGCTCAAGTTTGGGCTCATATGATTAGTTTTGACGAATCCAATAGATTGGGCTTGGTAACGAGGGTCTGATGATGGACAGTGGAATTCTTTTATAGTGCGTGATAATGCGTGTTATTGAGTTTTTTTTAACTACACATATTATTACTAGTAACGTATGATGCCTGTATAATTATGCGTTTGCCATAATAGGTTGTTTGTCTGTTAGTATTTATCTCCGGAACGGCTGGTCCGATTTAAATGCGGGTTTGCAATTTATTTGTACGTCTTCGAGGATATACAAATAAATAGAAAAATCGGGGTTTTTTTACCACAAGCAAATAGGGGGCGCTGCAATCGATTATGGAAATGGACGTTAAGGATTTTCAGTGTTTTGATTTCTTCTGATGAGTTTGAAATGACAAATATCAGAAAGAGCAGTGTTCTTCGAACATAATTATAATTAAGATAAATCTCTTACAATGTTAAAGATATTGTAAAAAAATGTTTTATTTTTTTACGGCACAAGTTTATTTATTTATATTAAAACTATTACTAAACTATTTAAAAATAAACATTTTTAAATAGTGTTTTTAAGCAAAGCCCTAATTGTTTATACATGTTTCCAGGGTCGATATCCCTAACAGCGCTGGCGGTGACTCCCGTGACGTCACAGTGCTCGGCCATGAGCCAGTCTGTACCCTCCAACTCACTCAACTTCGATCTGGATATCGAGGTAAGATGGTTACGGCTTGGGGTCTTCGACGACCCCTATTATTGTCATTTATCATGATAAATATTTCGACAATTATTTCAATGATTCGGGTCAGGGCTGACGATTATTACTTGGGGTTTTGTTTGACCCACAATGTTTGGTCAACCCCCATTATGGGTCACCCATGCCCCAATTAATTTAACTTACTTATATGACGCCCATCTAAGTTAAATGTGTTGGAAGGATAGTTATATTATATTACTTGTCTTCCAAATCATTTAACTTAAAAATATATTGCCCATAATTTACCCCTAAAAAAGGGTAAACCCCCAAAAAGTTGAGAATCGTGCAACAAGTAACAAGCCCATCGCTGGCCCTTGGAACACTAATGCCTTCGAACTGGTTCAAGGGCATGTCGGTTTCCCCGCGATGTTTTCCTTCACCGTTTCGGGCACCGGTTAAGAATGTCAACTTGTTTCTTTCATTAATTCAATTGCCATGTCCGTTTATGAATATTATGTTTGTTTGTTTGTTTGTTGATGACGAATGTGTTTCGCAGCCGAGCGATCAGCAGACATGTCGGTTCCCGAAGCTGGAGGAGTGCGCTCACTTCCACTACGAGAGAGTGGCGCTCGGAGGGCTCAGTGTGGAGGTCGCGCCGTGCGAGGGAGACGCTACCGACTGCGCGGAGGAAGGTATGCGTATACTTGTAGTTGTAGAGAGAGGAAGGATGTAAGGAAGGAGCTAGGGAGGAAAGAAGGGAGGGAGGGAAGGAAGGAAGGAAGGAAGAAAGGAGGGAGGGAAGGAAAGAAGCTATATTTTTGTTTTCTAATTTTCATGAAAATCCGTTCAGTAGTTTTTGTGTGAAAGAGTAACAAACATCCATCCTCACAAACTTTCGCATTTTTATTAGAAGTAGGATTTCGATACCAAAATATATGTGAAAGACTTACAACATTTCTTTAAATAAAAATGTAAAGGCTGGGTTACTAATATAGGCAATGTGTTATGTTAGCTCTAAGGTAACTCTCCGGAGAGTTATAGTTTTTATGTGAATTATGTATCATCATTTAAAAAAGTTAGAGGTTTACCTGGTATTTTAATTAAAAGATTAATAGGGTTTTTTTTGTTTCATTTTGAGAGTTGTCTCACAGGCGATGATTAGTAAGTAGTTATAAATTTATAATAATCTTCTAGTGTTAAAATCAGAAGGATAATTTTGAAACGTCGGTGTTATCTACTGCCTGTTCCCCCGCGACCAAGACACGAAAGAAAAGCAACAAAACAAGGATGGTTATACTTTTTAATGATTCTTTTACAAAACAATAGGTACATACATCGCCTGAAATTGGTTGGAAGAAATCGCTTTCAGCGATAAGACCGCCCATCGTGCATTTTGTTTTAACTTTTTCAACAATTCTTGAGGAAGGTTATAGGCTATTTAACATCACGCTACGGTCCTTAGGATCCGAGCAAAAGAATTAATAGTGCGGGCGGGCGATGCGACGCGGTGGGTCGGGGGCCGAGGGCGGCCGTGGCACAACTAGTTATTATACATTGATGTTCGTAGGTTGGATCTGCCTCCGAGTGCGCTCGCACGTGGTGGAGGGGGGAGCGGAGGCGGGCGCGGAGGCCACGTTGCTCGGCAGCTGGAGCGAGGGCGACGTGCGGGAGTGGACGTTGGCGCGCAGCCGCGACCACCTGCGCCGTCTCGACGAGATACTGCACAGGTGAATTACGATGATGGAAAACACCATTCTGCACTTGTCCCACGTTACGTGGGGTTTCTTCTTCCATTCCCACGTTAACTAGACGAGATACTGCACTGCACAGGTGAATTACGGTGATGGAAAACATCGTCCTGCCCTTGCCCCGCATCACGTGGGGTCGGCATAATTCGTCTCTCACGTCGCCTGGACGAGATACTGCACAGGTGAATAACGGTGACAGAAAACATCAACCTGTTCCTGTCTCACGTTACGTTGGGTCGGTACAACATTTTTCTCCCTCTCTCTATGTGCCGATCTGAAGGTCGAAATTTCGAACCTGGACGTGCACCGATAGATTTTATCATTAGAAATGTATATCTATAGATCGTTTGCAACGGTCTTTAGGTACTAGCTACCTAAAGACCGGTATTTTTGTTTATACCTACTTTTACATAGTTGTATGAATAAAAAAAAAACGTATAACTTACAATTGTATTATAAATTGTTGCAGATGTATCTACGATAGGAAAGTGTCCGGTCTGCCGAATCTGTCCGCGGACACGGTGACAAGTATGTCCGAGGAGGAATACAGACGGTTGATCTCAGATTACATGCACCATCTGTCCATCATAGCGGACGACAGCATCAACTGCGGACCCGCTTTGAACTGGCTACAGATGGATAATAAAGGTAACTCTCTCTCTCTCTATGACTTACAAGCCACCACACACCCTCCAACACACACTTTCATACCTACACACCCACATCCACGCAGACACAACAGGCACACCCACATATTTACATATACATAGCCACCACACACCCTCCTACACACACTTTCATACCAACACACACACGCCCACGCAGAAACAACAGGCACACCCATATACACCTTGAGACGGGAACTTCAGTTCCTCTAACTAAACGGTGAACGAAACGTCAGCGTGATGATATTCTAGTATAATTGTTTTTTTTTGTTAATTTCCAGGTCATAAGCTGCTGGTGGCGAATGAGGACTCCAGCTCCATAAACACGCCGGCGGTGGCGGCCGCCTACTCCGTCAGGAAATACGTATCGCAAGTGGGTATCAACGGGTGGTACCAGAGCTGCTTGTGAAAGTGCTTGTCCAGGGTTGTACTACACAACACACAAAATTAAATATAAATAACTACAACTTACATATATTATCATTATTTACAAAAATAGTTTTATGAGCTATGGTTCGTTATAAAATAATTAAGTCCAATTGTACACTGAAAGAACACTGCAATGGCAAAATTACATTTTAAAAATGACAGCAAAACAAACAGCACAACGAAACTATACAATGAAAACACTAATACACTGTATCACTAGGTACAACACTAGCACAACGGTCACTTCACTAGTCACTGGGTATCGCTTATTTATCACTTCGAACTATTCACATTCCAATCTTGAACAGAACTGACTCTACGGGTCGCTCGCCGCGCATTTATATCGCGCATTTTTTTATAACTATTTGCAGTTACCATTGTTTTCTTTGTTTTATGTACCTACTTTTATGATGTTCCAGTAAATGATTTTTGATTGATTGATTGACTACCAACATACCTATTTCTGCCGCCAAGCAGTAATGCTCCCATTGCTACCCAGATACTTATTATCTGGGTAGCAATGCGAGCCTACGTGTTATTAGGATAGGATAGGACGACCTCTGGGGCGCAGTTGGCGAAGGCACGCCTGAGTCGCAGAAGGTTGCGGGTTAGATTCCCGTCGCGGGACAAATTTTTGCATCTGCCAATATTTGTCTCGGGTCTGGGTGTTTTTCTATCTATAATAAGTATGTATTTACAATAATAATAATAAAAAAAAAGTATATAAGTAGTATATCAGTCATGTAGTTCCCATAACACAAGCTCTGCTTAGTTTGGGGCTAGATGATGCTGTGTGAAAAATGTCCAGCATTATTTATTTATATTTATTTATAGGATGAATCTGTTGTAATTTTTGTTTTTATAATGTTATAATGATATGAATGAAAATCTGAACATAAATGGATTGATAATGATAATCAAATCCCCTGCGAATGAGATTTCTGGACTTTTGGTCCATAAATCTCCTGCAATAATCAAAGGAAGGTAGCAACAGGGATTTCTGGACAAGAATTCCAGAAATCCCCGGAACCATTTATTTAAACTGTATTTTTTTTTAATGAAATTTATTTTACTAAATAGGTAATAACAGTCATTTTTAAAAAACGGAAGCTTAATAGAATGCAAAACAGAATGAGAATACAGGTATTTGTTTTTTCCAGGCTCGAGACGAAATTAGCTTCGACGTGGGTGATATGATCTCGATCATCGATATGCCGGGTGAGTGTTCATTTGCGCTACGCTATTATCCCCCTCGAACGGTGAGGGAAAACATCGATGGGAAAATAAACCATTTTTAATGTGGATTTTTCATCCTGTGTAGACCGGTATGTCCTAGAACCGTAAAAATCGTAGTCAATCGTATCGTATCCTATATGTAAAAGGAAACAAACACGCTCACGACTGTATTCCCCATGACGGACATCCGCAGATAAATAATCAGTGGGTAGATTTTTAGAGGGTAGTCAGAGGTACTCTTGACTTTGATTTTCTCCAAAAAGTCTCCAATTTGATATACTATGTGTATAAGTAATGTATATAAGTATCAGTCATGTAGTTCACATAACACAAGCTCTGCTTAGTTTGGGGCTAGATGATGCTGTGTGAAAATGTCGCACCAAAAAAGGTACTAATTGTTTTTTTTAAACGCGTTTTTTGTTGATAAACGACAAACTTTTGAGTGTATCAAACCAGGGAATATTTATACTCCATTAAAATTTCAGAACTTTATTGCACACTACCTAAAGGGAATTTTGAAAAAAAAAAGTTTTATTTATTTTAAAGTTTATTTGTACCGAGTTTTGAGCGAATCTAACCAAGGATTAAAAATTTCCATAGAAACTTTACTACCCTGTTTAACCCCGTCAGGGATTGATTTTCGAAAATTAGATTACCCTATGTGTTATTCCAGAACCTCAACTATTTACATTCCAAATTTCATAAAATTCTGTTTAGTAGCTACGGAGATACGTGGTAACAAACATTCACACACACAGACTTTCGCATTTATAATATTAGTAGGAAGTAGTATAGTATGATTATATGTAATGATAGAATGTTATGTTCTGCAGGTCCGAACGAGTCGCTCTGGTGGCGAGGCAAGCGCGGCTTCCGCGTCGGGTTCTTCCCGCATCACTGCGTCGCCGTCATCGGGGACAAGGTGCCAAGGAACATGACGCAGCCGCCGCCCATCGTGGGGTCGGTCACAACACTATAATACTATATTAAACGGGATATTTAACATGATTTTCAAACTCAAAGTTTATTTAATTATATTATTTACCATACCACGTTATTCTGCTGATGTTTCGTTCGGAACCACGATAAATTTAATGCTCTCAAATCATGGTATAATGTAAAAAATATGCTTATTACTAAGATAGCTTTAATTTTATAAATGTCACAGTTTGGATGTTAGTCAAAGTCAAATTGAATACGTTTTTATTCATTAAAATAACATGGATAAAAAAATGAGAGGTGTCAAGGGACACCCGGATGGAACGAAGTTCCTTTCGGTTAATTAGTGAAGGAATTGTAATTTTTTTTTTTTTTAGCAAGCCAACTTAAAAAAATAAAATAAAATAGCTTACAATAGCTTACTATAGCAAAAAGTGTCGTTACAACTTTTCGTGAGAATTTTTTCCGTCTAGCCCCCTTTCACAACGCGCGATAAAGAACTTCGTTCCAAAAGATACGTCCACTTATAATCTACGTATATTTAATTCCGCCTGGTCCGCGCTAAATATCTCAGAATAACGGCTGAACCAATTTAAATGAAATTTTATACTAGCTGTGCCACGGCCGCCGACAGCCCCCAGCCCACGGCGTCGCATCGCCTGTCCATTCTATTACTTCTTTTGCTCGGCTGCTAAGGGTAGCATCGTGATGTATTATAGCCTATAATCTTCCTCGAACATTTCAAATCGGACTGGTAGTTCCAGGGTTTAACGCGGTCAAACAAACAAAAACAAACTCTTCATTTTTTTTAATATATTTCCTTCCAGATCCGTAGCAGTGGCGCCCATCAAGCCGGTCCTAAGAAAGCACGGGAAACTGATATCGCTGTTCCGTAGCTTTATCCTGTCGCGACCTTCCAGGCGCAGCCTGAAGCAGCAGGGCATCTTGAGGGAGAGGGTCTTCGGCTGCGACCTTGGGGAGCATCTACTTAATTGTGGACATGATGGTGAGAAGGACATTTTAAAGGAGAAGGTTGAATTGTGTGTAATTTTGAGAGGGAGGGTCGAATAGTAGTGAATTTTGAGAGGGTCAAATAGCAGGGGAGATGTTTTTTGGCTGCGACCTTGGGGAGAATCTGATCAACTGTGGGTATGATGGTGAGAACAGAGGGTCTGAGAGAGAGGGTCAAACTATGAAGAATTTTCTATTTGACAATAGGGGATCTTTTTGAGAGAGAGGGTAAAAAAGCAGGGCATTTTGAGAGACAGGGTTTTTGGCTTTCAAGACTGATTACCTATTTAGTTATAAGGAGAAGCTAAAGGGATTTGTGGACAAAAGTTCCAGAAATACCTTGACCCATTTGTTAACACTGTAATTAAAAAAAACACATACTTAATAGGTATGTGTTTTTTTATTGATTTCACATCTATCTATGTGAAATCAATAAATGTATAACAATGTAATAGTTTTAACTTGTTCTTAGCACTTATTTTTATCCCGTTTTTAGTATAATACATACATATATACATATAGTCACGCCTGTTTCCTGGAGGGGTAAATTGACTACCTCTGTGGCGCAGTGGTAAAAGGCCCGCCTGGGTTGGCGGGTTCGATTCCCGCTGCGGGACAAATGTTTATACTCATACTCATTTATTCACCGTAGGAACTTTACAGTACACTTGGTTATGTCAGATTATACAATACACAAATCATTTAATAAATTATTTTGTCATAAATCAGTTTGTCTCGTGTCTGGGTTTTTTATGTATTATATGTATGTATTTACAAAAAAAAAAAAGTATATAAGTAGTATATCAGTCATGTAGTTCCCATAATACAAGCTCTGCTTACTTTGGGGCTAGATGACGCTGTGTGAAAAATGAAATGATATTTTTTTATTGCTTTTTTTTTTTTTTAAGTATGTTTGTGTTATTGATTGGTTTGTTTGTTTGTTTGTTTGCAGTGCCGCTGGTGTTGGTGGAGTGCGCGGGGGCGATAGAGTCCCGCGGCGCGGTGGACGGCGTCTACCGGCTGTCGGGCGGCAGCGGGCTCACGCAGCGCCTGCGCAGCGCCTTCGACTCCGGACACGCGCCGGACCTGCGGGACGCCGCGCCCGACCTCGCGCGTGACCCCCACGCCGTGCCCAGCCTGCTCAAGATGTACTTCCGGTCAGTCTCGCGTCATCTACACATTCAACTAAGACATGTTGCTTTTTTAAATTGAAAAAACAAAGCATTTTGTTTTTATTAAAAATATTATTCATTGATAAATCTGAGGCGGCGTTAGTAACGGTTAACCTATATTAAAAAAAATATATAAATAAATAACAAATAATTATAAAACAATAAAAATTAAATCATTATTTAAACGGACTCTACAAAAGATCCGTTTTGTTAGATCTAGGTCAGTTACATCTCACAAATGTTCGCGTTTATAATACTAAATAGAATAGTATTGTATATATTGTGTACTGTTTATGTTCCAGTGAGCTTCCGAATCCGTTGTGCACGTACCAGCTGTACGAGAGCTTCGTGTCCGCGGTGCAGCTGACGGACGAGGTGTCCAAGCTGCGCGCGGTCCGGCAGACCGTCGTGAAACTACCGCCGCCGCACTACAGGTACCGCTCACCACACCGGTTCACGATGAACAGCTGTAGCAATAAGTGCTACTTTGCCCTTAAGACTCAAAAAAAAAAACATCAACTCATGGAATCACGACTAGTCGAAACATTTTTTGTCGGCTACTTTATATTTTTGTTCGAAAGAGATTTTGACAAAAAAAGTGTGTATAAGTAGTATATCAGTCATGTAGTTCCAGCTTTTATTTGTATTATTTATTAGTTAACTAGAATATATTACTTTAATAGATGAATAGTTAATGTGTTTGCATTGGTGTTCCAGGACTCTAGCGTATCTGATGCGTCACCTGCGTCGCGTGTCGCTGCTCGGTGGCAGCACGGGGATGACGCCGCGCAACATGGCCATCGTGTGGGCACCGAACCTGCTCCGCGCGCCGAGACACCACCACGCACTGCAGGGCGTCGCCGTGCAGGTACACCTGCTTTCAACGAAATCTGCAAGAACATTCAAACAACTGACCTAATCTCTGTGGCCCAGTGGCCGAAGACCCGCCTGAGACGCAGACGCTTGCGGGTTCGATTCCCGCCGCGGGACGAAGTTTTTGATTTACAAAAAAAAAAATTAAGTAGTATATTTACCATGTAGTACCCATAATACAAGCTCTGCTTAGTTTGGGGCTACATGATGCCGTGTGAAAAATGTCACAGATTACTCGCTCCCCCCGGCTACTCGAATTTTATTCGCATGATGGAGATCCTAAAATCTATAATCAGTACCTATCATTACCATACCAAGCAGGGGGTAGTCAGAGAAACTTTTTCAATATTTTGGGTGTATTATTGAGAATGATTTTTTTATGTGTATTAAATGTCCAATTTATATTTTAAAAGCTTGCAATTTAAAAAGTTTTTATTATGTTGTGCGGCAGGCGGTGGTGACGGAGTTCCTGATCTGCTACGCCGAAGAGTTATTCGCTCAGGAGCAAGGCGCAGACTCGGAGCCAGAATCTTTGGAACAGGTACATTATAATTATAAACTACGACCTTTATACATGCCCAAACTATATCAACATATATTACTATTACTTTCTACATGCCTAAACCATCTTAACATACCTTTGTAAATGCCTAAACCATCTAAACATACCTTTCTACATGCCTAAACCATCTTACCTTACCTATCTGAAAGTATTTTAACTTAAAAATAACTTTACGCAGGAACAAATAGAGTCTCAAGTTGAATTACGTGGAATGGAATGCGGAAGGCGGCCCAAGAGCTTACCCGTGAACCCACCGACCAAACTATTAAGGTAATCATTGTACGATTCCTCTTTTATGTAGAACATAAAAGATACACAACAATATCACTAAACTAAATCTATATCGGCTCGATTCACACCCACCACGTCTGTACTGCACAGCGGTTGACAAGTGACTGCCCCCGCCCATGTGCCCGCGTGGTGTGTCCGAACGAGACGACAGACTAACTTATCATTTAATTATTATATTTAAATGTTCTTTATGTAAATATATATTAACATAAATACTAGTAAATTTACCTGAACACTACATCCCTTCCTTTTTATAATTATTTTTATTGACTTATTCTCTTACTATAAATTCATTCATACATTCAAAATCATGTTATTAATTTAAGCTTATTATTTAAACTCAACCTAATCATCTTCTGGCATATTATCACTTTCCTTCTGGCATTCCGATTCGTTTTCCTTTGAGTTTTCGTTTTCAGTATTGACTACGTGCCATTGACCTTCTACCTTTTTTAGGTGGACTACATTTCTCCTAACAAGCTTGCCTGTTCCGTCATTCCGTATTTCTACATCCCCATTGTTATTT
Source organism: Perizoma affinitatum (assembly GCA_961405105.1). Taxonomy (NCBI): domain Eukaryota; kingdom Metazoa; phylum Arthropoda; class Insecta; order Lepidoptera; family Geometridae; genus Perizoma; species Perizoma affinitatum. The sequence goes on from OY560207.1 coordinate 767,555, forward strand.
GATTCTACAGTGTGGGTCGTTGGTTCGTACTCCAAGCTCAACTTGTTCGATTTCTGCATATTTCTGACATATACCTTATCTCCAATCTCTAGATTACTTTCCTGAGCTCTCCTCTTCCTGTCCGTATATTCCTTTCCTTTTTCCTTCTGCTCTTTATCTCTGTCTCTCATCTCTTGGTCTCCTTGATTGTGTTCCATGTCTTGAATCATAGGTAGTTTATCTCTATATTGTCTGCGAAAGAATAACTCGGCCGGCGTCCTTCCTGTGACTGTGTGCGGTGTGCTATTGTACATGACCATATATTCGCGTAAAGCCTCCTTCCAGTTTTTTTTCTCTGCCTGACTTATTTTTAAACGTTTCAAAATATCCCTATTCTGACGTTCTACTTCCCCATTCTGTTGGGGCCAGTAGGGAATAGTATGGTATATCTTTATATTCTGTGTTTTACAAAAATCTTTGAATTCGGTACTTGTAAATTGGCTTCCGTTGTCCGCTGTAATAGAAATAGGATTTCCTAACCTACTAAATATCTCCTTTAGGTGTTCTACGATTACTGTACTGGTTATAGTGCGACAAATTTTTACCTCCTTGTACCGGCTGAAATAGTCCACTACCACAAAAATGTAATCATTGCTTGGGAGAGGTCCCATAAGATCGATTGCTACATCTAGCCATGGTTCTTTTGGCAGCTCTCGTCTCTTTAGAGGGTTTGGAGGGGTTGGTGCAGAGACCAAAGTACAACCCTTACATGCTTTACAAAGATTCTCGGCATCCTTATCGCACTTAGGCCACCAAACTTTAGTTCTTAACCTGGCCTTCATAGCTACAATACCTGGGTGGCCCTCGTGTGCGTTTCTTAAGACTTGTTCTCGAAGTTTGGTAGGTATCACCAATTTTGTTCCTCTCAGTAAAACTTCTCCGAAAAAACACAGTTCATTTTGAAATATTTTATAGACTTTGATAGTGTCATCCCAGTTGTTATTGTAGATTCCATTCTTGACTTTCTGAATTTCTTCGTCCTGTTGTGAATGTTCGACGATCTCTTGCATCGGTATGGCTGCTGGTTTGATGTATTCTACGACATTTTGTACATAGTCGTCGTATATTGCTCTTGGATTTTGTGCCAACTTACACAGTCTGGACAATGGGTCTGCTATGTTTCCTTTCCCAGGGCTATATTTGATGGTGTACTTATATGATTGTAGTCTCAAAACCCATCTTTCGATGCGAGCACATGGTTTTGATCTAGGTCCAAATATAACCTCGAGAGGTTTGTGGTCCGTTATTAACTGGAATTCTTTGCCATATAGAAACATATTAAAGTGTTCTACTGCCCAAACCAGAGCTAACGCCTCTTTCTCCGTTTGGCAGTAACGCCGCTCACAATCACTCAGTGTCTTGTTCCCAAACGCTATTATTCTGGGACCTCTGTCGTTTACTTGTACGAGAACTGCACCTAGTCCTACTGGACTAGCATCTGCTATAACCAATGTTTGGTCTTCAGGATTATAATACCCCAATCTAGGTATATCAACGAGAGCAGCCTTTAATCTATTAAAGGAAGTCTGTTGATCTTCGCCCCAGTTCTCTGTAATGTCTGAGTTCCTTTTTGTCTTCTGCCTGAGAATCAGTTTCAATGGCTCTGAAATTGTTGCTAAATGAGGGATCCACTTTCCAATATAATTGATCAAGCCTAAGAAACCTTGTAGTTCATTGATCGTAGTTGGTTCCCTGAAGTCCCTAATTGCTGACAAGTATTTCTCTAAGGGTTTTGCTCCGTCTTCTGACAAGTCATGACCAAGAAACTGAACTTTGTTCATTCTGTACTTACACTTTTCTTTGCGCAATAGTACGTTATTCTCGTCTAAAACATCTAGAACTTTTCGAAGTCTCTCATTATGTTCTTTCTCGTCTTTTCCGTACACAAGTATGTCATCAATAAAGTTAATGACTCCGTCACAGCCCAAAAGTATTTTTTCTAGTGTCTTTTGGAAGATTTCGGGTGCACACGTAATTCCAAACATCATTCTCTTATACCTAAATAGTCCTTGATTTGTAATAAACGTAGTTATGTGTCGTGATTCTGGGTGTAATTCGATGTGGTGGAAAGCATCTTTGATGTCCAATTTACTAAAAATCTTTGCATCCTTTACTTTTGGTAGTAACTGGCTCATTGTCGGTAGAGGATGATTCTCTCGTAAGATAGCAGTATTTGCTCTTCGCATGTCTACGCACAGTCGAATATCACCATTATCTTTTAAAATTGGTACGATTGGTGAAATCCAATCCGAAGGACCCTTTACCTCTTCTATGATGTCTCTTCTTAGCAATTCCTGCGTTTTCTCTTTTACCTTTTCTTCCAGAGGTATAGGTATACGACGGTACGGCTGCGAGACTGGTTTCACTAAACTGTCGATTGGTATTTCTACCAGTACGTCTTTGAATTTCGGAAATTCTTCATCCAGCTGATTGATGCCTGTGCAGATCTTTAATACCTTTAAAGCTGTTGCAGTGATTCGGCCTAAAAGATTCCTAGTTCCCCCCGCAATCACATAAAATATTGTATTTTCTGTTTTATTAGCAACTTCCACATTTGCTCGAAATGACCCTAACAGTTTTAAAGGCGTATCACTTCCGTACGCTAAGAAGTTCTTTTCCGGATTCTTTTCTTGTTCGGTTATTTCTACCTTATTTCTTTTTAGCATTTCCCAAGTCTTATCAGTAATCAGATTGTGTCTGCATTCTGAGTCCACCAACATATCTACGCCTACACCTCCTATTTTACAAACAACTATTGCGCCGCTATCTATGTTGAATATATAGTCGATTTGTTTGTCTTTGTCGTTTTCCGCTGCATTAATAGCATTAACACGTCTCGGTCTTTTTGTTTCTTCTTGTCTCGTAGTATCTTCATCTGTCTTTCTTTTCTGTGGTTGTTTAGTCCTACATTGTTTCCTGAAATGTCCCTTAATTCCACACCGTAAGCAGTTCTTGTCTTTTGCTGGACAGTTTCTATCACGGGCATAGTGACTTTTACTGCCACATCTTGAGCAGGGTTCTCTCTTCCGATTAAATCCCTTGTTGGACTCTGATGTCACTCTATTAACTCCTTGGTTTTCGGTGAACTTTTCATCAAAATCAATTATTTGACGATCAACCGCTTCTATGACATTTGCTTCCATGACAATATCATCCAAAGTCATTTCATCCCCAGTTTTTAGTATTTTCTTTCGAAGTATACTTGATGAGCATTTTTCAATTACCTGGCTAATTATACTTTCGTTAGCATCCTTAAAATTAGATTTTTTTGCTTGTTGTCTAAGGCGCACCAAAAACAAATTTTTCATTAGGTTCCTGTTTTATTAATCTAAACCTGTGACGCTCAAATGTGTGTGATTGCTTGGGTGCGAAATATTCGTCTAACTTCTGGATTGCTATGTCAAATACTTTGCCAGCATTCTCTTCATTTGGGTCGACATTGGCGCCAGGAATGTTGTAGAAGACTTCTTGTAATTCCGGTCCACCAAAATGCAACAGATTTGCTCGTTTCTTCACATCAGTGTCGATGTTCGCAGCCTCCAGGTATATACATAGGCTCCTTTTCCATCGTTCCCACCTACCAGCTACAGAAGCAGTTTCCCCTTCGCAGTCAAATTTTTCTAACGTGTAGTTATGAGTGTGGGCCATTTCACATTACCTGCAGACAAATAAGTCAGATTTCATAGTACCCCAATCGCAATTGAATGCCAAAACCACAATTGAATGCCCAAAACCACAATAGAATGCCAAAACCGCAATTGAATGCCAAAACCGCAATTAAATGCAAAACTGCAATTGAATGCCAAAATCACCATTAAAGGCCAGATCGCAATTGAATGCTTAACCCTTGTACCGTTAACGCAATTAAATACCCAATTATTTTACTAACGCAATTCAATGCAACTCGGGCTCGGATTATTCTCTTGTAGGTAGTCTTATAATATATATATCTATTTATTGGCTACACCTACTCTTATTCGCATCATCATTGAAGTTCCATTCAATCAATCAACCTTAACTACTTTTAATGGTTGCCGTATTTAAGGTGCCCAATTGTCTCTTCCGTATAGTAAAACGTGTTTATCAAGCTAAAAGTATCAAAGTTTCTAATCTACTTAAATATGTAATATGCCTATTAAGTTACCTTGACAACAAATACACAGCTATGTAGTAGGAAGAAAATTATAGAATACATAACCTACCTTTATCAAGTCTTTGTGTAAGCAGATCCGTCGACTTGGTACATAAAAAAAACTTATACAATAAGGTGTGATGCTAAATCAACAATTAATTACTTATTATATTTATATTTTTTTTAGATAATCTATAAATACACTGATAAGGAAGGTTTCTTATTATAACATAATATGATAGACCGTAATAGAAGTATTTATAAAATGAGATACACGTAAGTACCCTCAATTTCTTTTTTTTTTTTTCAAAATAAAATAAAAATTACTTACAGTTTCACCTCGTCGCCATGTACGATTCCTCTTTTATGTAGAACATAAAAGATACACAACAATATCACTAAACTAAATCTATATCGGCTCGATTCACACCCACCACGTCTGTACTGCACAGCGGTTGACAAGTGACTGCCCCCGCCCATCTGCCCGCGTGGTGTGTCCGAACGAGACGACAGACTAACTTATCATTTAATTATTATATTTAAATGTTCTTTATGTAAATATATATTAACATAAATACTAGTAAATTTACCTGAACACTACAATCATTCTAATATATTTATTTTATAATATATTAACTAAAATAGTATAAAGAGGTAAAGTTTGTGAGTTTGTATGTAGGAGTTAACTTACGAATATCATAGACGATTGTTAAACTAAAATGTTTATAGTAATTGTTGTGCAGTAACAAGACTAGATGTCGCTGCTAAATCTGTAAAAGCGCTAGATCGCGCTGACGAAAACGCACGGCTGTTAATGTAGCCGAATGTAAAATTTTGTATCGAAAACTGAATGCTCAACTAAGAGGGCAATAAATCTCTAAATGTGATTGAACTCTTGGTTTTTTGATATCTAACGGCGTCCCGTCTCGATCTTGTGACTCTGCCTGTACGAAAGTCGTACACGATTCTAAAAAATGTTTCACCAATATTAGACCTTCAGGGTGGACAATATATTTTATACCAAAAATAAAATAAGAGTTTTTCCTGGACACCAATTTTGCAACGTAAATCGACGAAAAAACGGTTGAGCGAATGTGTTTCTTACGAACGCTGCCTTAATGGTAACAGCCACTTTGCATTGGCTATATTATATCCGGGTACCACGCAGGTGAAGCCGATGGCAGTAGCTAGTTTTATTATGAATGGGATAAATTTATAAAATATTTAATTATATTTTTTTACTATGATTTATAGTTTAGAAGAGGCTAGACGGCGCGGTCTGCCGGGCGGCTGCGGTGGAGCAGCGCGGGCCAGCACGCCGGCGCAGCTGCCGCCGCCCTCCGGCGCCATCGCCGCCGCTGCCGCCGCCGCCGCCTCCGTGCAGCTGCGACCCGCCTCGCATCTCAAACCTAAATACATCGAGGTAACACTCAATACTTCAAGAATAACACTGGGTAAATAACATCAAGTTAAACTAAATACCTTGAAACATATCGAGGTTAGACTGAATGTTTATAAAACCAAGCAGAGTTTGTTGCCAGATTCTTCTAGGCTTGGTCGCGCGCAAAAAAATCCATAAATTCACGTAATTTTTAAGCTGACATTTCTATATGGACTCGCGGGTTCGAATCCCACCTGGGTTGGTCGATTACATAATACTTAATGTAAGTTATTTCTGATGTTACAGGTCGGTTCGGGGCCCAACAATCTACCTCAATACCATACAGTGCTGGACTTGCCCTTGTCTGGTAAGTCTAGAGAAAAATGTTTGTAGGTGTTTTCGTTTGGTTGTTGCTATTTAACGGCAAAGCGGCAGACAGAAATTAAATAGAATAGAATCGCTTTATTTGCCCTAAATATGTACATACAGCGTGACTAGACAAATACCGCTCTCTGTTGCCATTAACGCCTGCGGAAAGATTTAATTATATGGAAACGACGTTGGCTATGGAAATGTCACGTGACTGCTGCCAAGTTTTACTTTGACAAATTTACGTTAGCGTCAAAAGAAAAACTAAGCGTGAGGTATTTGTCTAGGTGCCCTTGTTGAAAAAGATGATATAAAGGTCCATAGTCAGCTTTTATACTAGCATGCATATTTTTAACACAATTTTTATATAATTTCTATCTATACCTATTCGATAAAAAAATAATTGATTGTATAAAATCCACGAGCAAGCAGCCAGGTTCGTAGCATACTTTAAAGGCGTCTAAAAGGAAAGACGTTTCACGACAATTAATAAATTAATGAATGCTGGATATGTTTCATAATGCATGTTATGTTCGCACATGGCGAACAAGTACGTACGTGTGTGTTTCGAATGAAAGAGTCCCTTGACAGACGGACGGACGGACAAAGATTTGATCCTATAAGGGCATATACGAAACCCTTAAAACTGTTTTGTTTCATCCGATATTGTTTTAATTGAGAGTCCATCATAAACTACATAGATTACTTTTGTATGAATAGGTACGAAGCGCGGCCTCAAACGGTCACCGTCAGGTTGGCGTGGCCTCTTCACCCGCTCGCACAAACAACAGCGGCCGAGGAGTTCAAGGGCTGCCCCGATCGCGATAACACCCCCCATCTCTATTCCGGCTGAGGTAACTATGGCGTTATTAAGAGTTACTATAACATAATTAGAGTAACATTATTAGTCTGACTCTAGCATTAAAAGAGGAACTATGGTTATTAGAGTAACTATAGCATTGTCAGAGTAAATAGTCAAAGGCAAAATTCATATATTCATTAAAATCACAAGGATCACTTTGAAACGTCGGTTTTATCTACTGCCTGTTCCTCCGCGACCAATACAGGAAAAAAGGCAACAAAACAAAGCTAGTTATTCTTTTTAATGAGTTATAATAATTAATTATTAAAACCAAGTAAATTAAATTTATTAACTTAGTATTGACCTACTTACCTGCAACAGACCAAAGACTATTTTTATGATCTAGGGTTTGGGATAAAATAAATAAGTCTAATGGTACACTAAAGGAACACTGTGATAGCTAAATTACACTATAAAAATTAGAACAAACAAACAGCACAACGAAACTGCACAATAAAAACACTGTATCACTAGGTACAACTCTAGCACAACTGTCACTTCACTAGTCACTGGGTATAGCTTATTTATTCATTCGAACTATTCACATTCCAATCTTGAACAGAACTGACTACGGGTCGCTCGCCGCGCTTATATATCCCGTCGTCACTGGGTATCGCTTATTTATCACTTCGAACTATTCACATTCCAATCTTGAACAGAACTGACTCTACGGGTCGCTCGCCGCGCTTATATATCCCGTCATAAATAAACACGCGTTTCTTCTAGTTATCTCTAGTAGGGGCCGTAACCCGCACGCCACCTCGCGCCGTCTCAAACATTTGAGAAACTACCATCTTTTACTAGCGCGGTTAGTGCCAGACGATACTAGATGGCGGTAGAACAAGTAGTGCGTCCATTTGATTAGAGATGGCGCTAGCGTACCGCATTTAGCTCTAGCCGCATCATACTATATAAAACATTAACATTTCAGGACATATCGATGGGGGCTCCAGGGCTGCGCCCCGTCAAATCCTGCGAATCCCTCACTTCGGACTCCGACACCCTAGCGCCGTTAGCTGAGCGGGCTAGTGCACCGCTAAAACACCACACAAGGTAGATTGTTTGGAAGATACTTCTTCATAATATTTCTACAACTTTGAGTTTGACAGGTAGAAAATGCTTTAAGCATTGACTTCCACAGGTTTTATTTTTCTTTATTCCTCAATTCTTTATTGTCAAGAAATAAGAGTATTTATAGAGTGTACAAAAGTCTTAAGTTTTAATTATCTACTAACAAAATATTTTGTAATAAAAACTTTTGATTGACTTGAAAAGGTGGGCTTACCCACCTTTTCAAGTCAATCAAAAGTTTACTCTTATGTCTTGACAATAAAGAATTGTGGAATAAAGAAAAATAAAACCTGTGGAATTCAACTTAGCGCGGTTAGCTGAACGAGCTCAAGGTAGGTTGCCTGGAAGATATTTCTTCATCATCAACAACCTACCTTTACCTCACTAGCCTCAAAAGTTAGCTGGAAGGAAACTCTTTTCAAGGTTAAGATCACCTTTGTACATGCCCTCTGATTCCGTGTTTATTTCTGTACAATCTTTACTTTTTTAGCTGAAGAGTTTGTTTGTTACTTTGTTTGAACGCGCTAATATCTGGAGCTAATGGAAAAAAAAATCTAAAATTCTACTTCAATAATTGGATGCTATTAAATGCATTTTTTTTTTAAATCCATCTGTTACTTAAAGAAATTGGCGCGTTCAAACAAAAAAAACATACAACTCCAACTTTATTTATTTAGATTACGACAACCAACGTTTACTATTCTCCTGCTGACGTTTCGTTGACCGTCTAGACGTCCTTCCATGAACCACGATAATTTTAATGTTCTATCTATCTACGATGATAACTTCCACTTGACAGATCCTCGTCATGCGACTCTTACTTCGAGCCGTGGCAGGCGGAGTTGGCGGATATGCGACTGCGGCTCTCCCCGCAGGAGAGGGACCATCACATGTTCAGCGAGGAGGACGACACGCAGCTGCTCGCGCAACATCAGGTAACACGCGCAACCAATGCTAACAAGCACAACGCTTAGCAACACGCGCAACATCAGGTAACACGCGCAACCAATGCTAACAAGCACAACGCTTAGCAACACGCGCAACATCAGGTAACACGCCCAACACTTAGCAATACGCGCAACATCAGGTAACACGCCCAACACTTAGCAATACGCGCAACATCAGGTAACACGCGCAACCAATGCTCACAAGCACAACGCTTAGCAACACGCGCAACATCAGGTAACACGCGCAACCAATGCTAACAAGCACAACGCTTAGCAACACGCGCAACATCAGGTAACACGCCCAACACTTAGCAATACGCGCAACATCAGGTAACACGCCCAACACTTAGCAATACGCGCAACATCAGGTAACACGCCCAACACTTAGCAATACGCGCAACATCAGGTAACACGCCCAACACTTAGCAATACGCGCAACATCAGGTAACACGCCCAACACTTAGCAATACGCGCAACATCAGGTAACACGCCCAACACTTAGCAATACGCGCAACATCAGGTAACACGCCCAACACTTAGCAATACGCGCAACATCAGGTAACACGCGCAACCAATGCTAACAAGCACAACGCTTAGCAACACGCGCAACATCAGGTAACACGCCCAACACTTAGCAATACGCGCAACATCAGGTAACACGCCCAACACTTAGCAATACGCGCAACATCAGGTAACACGCCCAACACTTAGCAATACGCGCAACATCAGGTAACACGCCCAACACTTAGCAATACGCGCAACATCAGGTAACACGCCCAACACTTAGCAATACGTGCAACATCAGGTAACACGCCCAGCACTTAATATATGGTTCGGTCTACGCACTGAGTTTATATCTGATGCAAACTCAGCTCATAATGGAATACAGTCGTGGGCGTGTTTGTTTGTTTGCTTTGTAATTTTGTTATTCATTTGGTGTATGTAATTCTGCATCCGCAGGGTGACTCTCTGTGTTCGAGTCCGCCCGAGTCCGGACTCTGCAGTGTGGACCCCTCACCGCGGCGGAATCTGCGCGTTGACATCGAGGTGGCCAACGAACTGGCCGAGAAGTTAGTACCTAGTTATATTAATAGAAACGAAAGAAATACACCCCGCACTTATATTCCCTGTGTCATGGGTATCAGGAACTACGAGTACCATAATACTATAACACCCATTGTCCAGCAAATTACATAATTAGCTACAGTGAAAACACTTCATCCATACAAAAAAATATTCTCCGTATCTATTGAATGTAATATGCGGTGATTTATACCAAGGGTGTATAAAAAAAACAATCCAACACACACATAGTCAGGGCCCGCATTTAGATTCCCTGTGTCGTGGGTATCAGGAACTACAATTAACATTCAAACAACATAATGGGGTTACTGTGAAAACATCATCTTTATAGGTATAGTCGACGACCTGTGCGGTGCAGTGGGCGAAGGCCCGTCTGAGACGCAGAAGGTTGCGGGTTCGATTCCCGCCGCGGGCCAAATGCAAATATTTGGCTCGGGTCTGGGTGTTTACTATGTATGTATTTACAAATATGTGTGTCTTGGTCGCGGAGGAACAGGCAGTAGATAAAACCGACGTTTCAAAGTGATCTTTGTGGTTTTAATGAATAAAGTAAATTTGAATTTGATTATAAATAATAAATGAATAAATAATGCTATACATTTTTCACACAGCATCATCTAGCCCCAAACTAAGCAGAGCTTGTATTATGGGAACTACATGACTGATTTACTATTTATATACTACTTTTTTTTTAAATACTTACATAACATACATAGAAAATACTCAGACCCGAGACAAATATCTGCAGATCATACAAACATTTGTCCCGCGGCGGGAATCGAACCCGCAAGCTTCTGCGCCACAGAGATCGAAAAAAAGTGAGAAACCTTTTTTTGTGAGAATTTTCAACCTGTTAAAACCTAAAATCTTATTCCAGAAGACGAGCCGCTTTAGAGGAGCAGCTGTCTCAGATCGGCTATATAGACGGAGAGTCCCCGAGGGCGCGGCCTCGCCCTCCGCCAGAGAAGCGGCACTCCGCGCGACCCTCCTCACCCCCCAATACTGACGTCGCTAAACGGTAATATAAAACTGTATGATACCGAAATATACATACTGAATCCACTAAAACAACTTTGTGGATGAAACGAAGAGGAAATTTTTAGTGGATGAATATATATGTTTATTTACATATACATTTCAATTATATTTTGTACATTCAGTTATTTAGGACCTTTTCCACAAAATGCCAATAAGTTGTTTACCCTTTCTATACATATTATTTTTATCACTGGATCATATTTTCGAGAAAGACCATCTTGATTTTTTTTCTAGACCACCTTTGGTATGGTGGCGTTCATCATTAGATATGTTGTTATTGTGTTATGATCTCGTAACAGATGGTGAAAAAACTAGTGTGGTGAAAGGTGGAAGGAGGATCATAGTTTTACATATAACCCAACCAAATCTTGTTGGTCGTTGATTCACTTACACATATGCGATAACATATACTTTTTAAATTTGTTGACCTTGGGGGCGGGGCTGCGAATAGCCGGCTGATGCACATGATGTGCGGGTTCGATTCCCGCTACGGGACAAATATTTGCATTTGCTCTGGGTCTGGGTGTTGTGGTGTGGTACTTACGATACAAATCCTAGTGATTTGTATCGTATCCCTATCGAATCCTAGTGAGGGGTCAGGACTAATGCAACAGAAAAGTGGACTGAAGTATTTGCAGTTTAACCTAACAAGCTGACTTGACGAAAAGATTATTGATCCAAATTTCTTTACAGATTATGCAAAGACCGTGACAGCCCGAAAGCGTCACTGTCAGACTTTCAAACGTCACTCGGAAACGTCAAGCTCAGGTAAGAATTAAATGTATAGTCGCAAGCAATGTACATACTTTTTTTTCAAAATGATTGTCACATTAATAAATATTAAGATAAAAATTATCAATGTGACATCATTTACAGCGCAAACTCAAAAACTCAGTTTTCCTAACAAATGTGTCTCAAGTAATTTTTGAATTCAGCGTAACACGAAATAAATACAAAACGTGTGTTTTTTAACCGACTTCATTAAATGGAGGAGGTTCTCAATTCTGCTGTATTTTAATGTGAGACTTGTACAATCATTTGATGTTGACTACTATGTAGTAAAAAAAAATACAAAAGTTACTTGTAACCAGTATTTTTGGTCAGTTTAAAGTCGCTGAAGTACTTTCATTTTTACTATTGGAAAGTATGCCAGAGACGAACTTAATTCTAGAAAGTAATTTCTACAATATTTTTTTACAATTGTGATAAACTCTTATAAAGATTTTTAAACAGTTATTTAGCTGAGCAGTGTTTTATTTTCTACGATTGATTTTGAAATGCGACAACAGAATGAGACGAAGTCTAGTTTATCAATCATTATAAGTAAAGCAATTAATTTAGCTTGCATCGTTTTAAAAATAATTCTCGTAACATTTGTTTTCAAATCACTGCATTTTCATATGAATGTGCGATATCTTCTTACTTTTATTAAAACATTGGGAAATGTCGGCTGATGACAAATAATTCATTATACTAATATAACAAATGGGACTGCATGTTTGGATGTTTGCTATGAATAAATTTACGAACAGCTGAACCAATTTGGATAATATTTTTATTATCAGAAAGATCGTATGTTAAAAAGACAAGAGATAGATAGAAAATGCTTTATTTCCCAACAAATTAGCGCTCAACGTAATACTTACTGTAAACTGTTTGATTATGTTGTGAAATAGGCGGCCTTGTCGCTAAAACTCTACCAGACAAAGTATCGGGCGTTTCATTTGATTTGAACATCAATCCACATTTCCCAAAACTAAACTACAGCAACCATCTAATCACCATCGCTTCATAACATCACGCTTACAGAGAGAGGGGCTCGCCGCGGAAGTCCAAAACCACCTCCCGGTACAGCGGCCTACACCATCCGATAGAACCCAATGAAAAAATATACAGCCGATTAAGCTGGCATGGCAAGGACGGGCATTCCACTCTCATCAAAATCGACTGGCCTATTGAAAACTCTGTCAGTAATTTGACGTCTAGCACCATAAACTCCGGCCCAATCACCCCAATCACCCCCATATACGACCCCCTAGAAACAGACTCGGACGTCAGCGGAAGCAACAAGCATACTATTAAAATCGGTGACTGTTTGAATTGCAACGAAGGCACTTGCCTTAAGTGCGAGCTTAAAGCCACAGATTATACTACGGACAGTCTTGAACCAAGCCCTATTCACTCTGACGTTAGCTATAAGAACTTAAATCGGCTTTCAGCAGTGTCAACGTCATCTTCCGAAGATAAAAACTTAAAGGTCATGACGTCCTCGCACGAAAGCGAAAGTCTAAAAGTCATGACGTCCTCGCACGAAAGTGAAAGTCTAAAAGTCATGACGTCGTCACACGAAAGTTTCAAAGCCATGACGTCCTCGCACGAAAGCGAAGGAATGAAAGGCATGACGTCCTCGCACGAAAGTTCAAAAGTCATGACGTCTTCGCACGAAAGTTCTTCCTACTCAAACGCAAGCAACCATGATTACGAATGTTGCAATTTCACGCGGCCCAATTATATTAACCTACAATCGTCAAGTAGTAAAAGTTCTCCCGGATCGCCACTAAAAAGTCCTCTCAAATCGACTATAAGTATAACTTTTAGGACCCCTACTAAGTCTAAAGACAGTGAACGTGATTCAGTGTACGAGGATATAGACTTGGATAAGAATTTGTCCATTGTAGAGGACGCCACGGTACCACATACAGATGCTTCCTTACCGACGCAGCAAGCTTACCAACCAGACTTCAATCAAGACTTAATAATACTAGAAACGCCCACTGAAACTCATTTCGATGATGACGATATAGACGTGTATAGTCAAGTTAAATTCTTCAAAAAAAGTATTGAAGAAGTAAATGCTATGATTTTCGAATCGTCTGATAAGGAAAAGGATGTTTTAGAAGAATCCGTTTTTGTACCAGAAGAATCTCATTACGTAAAAGAATCGAAGCATTACGCACCAGAAAAGTCAAATCAATACGTGTTAGAAAATAATCTCTATCCGCCAGATGAATCAAATGATTGCGTGTTAGAAGAAGTTAATCATTTTACACCAGAATCTAAATCTAACTATATGCCAGAAGTGTCAAATCATTACGTGCCAGAAGAATCGAATCATTATATACCTGAAGAATCAAAGAAACCTAATCATTACACGTTAGAATCTAATCATTATACGCCAGAAAAATCAAATTATATGCTAAAAGAGTCAAATCATTATATGCCAGAAGAACCAAATCATTACGAACCAGAAGAGTCAAAGAATCACTATGAAAATATGCAGTTCAAAAGCAATGATTATGAAAATATAAATGTAGAAACGTTAAAAATTTGCGACAAACTAAAAATCGAAGAAGAAATACATCCAAACGAATTAACTCTAGATGAATTCAACAACGGAAACATTATAAAGAAAGTGGAAGCAAAAAATCTCAATGTAAGAGAGTTAGCTATCAGATTCGAGAGTCCTACTGAACAAAAGGGACCGTTCACATTCGAGAAATTCAAAGCTGAAGTTAAATATCCCTCGTTAGAACGTAAAGATGACAGAGTTAGGGTCTCAGTCAAAAGTGATCCTAAACCAACCTCACCAAAAAGCTATAAGCTATCCAAAAACTCTGCTAGATCGCTCGACGAGAACGCATTCATCAAAGAATTCGGAACAGAGAAAGACAGACGGAAAAGCCTAGAAGTAAGAGACATAAAAAAAACAACCAAATTACCAGATTTGAACCTAAACCTCAAAAACACTGACAAACCAATAACACCCACGTCAGAAAACAAAATATCCCTGATACAAAGATTCAACGAGAATCGACCGGAAGAAATCAAAACAATAATAGGTTTCGAAACTGAAAAGAAACTCAGTCGAGAACGAATAGAGAAATATAAAGAGGAAAGACGCAATTTCTTAAGAGAAAAATACAGCTCGCAGTCTTTTAGAAGTAATCCCGAACAACTCACAAGGATTAAGATAAAGAAGGAACATAAAGAAGCTGAGCTGCCAAAATTCGAAAGAAGGAATACCGTAGACTTAGGTCAAAGAATGAGATTTTCGCTAGCGAAAAGTGCTAATAATCTAGATACGATACAATCGCCGACCGGCGACAGAGATGGAGGATATAGTGAGAGAGACATGACAGAAAGAGAGTTTGGGAGTGAGAGGGAAGGAGACAGTTTGCGAAGAGAGTACGTAGAGAGGTAAGTTCTTGTACATATTTTGATGGAAATTGTTGAGACTTGTATGGAGTTACCAATTGATTCCGAAATAGATTTTCTAGCGCATAGAAAAAGCTTCGTTTCATACTATTAAAGTGGCAAATAAGCATACGGCCCCACCTGTTGGTAAGCGGTTACCGTAACCTATGGACCCTGGCAACACCAGAGGCGCGCGTTGCTTAGCCTGCACCTATTTTTCCCAACTATTTTTTTTTTAAATACATAATTAGACAATCTCAAATAATTATTTCGAGCAAAATTAAAAATCCGTATGTGCGTTTGCCATAAGTTGTTATAGTTTGTTTATTACCATTTATCTCCGAAACGGTCAATCGGATTTTAATGCGGTTCTTTGCAATCGATTTGTGTGTCTTCAAGGATATCTCTTGAATAAGTTTATCGCCACAAGTCACAAGGTGGCGCTGCATTCAATCAAGGAACACGTCAGAGAATTTCAAATTCACACAAAATATTACTAGTATTATTATTGGTATATATTTATTGGTATAACTTTATAATTAAGTCTCAACATTTTTCGCCGATTCTAAGATGTTTTGTTTGCATTTGATGTTTTGAAATTGGCTTTTTGTAATCATAACTAAATCAAAATTAACAAAAAAAAAAATACGTATTTTCCAAATTATTATAGAGATCAAGAAATAGACAAACATACTACACTTGAGAGCAAAAAAATCGCACATTCATGATTTTTTGACATAACTAAAAAAAAAACAAAAAATATTATGTTTCTGTAATGCAGATTCATAGTCTATTTTAATACCTATCCAGTGGTATCTGATTTGTCTTTCAATCATTACATAAAAATGCTTTTGTGGATCAATAACAAAAATGCATGTTTAGTACAAAATTCTTTATTCAAGTATTGGTGTCAAAGTTATGAAATTAAAAGATAAAATTAATTTAAAGTTTGTTATTAATACCGAGTGTTCCCTCCCCTAGCCTGAATCACTGACTCCATCCGTGTTTTCATTGATGTTACTAGACTTTTGATAAAGTCTTGAGGAATAGCCTCCCATTCCTCTGCGATCGCCTGTTGCAGCTCCTGTAGAGTCGATGGAGGAGCATCTCGGCCTCGAACTCTTCTTTTCAGCTCGTCCCATAGATTTTCGATGGGATTGAGGTCTGGGCTTCGAGCTGGCCACTCCATAACGGTCACATCCACCTCTTGAAGGTACTCGATCACTATGCCAGCAGTATGCGGTCTTGCATTATCTTGCATAAACAGAAAGTTTTCGCCGATAAACCCAGCAAAAGGTACGACGTGGCTCTCGAGTACTTCCTCAATGTATCGTATGGAAGTCAATCCTCTTGATTGGCGACCAGTATTCGGTCCGGTGAAGAAGGCAAGCTCGGTTTTTGCTTCCATAGACATGCCTCCCCAAAACATGATTGATCCACCGCCATAGGCGACACGTTCTGTTATGCAGCATTGGGCAAATCGCTCTCCCGATCTTCTATACACCTTCCCCCGTCCGTCGTTGCCATGCAAGCACATCCTGCACTCATCAGAGAACAGGACTGCACTCCACTGCTCTTCGGTCCAATTCAAATGGTCTCGAGCGAACTGAAGGCGGGCTTCTCGGTGGGCTGGGGTCAATTTCGGCCCGTTTGCTGGCCTGTGTGCAGTCAGGCCACCTTCTCTCAATCGTCTTCTGACTGTCCACCGGCTAACTTCTACTTCACGAACTTCTTGAAGTCGTTGGCCCAGTTGAACTGTGTTCAAACGACGATTTCTTAAAGATGTCGTTATAAGAAAGCGGTTATCACGCTCTGTTGTAGCACGGGGACGGCCCGATCCTTGTCGCCGTTGGTAGCCACCAGTCTCTTGATACCTCTGGTATACACGCCGAACGGTAAATCGGCTCAAACTCAATTGTCGAGCCACTTGACTTTGCTTAAGCCCCGATTCAACAAGGGCAACCACTTGAGCGGCTACTTCTGGTGTAGTATCCATTTTCGTGTTCCGTTTGAAGCCAATATCAATAGAGAACCTTTCACACTGTACGTTGGTATGCAAATGATGACCATTCCCTCAATATGCACTCTTTTATACCTGCGATAAATCCCGCCGCCGGCCTTACCTGGATCGAGCGACATAAGGGGGTCTATTGTTTTGTTGCTAATGAGTTATTTTTAAAGGTAAATGTCAACCCTTTATCAGTTCTGCGAATGCCTAGATTATGCACTTTAATTTAATTTGATTTTAATTTGCTGTAAGCTCCAAATAAAAAAAAATTGAACTTTTAAGTAAAAATGTGCGGATGTGCGATTTTATTGCTCTCAAGTGTAGATCAAAATTACAGTTTGTTATAAACGAAACGAAGTCGTAGATTACACTGTTCTAAATAGACTTCCACAGACCCCTCATATTATTTTGCCCATTCCCGTATTTTGCAGTTTAGTTATATTCCGTTTTTGTTTATTTTATTATCTCGTTTAGTACACAATAGAGCTTAAGTTTGCAAGTACTTAGAATTCTAACAATTCTAAGTGGCAGATTGCAAACCAACTTTGGAGAATTATTTAAAAATTGAAGTTACATTCAACTGGAATTCTAGAAGACGTTGCAGCTCTTTAATGTACTTTGTTTTCAGAAAGGACAAGATCTCGCCATCTTTGAACATAAAGGACATGGCTGCGATGTTCGAGCAGAAACAGAATCCTACTGGCTGATAGCCATTTCGCTAGTGTAATTAGGGTGCAATCTGTGCTTAGCAGACTAAAGTATGACCCTGTTCGTTATAATGTCGTGAATCTTATAAAACTCGAATTAAAATGTATGAAGTTAAACTATTATGATATTAAATAGCTCCCTTATTCATAATCCTCTGACTTTAGCAGGTCGTTAACTCTAGCCCTGTACTTTTCTAACACTAAACTAAGGAAAGAAGTAATTTTAATGAAAGACAACTTTCATTAAAATTATGAAGTTATGGGGGGTTATTATGAATAAGGGTGTCAAATTCCACATGGAAACGGTATATTTTATCTAGAGATTTAAAAATAATACTCATCCGCACTGAGCTTAGGAGAGGACAGAGCCCGGTGGGTTCGCGGTGGCGAAATGGTGGTCAAGTGAATGTACTGATCGCCACGGCTGCGGTGGCATTGGCGGTGGTAAAGGGTAAATGGCTGTCAGAGTTCGCGTGAACGTACAGGCGGGCTACAGTTGACACTCGATTCTAATCGCAATTTGGGATTAGGATCGTATTCATGCGATTTGGTATTCTTGAATGCAGTACTAGCGCACGATTGGAATTGGAATTTGGTGGAATTCTATTGAAATAAATGAAATCGACTAAAGTCAAGTCTAAATTTCTTTGAAACGTCTGTTTTATCTACTGCCTGTTCCTCCGCGACCAAGACACGAAAGAAAGGCAAGGAAACAGGGAAGGTTATTTTATTTTAATGATCCTTTTACAAAACAATAGGTACCTAAATTATTTATCGAGTTGGAGCATTTGCAATTTCAAGAGTTTCAGAATCATCTAAATTTTATAGTAGGCCTTTTAATAAAGTTTTTTGTATAATTACGTTTTTAAATGTGTTAATTGTAAATTTTTTGACATATTTTGGGAGTGTGTTATCTATTGGTACTTTTGACGCGATTTTGACGTTGACATTCGAGGTTGGAGTACAGTATGCAATAGAAATGTCACTAGCTGGATTTTTTTAAAAAGACCAAAGCTAAATTGGTTTAGAATTGAATTGAGATTGTATCGAGTATCAAGGCCACCGCGTCAGATTGAACAGACTTTTACCCCGGGTTCAAATTAAATGGAAACTTTCACATTATACCAAGGAAAAACGAGACGTCGTTCTGGTACGACTGTCATTGGAACACGGAGTTAAGGTTTACAGACATTTGAAAACACGCTGACGACTGTATACCCCATGATGGACATCCTTAGATACATATTCAGTGAGATCTTTGAAGAAACCATGTAGGGGGCAGTCAGAGGCACGTCCAAAGATGTGCATTTGGTCGCAAACACATCGCCGCTATTGTCATTTTTCATGAATGAATATGATGTACTTCCCTTAATTAAGTGCGGACTGGTATTAAACTTACAGATCGTGGTAAATGTTCAGTTTTGAGTGAAAATTATGTGAGTGATTACCCGTGGACCTACTGAGTGATCGATAGTGGGACCACGGAGAATGGCTCGAATTGTGTATGAAGTTATCGGCGTGTACAGTCGAAAGTACTTAAAGGTAAATAGGACAGCTAAGGAGTGAAATTCCCTTCATGCGTCTGTGTTTCCTACAAAATATAACTTTAGTATCTTCAGAAGGGTCAATAAGCATTTACTGGGTGAGTTTTTTAATGTAGGTTACAACTAAGTAATACCATCCGGCGTTTACCACGGTGTAAACAGACGAAAACCTATGAAAAACATGACAAGCTGGTAGGAGCTGAGAGACAAGATGGATCCAATGCATTTATTTATGATAAACTTGATTCTCGAGATAAAAAGTATCCAATGTGTTATTTCAGGCTCATTTAAGCGTTTCGACTGTACACGACACGAAATTACAATAGTTTTGTTATAATAATTGTAATAATTTATTTATTATTTTCTACTCGATTAATAGTAATGCTCGATTTACCCGTGGACCAATTTGATTGGTAGTGGTCCACGGGGAATGGCTTTAAAAAAAATACGAATCACCACACAAAGTTTAAGTATTATTTATGTTAATTTCTTATTATTTGTTAGGTATTTTGATAGAAAAACAATTTACCAATGTTTTGTTGCTGTGAAGTTAAAATATTTACCTCCATTTTCACCAACTGCAAAACCGTATGCGAGCAATCAGAGCATGGTTGTGTCCCGAAAGTGGGAGATCGCGAGTTTGATTCCCGTCGAGTTTGATATTTGGGATATTAAAAAAATCTTGACATTTGAAGAAATGTTTATTATTTCTGGAGTAAAGTACCCGTGGTCTCACTGTATTGACCCATTTACGGGTAGCACAGCTTAGTTGTGGTTGGTCACATCCGTACAATTTATATTATGAATAATTGCCCGTGGTCGCACTGACGCAACCCATCGTTGCACCACGGGTAACTAAGCTTATTTTTGATTGGTGGAAATGGACATGAGTATTCACTAAAATAATTCGAGTAACGATTACTGTTATTTAAGTTATACCATGTTTTTATTGATAAACCCTGTAAATCTATTGAATCTCTGTTAACTACGATATTGGGCTTAAAATTAGTAATTAATTGATATTGGATTAAAAAGTACGCATTAAGATTTTAAATGGACTAAAATTTACTGCGAAGACTAAAATATATCTATTGATGGATCTTGTTTTTACCAAAAAGTTTTACGAGCTCTGACATGGCTTAGCGACTGTTATAGCCGGTACCGACTACATAACGTGCCTTCTGTAGTCAAATTTAACGACGTATGGGTGACAACGGTCACCCTTGCCTTTACCGCGCTGAATGTTGCTTGAAAACCACGTGCGCTCCATCGACACGATGTTCTTCCTGTGAAAATGATTTAAGTTTTCGTAATACCACATTTTTTGTATTGTGTTGCCATAACGAATAAACTATGATTATAAATGAATGCATTTAGTTATATTTTTTTAAGTATTTAGGCCAGGTAGTTATCGGCTCTCGATTGTAAAATGCACATTTTGTAAAAATAATTCCAAATATTTAAAACTTGTATTGACAATAAAAAGCTAATAAAAAACTCATTAATATTTACTTCTTGACTAAAATAGTTTTAAATTGTATGAGTATCTTTTAAAATCATGAATTTACGATGTTAGACCGAGTGCCCACTGTAGAAAATCCTACTTCATAGAGAACCATTACTTCATAGATTATGTCCAAGCGGGAAATTTTAGAAAACTAATCTTCGAATTAGTCATTTTAAAGCATCAATTAAACATATAGCATAAAATATTTTAGACGACCTCTGTGGCGCAGTGGGCCCGCCTGAGACGCGGAAGGTTGCAGGTTCTTTTCCCAGCGCGAGACAAATGTTTGTATTTTCGCAAATATTTGTCTCTGATCTGGGTGTTTTCTATGTATAATATGTATGTATTTGTAACAAAAAATGTATATAAGTAGTCTATCAGTCATGTAGTTCCCACAATACTCAAAAGCTCTGCTAAGTTTGGGGCTAGATGATGCTGAGTGATAAGATCCAGCAATATTTATTTATTATTTATAAGAACAATCCTTCGCTTACGTAGAACAAATAATAACGTAAACAGAAAATTTACTATTTATTCAAAATACTGTTAGATCTCGATTATTGGTAACACAAATGTGACAAGAAATTATGGGCATTAAGTATAAAGATTTTTAAATATTAGATTAAGTAAGCCAAACTAAACGCAGCCTTCTGACTAAAGTTTAAAGTCTTTAGAAGTTAGTCTAAAGAAATGCTTGGGTAGGTATAAATATATTTGACGGAGATCGATGTACAAAAATCCCAATCACCTCTACCTCCTCAAAGCTTTGCTGGAAGACAAACCCTTTTTAAGTACTTTGTACATGCCTTAACGAATAACGTATGAATATAAAATGTACTCTATGAGGTAAAGTTTATCTATAGTGGATATAGGTCTACTTATTTTAAATTACTTAATTATCTACACTATAAAAAAACAGACTGCCTATCTGCCAAAGTAAAATTTCATATTTTTCACATAATACTCGTATTCTAATAAATGTCTCCGATCCTAGACCACTCGAATTCGATCATGCCGAATCGACACATCAATTGAAAAAGAACTGAAAGATGTCTCAGTTGATCTGATCGAGTGGTTTCGAATCAGAGAGGTAGTCCTACCCAGTCTAACAAACGTGCCTACCCTCTTCGAGGCACATAATTCAGTTGTATGTTAGAGATTAACGTCCACAAGGGTGATAAAGGAAGTATGTTCTATTTCGCCCTAGGAAAAAGAACGAATAGGAGTTTCAAGCTCTTTTCCCAGAAAGATAATTTACAAAATTGTACCTAGGCAAAGATTTTGAAACATTAATTTACAATATCAGTGCTTCACATAATTTAATCACCATATTCGTGTATTTAAGTAAGTCCTATATAAAGTTACATCGTCCAATAAAAACAATACGTACCAGAGAAGAGGTTACGTTTATTAACTGCAATATATAAAAAAATGATATTCGTATTAATCCCAAACAAGCACCAAACAACAGGTCAAACTTAGAACCTTCTTGCTTGGTTCGGTTAATTTTTTTAGCTAACGATGCCTAATTCTGGCCCAATAAAATGTAATTTTTGTAATATATTTCAGCTTGTAGATTTAGGGAAAAACAACAATAAAGAGTATTATCGAATTTTTGAAGTTTTATTACGTACCTTAGAAATATTTCATAAAACAGACTGCTATGTGGGGAGGATAGTCACGATAGTCTTGCTATAACTTGTATTGCTATTTACCCCATTGATGAGGTAAAGGCTGGTGGGGAGAATGGCATTTCCATCTATCTCAGATTTCACACGAAGTTTCATCTTAACAACGAATGCCTCGAATGTGGCTATCGGTGCCGTTTTATCTCAAGGCAACAAAAGTTCAAACTAATCGATCGCGTACGCATCACGAACTCTTAATTCTAGTGAACTGAATTATAGTACTATCGAGAAAGAGCTTCTAGCTATTGTTTGGACAACTAAGTACTTCCGACCGTACCTCTATGGTCGAAAACAAGCAAATTCCTAATCCTTACAGATCATAGGCCAAGATGGGATAACGAAAATCCCATCTTGGAGGTCCCAATCTCGGATGACCAAAGTCAAAGTCAACCCTTTGAACAGATTCACGTAACAGTGAATCCTTAACGTCGTAGGCGGTAGTCACCAAGCCCTTTGAAACGCACACGCGAATATCAGTCCATAAATCTGAATCCAATAAAGAGGAAGATGTTATAAACGCGATCAAAGAGTACGTCCATCCTAGGATAAAAACCGGACTATTGATAAATTATATATTAGTAGCTAAATAGGGATTAAATTATAAATTAAATCCCTATTTAGCTATGTATACCACCAAACCGGTTCAGAAAACGTTTAAAAATTCGGCGATGAATTTAACTTTATCTAAGACGGAATTATAGAACATTAAAGTATTCCTAATAAAAACCATGAGATCTTTACTCCTACTTCGACAAGGTGAAAGATTTCACCAGACTTTCCATGAGAAAGATTTCAATTACATATAGGCTGAATGCCCGAAGACTAGTCAATGGTACCTTTGTGAGGAAAAAAGGAGCAAGATGTGCAGCCCTACCAACGTTACTTTAGAAAAACCAGCTTACGAAGAACTCGACGAGAAACATTACAGCGTCAGTTTCCCAATCGCTACGAAAGTACATCTAAGAAAAAAAAAGAAAGAAAATATTTTTATCCACATCTCCCTGTGGTCAAGATTTTTACAAGACACTTCAAGGAAGTTTTCTTGCTCAAAAATGCTATCTTGAAACGCCGAAATTTATGATCTCAATAACCAACGATCGTCTGAATGGACAAGCGTTGAAAATTATGGACCTTTCAAAAGACGACTTCGCAACCTCATCTTCAGCTCCAGCATTCGAACTAAACTCTATCAACTTGGCACCAACAAGAAACTAATGAAAAATTCTCTCAAAGTTTCTGAAGAAAGCCAAGCACACAAGGAATGAACTACAAGGAGTTTAACTACCAAAAGGATTGTTAACCCCCAGCTCAATTTACGCTGGGCGATCACATCGTCCCGTTAAGTCAAACAAAAATTACTTGTCTGCCAACTTAGACAACCAATTAGCTTCATCTGGTGTCCGTAGTTTCATCTGAAACTACGGACTAAAGTAAAATACTGTTGTAGGGTTACGCTCCCACATCGCACCATAGAATAAGTACTAGTTGTAACTCTAAATAATAAAACTGTGCTCACTCATGTTTGGCGGACAGTCTTCAACTGGCGCTCAATTAAATCGCACGCACTTGACCGGCCTCGTAGTTTACTTTTACACGTACCTCTGATACCTCTATCCTTACCTCCGGCCTAACTAAACCAATAACTTGGTAGTTCAGGCATATAGGTAGGTAGGCTTAGAGTCACGAGAGACAATTGATCCTCTTAATCACCTAAGCGGTAAATAGACACAAAACTGTTAACGAGGCCGATGTGTGTAGTCCTGCTCCTACCAAAGCATGCTATCATAAATGTCACACTCCATCAACACATCATCGCCATCAAACTGTAATGAATTACATCGCATTCATTACAGTTTGGCGGCGGAACTTTTTTCTTGCAGAATGCAACCTTGCTTTTTTAAAGGAATATGTCCCGAGCGTTTTGAAACAATTTATATTAAATACAATTTTATCTATCCTCGGATATTGGGATATTTGTGGTTAGATCTTCCGATACCATATACCTTTCTCACGTGTACCTAATAACCTATAATAAAATTGATAACATAATGAACATTTTTGTTTCAAATACTTCTATAGATATTTTGCATTCTTTCTCGATAAGTTGCAATATAAAAACATGCTTCAGCAAACACGAATGAGGTATTCCTTCAGTGTTCCTTTTACTAAAAGGTTAGCGTCTGCCATATTGAATTTCCCATAATACTTACCTCGCCAATATGTTGGTGCAACTATCACTTCTGGTGCTGTGCTATACAGCACTAGCAATACCAATTCAGCCTGAATACGACGTAGATAGCTGGAATCATGTCAATAATTTGTTCGAAAACTTCATCGTGAAATACAAGAGAAGCTACGATCCGGACGAAAAGATACAACGACTGCAATATTTCAAACAGAGTTTGGCTGAGATCAACCGTTTGAATAAAGCCAATCCTGCGGCTGTATTTGGTAAGTTCACATTCATGCCTCTTCCTAGTAACTCGGCTTGACATTTCTGAAGCGTTTGATCATATCGTAATTATCTTTAGCAGTACTTTTTAAGTAGTTTTGTGCAGTTCTTTTATATACGAGTAGGTATGTTTATTTATTTGACTAACAAGAAGGGACCAGAAAACCCTAACTAAAGAATTACCTCTAAGCAGAGGCGTAACTTGGGTGGGGAAGGTAGGACTTGTGCCCGCCTCTAAAACAGGGGCACCAAAATCGCCAATTCTAAATTTTAAAATCGAAATAAACCACAATAAATGATGTTACGGATTAACAAAAGCGACAATTAAAAAAAAAGGCTCAAATGGTCATTAAATTGCATGCGAACTAGCTTTGTTCAGAGTGTATAGAGCGAGAAGAAACAGACAATACAGATTTCGAAAACATCATCGGTATGTTTTTGTCGTCTGCGCCGGACGACGAAGGCGGAAGGTGCTATTTTCAGTGTAATGGTTTTAAGGACTTTAATTTATAAAAATACTTTAGTTTTTTTTGTCCCGTAAGATTTTTGACTATTTGTTGTTTCCTGTTTCTAACCCTCAACGCAAAAGGAGAGGTATCTGTAAATCTATCTGTGGCATTGTACGTAGCTCCTAAACGGGAGAACCGACATAGACTAAGTTTCTTTTTTTTTAAAAGTGACTTGATCGAGAATGTAGAAACTTTGATTCTAGAAAATTTGTTCAGCCGTTTGAAGATCATCAGCTCTTTTCTGGTTGTGGCTCTTTAATGGATCTTGAGTGAATGTCCTTCAGGGCTTCATTATCGGACCTTATTATTACATTAAATACCGTTCAGAGATAATCTCGTCATATTATTTTTAGTTCTACAGACACTCGTATTGTTTACTTACAGATATCAACAAATTCTGCGACTGGTCTCCTGAAGAGCTGAAAACCCTCGCCGGATTTAAGAATGAACGTCATCTGGCGCAAACTTTATGTGGCGTAAATAACCTTACTAGTTAATTCTAAAACATGCCTGCTTCCTAAGAATAATTTGTTTTTTTCAGGATCATCAACATAATTAGATTATTTATCTTAAAAACAGCTCACACCATTCAAACGAATAACACGACTGTTATATATATATAATAAAAACTAATATAATATTCAAGTTCGTACCTATGTAAGGTACGAACTTAGTGCTTATCAGCATTTTTTTCCACCTAAACTTTGTGTTAGCAGGGCAAGACCGGTAGTGCGTTTGAAGGAGATTACCAAATATACTGTAGGTACACTAATCCATTGAAAGAGGTATATTTCCTCCTTTAACCGCATCATCACATCCTGGTACTCAAACTCAAGTATGGTCAACAAACTCATATCAGAGTTGTATCATACAATTTGAGATTAACCTTATGCGCGTGTGGCTTGACACTACAAAAACAAATAGTTATTTTACTATGTGCCATCGCACAGGGTCTAGACAATTACCTCAAGCTTAGTTTTCCTTTCACGCTTACGCAAATTTGTCAAATAAAACTTGGCAGCAGTCACGTGATATTTCCACAGCTAATGTCCTTTCCATACAATTAAATCTTTCCACAGGCGTTATCGCTAACAGAAAGTGGTATTTGTCTAGACGCACCCAGATGTTTGCCTAGTTTGGACACAACCAACCAGGAATACTATTAATGATCATATTTAAACCAAAACTCTTATGCACTTATGGCGTCAGATACTGAATCAAAATTATGTTATTTTCAAGACCGACCCGAACGTAACGACTCACGATGCCCCGGCTTCCTTCGACTGGAAGGACAAGGGCGCGGTGGCCCCTGTCAAGAATCAAGGGCGCTGTGGATCCTGCTGGGCCTTCAGCGCTACTGGTAAGTACCTACTTATAAACAAAGCACAGACAATGAAGATACGCGCATAGACATTACATTAACCATGTTGTCGATTCTCTTGTATAGCAACTAAACTTAATTTTATTTAACGCTCTATTTTACTAACAGAAAAAAAAAGAAAGAGGTAACAACAATAATTTTTGTGCCATATTAGTCGGATTTAAGTTTTCCGTACAAATTTAGTTGTCATTTCAAAACATTCTGACTATAAACACGAAGATTTGAGTGGAGTAAAATTCTTGCCATCTCTTTCTTGCGCTCACTATCAGTAAAAGAGAGTAGCAATTAAATTATGTTTAGTTGGTGCACTAGAAAATCGGCGTCGAATACGGAAATGAAAACAAAAGAAACGACTAAATAAATTCAATTCCATAAAACTCTTAATAATAAAACTCGGTAAGGTACAACAGAGTTTTTATCACTTATCCGCTCCGTCATCTTGAAAGTGACATAATTCATGCAGTGTCAAAAGTGTTTTTTTTTTGTTAGTATTGTCTATAAGTACCTACTTAAGGTTAACAGCCTATTGTGCATTTCATATAAGATAGTTGTCAGTTTTATTTCCATTAACATCGGTATGGAGATTCTTATTGCTTAACACGATCATTTGAATGTTGTGTTATTTTGCAGGTGCCGTGGAGGGTGCATACGCGATAAAATACAAGAAGGTGTTGTCACTCTCAGAGCAACAGCTAGTGGATTGTGACATCATATCCAATGGCTGCAATGGCGGTAGAATGGAATTTGCTCTAACGTGAGGAAAAATGATAAAAAGCATACAATTTTTTTATATTTCTGACGTAGGACGTATGCGTGTGACTGTTGAGTGTATAATTTTATCATTGCTCTAAATCATGATTTTTCGAATCTAAGTTACAACATTTTGAGTGTGATTGGTTCTAGGTGAGGTCACAGATTGGTTCTAGGTAACGCAACGAAACACGAGACATTTTAAGCAGTACGTAGGACTCACATAAATGTAACATTTTGTCAATATTAATTTTTATTTATCACGCGAAAGAGTTTTTCACTGCTTGTATGCGCCTACACGGGGGGTTCCTCTGGTGGTGGTTCAAATTAACAAATCCGAAGATGTGTTGTACTTTTGCGTATAATCAGACGAGTTAATTTTAGTTACAATTTTGTAGGTGCCTTTGCTATGGCGGTTAACAAAAGACAACTGACAGTAGCTGTCAAAACACAGTTTTTGAATTGTACTTGACGTTTCGTATGTTTGGATACGCAACACTGGTCATGCTCTAAAAGCTTTTTTAGTTTAATACATCGTATTAAATTAAATTTTATTTTATCTCACTCGAAGTGAAAATTAGAGTATTAAACTTGGGATTAAAACCATTTCATACTCCATTGTAGTCTCTCTCTGTTGCTCGGGAGGCTAAACATCTCATAAAAATCGCTAAATTGACTCATTTTAGTCCCATGTAGAACAATCTACTATTTATTCTCTGTCTTCCATTATATAAAAGAGAATTTTGACAAAATATCACATACCTAACTGTATTATAGATAAGATACGGAACTAAAACAGTCTTAAACATTCGGAATATATAGATATCGTTTTCATTTGCAGCAAGCTGATACAAGAAGGAGGACAGGAATTAGAGTCCGACTATCCATATACAGGACAGAACGTCGGTCACTGCAAATTTGATAATTCCAAGGTAGCTGTCAAAGTTAGCTCCTGTAATCTATACGATGACCTAACGGAGGATAAGATGAAAGAAGTACTCTTCCAAAATGGACCTCTCTCTATTGGTAAGTTAGCAAGTCAAAAAAGCTTAAATTGAAGTTAAGGGTTTAAAAAGTTTATTTATAATTAATTACTTGTTAGTGTAAACTTAAATTATATATATTTAGGTTAGTAGTAATACTGATTAAAGTACCATGACCGTTATTGTTGAGCAGCGACCTCTTCTAGGCAACCTTAAGAGTTTACTTGAAACACTTTTTTCAAACCTAGCCCCAATATAAGCAGAGCATGTATGATGGGAACTACATGACTGATATACTACTTTATACTTTTTATGTAAATAAATACAAAGACATAATAAATATATATTTTGCTTGGATGATCTCAACTTGAATAACTTTAAAAACTCTATTACAAAAACTATTGTATTGGCGTATTAAATGTACGCCTTTGGGTGCCTTCACCGATACTAGTATTATAATTAATATTATCTGTGACCCATATACGTACGGAACGTGAAAATTCCCTTTGTATGTTTGAATGAAAAAAATCACGATAGTTTTTGGAATAACCAGTTTAAATTTATTCCAGTTATGAACTTAAGTTCAACATAAGTTATGAACTTTAAACACATTTTGACAGTATTAAACACATCTTCCATATGTTATTCACTTGATTAATGTTTTTTATTTTTAATTAGTACCTGTTTTTCTCGCTTGTTTTCTATATAAAATTAGTATTTACTACTTAATAAATGTTAATCGGATTCTTGCGATACAGGCTAGCCCTAGTACGGGATCCATTGTAATACTGTAAAAATTACATAATTATTCATTCAGTTTTGATTCCCTATGCTACTGTCGGTGATATCGTTCAAGATTAAATTTAAAGCACGGAATTCAAATAAAGCAAACCTCTGCTCTGCTAACCTACATAAATAATATCTCCCATAGGTATAAACCCTTTGACTAAAATGGCTCGTCAATTTAATGAATTAGCGAAGTACAATATTGGACTTGATATATTTGCTCCTAAGTTGAGCTTATTTATGAAAGCCGTTAAAGACATCCTCCATTTTAACAACTTAAATAGTTCAAGCGACTTCACAACATCGTGATTGTTATTGTGTTTAATCTTGTCTGTGTGTGTTTATGTGTTCTGTATTTTGTCACATGTTGTGTTGTGTTGAGATTTATAAATGTATATACTTTCTTTCTTTGTATAATATTCTGTTTGTAAACACATTCTTGTCGGGGTTGATTGTGGTTGTTACGTAAGCAACCACAATTAATTGCGACATATTTTTTGTTATGTATGTGTGATATAGGGTGCTTGATATCATAGATACATGGCAAAAAGTCCTCGAACATAAGTTTCACTTTCTGCTCGATATATTTATTTAGTTTAGCTGTGCGCATATAATTATTTTTACGTTGCAATCAAGATTAGAACCAAATTTTGTTAGTTGTATGTGGTTGTAATGTGTTTTGTGGATGTAAGTAAATAAATAAATAAAAAGTTTTTCGTTGTATTCTGAGAAATTAATCATTTGTATTTGTTTCAGCTGTTGACGCGACGCCTTTGATGAGTTACGACAAGGGAATCATCTCCAATTGCAGCCCTAATCATTTGGACCACGGTGTCCTCCTTGTCGGCTATGGAACAGGTACCTACCACAGATTCATATAATACTCAGCTAGATTTCAATCAAATGGTAATGAAAATAATGTCCAGCATTATTTATTTATTTAACTCATTCCAAGAAATGGATACTGAAGATCTACAATCGAGGGTGTGGATATTTTAGATAGATAGGTTTATTTTTATTGCATGTACTAGAATTAATCCAAACACTTGCCATTAAATCTTATGAACTAGATTGTGTTGATACAATGGACGGCTTTATAGCTAACAGCGATCTTTTCCAGGCAACTTTTGGATGGGCATGATTGAAAATAATGTAAAGAGAGGTATTTTCATTATACTACCATTAACAATACAATAAAAATAATGTATTATATAGGATTTGACTGACCAATAAGGGCTTTTATTAACCGATTTTGATTATTTTGTTGTTGCATAGAGAATTAATTAAAAGTTTTATTTCTGAGGGATTGTTACTTTTCTCGTAACACTCAGAAATCATCATCTTATGGAATTACGACAAGCCGAAGTATTTTTTGTGGGCGAGAGAGTAAAATAACGTAAGCACGTATGAGGAAGTCGGTTTTTCGACATATTATCTTCTGGCATGTCAGCAAAGTTTCAGATGCTAAGCAGGCAGGAGCCTGCTTAGCATCAAGACCCAAGACAACGGTTTTGTCTACCGCCGAGAAGACATACAATATTTTGTCCCTTTCTTTGTTTGACAGAATAGACGACATAATTAGTTTTTGTCTTCTCTTTCGTAGACAAAACGTTGCCTTGGGTGCTCATGCTAAGCGGGCAGGACAAACATTTTGGTCATCGCTGTCCTAGAAGCAAATTTGAATGAGCAAATCTTTTCAAGAAGATGCCTCTTTAACGTTATATTATAAAGAGGTAGAGGTGGATGTAGGAATCTCCGAAACTATCTATTTCGATTTAAAAAATTCTTCCACCAATATATTATTTATTTATTTTCAGAGAATGGCACTGATTTCTGGCACGTTAAGAACTCTTGGGGGGCAGACTGGGGCGAGCAAGGCTACTTCAGGATGAATAGGGGCGAACAATGCTTGGGCCTTGGACAGTACGCCGTGACTGCTGCCGTCGAGTAATTCCCTGGAAGACATCGCCACATTATTTATATGTCGTTTTTACGTATCCTCTTTAATCGAACCTAAACCAAAACACATATTTGTATCAATTGTATATTGGATTGCAAAATGCATGGACTGGATACTTGAAAACGAGCTACAACACGTAATCTGCGTCGACAACAAAGAGAGTGTCAAACTCTATAGAACTCTATAGGCGCGCCACATCATACATGCACTCTGAAAAGAATGAATTTAGTTTTTGTTTCGACATTAAACTCTCGTCGTGCCGGTTCGTGTGTTGACTAATCCGACATTATACCTAATGTTATTATAATAATACATAATGTGGTTGATTAAATTATAACCCAGATTTTAATTTTAATTTTATTGTTCCTAAAATTTGTACCCGTATTTAGGCAAAAGATTACAACATATCTGATTAGGTTCGCCCCAATTATCTTTTGAGGCAGTGGAGAATAAGGATGACTGTCAGGGGCGTTTTAATTTTAAGATCATAATATGTAATGTGATTTATGGTAAGTATATTTCGTTTATATATTTAATAATAATAACATAGCATTACAGTATACACCAATGAGCTATGAAATACAAAAATTTAAGAAGAAAAAAAAACAAGAATACTAACAAACACAAATACATTTTTATAAGTTTAACGGGTCTTTATCGCGTTTACCTTTTTTATTATATTCCCGTAATGTGAACATGGACTTTTCTGATTCTGCAAATGAAATGAGGGTAGTTGCGGCTACTGCCTTTATTTCTCGACGATAGCTCCGTATACTCCAGTCATCCCGTGACCACGGCCGTTGCAATACAGTAGAAACGTCGGGAATATAATAAAAAAGGTAAACGCGATAAAGACCCGTTAAACTTATAATTATGTTATCTAATCGCGAAAGTTTGAAAAGTACAAATACATTTATTTACCAAAAATATAGAGTTACAATAGAGTTGTAAAATTCAAAAGTGCGGGGCCCAAAATACAAAAGCTTCATGATGTGGATAAGTTTCCTAACACGACTAGAAAGACCATCAATATGTTGCGTGAAGGTTAAGTTCTGATCTAGAAACACTTCCAGGTATCGGAGACATACGGAAAGTTGAATAATTGGGCATACGCAGTCATTTACTATATTGCCACATTATGAATCCTAATAGAGAGCCGATTAGGAGGACCAGACACCTTAGTCTTGTGAAAACCCACGTGTAACGTCTTACTAGCGTTAAAGGTGGTTAAATGGGGGTCAAACCATGCAGCAACTTGAGCCAATCCCACTTCTGCGCGCTGAGAAGCCTTATCCCACGTGTCACCCATAGATAAAATTGCAGTGCCATCAGCATAACATATAATTTGAGTTTGATAGGAATTTTCAATCAGTGCAATAATATCATTAATGTAAAGGGTGAACAAGGTAGGCCCCAGAATGCTACCTTGAGGTACACCAAAAACACCCCTCTAACACCACTAGACTGACAGGCGACTGAAACACACTGACCCCTATCCGTCAAGTAGCTACAAAACCAATCCAGCGCAACACCCCTAATACCCAGGCACTCTAGCTTTTTTTAAAGTATTTTTGGGGAGACAGTATCGAAGGCCTTTGTCAAGTCCAAGAAGACGCCATGCACTTTCTGCCCTTATCAAGAGCGAAAACGGCACCTTCAAGCAGAAGTTGAACGGCGTCCTCTGTGGACTTACCCTGTCTAAAGCCAAACTGACGAGGAGATAAAATTTTATTTTGCTCCAAGTATTTTTTAACCTTTTATTTACTAGCTTTTTTAGTATTTTAGAAGCAGGGAAACTACAAGCAGGGAAATCGGACGATAATTTGAAGGAGTAGATTTACAGCCATCCTTATGGATTTGGATTACTGACGCGATCTTCCAACAGTCTGGAAATATACCGGCAGATAAACTTAGATTCATTACATGCATTAAAGGTTCTATAAATAAGTGCCCACATTACCTACCTACCTTCTTAGTTAATTATCTACCTGTCATGACGTTCAAGCGGGAATGTACTACTAGGTATAACTAGTTCACAAGAAACTACAATCCAGCCTACAAAAAATGAGATTGTTCAATTCTAATTTCAATGTTTTATTTGAATATAAAAATAACACGCCCACGCCACCTTTTCCCCATGCTGGCCTCCTCTGATAGGTACATACCTAGTGCGTAGATCTTTGAGTATACCAAGTAGATGGTAGTCAGAGGCACGTTCAAACAAAACATTTAGCACTTTCCCGCAATTTTCAAGGAGTTAGCATTCTTCATGACAGGTTACAAGCCCATTGCTGCTTATTGGATAGAACACTAACTGATGGCACATGCCTTCGAATTTTTGTTACTAGAACACGCCGGTTATCACATATTTTTTTCGAGTAGAATAATCCATTGTCGCACGACTGGTCCCAGGACCTCCGGATCGGTTGGTTTTTAAGCGGATATGACAGTACCCAAGATAACTAACTGTGCCTAACTCCTACGAGGCACAGACTGCAAAAGAGTCCTAAGTATGTAAGAGATATGCACTCAAACATGCCCTTGATCCCCAAAGTGAATATTAGAGGAGATTTGAAGATACTTGCTCTCGGTATCCAGTAATATTTCTTACGAATTGTACCCGAAATGTAAAGACTAACTACATTTCGGCAATCATGCCTTCATTCTTGAGCACTTGTATTAAAAACTAGCTGGGCCCCCAGTCCATCGCCAGCTTGTGCTATTTCTTCTTTTCACGGCCCCTAGGCTTGTTGCATGATGTTAAAAAGCATAAAAATTTTCTCATAAATTGGGCTATCAAATGCAAAAAGATTTGTTCAAATCCGCCTTAGTTCCAGAGATAAGCGCGTTCAAATAAAATACAAAATTAACAAACTGTTTAGCTTTATTATTAGTATAGATTAAAAGATACTACTTAAATAAAAAAAACATTTTTATAACGCCTGGGGTGGAGATGCTAAAACAATTATGAAAGAACTCTTAGATATAGATCCGTGCTCGAGATAATGTTTTCGCAAGCATTTTTTTCAGGTTTTGACACAAACTATTCGACAACTATAATACTCATTCAAAGTGTTGTCTCTTCATACCATAGAACCTTTACTTCATTAAACATGTATTTCGTCATTTAAAGTCAAGGTCCCTCACAGTGTGACCGGGTCCCTGCAATTATCTTGCTGTTAATAATTATGGTGTGATGGAGAAGATAAGAAGTGGCTGCTTACATTAGATTATGACGCTACTTAGGCTCTGCTTCAAATTTTAAGCTGATTAGATTAAAGGTCAACCAGTTTTCGTATTTCCCATCTTCCCCTCCCCCTACCATACAGGGCACCACCCCATTGCGCACTCACACAAACTCTCAGGCATTCATTCAAACTCTCTCGCAAACAGACAAACTTTCACGCATACATTTATTCACATAAGGGAGTGGCCTTACAAAGACAGAAATCAATGATGATTGTGTAAAGATTTGTTTATGAAACAAAACAAATATTTACACATGATGCTAAAAAAATAATAATCATTATAAATAACTTACACCCAACAGATGCATTCATAGTCCTGACCCTACAAAAGGATTCCCTGTATCGTGGGTATCAGGAACTACGAGTACTATGGTACCTATCTGCGAATATGCAAACATTTGTCGTATTAGAAGATGGATATATTCTCATGTACACCAACTAAATTTAGTTTTATCTATCGCTCTATTTTACCAACAGTAACAAAAGAAAGAGAAAGCAACGAGTTTAGTGCTGTCGAATTAGGCATATTTAAGTATTCCATATAAGTTTGGACATGATTCCAAAACATGCTGACTATAAACACGAAGAAGAGCGACTTTACGTGTCGCGCTTCTTCGTGAAGAGCGACAGACCATGTACTCTTAGTTCCTGATACCCACGATACAGGGAATCCTTTTGTAGGGTCAGGACTATGAATGCGTATGTTGGGTGTAAGTTATGTTTGAATGAGGAACAATCCAAACTTTCTCCAAGTGCAGAAAAAACAAGCCGCAGGGAAGATTTTTTTAGGCTTTCATGCCCCAAATCCTACATCAAGAAACGTAGGGTGCGAGAACTAGGTTTGTAAATGTACATGAGGTAAAAAAAAATATTTTTAAGAATTAGGGCAAATAAATATATATTTTTCTGATTTAAAAAATATATTTTATTTTTATTTTTGAATCGTAAGTCAATGTTGGTCCTGGAGCTTTATCTGAATGCTGTCGGTACTTACTATACTCCGCCCAAACAAATGTTTCATAGCAGAAATGTTCATGCATTTACTTATTTTTTAGGAAAGGCAAGGAAACAGGGAAGGTTATTTTATTTTAATGATCTTTTACAAAACAATAGGTACCTAAATTATTTATCGAGTTGGAGCATTTGCAATTTCAAGAGTTTCAGAATCATCTAAATTATCCGATATTTTATAGTATGAATTTTAATAAAGTTTTTTGTATAATTACGTTTTTAAATGTGTTAATTGTAAATTTTTTGACATATTTTGGGATTGTGTTATCTATTGGTACTTTTGACGCGATTTTGACGTTGACATTCGAGATTGGAGTACAGTTTGCAATAGAAATGTCACTAGCTGGATTTTTTTTAAAAAGAACAAAACGGAATTGGTTTAGAATTGAATTGAGATTGTATCGAGTATCAAGGCCACCGCGAGATTGAACAGAACTTTACCCCGGGTTCAAATTAAATGGAAACTTTCACATTATACCAAGGAAAAACGAGACGTCGTTCTGGTACGACTGTTATTGGAACACGAAGTTAAGTTTTACAGACATTTAAAAAAGGCGTTGAAGACTGTATACCCCATGATGGACATCCTTAGATACATATTCAGTGAGATCTTTGAAGAAACCATGTAGGGGGCAGTCAGAGGCACGTCCAAAGATGTGCATTCGGTCGTTAACACATCGTCGCTATTGTCAGTTTTCATGAATGAATATGATGTACTTCCCTTAATTAAGTGCGGACTGGTATTAAACTTACAGATCGTGGAAAATGTTCAGTTTAGAGTGAAAAATATGTGAGTGATTACCCGTGGACCTACTGAGTGATCGATAGTGGGACCACGGAGAATGGATCGAATTGTGTATGAAGTTATCGGCAGTCGAAAGTACTTAAAGGTAAATAGGACAGCTAAGGAGTGAAATTCCCTTCATGCGTCTGTGTTTCCTACAAAATATAACTTTAGTATCTTCAGAAGGGTCAATAAGCATTTACTGGGTGAGTGTTTTAATATAGGTTACAACTAAGTAATACCATCCGGCGTTTACCACGGTGTAAACAGACGAAAACCTATGAAAAACATGACAAGCTGGTAGCTGGATCCAATGCATTTATTTATGATAAACTTGATTCTCGAGATAAAAAGTATCCAATGTGTTATTTCAGGCTCATTTAAGCGTTTCGACTGTACACGACACGAAATTACAATAGTGGACCAATTTGATTGGTAGTGGACCACGGGGAATGGCTTTAAAAAAAAATACGAATCACACAAAGTTTAAGTACCTATTATTTATGTTAATTTCTTATTATTTGTTAGGTATTTTGATAGAAAAACAATTTACCAATGTTTTGTTGCTGTGAAGTAAAAATATTTACCTCCATTTTCACCAACTGCAAAACCGTATGCGAGCAATCCGAGCATGGTTGTGTCCCGAAAGTGGGAGATCGCGAGTTTGATTCCCGTCGAGTTTGATATTTGGGATATTAAAAAAATCTTGACATTTGAAGAAATGTTTATTATTTCTGGAGTAAAGTACCCGTGGTCGCACTGTATTGACCCATTTACGGGTAGCACAGCTTAGTTGTGGTTGGTCACATCCGTACAATTTATATTATGAATCATTGCCCGTGGTCGCACTGACGCAACCCATCGTTGCACCACGGGTAACTAAGCTTATTTTTGATTGGTGGAAATGGACATGAGTATTCACTAAAATAATTCGAGTAACGATTACTGTTATTTAAGTTATACCATGTTTTTATTGATAAACCCTGTAAATCTATTGAATCTCTGTTAACTACGATATTGGGCTTAAAATTAGTAATTAATTGATATTGGATTAAAAAGTACGCATTAAGATTTTAAATGGACTAAAATTTACTGCGAAGACTAAAATATATCTATTGATGGATCTTGTTTTTACCAAAAAGTGTTACGAGCTCTGACATGGCTTAGCGACTGTTATAGCCGGTACCGACTACTTAACGTGCCTTCTGTAGTCAAATTTAACAACGTATGGGTGACAACGGTCACCCTTGCCTTTACCGCGCTGAATGTTGCTCGAAAATTTTTCAACTATACTAATAATATATTTGAAAAATTTCGTATAATCGTATTTTTTTAACTATACTAATAATAAAGCTGAACAGTTTGTTAATTTTGTATTTTATTTGAACGCGCTAATTTCTAGAATTGACGCGCGGATTTGAACAAATCTTTTTGCATTTGATAGCCCAATTTATGAGAAAAGTTTATATGCTTTTTAACATCATGCAACAACCCTAGGGGCCGTGAAAAGAAGAAATAGCACATGCTGGCGATGGACTGGGGGCCGGGGCCCAGTTAGTTTTTAATAAAGGTGCTCAAGAATGAAGGCATGATTGCCGAAATGTAGTTTTTAAATTAAATAGTACCTATCTATTTATTTTCTATTTGGGAAATATATATTGATTATGTATTTGTATATTGTGTAGTTTATTACTGTGTATGTAGGTATGAAATTATAATTATCTAGTAGTTTGTATATCGCATCGCACTCTCCTCTCTAAGCGATAAGACCGCCCATTGTACTTTTTAGCTAAATGAAGTATTTGCTTATTTTGTTAGCTTGTGGTGAAGGTTGTAATTTGTAACGTTACAAATTCCTGGGAGGAGGAATTTGTAAGGTCACACTATTCCTACCTATCCTCAGATCTGGAGGAGAGTACGGTTCAAGAGAAAAAGGTGAACTGTATAACCAAATATATTAAAAACAAACACTAGAAGAGGCCAGGGGAACCGGGGCACGAAATGTTAGCGTGTTCACGGGCTTGTAGAGGAGAGAGGCCTCTTGAATCAGGTTTCTCTCTCCTTTTAGTGGAGCGTCCCTGGAGTGTCCAGATCTAGGTAGAGCCGGCTTGGCGATCTCCAGAAGGCGTCAAAGGAGAAGGAAAAGGCGTCAAAATAGGATGACGCGTCGTTTCACTTTTTACTCCGACATCACTTTTATACGCGTAGGTAGTAGGAGGATCGGACTCTCTGTTCTCAGCTAGGAGGAAACTACCCTTCCATCCACTCCTTTCTATTTCACGTCTTGCCGGCTTCAATTCCAAAAGTAGACTGACTGTCCTCCCCCGTTCCCTGTCATCGTTTTTCCTGATGAAGGGCCTGTTATTTATTTGAACCAAGGTTCTAGAACATAAAAAATAAAGTGTTTTATATGCAGGTCTAATATCAATTACATAGAACCTTAAACTCCTAGCTCCAGCGGTGAATTAAAAATAAAATCTAGGCTTGTCATTAACTGACATTACAGAGAGTAAACAAACATTGAAGAGGTATAAAATCCACAGAAAAACCTTAAAAATACAAATTATAGAGCCCTAGGAATGCTTAACCTCCAGATAATGCACATGCAGTTATCTGGAGAGAACTTATGTTTCAATTTCAGGTTATAATAGTCAAAAACGTAAGTATAAAAAGACGAACATTACATTACCCCGACAACCCCGGAAAATTTTTGAATACAATGAAAAAAATTTTCTAGTATGTACAACATTAAAAGGCCATTTACCAGTAAAAATAAACTATATGACTATATACAGTGGTATAGAAAGTTTAAAAAAATTAACACTACGTTTCCCATATCTTGTGGTGTACAATAAAGTATTTTCATTCATTCATTCATTCACCTCTTGTTCGAGTTTTAAAATTATTAAATGCGATCCTGGCATCAACACCAAAGTGTTGCTGACCGACTGTTTGCTGACCGATGGACGAATGTGTGTAGAGAATGTCTGAGGTATTGTGAGTTCATTGATCGTGTTCTTATCTGTTAATAAGAATATCTCTTTATTTTAAAATTAAATATTATAGTTCTTTTTCTTCTTAGTTTTTTGTATTTCATAGCTCATTGGTGGTGTATATTGTACAATGCTATGCTATTATGCATATTATGTTCTTAAAATTAAAACGCCCCTGACAGTCATCCTTATTCTCCACTGACTGAAAACATAATTGGGGTGAACCTAATCAGATTTGTTCTAAATACGGGTAAATAATTTAGGAACAATAAAATTAAAATTAAAATCTGGGTTATAATTTAATCAACCACATTATGTGTTATTATAATAACATTAGGTATATTGTGGGATTAGTCAACACACGAACCGGCACGACGAAAGTTTAATGTCGAAACAAAAACTAAATTCATTCTTTTCAGAGTGCATGTATGATGTGGCGCGCCTATAGAGTTCTATAGAGTTTGACACTCTCTTTGTTGTCGACGCAGATTTCGTGTTGTAGATCGTTTTCAAGTATCCAGTCCATGCATTTTGCAATCCAATATACTATTGATACAAATATGTGTTTTGGTTTAGGTTCGATTAAATTGGATACGTAAAAACGATATATAAATAATGTGGCCATGTCTTCCAGGGAATTACTCGACGGCAGCAGTCACGGTGTACTGTCCAAGGCCCAAGCATTGTTGGCCCCTATTCATCCTGAAGTAGCCTTGCTCGCCCCAGTCTGGCCCCCAACAGTTCTTAACGTGCCAGAAATCAGTGCCATTCTCTGAAAATAAATAAATAATATATTGGTGGAAGAATTTTTGAAATCAAAATAGATAGTTTCGGAGATTCCTACATCCACCTCTACCTCTTTATAATATAACGTTAAAGAGGCATCTTCTTGAAAAGATTTGCTCATTCAAATTTGCTTCTAGGACAGCGATGACCAAAATGTTTGTCCTGCCCGCTTAGCATGAGCACCCAAGGCAACGTCTTGATGCTAAGCAGGCAGGACTGAAACCTTGCTGACATGCCAGAAGATAATATGTCAAAAAACCGACTTCCTCATACGTGCTTACGTTATTTTTCTCACTCGCCCACAAAAAATGCTTCGGCTTGTCGTAATTCCATAAGATGATGATTTCTGAGTGTTACGAGAAAAGTAACAATCCCTCAGAAATAAAACTTTTATATAATTATATATGCAACAACAAAATAATCAAAATCGGTTAATAAAAGCCCTTATTGGTCAGTCAAATCCTATATAATACATTATTTTTATTGTATTGTTAATGGTAGTATAATGAAAATACCTCTCTTTACATTATTTTCAATCATGCCCATCCAAAAGTTGCCTGGAAAAAATCGCTGTTAGCTATAAGGCCGTCCATTGTATCAACACAATCTAGTTCTTAAAATTAAATGGCAAGTGTTTGGATTAATTCTAGTACATGCAATAAAAATTTACCTATCTATCTAAAATATCCACACCCTCGATTGTAGATCAATCATCCATTTCTTGGAATGAGTTAAATAAATAAATAATGCTGGACATTATTTTCATTACCATTTGATTGAAATCTAGCTGAGTATTTTATGAATCTGTGGTAGGTACCTGTTCCATAGCCGACGAGGAGGACGCCGTGGCTCAAACTATTAGGGCTGCAATTGGAGATGATTCCCTTGTCGTAATGCATCAAAGGCGTCGCGTCTACACCTGAAACAAATACAAATAATTTATTTCTCAGAATACAAAGAAAAACCTTTTATTTATTTATTTACACGAACAAAATACATTACAA
Source organism: Perizoma affinitatum (assembly GCA_961405105.1). Taxonomy (NCBI): domain Eukaryota; kingdom Metazoa; phylum Arthropoda; class Insecta; order Lepidoptera; family Geometridae; genus Perizoma; species Perizoma affinitatum. The sequence continues at coordinate 808,772 of OY560207.1, forward strand.
CCACATAAAAAAATACAACTAACAAAATTCGGTTCTAATCTTGTTTGCATCGTAAAAATAATTATATGCGCACAGCTAAACTAAATAAATATATCGAGCAGAAAGTGAAACTTATGTTCGAGGACTTTTTGCCATGTATCTATGATATCAAGCACCCTATATCACACATACATAACAAAAAATATGTCGCAATTAATTGTGGTTGCTTACGTAACAACCACAATCAACCCCGACAAGAATGTGTTTACAAACAGAATATTATACAAAGAAAGAAAGTATATACATTTATAAATCTCAACACAACACAACATGTGACAAAATACAGAACACATAAACACACACAGACAAGATTAAACACAATAACAATCACGATGTTGTGAAGTCGCTTGAACTATTTAAGTTGTTAAAATAGAGGATGTCTTTAACGGCTTTAATAAATAGCTCGCTAATTCATTAAATTGACGAGCCATTCTAGTCAAAGGGTTTATACCTATGGGAGATATTATTTATGTAGGTTAGCAGAGCAGAGGTTTGCTTTATTTGAATTCCGTGCTTTAAATTTAATCTTGAACGATATCACCGACAGTAGCATAGGGAATCAAAACTGAATGAATAATTATGTATTACAATGGATCCCGTACTAGGGCTAGCCTGTATCGCAAGAATCCGATCAACATTTATTAAGTAGTATTTAATAGAGAAAACAAGCGAGAAAAACAGGTACTAATTAAAAATAAAAAACATTAATCAGTGCATAAGATATGGAAGATGTGTTTAATACTGTCAAAATGTGTTTAAAGTTCATAACTTATGTTGAACTTAAGTTCTTAACTGGAATAAATTTAAACTGTTTATTCCAAAAACTATCGTGAATTTGATCATTCACAACATACAAAGGGAATTTTCACGTTCCGTACGTATATGGGTCACAGATAATATTAATTATAATACTAGTATCTGTGAAGGCACCCAAAGGCGTACATTTAATACGCCAATACAATAGTTTTTGTAATAGAGTTTTCAAAGTTATTCAAATTGAGATCATCCAAGCAAAATATATATTTATTATGTCTTTGTATGTATTTACAAAGAAAGTATGTAAGTAGTATATCAGTCATGTAGTTCCCATAATACATGCTCTGCTTATTTTGGGGCTAGGTGATGCTGTTTAAATAAAGTGTTTCAAGTAAACTCTTAAGGTTGCCTAGAAGAGGTCGCTTCTAAACAATAACGGTCATGGTACTTTAATCAGTACTACTACTAACCTAAATATATATAATTTAAGTTTATACATACTAACAAGTAATTAATTATAAATAAACTTTTTAAACCCTTAACTTCAATTTAAGCTTTTTTGACTTGCTAACTTACCAATAGAGAGAGGTCCATTTTGGAAGAGCACTTCTTTCATCTTATCCTCCGTTAGGTCATCGTATCGATTACAGGAGCTAACTTTGACAGCTACCTTGGAATTATGAAAGTTGCAGTAACCGTCCTTTTGTGTATATGGATAGTCGGACTCTAATTCCTGGCCTCCTTCTTGTATCAGCTTGCTGCAAATGAAAGCGATATCTATATATTCCGAATGTTCAAGACTGTTTTTAGTTCCGTATTTTATCTAAGTTACAGTTAGCTTTGTGATATTTTGTCCAAATTCTCTTTTATATAATGGAAGACAGATAATCAGATTGTTCAACAAGGGACAATAGTATCATCAATAGGAGATTGTTAAAATTAGTCAATTTAGCGATTTTTATGAGATGTCTAGCCTCCCGAGCAACAGAGAGAGACTATACAATGGAGTATAAAATGGTTTTAGTCCCAAGTTTAATACTCTATTTTTCACTTCGATTGAGAGAAAAAAAATTTTAGTTTAATACGATGTATTAAAAATCTAAAGATTTCGCGACAATACCACACTTTTAGAGCATGATCAGTGTTGCGTATCCAAACGTCAAGTACAATTCAAAAACTGTGTTTTGACAGCTACTGTCAGTTGTCTTTTGTTAACCGCCATAGCAAAGGCACCTACAAAATTGTAACTAAAATTAACTCGTCTGATTATACGCAAAAGTACAACACATCTTCGGATTTGTTAATTTGAACCACCACCAGAGGAACCCCCCGTGTAGGCGCATACAAGCAGTGAAAAACTCTTTCGCGTGATAAATAAAAATTAATATTGACAAAATGTTACATTTATGTGAGTCCTACCTACCTACTTCTTAAAATGTCTCTTGTTTCGTTGCTTTACCTAGAACCAATCTGTGACCTCACCTAGAACCAATCACACTCAAAATATTGTAACTTAGATTCGAAAAATCAATTAGAGCAATGATAAAATGAAACACTCAACAGTAACACGCATACGTCCTACATCAGAAATATAAAAAAATATAAAAAGAAACGTATGCTTTTTATAATTTTTCCTCACGTTAGACCATAGTGCATACAACCGCCATGGCAGCCATTGGATAGGTCGTCACAATCCACTAGCTGTTGCTCTGAGAGTGACAACACCTTCTTGTATTTTATCGCGTATGCACCCTCCACGGCACCTGCAAAATAATGCAACATTCAAATGATCGTGTTAAGCAATAAGAATCTCCATACCAATGTTAATGGAAATAAAACTGACAACTATCTTATATGAAATGTATCAATAGGATGTTAACCTTAAGTACTTATAGACAATACTAACAAAAAAAAACACTTTTGACACTGCATGAATTATGTCACTTTCAAGATGACGGAGCGGATAAGTGATAAAACTCTGTTGTACCTTGCCGAGTTTTATTATTAAGAGTTTTATGGAATTGAATTTATTTAGTCGTTTCTTTTGTTTTCATTTCCGTATTCGACGAAGTACCTTATACATTAGCGCCGATTTTCTAGTGCACCAAATAAATTTAATTGAACTGCTACTCTCTTTTACTCTTAGTGCACGCAAGAAAGAGATGGCAAGAATTTTACTATACTCAAATCTTCGTGTTTATAGTCAGAATGTTTTGAAATGACGTTCTAAATTTGTATGGAAAACTTAAATCCGACTAATATGGCACAAAAATTATTGTTATTACCTCTTTCTTTTTTTTCTGGTAGTAAAATAGAGCGATAAATAAAATTAAGTTTAGTTGCTATACAAGAGAATCGACATCATGGGTAATGTAATGTCTATGCGCGTATCTTCTTTGTAAATGCGCGCGCAAAAAATACCATCCTAGTCGAGATAAAATAGAACAGCTTTGTCTGTGCTTTGTTTATAAGTAGGTACTTACCAGTAGCGCTGAAGGCCCAGCAGGATCCACAGCGCCCTTGATTCTTGACGGGGGCCACCGCGCCCTTGTCCTTCCAGTCGAAGGAAGCCGGGGCATCGTGAGTCGTTACGTTCGGGTCGATCTTGAAAATAACATAATTTTGATCCAGTAACTGACGCCATAAGTGCATAAGAGTTTTGGTTTAAATATGACCATTATTAGTATTCCTGGTTGGTTGTGTCCAAACTAGGCAAACATCTGGGTGCGTCTAGACAAATACCACTTTCTGTTAGCGATAACGCCTGTGGAAAGATTTAATTGTATGGAAAGGACATTAGCTGTGGAAATATCACGTGACTGCTGCCAAGTTTTATTTGACAAATTTGCGTAAGCGTGAAAGGAAAACTAAGCTTGAGGTAATTGTCTAGACCCTGTGCGATGGCACATAGTAAAATAACTATTTGTTTTTATAGTGTCAAGCCACACACGCATAAGGTTAATCTCAAATTGTATGATACAACTCTGATATGAGCTTGTTGACCATACTTGAGTTTGAGTACCAGGTTGTGATGATGCGGTGGGAATGGTTAAAGGAGGAAATATACCTCTTTCAATGGATTAGAGTACCTACAGTATATTTGGTAATCTCCTTCAAACGCACTACCGCTCTTGCCCTGCTAACACAAAGTTTAGGTGGAAAAAAATGCTGATAAGCACTCAGTTCGTACCTTACATAGGTACGAACTTGAATATTATATTATTTTTTATTATATATATAACAGTCGTGTTATTCGTTTGAATGGTGTGAGCTGTTTGTTAGATCAATAATCTAATTATAATGATGATCCTGCAAAAAAAACCAAATGATTCTTAGGAAGCAGGCATGTTTTAGAATTAACTAGTAAGGTTATTTACGCCACATAAAGTTTTCGCCAGATGACGTTCATCCTTAAATCCGGCGAGGGTTTTCAGCTCTTCAGGCGACCAGTCGCAGAATTTGTTGATATCTGTAAGTAAACAATACGAGTGTCTGTAGAAATAAAAATAAAGTTGCGCCCTTTGGTAAATTATATAAACTTACTTATATAATCCCTGATCTATCAACGCACAGCAAATTTGGAATATAGATTATTTTATAACGTTAACATGTGCTAACAAAGGATTTTTGTTAATTTTCACTTTGAGGGGGAGAAATGGAGGGGTTAACTTTGTGAGAATTTCTTTGTTCTTTGAAGTTAGAAACATGAACATTTGAATTACAGCTGCTGAGCATAAACGAACAGTGAGGTGTTTCAGGGTATTTGGATTTTCACAGGTGAAAATGTGTAGGTACGACAGTATGGGGATTTTTTTAAACATGATTCCACGCTTGTGAAGCCGCTTGCAACAGCTAGTCTTACGATACATAAGTAATTTTACAATGTTTGAAAATCCCCTGACGTGTTTTACCAATTTATCCTTAGGTATTTCTCTTTCCTGCTCCATCATCAGACTAGATCACTAGTCACAGGATACTAAATTTCGAATCGATCAGACCAGTAGAAGTTCACTTGCCTTCCACAACCAGAAAAGAGCTGATGATCTTCAAACGGCTGAACAAATTTACTAGAATCAAAGCGTCTACATTCTCGATCAAAAAAAAGTCACTTAAAAAAAAAATAAACTAAGTAAAAAAACCGGTTCACCGTTTAGGAGCTACAATGCCTTTTTGCGTTGGGGGTTAAAAACAGGATACTACAAAAAAATATTCAAAAATCTTACGGAACAACAAAATAAATATATATTTAAAAATTAAAGTCCTTAAAACCTTAAAGTCCTTATTACTCTGAAAATAGCACCTTTCGCCTTCGTCGCCCGGCGCAGACGACAGTTTTCGAAATCAGTATTGTCTGTTTCTTCTCGCTCTATACACTCTGAACAAAGCGAGGAGGTCGCATAAAATTTCATGACTATTTGAGCCCTTTTTTTAATGTCACTGTCGTTAGTGCCTTAACATCGTTGCTTGTGGTTTATTTCGAATTTTAAATGTTATATTGGCGATTTAGCTTGGTAGGTTGTTAACCCGTTGTGAACCCTATTTTTTTTTAAAGTCGGTTTTTTAAGCTGTAACATCGTTTATTGTGGTTTATTTCTTATTAAGAATTGGCGATTTCGGTGCCCCTGTTTTAGAGGCGGACACAAGTCCTACCTTCTCCACCCAAGTTATGCCTCTGCCTAGAGGTAATTCTTTTGTTAGGGTTTTCTGGTCCCTTCTTGCCAGTCAAATAAATAGACATACATACTCGTATATAAAATAACTGCTCAAAACTACTTAAAAAGTTCTGCTAAAGATAATTACGATATGATCAAACGCTTCAGAAATGTCAAGATGAGTTACTAGGAAGAAGAGGCATGAATGTGAACTTACCAAACACAGCCGCAGGATTGGCTTTATTCAAACGGTTGATCTCAGCCAAACTCTGTTTGAAATATTGCAGTCTTTGTATCTTTTCGTCCAGATCGTAGCTTCTCTTGTATTTCACGATGAAGTTTTCGAACAAATTAATGACATGATTCCAGCTCTCTACGTCGTATTCAGGCTGAATTGGTATTGCTAGTGCTGTATAGCACAGCACCAGAAGTGATAGTTGCACCAACATATTGGCGAGGTAAATATTATTACGCTAACCTTTTAGTCAAAGGAACACTGAAGGAATACCTCATTTGTGTTTGCTGAAGCAAGTTTTTATATTGCAACTTATCGAGAAAGAATGCAAAATATCTATAGAAGTATTTGAAACAAAAATGTTCATTATGTTATCAATTTTATTATAGGTTATTAGGTACACGTAAAGGTATATGGTATCGGAAGATCTAACCACTAATATCCCAATATCCGAGGATAGATAAAATTGTATTTAATATAAATTGTTTCAAAACGCTCGGGACATATTCCTTTAAAAAAGCAAGGTTGCATTCTGCAAGAAAAAAGTTTCGTCGCCAAACTGTAATGAATGCGATGTAATTCATTACAGTTTGATGGCGATGATGTGTTGATGGAGTGTGACATTTAGGCTTTGGTTGTTGCAGGACTACACACATCGGCCTGGTTAACAGTATTTTACTTTAGTCCGTAGTGTCAGATTTAGTCCGGCATCAGATGAAGCTAATTGGTTGTCTAAGTTGGCAGACAAGTAATTTTTGTTTGATTTAACGGGACGATGTGATCGCCCAGCGTAAATTGAGCTGGGGGTTAACAATCCTTTTGGTAGTTTGAAGGGCGTAAACTCTTTGTAGTTCATTCCTTGTGTGCTTGGCTTTCTTCAGAAACTTTGAGGGAATTTTTCATTACTTTCTTGTTGGTGCCAAGTTGATAGAGTTCAGTTCGAATGCTGGAGCTGAAGATGAGGTTGCGAAGTCGTCTTTTGAAAGGTCCATAATTTTCGACGCTTGTCCCTTCAGACGATCGTTGGTTATTGAGATCATAAATTTCGGCGTTTCAAGATAGTATTTTTGAGCAAAAAAACTTCCTTGAAGTGTCTTGTAAAAATCTTGACCACAGGAGAGATGTAAATAAAAATATTTTCTTTCTTTTTTTTTTCTTAGATGTACTTTCGTAGCGATTGGGAAACTGACGCTGTAATGTTTCTCGTCGAGTTCTTCGTAAGCTGGTTTTTCTAAAGTAACAGTGGTAGGGCTGCACATCTTGCTTCGCTGTTGTGCATGTGATGAGATGCTGGATACAGTCATCTGATGATCGGCTCTACAGACTCCTTTTTTCCTCACAAAGGTACCATTGACTTGTCTTCGGGCATTCAGCCTCTATGTAATTGAAATCTTTCACCTTGTCTCCTAAGAGTAAGGATCTCATGGTTTTTATTAGGAATACGGAATGTGGATAGAAAGTACTCTTTAATGTTCTATAATTCCGTCTTAGATAAAGTTAAATTCATCGCCGAATTTATATAAACGTTTTAAACGTTTTAACGAATTTATATAAACGTTTAATTTTAAACGTTTTCTGAACCATAGTTTTTCCGGTTTTTATCCTAGGACGGACGTACTCATTGATCGCGTTTATAACATCTTCCTCCATATTGGATTTTGTTAAATGGACTGATATTCGCGTGTGCGTCTCAAAGGGCTTGGTGACTACCGGCTTTCCTTTAATATCGCCTACGACGTTAAGGATTAACAGTTACGTAAATCTGTTCAAAGGGTTAACTTTGACTTTGGTCATCCGAGATTGGGACCTCGAAGATGGGATTTTCGTTATTCGTGTGAACAGTGGCAGTTCTTGAACCAGCCGCAGTTTCCGTAGCTGTTATGGTTCTAGATTCATCTAACGCAAGGTCAGTTTCGGATGGATTAAAAACGATCGACATATTAACCTCGATGCGCGAGAGGGCATCAGCATTCGTATTGCCTTTACCATCAAAGTATTCGACTATAGTCATAAAGATAGCGTTTGAAACTTAGTGAATATGTCGTGAGCTAGGGTCTTTAATATTTTCCCATTGCACGGGCCTATGATCTGTAAGGATTAGGAATTTGTTTGTTTTCGACCATAGAGGTACGGTCGGAAATATGTAGTTGTCCAAACAATAGATAGAAGCTCTTTCTCGATAGTACCTACTCATATAGTAGATAGTGATCATAGTCAGTTCACTAGAATTAAGAGTTCGTGATGCGTACGCGATCGGTTTGTTTGAACTTTTGTTGCCTTGAGATTAAACGGCATCGATAGCCACATTCGAGGCATTCGTTTTAAGATGAAACTTCGTGTGAAATCTGGGATAGATGGAAATGCCCATTCTCCCCACCAGCCTTTACCTCATCAATGGGGTAGATAAATAGGAATACAAGTTTGACTATCGTGACTATCCTCCCCACATAGCAGTTGTAACATTGAAATTAGAATTGAACAATCACATTTTTTGTAGGCTGGATTGTAGTTTCTTGTGAACTAGTTATACCTAGTAGTACATTCTCGCTTGAACGTCATGACAGGTAGATAATTAACTAAGAAGGTAGGTAGGTGATGTGGGCACTTATTTATAGAAACTTTAATGCATGTTATGAATCTATGTTTATCTGCCGGTATATTTCCAGACTGTTGGAAGATCGCGTCAGTAATCCCAATCCATAAGGATGGCTGTAAATCTACTCCTTCAAATTATCGTCCGATTTCCCTGCTTGCAGTTTTTTCTAAAATACTAAAAAAGCTAGTAAATAACAGGTTAAAAAATACTTGGAGCAAAATAAAATTTTATCTCCTCGTCAGTTTGGCTTCAGAGTCGGGCTTCGGGTAAGTCCACAGAGGACGCCGTTCAACTTCTGCTTGAAGGTGCCGTTTCGGCTCTTGATAAGGGCAGAAAGTGCATGGCGTCTTCTTGGACTTGGCAAAGGCCTTCGATACTGTCTCCCCAAAAATACTTTAAAAAAAGCTAGAGTGCCTGGGTATTAGGGGTGTTGCGCTGAATTGGTTTTGTAGCTACTTGACGGATAGGGGTGAGTGTGTTTCAGTCGCCGGTCCGTCTAGTGGTGTTAGAGGGGTGTCTTTAGAGTCCCTCAAGGTAGCATTCTGGGGCCTACCTTGTTCACCCTCTACATTAATGATGTTATTGCACTGATTGAAAATTCCTATCAAACTCAAATTATATGTTATGCTGATGGCACTGCAATTTTATCTATGGGTGACACGTGGGATAAGGCTTCTCAGCGCGCAGAAGTGGGATTGGCTCAAGTTGATGCATGGCTTGACCCCCATTTTCTTACCTTTAACGCTAGTAAGACGTTACACGTGGGTTTTCACAAGACTAAGGTGTCTGGTCCTCCTAATCGGCTCTCTATTCGGATTCATAAGTGTGGCAATATAGTAAATGACTGCGTATGCTCAATTATTCAACTTTCCGTATGTCTCCGATACCTGGAAGTGTTTCTAGATCAGAACTTAACCTTCACGCAACATATTGATGGTCTTTCTAGTCGTGTTAGGAAACTTATCCAAATCATGAAGCTTTTGTATTTTGGGCCCCGCACTTTTGGATTTTACAACTCTATTGTAACTCTATATTTTTGGTAAATAAATGTATTTGTACTTTTCAAACATTCGCGATTAGATAACATAATTATAAGTTTAACGGGTCTTTATCGCGTTTACCTTTTTTATTATATTCCCGACGTTTCGACTGTATTGCAACGGCCGTGGTCACGGGATGACTGGAGTATACGGAGCTATCGTCGAGAAATAAAGGCAGTAGCCGCAACTACCCTCATTTCATCTTCAGAATCAGAAAAGTCCATGTTCACATTACGGGAATATAATAAAAAAGGTAAACGCGATAAAGAACCGTTAAACTTATAAAAATATATTTGTGTTTGTAAGTATTGTTGTTTTTTTTTCTTCTTAAATTTTTGTATTTCATAGCTCATTGGTGTATACTGTAATGCTATGTTATTATTATTAAATATATAAACGAAATATACTTACCATAAATCACATTACATATTATGTTCTTAAAATTAAAACGCCCCTGACAGTCATCCTTATTCTCCACTGCCTCAAAACATAATTGGGGCGAACCTAATCAGATATGTTGTAATCTTTTGCCTAAATACGGGTACAAATTTTAGGAACAATAAAATTAAAATTAAAATCTGGGTTATAATTTAATCAACCACATTATGTATTATTATAATAACATTAGGTATAATGTCGGATTAGTCAACACACGAACCGGCACGACGAGAGTTTAATGTCGAAACAAAAACTAAATTCATTCGTTTCAGAGTGCATGTATGATGTGGCGCGCCTATAGAGTTCTATAGAGTTTGACACTCTCTTTGTTGTCGACGCAGATTGCGTGTTGTAGCTCGTTTTCAAGTATCCAGTCCATGCATTTTGCAATCCAATATACTATTGATACAAATATGTGTTTTGGTTTAGGTTCGATTAAAGAGGATACGTAAAAACGACATATAAATAATGTGGCGATGTCTTCCAGGGAATTACTCGACGGCAGCAGTCACGGTGTACTGTCCAAGGCCCAAGCATTGTTGGCCCCTATTCATCCTGAAGTAGCCTTGCTCGCCCCAGTCTGGCCCCCAACAGTTCTTAACGTGCCAGAAATCAGTGCCATTCTCTGAAAATAAATAAATAATATATTGGTGGAAGAATTTTTGAAATCAAAATAGATAGTTTCGGAGATTCCTACATCCACCTCTACCTCTTTATAATATAACGTTAAAGAGGCATCTTCTTGAAAAGATTTGCTCATTCAAATTTGCTTCTAGGACAGCGATGACCAAAATGTTTGTCCTGCCCGCTTAGCATGAGCACCCAAGGCAACGTCTTGATGCTAAGCAGGCAGGACTGAAACCAGAAGATAATATGTCAAAAAACCGACTTCCTCATACGTGCTTACGTTATTTTTCTCACTCGCCCAAAAAAATGCTTCGGCTTGTCGTAATTCCATAAGATGATGATTTCTGAGTGTTACGAGAAAAGTAACAATCCCTCAGAAATAAAACTTTTATATAATTATATATGCAACAACAAAATAATCAAAATCGGTTAATAAAAGCCCTTATTGGTCAGTCAAATCCTATATAATACATTATTTTTATTGTTAATGGTAGTATAATGAAAATACCTCTCTTTACATTATTTTCAATCATGCCCATCCAATAGTTGCCTGGAAAAAATCGCTGTTAGCTATAAGGCCGTCCATTGTATCAACACAATCTATTTCTTAAGATTGAATGGCAAGTGTTTGGATTAATTCTAGTACATGCAATAAAAATTTACCTATCTATCTAAAATATCCACACCCTCGATTGTAGATCAATCATCCATTTCTTGGAATGAGTTAAATAAATAAATAATGCTGGACATTATTTTCATTACCATTTGATTGAAATCTAGCTGAGTATTTTATGAATCTGTGGTAGGTACCTGTTCCATAGCCGACGAGGAGGACGCCGTGGCTCAAATCATTAGGGCTGCAATTGGAGATGATTCCCTTGTCGTAATGCATCAAAGGCGTCGCGTCTACACCTGAAACAAATACAAATAATTTATTTCTCAGAATACAAAGAAAAACTTTTTATTTATTTATTTACACGCACAAAATACATTACTGATACGTTGCAATAAAACACCGAGGTTCAGAGCCAACTGTGGGTATTTATTTATACTGACTGGTACATCACGTACAACTACCCGCACTAAGAAATAATCAATACATAACACTGTCCTCTCTTTAAATAACCAGTTGGTACATAAGCAATACAATTACTATAAATATATTTAGGTGTGAGTATCTATATTTAAGAAATTGTAAACATGATTTACTTAGTAGTTTTTAACTTTTCGACACACTCAATAGCAGCCCTACGACGCGTACGCGGCGGCGGCGACGCTGGTGGCGGTGCCAGCGGCGACGTCAACGGCGTCGACATCCGCGGGCTACTAGGACTGTCTGGCGACGTCACCAGCGTCGACGTTCGCGAACCAACCGGCAGCGACGGGTCCGGTATGGCGTCATCTGCCTGCGAGTCACTGGCTCGCAACCCTTCGTCTCCCCGCGAATCAGACCCCGCATCACCGAGCTGACGGTTACTCTCCGGATACACATTAGACATTGAAAACCGCGATTTACCACTTCTATCGGTGAGCAACTGGTCCACATGACGTTTATGCACCCGTCCATCGGTCGTTTTTACCTTATATGAAACAGGTCCGGAACGCTCCACAATTAAGCCATCGGTCCATTTCTGAGCGCGCGCCGAGTAGTCACGCGTCAGTACCTGTTCGCCGGGCGCGAGAACGCGCGGCGGGCGAGCGCGGGCGGCGCGCTCCTCCTGCTGCAGCTGCGTATCACGCACCACCACAACTCAGATGAGTTGCGCACCACCAGAACATCACTCAGATGCAGCCGAATACGAGACTTACAAGTACCTAAACCTTCCGCGAACACTTCAGGAAATTCATTTCGAAGAGAATTAGCCAACGATACTTCTCCGGTTACATTGTGGATCGTACCATCCTCATTCTTAAAAATAGATAATTTTAAATGTTTTATCCATAAACGTCCCAACAATGGGGGTCCACCGTTATCTATTACATAAAGCTTGAGGTAAGCGGTCTCCGAACCGCATTCCACACACACCACAATATAACCTAAAGTCGCGATGACGTCACCCGTATAAGACCTAAACGTAAGAATCCTGTTTTGAATAGGTATCTGCGAAAAATTTACATCGTAAAACTTTTTAGATATTGCAGAAATTTTACTTCCCGTATCGATCTCAAATTTACAAGGCACATTCTCCACACTCAATCGAATATAATAGGGCCTGTCACCTACACTACTAATCAAGTTATAAAAGTGGCAATCGTCTTCAGAATCACTATCGTTTAAAAAGTACTGACCTTTCTTTGTCGTCACGTTACCGTCATTTCTTTTACACATCGCCTTTAGATGCCCCTTCTCACCACACTTGTCACAAGAATAAAACCTATACCGGCACCTGCCAGGCACATGACCGGGCTTGCCGCACCGCGAGCAATGCTGGCGCGTCGCCGCCGCAGCCCCGCCGGGAGCGGGCGCGGCCTGGCGGGCGCGCGCTACTCCGCCTCCTCCGACGCGGTGGAGCCCCTCGTCCTTCGCGGGCCCGACGCTCAGGCTTGCGGCCGGAGCACCCGCCGCGCTCGCGTGCCGCTCCGCCGCCTCCAAAGCCAAAGCGAGCTCGACGCCCCGCTTGTAGTCTATATTCTTCTCGGCAAACAGCCTGGATCGCATATCCTCGCTGAATAATCCCGACACGAATTGATCGCGTAGATTAACTTCTAGCGAGGCCCCGAAGTTGCAAGTCTTGGCCAGATGCTTCAGACTTTGCAGATAGGAGCGAATGCTTTCGCCCTGCGCCTGCTTCCTTTGCCTGAATACGTGTCGCTCTGCGATTTCCGATCTCTCTGGTTCCAAATGGTCTTTTACCAATTTCACGAGGACTTCGAATGTTTTATCTTCCGGTAGATCCGGAGCACATAAATCGCACATAAGATCATAGCACTGAGAACCGACGAGTGTCACTAGGGTAGAAACGTGTAAAGTTTCTTTGACTTCGTTGAGTCTGATAAATTGTTTTACATGACGCACGTAAGTGTCCCAATTTTGGTCACTGATATCAAAACACTCTATTTTACCGAGAGGCATATTAGTAAGTAACCAAAACTCGTTAAAACAATTAAAATGAATTAATTTCCGTCCTGTCGCCAGTGATGCGTTGCAATAAAACACCGAGGTTCAGAGCCAACTGTGGGTATTTATTTATACTGACTGGTACATCACGTACAACTACCCGCACTAAGAAATAATCAATACATAACAATTACAACCACATAAAAAAATACAACTAACAAAATTCGGTTCTAATCTTGTTTGCATCGTAAAAATAATTAAATGCGAACAGCTAATCTAAATAACTATATCGAGCAGAAAGTGAAACTTATTTTCGAGGACTTTTTGCCATGTATCTATGATATCAAGCACCCTAAGGTACCTAATATCACACATACATAACAAAAATTATGTCGCAATTGATTGTGGTTGCTTAACAACCACAATTAACCCCGACAAGAATGTGTTTACAAACAGAATATTATAGAAAGAAAAAAATAATATACAATTATCAATCTCAACACAACACAACAGGTGACAAAATACAAAACACATAAACACACACAGACAAGATTAAACACAATAACAATCACGACGTTGTGAAGTCGCTTGAACTATTTAAGTTGTTAAAATGGAGGATGTCTTTAACGGCTTTAATAAATAGCTCGCTAATTCATTAAATTGACGAGCCATTTTAGTCAAAGGGTTTATACCTATGGGAGATATTATTTATGTAGGTTAGCAGAGCAGAGAGGTTTGCTTTATTTGAATTCCGTGCTTTAAATTTAATCTTGAACGATATCACCGACAGTAGCATACGGAATCAAAACTGAATGAATAATTATGTAATTTTTACAGTATTACAATGGATCCCGGTACTAGGGCTAGCCTGTATCGCAAGAATCCGATCAACATTTATTAAGTAGTATTTAATAGAGAAAACAAGCGAGAAAAACAGGTACTAATTAAAAATAAAAAACATTAATCAAGTGCATAAGATATGGAAGATGTGTTTAATACTGTCAAAATGTGTTTAAAGTTCATAACTTATGTTGAACTTAAGTTCTTAACTGGAATAAATTTAAACTGTTTATTCCAAAACTATCGTGAATTTGATCATTCACAACATACAAAGGGAATTTTCACGTTCCGTACGTATATGGGTCACAGATAATATTAATTATAATACTAGTATCGGTGAAGGCACCCAAAGGCGTACATTTAATACGCCAATACAATAGTTTTTGTAATAGAGTTTTCAAAGTTATTCAAATTGAGATCATCCAAGCAAAATATATATTTATTATGTCTTTGTATGTATTTACAAAAAAAGTATGTAAGTAGTATATCAGTCATGTAGTTCCCATAATACATGCTCTGCTTATATTGGGGCTAGGTGATGCTGTTTAAATAAAGTGTTTCAAGTAAACTCTTAAGGTTGCCTAGAAGAGGTCGCTTCTAAACAATAACGGTCATGGTACTTTAATCAGTACTACTACTAACCTAAATATATATAATTTAAGTTTATACATACTAACAAGTAATTAATTATAAATAAACTTTTTAAACCCTTAACTTCAATTTAAGCTTTTTTGACTTGCTAACTTACCAATAGAGAGAGGTCCATTTTGGAAGAGCACTTCTTTCATCTTATCCTCCGTTAGGTCATCGTATCGATTACAGGAGCTAACTTTGACAGCTACCTTGGAATTATGAAAGTTGCAGTAACCGTCCTTTTGTGTATATGGATAGTCGGACTCTAATTCCTGGCCTCCTTCTTGTATCAGCTTGCTGCAAATGAAAGCGATATCTATATATTCCGAATGTTCAAGACTGTTTTTAGTTCCGTATTTTATCTAAGTTACAGTTAGCTTTGTGATATTTTGTCCAAATTCTCTTTTATATAATGGAAGACAGATAATCAGATTGTTCAACAAGGGACAATAGTATCATCAATAGGAGATTGTTAAAATTAGTCAATTTAGCGATTTTTATGAGATGTCTAGCCTCCCGAGCAACAGAGAGAGACTATACAATGGAGTATAAAATGGTTTTAGTCCCAAGTTTAATACTCTATTTTTCACTTCGATTGAGAGAAAAAAAATTTTAGTTTAATACGATGTATTAAAAATCTAAAGATTTCGCGACAATACCACACTTTTAGAGCATGATCAGTGTTGCGTATCCAAACGTCAAGTACAATTCAAAAACTGTGTTTTGACAGCTACTGTCAGTTGTCTTTTGTTAACCGCCATAGCAAAGGCACCTACAAAATTGTAACTAAAATTAACTCGTCTGATTATACGCAAAAGTACAACACATCTTCGGATTTGTTAATTTGAACCACCACCAGAGGAACCCCCCGTGTAGGCGCATACAAGCAGTGAAAAACTCTTTCGCGTGATAAATAAAAATTAATATTGACAAAATGTTACATTTATGTGAGTCCTACCTACCTACTTCTTAAAATGTCTCTTGTTTC
Source organism: Perizoma affinitatum (assembly GCA_961405105.1). NCBI lineage: Eukaryota > Metazoa > Arthropoda > Insecta > Lepidoptera > Geometridae > Perizoma > Perizoma affinitatum. Next base: position 824,674 of record OY560207.1, read on the forward strand.
GTTGCTTTACCTAGAACCAATCTGTGACCTCACCTAGAACCAATCACACTCAAAATATTGTAACTTAGATTCGAAAAATCAATTAGAGCAATGATAAAATGAAACACTCAACAGTAACACGCATACGTCCTACATCAGAAATATAAAAAAATATAAAAAGAAACGTATGCTTTTTATCATTTTTCCTCACGTTAGACCATAGTGCATACAACCGCCATGGCAGCCATTGGATAGGTCGTCACAATCCACTAGCTGTTGCTCTGAGAGTGACAACACCTTCTTGTATTTTATCGCGTATGCACCCTCCACGGCACCTGCAAAATAATGCAACATTCAAATGATCGTGTTAAGCAATAAGAATCTCCATACCAATGTTAATGGAAATAAAACTGACAACTATCTTATATGAAATGTATCAATAGGATGTTAACCTTAAGTACTTATAGACAATACTAACAAAAAAAAACACTTTTGACACTGCATGAATTATGTCACTTTCAAGATGACGGAGCGGATAAGTGATAAAACTCTGTTGTACCTTGCCGAGTTTTATTATTAAGAGTTTTATGGAATTGAATTTATTTAGTCGTTTCTTTTGTTTTCATTTCCGTATTCGACGAAGTACCTTATACATTAGCGCCGATTTTCTAGTGCACCAAATAAATTTAATTGAACTGCTACTCTCTTTTACTCTTAGTGCACGCAAGAAAGAGATGGCAAGAATTTTACTATACTCAAATCTTCGTGTTTATAGTCAGAATGTTTTGAAATGACGTTCTAAATTTGTATGGAAAACTTAAATCCGACTAATATGGCACAAAAATTATTGTTATTACCTCTTTCTTTTTTATCTGGTAGTAAAATAGAGCGATAAATAAAATTAAGTTTAGTTGCTATACAAGAGAATCGACATCATGGGTAATGTAATGTCTATGCGCGTATCTTCTTTGTAAATGCGCGCGCAAAAAAATACCATCCTAGTCGAGATAAAATAGAACAGCTTTGTCTGTGCTTTGTTTATAAGTAGGTACTTACCAGTAGCGCTGAAGGCCCAGCAGGATCCACAGCGCCCTTGATTCTTGACGGGGGCCACCGCGCCCTTGTCCTTCCAGTCGAAGGAAGCCGGGGCATCGTGAGTCGTTACGTTCGGGTCGATCTTGAAAATAACATAATTTTGATTCAGTAACTGACGCCATAAGTGCATAAGAGTTTTGGTTTAAATATGACCATTAATAGTATTCCTGGTTGGTTGTGTCCAAACTAGGCAAACATCTGGGTGCGTCTAGACAAATACCACTTTCTGTTAGCGATAACGCCTGTGGAAAGATTTAATTGTATGGAAAGGACATTAGCTGTGGAAATATCACGTGACTGCTGCCAAGTTTTATTTGACAAATTTGCGTAAGCGTGAAAGGAAAACTAAGCTTGAAGTAATTGTCTAGACCCTGTGCGATGGCACATAGTAAAATAACTATTTGTTTTTATAGTGTCAAGCCACACACGCATAAGGTTAATCTCAAATTGTATGATACAACTCTGATATGAGCTTGTTGACCATACTTGAGTTTGAGTACCAGGATGTGATGATGCGGTGGGAATGGTTAAAGGAGGAAATATACCTCTTTCAATGGATTAGAGTACCTACAGTATATTTGGTAATCTCCTTCAAACGCACTACCGCTCTTGCCCTGCTAACACAAAGTTTAGGTGGAAAAAAATGCTGATAAGCACTAAGTTCGTACCTTACATAGGTACGAACTTGAATATTATATTATTTTTTATTATATATATAACAGTCGTCTTATTCGTTTGAATGGTGTGAGCTGTTTGTTAGATCAATAATCTAATTATAATGATGATCCTGAAAAAAAACCAAATGATTCTTAGGAAGCAGGCATGTTTTAGAATTAACTAGTAAGGTTATTTACGCCACATAAAGTTTTCGCCAGATGACGTTCATTCTTAAATCCGGCGAGGGTTTTCAGCTCTTCAGGAGACCAGTCGCAGAATTTGTTGATATCTGTAAGTAAACAATACGAGTGTCTGTAGAAATAAAAAAAAATATGACGAGATTATCTCTGAACGGTATTTAATGTCATAATAAGGTCCGATAATGAAGCCCTGAAGGACATTCACTCAAGATCCATTTTAGGTACCTGAAGGCAGAGACGTCGCAATTGAAAATGGCGTCTATGGCACGCATCAAAGTTGCGCCCCTTGGTAAATTATATAAACTTACTTATATAATCCCTGATCTATCAACGCACAGCAAATTTGGAATATAGATTATTTTATAACGTAAACATGTGCTAACAAAGGATTTTTGTTAATTTTCACTTTGAGGGGGAGAAATGGAGGGGTTAACTTTGTGCGAACTTCTTTCTTCTTTGAAGTTAGAAACATGAACATTTGAATTACAGCTGCTGAGCATAAACGAACAGTGAGGTGTTTCAGGGTATTTGGATTTTCACAGGTGAAAATGTGTAGGTACGACAGTATGGGGATTTTATTAAACATGATTCCACGCTTGTGAAGCCGCTTGCAACAGCTAGTCTTACGATACTTAAGTAATTTTACAATGTTTGAAAATCCCCTGACGTGTTTTACCAATTTATCCTTAGGTATTTCTCTTTCCTGCTCCATCATCAGACTAGATCACTAGTCACAGGATACTAAATTTCGAATCGATCAGACCAGTAGAAGTTCACTTGCCTTCCACAACCAGAAAAGAGCTGATGATCTTCAAACGGTTGAACAAATTTTCTAGAATCAAAGCGTCTACATTCTAGATCAAAAAAAGTCACTTTAAAAATAAATATATATTTAAAAATTAAAGTCCTTAAAACCTTAAAGTCCTTATTACTCTGAAAATAGCACCTTTCGCCTTCGCCGCCCGGCGCAGACGACAGTTTTCGAAATCAGTATTGTAGTTTCTTCTCGCTCTATACACTCTGAACAAAGCGAGGAGGTCGCATAAAATTTCATGACTATTTGAGCCCTTTTTTTAATGTCACTGTCGTTAATGCCTTAACATGTTATTAAATGTTATATTGGCGATTTAGCTTGGTAGGTTGCATAACATTTATAACTCGTTGTGGACCCCATTTTTTGAAAATTGTCTCTTTTGTTAAGCCGTAACATCGTTTTATGTGGTTTATTTCGATTTTTTAATTTAGAATTGGCGATTATGGTGCCCCTGTTTTAGAGGCGGGCACAAGTCCTACCTTCCCCACCCAAGTTACGCCTCTGCCTAGAGGTAATCCTTTAATTAGGGTTTTCTGGTCCCTTCTTGCCAGTCAAATAAATAGACATACCTACTCGTATATAAAAGAACTGCATAAAACTACTTAAAAAGTTCTGCTAAAGATAATTACGATATGATCAAACACTTCAGAAATGTCAAGATGAGTTACTAGGAAGAAGAGGCATGAATGTGAACTTACCAAACACAGCCGCAGGATTGGCTTTATTCAAACGGTTGATCTCAGCCAAACTCTGTTTGAAATATTGCAGTCTTTGTATCTTTTCGTCCAGATCGTAGCTTCTCTTGTATTTCACGATGAAGTTTTCGAACAAATTAATGACATGATTCCAGCTCTCTATGTCGTATTCAGGCTGAATTGGTATTGCTAGTGCTGTATAGCACAGCACCAGAAGTGATAGTTGCACCAACATATTGGCGAGGTAAGTATTATGGGCAATTCAATATGGCAGACGCTAACCTTTTAGTAAAAGGAACACTGAAGGAATACCTCATTTGTGTTTGCTGAAGAAAGTTTTTATATTGCAACTTATCGAGAAAGAATGCAAAATATCTATAGAAGTATTTGAAACAAAAATGTTCATTATGTTATCAATTTTATTATGGGTTATTAGGTACACGTAAAGGTATATGGTATCGGAAGATCTAACCACTAATATCCCAATATAGATAAAATTGTATTTAATATAAATTGTTTAAAAACGCTTGGGACATATTCCTTTAAAAAAGCAAGGTTGCATTCTGTAAGAAAAAAGTTTCGTCGCCAAACTGTAATGAATGCGATGTAATTCATTACAGTTTGATGGCGATGATGTGTTGATGGAGTGTGACATTTAGGCTTTGGTTGTTGCAGGACTACACACATCGGCCTGGTTAACAGTATTTTACTTTAGTCCGTAGTGTCAGATTTAGTCCGGCATCAGATGAAGCTAATTGGTTGTCTAAGTTGGCAGACAAGTAATTTTTGTTTGACTTAACGGGACGATGTGATCGCCCAGCGTAAATTGAGCTGGGGGTTAACAATCCTTTTGGTAGTTGGAAGGGCGTAAACTCTTTGTAGTTCATTCCTTGTGTGCTTGGCTTTCTTCAGAAACTTTGAGGGAATTTTTCATTAGTTTCTTGTTGGTGCCAAGTTGATAGAGTTCAGTTCGAATGCTGGAGCTGAAGATGAGGTTGCGAAGTCGTCTTTTGAAAGGTCCATAATTTTCAACGCTTGTCCCTTCAGACGATCGTTGGTTATTGAGATCATAAATTTCGGCGTTTCAAGATAGTATTTTTGAGCAAAAAAACTTCCTTGAAGTGTCTTGTAAAAATCTTGACCACAGGAGAGATGTGGATAAAAATATTTTCTTTCTTTTTATTTTTCTTAGATGTACTTTCGTAGCAATTGGGAAACTGACGCTGTAATGTTTCTCGTCGAGTTCTTCGTAAGCTGGTTTTTCTAAAGTAACAGTGGTAGGGCTGCACATCTTGCTTCGCTGTTGTGCATGTGATGAGATGCTGGATACAGTCATCTGATGATCGGCTCTACAGACTCCTTTTTTCCTCACAAAGGTACCATTGACTAGTCTTCGAGCATTCAGCCTCTATGTAATTGAAATCTTTCACCTTGTCTCCTAAGAGTAAGGATCTCATGGTTTTTATTAGGAATACGGAATGTGGATAGAAAGTACTCTTTAATATTCTATAATTCCGTCTTAGATAAAGTTAAATTCATCGCCGAATTTTAAACGTTTTCTGAACCATAGTTTTTCCGGTTTTTATCCTAGGACGGACGTACTCATTGATCGCGTTTATAACATCTTCCTCCATATTGGATTTTGTTAAATGGACTGATATTCGCGTGTGCGTCTCAAAGGGCTTGGTGACTACCGGCTTTCCTTTAATATCGCCTACGACGTTAAGGATTAACAGTTACGTAAATCTGTTCAAAGGGTTGACTTTGACTTTGGTCATCCGAGATTGGGACCTCGAAGATGGGATTTTCGTTATTTGTGTGAACAGCGGCAGTTCTTGAACCAGCCGCAGTTTCCGTAGCTGTTATGGTTCTAGATTCATCTAACGCAAGGTCAGTTTCGGATGGATTAAAAACGATCGACATATTAACCTCGATGCGCGAGAGGGCATCAGCATTCGTATTGCCTTTACCATCAAAGTATTCGACTATAGTCATAAAGATAGCGTTTGAAACTTAGTGAATATGTCGTGAGCTAGGGTCTTTAATATTTTCCCATTGCACGGGCCTATGATCTGTAAGGATTAGGAATTTGCTTGTTTTCGACCATAGAGGTACGGTCGGAAATATGTAGTTGTCCAAACAATAGATAGAAGCTCTTTCTCGATAGTACCTACTCATATAGTAGATAGTGATCATAGTCAGTTCACTAGAATTAAGAGTTCGTGATGCGTACGCGATCGGTTTGTTTGAACTTTTGTTGCCTTGAGATTAAACGGCATCGATAGCCACATTCGAGGCATTCGTTTTAAAGATGAAACTTCGTGTGAAATCTGGGATAGATGGAAATGCCCATTCTCCCCACCAGCCTTTACCTCATCAATGGGGTAGATAAATAGGAATACAAGTTTGACTATCGTGACTATCCTCCCCACATAGCAGTTGTAACATTGAAATTAGAATTGAACAATCACATTTTTTGTAGGCTGGATTGTAGTTTCTTGTGAACTAGTTATACCTAGTAGTACATTCTCGCTTGAACGTCATGACAGGTAGATAATTAACTAAGAAGGTAGGTAGGTGATGTGGGCACTTATTTATAGAAACTTTAATGCATGTTATGAATCTATGTTTATCTGCCGGTATATTTCCAGACTGTTGGAAGATCGCGTCAGTAATCCCAATCCATAAGGATGGCTGTAAATCTACTCCTTCAAATTATCGTCCGATTTCCCTGCTTGCAGTTTTTTCTAAAATACTAAAAAAGCTAGTAAATAACAGGTTAAAAAATACTTGGAGCAAAATAAAATTTTATCTCCTCGTCAGTTTGGCTTCAGACAGGGTAAGTCCACAGAGGACGCCGTTCAACTTCTGCTTGAAGGTGCCGTTTCGGCTCTTGATAAGGGCAGAAAGTGCATGGCGTCTTCTTGGACTTGGCAAAGGCCTTCGATACTGTCTCCCCAAAAATACTTTAAAAAAAGCTAGAGTGCCTGGGTATTAGGGGTGTTGCGCTGAATTGGTTTTGTAACTACTTGACGGATAGGGGTGAGTGTGTTTCAGTCGCCGGTCAGTCTAGTGGTGTTAGAGGGGTGTCTTTAGAGTCCCTCAAGGTAGCATTCTGGGGCCTACCTTGTTCACCCTCTACATTAATGATGTTATTGCACTGATTGAAAATTCCTATCAAACTCAAATTATCTGTTATGCTGATGGCACTGCAATTTTATCTATAAGTGACACGTGGGATAAGGCTTCTCAGCGCGCAGAAGTGGGATTGGCTCAAGTTGCTGCATGGCTTGACCCCCATTTTCTTACCTTTAACGCTAGTAAGACGTTACACGTGGGTTTTCACAAGACTAAGGTGTCTGGTCCTCCTAATCGGCTCTCTATTCGGATTCATAAGTGTGGCAATATAGTAAATGACTGCGTATGCCCAATTATTCAACTTTCCGTATGTCTCCGATACCTGGAAGTGTTTCTAGATCAGAACTTAACCTTCACGCAACATATTGATGGTCTTTCTAGTCGTGTTAGGAAACTTATCCAAATCATGAAGCTTTTGTATTTTGGGCCCCGCACTTTTGGATTTTACAACTCTATTGTAACTCTATATTTTTGGTAAATAAATGTATTTGTACTTTTCAAACATTCGCGATTAGATAACATAATTATAAGTTTAACGGGTCTTTATCGCGTTTACCTTTTTTATTATATTCCCGACGTTTCGACTGTATTGCAACGGCCGTGGTCACGGGATGACTAGAGTATACGGAGCTATCGTCGAGAAATAAAGGCAGTAGCCGCAACTACTCTCATTTCATCTTCAGAATCAGAAAAGTCCATGTTCACATTACGGGAATATAATAAAAAAGGTAAACGCGATAAAGAACCGTTAAACTTATAAAAATATATTTGTGTTTGTAAGTATTGTTGTTTTTTTTTCTTCTTAAATTTTTGTATTTCATAGCTCATTGGTGTATACTGTAATGCTATGTTATTATTATTAAATATATAAACGAAATATACTTACCATAAATCACATTACATATTATGTTCTTAAAATTAAAACGCCCCTGACAGTCATCCTTATTCTCCACTGCCTCAAAACATAATTGGGGCGAACCTTATCAGATTTGTTGTAATCTTTTGCCTAAATACGGGTACATATTTTAGGAACAATAAAATTAAAATTAAAATCTGGGTTATAATTTAATCAACCACATTATGTATTATTATAATAACATTAGGTATAATGTCGGATTAGTCAACACACGAACCGGCACGACGAAAGTTTAATGTCGAAACAAAAACTAAATTCATTCGTTTCAGAGTGCATGTATGATGTGGCGCGCCTATAGAGTTCTATAGAGTTTGACACTCTCTTTGTTGTTGACGCAGATTGCGTGTTGTAGCTCGTTTTCAAGTATCCAGTCCATGCATTTTGCAATCCAATATACTATTGATACAAATATGTGTTTTGGTTTAGGTTCGATTAAATTGGATACGTAAAAACGATATATAAATAATGTGGCCATGTCTTCCAGGGAATTACTCGACGGCAGCAGTCACGGTGTACTGTCCAAGGCCCAAGCATTGTTGGCCCCTATTCATCCTGAAGTAGCCTTGCTCGCCCCAGTCTGCCCCCCAAGAGTTCTTAACGTGCCAGAAATCAGTGCCATTCTCTGAAAATAAATAAATAATATATTGGTGGAAGAATTTTTGAAATCGAAATAGATAGTTTCGGAGATTCCTACATCCACCTCTACCTCTTTATGCGATGACCAAAATGTTTGTCCTGCCCGCTTTGCATGAGCACCCAAGGCAACGTCTTGATGCTAAGCAGGCAGGACTGAAACTTTGCTGACATGCCAGAAGATAATATGTCAAAAAACCGACTTCCTCATACGTGCTTACGTTATTTTACTCACTCGCCCACAAAAAATGCTTCGGCTTGTCGTAATTCCATAAGATGATGATTTCTGAGTGTTACGAGAAAAGTAACAATCCCTCAGAAATAAAACTTTTATATAATTCTCTATACAACAACAATATAATCAAAATCGGTTAATAAAAGCCCGTACTGGTCAGTCAAATCCTATATTATACATTATTTTTATTGTATTGTTAATGGTAGTATAATGAAAATACCTCTCTTTACATTATTTTCAATCATGCCCATCCAAAAGTTGCCTGGAAAAGATCGCTGTTAGCTATAAAGCCGTCCATTGTATCAACACAATCTAGTTCATAAGATTTAATGGCAAGTGTTTGGATTAATTCTAGTACATGCAATAAAAATAAACCTATCTATCTAAAATATCCACACCCTCGATTGTAGATCTTCAGTATCCATTTCTTCGAATGACTTAAATAAATAAATAATGCTGGACATTATTTTCATTACCATTTGATTGAAATCTAGCTGAGTATTTTAAGAATCTGTGGTAGGTACCTGTTCCATAGCCGACAAGGAGGACACCGTGGTCCAATCTATTAGGGCTGCAATTGGAGATGATTCCCTTGTCGTAACTCATCAAAGGCGTCGCGTCAACAGCTGAAACAAATACAAATGATTAATTTCTCAGAATACAACGAAAAACTTTTTATTTATTTATTTACTTACACCCACAAAACACATTACAACCACATACAACTAACAAAATTTGGTTCTAATCTTGATTGCAACGTAAAAATAATTATATGTGCACAGCTAAACTAAATAAATATATCGAGCAGAAAGTGAACCTTATGTTCGAGGACTTTTTGCCATGTATCTATGATATCAAGCACCCTATATCACACATACATAACAAAAAATATGTCGCAATTAATTGTGGTTGCTTACGTAACAACCACAATCAACCCCGACAAGAATGTGTTTACAAACAGAATATTATAGAAAGAAAGAAAGTAAATACATTTATAAATCTCAACACAACACAACATGTGACAAAATACAGAACACATAAACACACACAGACAAGATTAAACACAATAACAATCACGATGTTGTGAAGTCGCTTGAACTATTTAAGTTGTTAAAATGGAGGATGTCTTTAACGGCTTTAATAAATAGGCTCAACTTAGGAGCAAATATATCAAGTCCAATATTGTACTTCGCTAATTCTTTAAATTAACGAGCCATTTTAGTCAAAGGGTTTATACCTATGGGAGATATTATTTATGTAGGTTAGCAGAGCAGAGGTTTGCTTTATTTGAATTCCGTGCTTTAAATTTAATCTTGAACGATATCACCGACAGTAGCATAGGGAATCAAAACTAAATGAATAATTATGTAATTTTTACAGTATTACAATGGATCCCGGTACTAGGGCTAGCCTGTATCGCAAGAATCCGATCAACATTTATTAAGTAGTATTTAATAGAGAAAACAAGCGAGAAAAACAGGTACTAATTAAAAATAAAAAACATTAATCAAGTGCATAACATATGAAAGATGTGTTTTACTGTCAAAATGTGTTTAAAGTTCATAACTTATGTTGAACTTAAGTTCTTAACTGGAATAAATTTAAACTGTTTATTCCAAAAACTATCGTGAATTTGATCATTCACAACATACAAAGGGAATTTTCACGTTCCGTACGTATATGGGTCACAGATAATATTAATTATAATACTAGTATCGGTGAAGGCACCCAAAGGCGTACATTTAATACGCCAATACAATAGTTTTTGTAATAGAGTTTTTAAAGTTATTCAAGTTGAGATCATCCAAGCAAAATATATATTTATTATGTCTTTGTATGTATTTACATAAAAAGTATAAAGTAGTATATCAGTCATGTAGTTCCCATCATACATGCTCTGCTTATATTGGGGCTAGGTGATGCTGTTTAAAAAAAGTGTTTCAAGTAAACTCTTAAGGTTGCCTAGAAGAGGTCGCTGCTCAACAATAACGGTCATGGTACTTTAAACAGTACTACTACTAACCTAAATATATATAATTTAAGTTTATACTAACAAGTAATTAATTATAAATAAACTTTTTAAACCCTTAACTTCAATTTAAGCTTTTTTGACTTGCTAACTTACCAATAGAGAGAGGTCCATTTTGGAAGAGTACTTCTTTTATCTTATCCTCCGTTAGGTCATCGTATAGATTACAGGAGCTAACTTTGACAGCTACCTTGGAATTATCAAATTTGCAGGAACCGCCGTCCTGTCCTGTATATGGATAGTCGGACTCTAATTCCTGGCCTCCTTCTTGCATCAGCTTGCTGCAAATGAAAACGATATCTATTTATTCCGAATGTTCAAGACTGTTTTAGTGCCGAATTTTATCTATAATACAGTTAGGTATGTGATATTTTGTCAAAATTCTCTTTTATATAGTGGAAGTCAGAGAATAAATAGTAGATTGTTCAACATGGGACTAAAATGAGTCAATTTAGCGATTTTTATGAGATGTTTAGCCTCCCGAGCAACAGAGAGAGTTGTATGAAATGGTTTTAATCCCAAGTTTAATACTCTAATTTTCACTTCGAGTGAGATAAAATAAAATTTAATTTGATAAGATGTATGAAACTAAAAAAACCTGTAGAGCATGACCAGTGTTGCGTATCCAAACATACGAAACGTCAAGTACAATTCAAAAACTGTGTTTTGACAGCTACTGTCAGTTGTCTTTTGTTAACCGCCATAGCAAAGGCACCTACAAAATTTTAACTAAAATTTACTCGTCTGATTATACGCCACTAATTAATTTGAACCACCACCAGAGGAACCCCCCGTAGATATAGGCGCATACAAGCAGTGAAAAAACTCTTTCGCGTGATAAATAAAAATTAATATTGACAAAATGTTACATTTATGTGAGTCCTACCTACTTCTTAAAATGTCTCGTGTTTCGTTGCTTTACCTAGAAACAATCTCTGACCTCACCTAGAACCAATCCCACTCAAAATATTGTAACTTAGATTCGAAAAATCATGATTTAGAACAATGATAAAATTATACACTCGACAGTAACACGCATACGTCCTACGTCAGAAATATAAAAAAATATAAAAAAAAACGTATGCTTTTTATAATTTTTCCTCACGTTAGAGCATATTCCATTCTACCGCCATTGCAGCCATTGGATAGGTCGTCACAATCCACTAGCTGTTGCTCTGATAGTGACAACACCTTCTTGTATTTTATCGCGTATGCACCCTCCACGGCACCTGCAAAATAATACAACATTCAAATGATCGTGTTAAGCAATAAGAATCTCCATACCAATGTTAATGGAAATAAAACTGATAAGTATCTTCTACGAAATGTATCAATAGGCTGTTAACCTTAAGTACATAGATAAAGACATTACTAACAAAAAAAAAGTTTTTTGACACTGCATGAATTATGTCACTTTCAAGATGACGGAGCGGATATGTGATAAAACTCTGTTGTACCTTGTTACCTGAGTTTTATTATTAAGAGTTTTATGGAACTGAATTTATTTAGTCGTTTCTTTTGTTTTCGTTTCCGTATTCGACGCCGATTTTCTAGTGCACCAACTAAACATAATTTAATTGCTACTCTCTTTTACTGATAGTGAGCGCAAGAAAGAGATGGCAAGAATTTTACTCCACTCAAATCTTCGTGTTTATAGTCAGAATGTTTTGAAATGACGACTAAATTTGTATGGAAAACTTAAATTCGACTAATTTGGCACAAAAATTATTGTTGCCACCTCTTTCTTTTTTTCTGTTAGTAAAAGAGAGCGATAAATAAAATTAAGTTTTGTTGGTATACAAGAGAATCGACATCATGGGTAATGTCTATGCGCGTATCTTCAAAGTAAATGCGCGCGCAAAAAATACCATCCTAGTCGAGAAAAATAGAACACCTTTGTCTGTGCTTTGTTTTTAAGTAGGTACTTACCAGTAGCGCTGAAGGCCCAGCAGGATCCACAGCGCTCTTGATTCTTGACGGGCGTCACCGCGCCCTTGTCCTTCCAGTCGAAGGAAGCCGGGGCATCGTGAGTCGTTACGTTCGGGTCGGTCTTGAAAATAACATAATTTTGATTCAGTATCTGACGCCATAAGTGCATAAGAGTTTTGGTTTAAATATGATCATTAATAGTATTCCTGGTTGGTTGTGTCCAAACTAGGCAAACATCTGAGTGTGTACCACTTTCTGTTAGCGATAACGTCTGCGGAAATATCACGTGACTGCTGTCAAGTTTAGTTTTACCTTCACAAATTTGCGTAAGCGTGAAAGGAAAACTAAGCTTGAGGTAATTGTCTAGACCCTGTGCGATGGCACATAGTAAAATAACTATTTGTTTTTATAGTGTCAAGCCACACGCGCATAAGGTTAATCTCAAATTGTATGATACAACTCTGATATGAGCTTATTGACCATACTTGAGTTTGAGTACCAGGATGTGATGATGAGGTGGGAATGGTTAAAGGAGGAAATATACCTCTTTCAATGGATTAGAGTACCAACAGTATATTTCGTAATCTCCTTCAAACGCACTACCGCTCTTGGAAAAAAATGCTGATAAGCGCTAAGTTCGTACCTATGTAAGGTACGACCTTACATAGGTACGAACTTGAATATTATATTATTTTTTATTATATATATATAACAGTCGTGTTATTCGTTAGAATGGTGTGAGCTGTTTGTTAGATAAATAATCTAATTATGATGATGATCCTGAAAAAAAACCAAATGATTCTTAGGAAGCAGGCATGTTTTAGAATTAACTAGTAAGGTTATTTACGCCACATAAAGTTTTCGCCAGATGACGTTCATTCTTAAATCCGGCGAGGGTTTTCAGCTCTTCAGGAGACCAGTCGCAGAATTTGTTGATATCTGTAAGTAAACAATACGAGTGTCTGTAGAACTAAAAATAATATGACGAGATTATCTCTGAACGGTATTTAATGTACTAATAAGGTCCGATAATGAAGCCTTGAAGGACATTCACTCAAGATCCATTTTAGGAACCTGGAGGCAATCGAAAATGGCGTCTATGGCACGCATCAAAGTTGCGCCCCTTGGTAAATTATATAAACTTACTTATATAATCCCTACAGTCAGGACCACTGACTGACTGATCTATCAACAATCAACGCACAGCAAATTTGGAATATAGATTATTTTATAACGTTAGCATGTGCTAACAAAGGATTTTTGTTAATTTTCACTTTGAGGGGGAGAAATGGAGGGAGTTAACTTTGTGCGAACGTCTTTGTTCTTTGAAGTTTGAAAATTTGAATTGTATCTACTCATTATAAATACATATTGGCATGTTTCAGGGTATTTGGATTTTCACATTTTAAGGGGGAAATGCAGGTGTAAATGTGTAGGTACACGACAGTATGGGGATTTTTTTTTAAACATGATTCCTCGCTTGCGAAGACGCTGGCAACAGCTAGTCTTACGATACATAAGTAATTTTACGATTTTTGAAAACCCCCTGACGTGTTTCATCAATTTATCCTTATTTCTCTTTCCTGCTCCATCATCAGACTAGATCACTAGTCACAGGATACTAAATTTCGAATCGATCAGACCAGTAGAAGTTCACTTGCCTTCCACAACCAGAAAAGAGCTGATGATCTTCAAACGGCTGAACAAATTTACTAGAATCAAAGCGTCTACATTCTCGATCAAAAAAAAGTCACTTAAAAAAAAGAAACTAAGTAAAAAACCGGTTCACCGTTTAGGAGCTACAATGCCTTTTTGCGTTGGGGGTTAGAAACAGGATACTACAAAGAAATAGTCAAAAATCTTACGGAACAACAAAATAAATATATATTTAAAAATTAAAGTCCTTAAAACCTTAAAGTCCTTATTACTCTGAAAATAGCACCTTTCGCGTTCGTCGCCCGGTGCAGACGACAGTTTTCGAAATCAGTATTGTCGCTCTATACACTCTGAACAAAGCTAGGAGGTCGCATAAAATTTCATGACAATTTGAGCCCTTTTTTTAATGTCACTGTTGTTAATGCCTTAACATCGTTGCTTGTGGTTTATTTCGAATTTTAAATGTTATATTGGCGATTTAGCTTGGTAGGTTGCATAACATTTATAGTCCCGTTGTGGACCCCATTTTTTGAAAATTGTCGCTTTTGTTAAGCCGTAGTAACATCGTTTTTTGTGGTTTATTTCGATTTTTTAATTTAGAATTGGCGATTTTGGTGCCCCTGTTTTAGAGGCGGGCCAAGTCCTACCTTCCCCACCCAAGTTACGCCTCTGCCTAGAGGTAATCCTTTAATTAGGATTTTCTGGTCCCTTCTTGCCAGTCAAATAAATAGACATACCTACTCGTATATAAAAGAACTGCACAAAACGACTTTCTCGAAGTTCTGCTAAAGATAATTACGATATGATCAATCGCTTCAGAAATGTCAAGATGAGTTACTAGGAAGAAGAGGCATGAATGTGAACTTACCAAACACAGCCGCAGGATTGGCTTTATTCAAACGGTTGATCTCAGCCAAACTCTGTTTGAAATATTGCAGTCTTTGTATCTTTTCGTCCAGATCGTAGCTTCTCTTGTATTTCACGATGAAGTTTTCGAACAAATTATTGACATGATTCCAGCTATCTACGTCGTATTCAGGCTGAATTGGTATTGCTAGTGCTGTATAGCACAGCACCAGAAGTGATAGTTGCACCAACATCTTGGCGAGGTAAGTATTATGGGCAATTCAATATGGCAGACGCTAACCTTTTAGTAAAAGGAACACTGAAGGAATACCTCATTTGTGTTTGCTGAAGCATGTTTTTATATTGCAACTTATCGAGAAAGAATGTAAAATATCTATAGAAGTACCTACAAGTTAATAGGTAGGCAGTAAAATATTTAAACCCTCCAACGCATATAGGTAATGTCAATGCTTTTTAGTTCTTTGGTCACGCGTCGCTTCGAAAAGTCGCCCTGAAAGAATATTGAAAACGCGAAGGGCCCCGGTTCCCAACGGACGCAGAGTCTCTACTCCCTAAGAGATACTAGTTGGCTATATAAGTTGAATCGACGCCATCGTAAGTCACAAAGGTTGAAGATGGGCGGGCCACATAAAGAGGTTGAATGAGGAACAATCCAAACTTTCTCCAAGTGCAGAAAAAACAAGCCGCAGGAAAGATTTTTTTTAGGCTTTCATGCCCCAAATGCTACATCAAGAAACCTAGGGTGAGGATGCGGGAGCTGGGGTTGTACATGGGGTAAAAAAATATATTTTTAAAAATTAGGGCAAATAAATATATTTTTAATGATAAAAAAAATATATTTTATTTTTATTTTACAAATCGTAAGTCAATGTTGGTCTTGGAGCTTTATCTGAATTCTGTCGGTACTTACCATACTCCGCCCAAACAAATGTTCCATAGCAGAAATGTTCATGCATTTACTTATTTTTTTAGGATATATTAAAAAAAACACACACACGACGGTATTTCCCATGATCCACAGACCCTTACCCAGTATGCAGATCTTGGAAGATACCAAGCGTCGTCATAGATACGACCTACCCATGTGCCAAACACTATAATATAAGTATTTAGCACGTGTCCGCGTTTTGCTAGCATTCCACGTGACATGCTGCAAACCCATCGCCGCTTATTGGAACACCAGCTGATGGCACATGTCTTCAAAGTTTGTTTGTTCTAGGACATGTCGGTTTTCTCACGTTTTTCTTTCATTTTTTTGAGCAATTTGAGAGATTTAACTTAGTCAAATTAGTAGGTACCTACTTGTAGGCTGTACCTATATTTTTACTTTAAATTATGTAACACAATTAGTAGATAGTTATAGGTGAGTAGGTATATACAAAAGTCCTTGAGTTCCACCACAACTGGAATTTTGAAGTTCTCTATAGATAATAGGCAGTGAAATAAATCAAAAATAATCATGTACTAGGTACATACCTGTCAAGTTTTTACCTAATAGGTACAATCTAAAATCTATCGGTATGTCTAATAGCTAATTCTTTCAGCAATAATACGATATGTATTTACATACGACAGCACATAAAAAGGCGACCACAGATAAACTCGGGCATGTGCCAAATTTAATATTTGGACGTGCCTTTGATTGCCCCCTACTTCGTATCCTTAAAGATTTACGTGGAGTAAGCGTATTTTTAGGTTTTTAACGCGCTACCAGCTGCGCGTCTGAATACCAATAGTATTGTATGTCAGGACAGAGATGTACTCGAATGTTGGATAGGATGGATCGATTCGTCTGTCAATAAAAACCACCTGTTAAGAATTCAGTACCCCCCGTAATCATGGTACATGCAACTATGCCGAAATATCGGGAAACATTCAAACACACAACCGATGGTAAATATACCATTTTTATTTACAACTAATATATAAAGATCATCTATGACGTTGATCCATCATGTCGTTTGTAGGTACGCAAACGAAACGCGCGAAATAGTGCGTATTAGGAAAAATACGCACTATTTATAGCTGTCTCTAACAAATCCGTGAATATTGAATTATTTTAAATACTTCTACATACATTCTACATTCTTCCTCGATAAGTTGTTATATAAAAACTTGCATCAACAAACCAGCAAACACAAATACCTTCTTGCGTCTTCTTTTAATAGCAGGTTACTAAATATGTTGGTGAAACTATCAATTCTGGTGCTGTTTCAAACAGCACTAGCGGTACTGTTGCAGCCTGAATACGACGTAGAGAACTCGGATCTTGTCAAGAATTTGTTCGAGAACTTTATCGTGAAATACAAAAGAACCTACAATGCGGGCGAAAAGATACAAAGATTGCAATATTTCAAACAGAGCTTGGCTGATATCAACCATTTGAATGGAGGCAATCCTGAGGCTGTCTTTGGTGAGTTTACATTTATACCTCTTCTGGCGTAGTATTTTATCTTGCTAACACCAAGGAGTTCGACGATGTTAATCATATCGTATTATCACGTAATATGACCACTTACCATTCGTTGGACAATGAAGTCTATTTCACTAACAGTTAGCCAGCCAGAAAACCCAACTGTAAGAAATTGTAAGTAAAATGGATTTAGAGTGAAAATGGTGTCCATCAGGGCTCTATTTTCGGACCTCGTCTGTTACATTGAGTACTCCCTTATAAAAGTAATGTAATATTTTTTTTGAATTATATAAACACTCTTGTTTACTTACAGATATTAACAAATTCAGTGACTGGTCTCCTGAAGAACTAAAAACCCTCTCCGGATATAGGAATGACCATCGCCTGGGGGTGACATTATGTGACGTAAATAACCTAAATAGATAATTACTACGCCATATCTGCTTGTTAAGAACCAGTTTTTTTCAGGATCATCATAATTATAAGCCTGCAGTGGTCCACTGCCGTAAATGGTCTAATTGTCTTGGACTAATTGTCTTAGGTTTCTAGTCTATAGGTTAAAGTTTGTAAGTTTGTATGTAGAGGGTAATCTCCGAAATTCGTCATCTGGTTTAGATTGTTCTACTGTACTGTTCTCCAATGTAAATATGATCGTTTGGATCTTTTTACCACTTTCACTTCTTTATACCCTTATATGGGGTTCATATGAGTTACCTACCTATACATATCATCTATGTATCCACTATGTGAAAACAATAAATGTATTAAGTATTGAGTACTCGTAGTTCCTGATACCCTCTACACAGGGAATCCTGTCACTGTTATAAAGTTAGGGTCAACGCTTTCACTCACTGTCAAAAAGTTAGGGTTAAATTCAGGACTATGCATGACTATTGGATGTTTATTTATATTCAAGAGCACCACCAACGTATCGACACACGACGCTCCGGCTTCCTTCGACTGGAAGGATAAGGGCGTGGTGACTCCCGCCAAAGATCAGAAGCACTGTGGATCCTGCTGGGCCTTCAGCGCTACTGGTAATGATAAACTCAAAATGTATCCCACCAAAAACATCTCATCTAGAATAGGTTGCCAAGACTCACAAGCTCATAACACTTTCACTATCAAAAAGTTATCAGCTCTCATGAAGTCCCTAATCCTCTACAAACCCCTACATCTTGGTCAAAAAGTATGGCTTGGCCATGCCATCGAGTTTAAGCATTACATGATCTTTAATGTTGTAAAGATCAGTGACTTCATTTATCATTTGTCTGTACTAAAGGCAAGGCAAGGGTTTCCACCTAATTCGCTTATACACTCCCTTGGACTCATGGTGAGAAATCAGCACATAGAGGCCTGCATTCAAAAAGTTGTTAGAATTGCCATGAATTGAATATGATGCTAACAGGTAACGCTCGCCATCAGCTGCGACAGGGTATTTATCCTCACATCCTAGAGCCAGATTGTTTCTTGGGTGATATAAAAAAAAGCTATACAAAATATCGTTTTTAACCCCCCCCCCCCCCCGACGAGACGGAGGTTATAAGTTTAACGTGTGTATCTATTTATCTGTGGGATCATAGTTCCCAAACGGATGAACCTATTTTGTTTTGATTTTTTGTTTTAAAAGTGACTTGTGTGGAAGTCAGTAGTGTTTCTAAATGATAACTCCTTTTAAACTTTCTGTATTTTGTTTTGGGAATATGACAAAGCGCACCGGAAGAACCGACCACTCGCTTACCTAGCTTTAAATATTTATTAAAATAATTTCGATTACTGAATTTTATGTCTCGGACAATTTGATCGAAAGTGTTCTTAGCTATGATACAAAAAAATCTGTTCTACCGTTTGAAGATCATCAGCTCTTTTCTAATTGATGAAGGGATGTATCTCTAGACTCTTGAATTTGGAAGATGCTGTTTATTGTAATCGATAGTATGTCTTACCTCTAGAGGACATTGCAATCGATGATGGAACTCTATACGTTGGGGGTTTTCCATTTGCAACCCCCACTGGGTTATCTCTGGCGCGTTGTCGACCCTGAGACATAACTAGTGAAATGTCTCATATACATGTAATTTCACCAGAACCCATACCCTTCAAATCGGAAGACAGCAATACAGCAGTTCTGCTTGGCATCAGAAATAGGTATGGTGGTAGCACTTCCCCGGACTAGCTCTTCACAAGGAGCTCTACTATTTGTAAAATCTTACTAGTGCTACTGCTTCTTTTTTGCAGGTGCCGTGGAGGGTGCATACGCGATAAAACACAACAAGCTATTGTCACTCTCAGAGCAACAAATGCTGGACTGTGACGACCAATCGCAAGGCTGCTTTGGCGGCGCTGTAGACACTGCGCTAAGGTACTATTTATTTATCATATTTTAACCATGCCACTGCATGATCATCAAAAAAATATTAAACGTAGTTCCCATAAAACAAGCTCTGCTTACTTTCGGGCTAGATGATGCTGTATAAAAATGTCTAGCATTATTATTAGAATAATAATATTCATAGCAACATAGTGAATTAACTGGCATCGGTATGTACTAGAACCAAAAATTCGGAGACATGTGATATCTATATAAAAAGTCAATTAGTCTCTTAAGTCCTAGATATCCCTCACTCACAACCCAGTCAAGCAGTCTCTTAGACTCTAGGGGACTGCGTGCAAGTATCTTCCTACTTACCTATTGTACAACTTCAACACTAGCATAATTTTTAAGTCATACTAACACAAATTGACGTGTAGGAATTACTGTCTGAATTCATCGTCATCTCCTTGTCCTTCTACCACATTACGTGGCTCAAAATTGTCTTCTTCTTTCACCCCTCCTCTATCAGCCGCCATTTCAGTACTCAATCTTTTCGTACCCGTTAGCATCCTCTTTGGTGCAGTGGGCGAAGGCCCGCCTGAGACGCAGAAGGTTGCGGGTTCGACAAATGTTTGTACGATTAGCTAATGTTTGTCTCGGGTCTGGGTGTTTTCTATGTATAATATGTATGTTTTTACAAAAAAAAAGTATATAAGTAGTATATGGGTCATTATCGCGAGTCGTTCAAATTCTTAACTTTTTTCAAAAAAATATTTTTTTGTGATTTTTTCAAGTTTAACCTATTAATTTTATTCTAATACTTATGTGGAGTAATGTTTCATGGGAGGCATTATTTTAGTTCCAATCCATTCTTCATAAATTGACGGAAAGTAATGATGGGGTGGAAGGTAATGAAATTGACCTGGAAGGCAATGAAGGGGTTAGGAGTGTAATGAAATTATTAAGAAATTTCAGAATCTCACGATATAATTATTATTATTTCTACGAGTAAATTATGTTGTTATATATTATTTGGTACCTCTATATGCGTTACCTACCTAAATAATATAGGTACCAAGTTGTAAGACCTAAGCTGTAGGTACTTTTGTGCATATTGCCAATAAGTTAATCTAAAAACATTTTAAAGAAAAGAGGGGGAAAAACATTTTAGTAGAAAAATAAAAATAAAAAATAGTCTAATAACTGGTTTATCAGTAAATTAACATCAATTATTATATTCATAAAAAAACGTAGATTAATAAAAACTAAAAATGCTCCTCTTAAAACTGAATTAAATTATTCTAAAAACTGGCGGGCATAAATCAGTCATGTAGTTCCCATAACACAAGCTTTTCTTAGTTTGGTGCTAGATAATGCTGTGGTAAAAAAAAACAAAAGTATCGTACAGTTCAAAAAGAAAATATCTAATTGCAGTATAGTGTTGCTAGAAGGCGGCCAGGAATTAGAGTCCGACTATAAATACTTAGCCAACCAAAGCGCTGCCTGTTATTTTGATGATACTAAGATAGCTGCCAGAGTGAGCGGTTGCATGATGTATTTACACATTAAAGAAGAACAGATAAAAGAAACTCTATTCAAAGCTGGGCCTCTTGCTATTGGTAAGTTTTCAATAAGTTTATTTGCTTAAGGTTAAACTGACGCGGTGGTGACCAGTCAAAGTTTTACAAATTGAAATGACAAGGATTATTTATAGTCTTTAAAACTACGTACGTGAATTTAAAATGTTAAGTGAAAAAAAAAGACTTTATTAGGAACTTAAAATAAGCATAATAACAAAAATAGGAAGCGATGCCACCTGCAGAAGTAAAATACTGTGTCGCAGATCGCAACGCCCACCTTCGGGAATATATGTATTAAGACGAGTTCCAACAGTGTAGGTATGTATACAAGTTAATAATAGGTTTATGTTTGTCAATAACGGATTCTAGACAAAAAACAAAAATAAAAATTGTGTACATACCTATTAAAATATAGAAGAAATTTGCTAATAATTAAAGAAAAATGGATAAACCAAGACTGTTATTTAGTGTGCGCGTGTGTGGCATCAGGGCATTTGGTGCTCCTGAGGACACCGGTCTCATAAGAGTCCGGGCAACCGGAGCTACCATGATGCGTGTATGATTGTGTGCGGGTGTATGTGTGTGTTTGTGTGTGTGTGGGTGTTTGTGCAAATGAAGTGAAGTGAATTCACACCGATAACTAGCGCACGACCAAGCCTAGAAGAATCAGGCAACAAACTCGGTTTGGTATTTTTTATGTTCCTGTATTCAGCTATAGTATGGTGTGAATCATTCAAGGTGAACTTATTTACATTTGACAACCATTTCCCTTTGATAGCCATCTCCACTGCATCAGTTTGACCGGGCCTTTTTATTAACCTGCTTATTGCCTAAGAGGACGAAATAGTCCTCTACTAAGCGCCTACCGTAGACTCACTATCTATACGAATTTGTCCCAGACTATCCTCAAGTGTCGTGGACATTGGGACGTTACGGCTACCCCCTTCTTACTTGGTACCCTCAAAAATCGATTCCCGTTTCGGGAAAAATGTTTGTATAATCTGCAAATATTTGTCTCGGGTCTTTGTATTTTCTATGTATAATATGTATATATTTACAAAAATACTTATAAAAGTTATGTAGTTCCCATAGTACAAGCTATGCTTAGTTTTGGGGCTAGATGACGTTGTGTGAAAAAATGTCCAGCATTATTTATTTGATTTACTGATCGAGTATGTATGGAGGTCCATTATAGGGAATACAGTCGTGAACGTGTGATACTGAAAACGCTCTCACTTAATAAATTACGAAGTAGGTATCTAACCAAGCTTACATAGGTGTATTACATTATGTAAATTTTATAATAATTGGTAATTTTTACCAATTATTTTAAAGTTTTCGTAGTGTGCCCTGGTGCAATGACTTAGTTTATTGGAAACGGTATTTTTTCAACCGGCCTCTCGCGATATAGGCTAGCCCCCAGCAGAATGACAAAATTATAACTTACTAAGGGTAAGTATTTGTATTTTGTATGTCACCAATCCAACCAGATAAAGTTCTTACCAACCATATACAAGCCTGAATTTGATCAAATCAATCACATCGTAAACATAAAACGACGATGAATTTGATCATTGATTTGATCAAATTCAGGCTTCGTAAACATAAAAATCCACGACGATGGATCAACGAGAGACGGAATGGAACCCTAAGTATTCGGTATTTATTTGATGTTTTGCTTCAGCTATTGATTCAACGCCCTTGAAAAATTACAAAAGTGGAATCCTCACCAACTGCAGCTCTGATGACATAGACCACGGTGCCCTCCTCGTTGGATATGGAACAGGTACTTTAATGTTATGATAATAGAGAGCTGATAGAGGGTGGTTACCGTTCAGATTCAGATTTGTTTATTTGCGAAACACGGGTTACAAGTGTGTGGTAAATAATAAAGTAGGTACAGCCATGGTCAGCTCACAAGCATGCAAAATTAGTAAATGTCAGGTCATCTCAGACTTTAATACAAATAAATTACATAATAATAAAAAAAAAGCTTTTAACTCTGTGTGTAGCAATCATGTCATGGTAATTCTTAAAACCAGTTATCATAATAAAATGCGTACACAACATTTCGTGCTTGTGCTGTTGACCGTTGAAGAGTTCCTTTATCTGGAGCTAATTATGGATGTCGATTCAGGTAATGCTTACCATAAAAATGCATTGTCATCGGAACTGAACCAACATGTAAAAATTCAACTTCGTAGTATAAGAGGAAGTGGTTCTAATTCAGCTTGAAATATTTGACCTAAACAAGCAAACTAACATACAAATATTACAAGTTAAATAAAAGCTTTTAAAAATAGATTGAATAGATTGTTCAACAAGGGACTAAAATGAGACATTTTATACGAGAATCAAGGGAGGCTACAGAATCGATTAGGCGATGGGTTTAGTCCCGAGTTAAACACTCTACTTTCCACTTAGATTGCGAGAAAATAAAAAAAAACTATGTATTTGTAAACATTTTAGACTTAAAATATCTACTTTAAAAAATAACAGATTAAATATTTTTTCTAAGAAGAAAAAAAAAGGTTCACATTAATTTTCTGTTGATAATAACGATTAAAATAAAATAAAAAACTATTGTTCCTAGAATTCCACCTAGTCCACCTACGCTAAGCTAAAACGACACAATTTTTGAGCATGAGAAGTGAAAAAATAATTTAACACGTCAAGCAATTGAATAAAACCGTCGCCTATTGACATCTACAACGCCTGGGGCATTTTTGATCCGCGTTGCCATTTTTTTGCGGATCATTTTATATATTTAGCGGAATCACTTCAAAAGGCAGCTCATTCCACAGTTAACATGTACGGGGATAATAGAACCTAACAATAGACTTATAATTCCATTTTTAGGTATTTTCTTCCTCGTACATATTCCAGTATATTTACCACACTGCAGCCAGGGATACCTCTGGTGTTGCAAGCTTCAATATTTTACGTTAACCGCTTACCAACAATTTTTGTAGGTTACTTATTATAAAAAACAAACATATCTAAATAGACATTATTTTTATAAAAACGGAAAAGAGCAACACGTGAACTAATTTGAAAGGAGTAAAATTCTTTCCATCTCTTTCTTGCACTATCAGTAAAAGAGAGCGACAATTAAAACTAAGTTTAATTGGTGTAAAATAATCACTTTTCAGAGAACGGCCTTGATTTCTGGAACGTTAAGAACTCTTGGGGGGGCGACTGGGGCGAGCAGGGCTTCTTCAGGATGGAGAAGGGTAAAAGCTGTATGGGCCTCGGGGTGTTCATTGCATCTGCCACAGTCGAGTAGTCGCCAGGAAGACATCACATGACGGTGACTCTGAAGTACTGATGGAGTTTAGACTAAGATATTTTTACTTGTTTTTATTGTGATATGATATTTTGAATTTACTTTTGAAATCTGTTATATGTTGGTATCTTATAAGTAAGTAATTTAATTTTTTGTTGACATGTGCGTGTATATATTTTTTGTAATAATTATAATAATCTTTGTTCCTTTAATTTGAGAAAATGATTGAATAATACCGTTTTAACTTTAATTACTATTTTACTTTAGTATAATATTTTTTTTTATATTATCCAACAGCGAATGTAACTTAAAGGTTTTCACGTCTAAAAACAAACAAAGTATAAACAGCCTGCATAGGATAGCCAACATGTTTCATGGAAGGTAGTTTTTTAACTATTTCATTATAATAATGTAACAACCTACTTAAATTATATTAATTAACACGAAAGAATGATCTGCTTAATCGCTGCCTGGCCGAGTTAACACTCGTGCAGAACTCATGCTCGAGCACGTGCAGATCTTAGAGTATAGAGTCATGTGTGTTAAAGTCATATCTTAGTTTTTGCTAATAATATACTCAAAGTCTCATTCAATTCATCATGATCGTCAGTACTTTTTCATTACCGTATAGTTAACATTACTACCAGAACCCCCTTCCTCATTACCTTCATCAGAATACATTTTATAGGTTAATAATGTCGTAAATTTTATGGCTATTAGCCATAAAATATTATTTACATAAATATATTTATTTTTCACACAATTTCATCGAATCTGCACAAAATCGGGAGAAGTACCCGTAAAGAGAAGGATGGAGTTTAGGTGGAAAATTTATTTAAATCTTGCTAAGTAACTATCGGACCACTTTGTCATTCTAGGTTACTTTCTGTAAAAAGGTTAGGTCGTAAATATCGTGTCGCTTAGAAAGACGTACCTAGAAAATGAAACTTTTTACAAAGGTTTACATAATTAGAGAATCGGTAGGGAATCTTCAACCGAAAGCAGTGATACTTGATAAATTTGATTTGGATGCGTCCTATTATATCAATTTATTTATCATAACGAGGGTTCCAGATTTGGGATGCGTATTTAAAGATGCTGCGGACAAAAGTGCAGTAGAGTATTTTGAAGATTTTTGCTCGTTTACAACCAGCTGAGCTTTCGTTGACAAAGCCGAAGGTTCGAGAGGCCTTTTGATTCAATATGTTCATCGAATAGCAGTTGAGAGCCTACTATACGGCTCCAAGGGCCAACGCTGATTTTTGTTACGTGTGTTGTTAATGTCTAATTTTTTGATGCTACAATAAGTCTTGAAAAATCTGCTTGCAGTAAGGAAACACCATGGGGTGATTCGATAATTTTTAAGATCTTCATGTCATCCGCAAAACACAACAAATTGCTGTTTTGAAAGCATGTGGAAGTGTCATTAAAAATATCAGGAAAAGAAGTGGAACGAGCAAATATCCTTGAGGGACGCCACTGGGAATAGAAACCCAGCTTGAAATATAATTGTTGATGACAATAGCCTGAGACCTATTCTTGATATAGGAGGAGAACCACGTACTTCTTATCTTACGCCAATAAAGTAAAACTTGGGCATAGTAGCCTATGGTCCATTCGATCTAATGCTTTACTATAGTCTGTGTAGACTACATCGTCTTGAAAACCGTTTTCCATGGATTCCGTTAATCGTTGAAGAGAATGAGATTTGACGTTGTAGAACGACCTTTTAAGAAACTATGAATGCTGCAACGCATAGATTTGATTGTTGATGATCCTCTATAATCATTTTGCAATTATGCAGAGCTTGGAAATCGGTGATGGAAAACATAGTGTTGAAACAGCGTGACCTAAAACTAGAAATTCTAAGGAATATGCCATTAGTGTTCCGAGAAGAGGCGATGGGCCTGTTACCCGTCACGTAGAACACTTACTACTTGCAAAACACGGGGATATGCCAAATATAAAGTTTAGACGTGCCTTTTGACTGCCCCCTGCTTGGTTTAATCAAAGATCTACTGAGTATGTTCCAGAGGATGTTTATTATCGGGAATACATTTCGAGCGTTTTTTTTCTTTTATCGTTGATTTTGTGGTTTTACAGCTGTGACAAATGCTAGTAAAAGGATCTAAGTATTTATTTAAATCCAATTTTATGTTAAAAACAGCTTTTCTATGTTTCTTGTTTTGTCAAACAAACACATGTTTTTTTGAACAATTATTTAATCTACAGACAGTAGAACTGATCTTTATGATAAGCTGATTACTTTTGAGCAATCAGCACGATGTTTCGATGTTTAAAATGCTTTTTACAGTTAATGTGGCGTTGTCTTCAAGGCAACTACGCGACGTCCGCAGATACAACATCGTAGCCGATGCCTATACAGCCGTTACCCCTGTTTATTCTACCGAAGCCTTGCTCACCCCATTTTTCCCCCCACGAATTCTTCAAGGTCCAGTAATCACTGCCATTGTCTGAAATTGTTAAAAAAGTACTAAGTACCTACAAGTAATTTATCAAAGGCTAAATGTTTTTAAAAATACCTATATTTAAAGAGATGGAAAACATTGGAGGAAACCAGCGTGCCTTAGAACCAATGCCTTAGAAATTCCAAAGACTCGCACAAAACACTTTGCTTAATTATTTGTTGTGCGAACCGCGAAGACCAGAACCAGAAGACAGGTACTCAGGTAGAGAGTTCCCTCTCTACCTGAGTAACTGTCTTCGAGAAATACAACCAGGGAGTTTTCAAATTCAAAGTAAAAAGCTCCTTGATACGAGTGCTTCACCGCAGAACACAGCGTTCGCAGAACATGCGAATAGTCTGCAGGGATGGCAATCGTGAACGAAGTCGCGGGTACAGCTAGTTACTATTAAAATCACTATTGGGTTTTGTGGTAGGTACCACGGTACCTACTCGTAATTCCTGATATCCACGACACAGCGAAATACTAGTGTAGGGTCACCGACTGTATTTTTTTGTGTATTTTACGCGTTATCTTCGTCAATTATGAACCGATTTTAATTTTAATTTTTTAATGGGTACCTCTTTCTATTAGAACATCAAAATCTCACGCTATATTTAAAGTTATGGTATACAACCAAAGGAAATCCTTTCCATGTCTCAGAGTTGCTAGTTAATCGTTACATACTTATTATCTCACACTATTATTATTTGTATGTATATTATATAGGATATTTAAATACATATTTAAAGTTTAGAAGGTATTTATTATTATTAATATTATATTTTAATATAGGTTTACTTGTACACCGCCGTCTTTTGATTCCATTTTATCCTGGAATCAAAAGAGATCGCTTTAAGCGATAAGACCGCCCATTGTACCTCTTATATTCTTTTTTTTTTATTCCTGTGTTTTTGTACTTTACTTTGGTGTGCAATAAAGAGTTTATCTATCTTATCTATTTATACTTCAAGGGTGGTCACATATACATTTCATGAATAAATATCCCCCCTGAGGGTGCAAAAACGGGGGATGTCTTGTCATGGAGGATGTCTTATCACATTCGACTTTTTATTAACTTCCCTTTATTTAAAAACGATTTTTTTTTTTCCTGAAATAAATAATAATTATAAGTACCTCTCTTTATTACTTGTTAGGTACCTGTTCCATATCCAGTAAGTAGTACAGCATGGTTTAAGTCATGGGCGCTGCAATTCGTGAGGATTCCGCCATGGTAATATTTCAAAGGAATCCCGTCGACAGCTGAAGCAAACGTTAATTAATCGAAGGGTATAAGTACCTACGCCATACCTACGCGTACATACGATCATCCTAGTTTGGGTACTAATGTTTCCCATTAAAACGTAAAAGCTATTTCGGGTTTTACTCACAAATAGAAAGAGGTCCGACTTTAAATAGAGTTTGTTTCAGCTGCTCTTCATCAGCTATGTCCCAATGGTGACAGGCCGTGACTTTAGCCGCGATTTTGGAGCTGTTGAATTCGCAGATGTAGCCAGCCTTGTTCTCATATGGATAGTCAGATTCTAATTCCTGGCCGCCTTCTTGAATCAGCATACTGCAATGAGTGTGAATTTCCGATATCCCATTATCAGAATCCCTTAGTTTATAATATCCCAAAAAATCCTGTATACTTATGGAGAACACGGATGGTAGTGTGTCCTCCATTTGCTGCGGGGAAGAACTTCCACCGAGCTGATCCATCTGATCTAGGTACTTGCGCGAACTCCTAGCACCGACAATTGTCTGTCAGAGGTGTTATATATATGTTCAGGTTGCGTTAAAACTCCACTTGCGCGATCTAGACTTTCCGATGGCCATCTGTGTATTGTTTGATGTAGCTTCCTATACCAGTAGTACGTTGCTCTTCGCTGTGTGTTAATCCGATGTAATGTAATAAATAAATAATAATTTATTTTGACCATAACTTGCTTAGAGTTGGGAGCCGTGTTGGCCTAGTGGGCGATACCCCGACTTCTGATACGGAGGTCGTGGGTTCGAACTCGGTCGTGCACCAATGGATTTTTCCACTCGAAAAATTTATGTGCGCATTAACACGTGCTCAAAACGGTGAAGGAAAACATCGTGAGGAAACCGGCATGCCCTAGAACCAAAAATTCAAAGGCATGTGCCACAGTTAGTGTTCCAATAAGCGGCGATGGGCTTGCAACCTGTCACGTGGAATGCTTACTACTTGCAAAACGCGGGCATGTACCAAATGTAATGTTTGGACGTGCCTCTGACTACCCCCTACTTGGTATCCTCAAAGATCTACTCACTGAGTATGTACCTGAGGATGTCCACCATGGGGAAGACAGTCGTGAGCGTGTTTTTTTTTTTTTGTTGCTTAAATATCCATGTACTAACTGCTAATTAGGTATTCAGTAACCAAATTAACTAGTGTCTTGTTTTTTGGTCTTTCGATACATATGTATATCTCTTCTGTATCTTTAGATCCTTATAGATCTTGAAGCGCGCGAAGCATTGGTACCTCACAATACAAATACAAATACCTACAAAAAATACAAGATAGGTACTAATAATTTAGTGCTTATAGGGTTTTGAGTCTTGTAAGTATGTTTTGATAACTTGGCTTATACAGGTAGCTATGTTAACTTCGATCACAGTCATGGCATTATTAAAATGAGTACATGGCCGAGCTTCAACTCCTGACTAGGTTTCCCTGTGTTTATGATATAGCTCAATTATGCGACGACACATGTCGCTACATATACCTGCTTGAAATCTCTTCTTACCTGATAGCCCTGTCCGGCCATCCTCCAAGGCAACCATTGGAATCATAGTCGCAGTCCACAAGCTGCTGTTCAGACAGCGACACCTGCTTCTTGTGTTTCAACGCGTATGAGCTTTCCACGGCGGCTGCAGAATAAACCATCATCGGCCACTTCAAAATCATATATAACCTCCATCCAAAGTTAATTTGGAAGAGATTCTTATCGCTTTCAAGCGATAATGCCACCCATTGTACCTTTATCAAAATATGTTATTATTTATTTAGGCTTACAATAAAGTATTTTCATTCGGTACCATACCAGTAGCGCTGAAGGCCCAGCAAGATCCGCAGGTCCTTTGGTATTTGACGGGAGTCACCGCGCCTTTGTCCTTCCAGTCCAGGGCATCAGGAGCGTCGTGAGACGATATGTTTACGTTCTTGAAAATAAGTGCTCTATAATTTTTGAACAGTTGTTTAAACACTTAAATAGTGTTTTGTTTTCTACTGTTTTAAAATTATACATTTCAGAATAGTTACAGTAATGTTTTCACCAACACAGTAACGGGTGGTTAGGACCTAATCAAAGCTTTTTGACCACATGTTTTCATAGGAATCTGTCATTTTGGTTAGACTTGACCGTCCGTTTTTTTGTTGGTGAACTCAATACTTAAGATCCTTATCCTAACATGACAAAATTAACCGGCAAAAAGCCGGCTAAAATGCTGCCGTTCGTAGAGCGCGGCGGATTGTCCATGTGAGGCAATAATGAGGTTTTTTGAGGAGTGAGCAATGAAGAGTGGCAGTTTCTACAACCTTGTTCAAAATCTTTGGTGGCAGTCTTGTTTTACAGCCATAAAACATTTCTTATACTGTCAAAATTATGTAGCTCATGCCCGTTTGTAAAAGTATTTTATGGAAAAGAGTAGTCATATCCGTAGACATATCCAGCAATGGACTTCTGCAGGCTTATAACGATGGTGATTCTGAAAAAAGCCCTGTGATTCCTATCAAGCAGATATGGTATAGTATTTATATAGGTTAATTACGTCACATATATCGTCTCCCAGATGCTGTCCACCTTTATATCCGAAGAGATTTTGCTTTTCTGTAGGAGACCAGTCGCTAAATGTGTTGATATCTGTAAGTTAACAGCATAGTTGTTCTTAGAATTTATAGAAAATAACGAGATTTTTAGGCAATGAACAGTAGAGGTCTGAAAATAGAGCCTTGACCAACACCAGTTTCACTCACGGTCTATTTTACTGCTGTAATTCTTATAGTTAGGTATTTCTGGTTGCCTTCCAGTCAAATAAATAGCTTTATTGAAAATAACTAACCAAAGAATGAAAAAATGGTAATATATTTAGCATGATATTACGATCATGAACAGCATAGTCAAACGCCTTGGAAATGTCAAGATAAGATAAAATAGTCCCCGAAGAAACACGTATGTAAACTCACCAAACACAGCCTTGGGATTATCTTTATTCGAAAGGTTGATTTCAACCAAGCTATCCTTAAAGTATTGGAACCTTTGTATCTTCTCGCCAGCGTCATAGGTTCTCTTATACTCCACGATGAAGTTGTCGAACAAACTCTTGACTAGGTCTAAGTTCTCCACGTCATATTTAGGCTGCATTAATACTGCTATAACTGTATGGAACAGTACCAGGATTGATAGTTGTACCAACATTTTGGCGAGATATAATAAATGATTCAATCCGACGGTCGGATATCTAAGATATTCTAGCAAAAGTAAGACTGTTAGAGTAATTTGTGTTGTTGAAGCAAGATTTTATAGTGCCATTTATCAGGAAAAAATGTAAATTCCTACAATTTCTAAAACAATAACATGTTAAATATTAGCTGATAGCTCTTGCCTCTGAATGTGTAGGTACGTATTGTGATAAACTTTATGAGACATGTAGGTACCTACCTAGTGTGATAAAAGAGCAATGTCACGCAGTGGGAGGTAAGTGAAGATGTAATGACGGACGAGAGCGGAGAAGGGTATGTTGAGATATTGTGGACATGTTGAAAGGATTGAAGGATAATTTTATTTATTACAAGCTGTACCACGGCCCCCGACCGACCCATCGCCCGCCCGTGCTTATACTTATTTTGCTCGGCTCCTAAGGGTTATAGCGTGATGTTAAACAGTCTATAATTGCATTTCAATTGAATTGAGCTATCAAATACAAAAATATTTTTTCAAATCCGCCTGTTAGTTCCATAGATTGCAAAACTCAAACAACAAAAACAAACACTTTTTTTTATGCCACAGAAGTACCTACCTTGTATGTATAAACGTAGGTAAAAAGGCCTTGAGAAGTCCGCTGCAAAATTCCGCTAGAATCGGAATTCTTATAAGATAATGAAATAGGACTGAATTATGTAACTAGGTAGGTAGGTACCTTAGTAAGTTTTCCTTGCTATGCTATTAATAAGTAAAGGTTCTCGGACAAAAGACAATCGCGGGCTAACAGTTTATTGTTTTCAAAAATTATTTTGAAGACCGTAAAGGAATTTAGCATTATTTTCGGATAAGTTGCTATGTAAAAACTTGCTTTAGTAAATACAAATTACTCTTTAAGTTCTGCTTGTGTCTAATAGAAAGATTCCTAAAGGCCAGCGTCCGTCATATTTTTTGAACTCGCCTAAATGTTGATACAAACATTTAGGCGAGTTGAGAATCTGTGTAGTTCAGTACTATTGATACCAATGCGGTCACCAATGACGTGAGAACTCAGATCTTGTCAAGAACTTGTTCGAGAACTTCAGACAGAACAGAGATAAGTTGTGTCTAACGGAACTATCAACTAGTTGTTCCAAGTTGTGCATAGCGGTTGGTCCGTGAGGAAAACCTGCATTTTACCCCAGGACTGATTTTCATCCAATTTTATCTCAGCGACTTATTTTCACCTCACTTTACCCTGAGGCTGATTCGACGACCTCTGTGGCGCAATGGGTGAACGCCCGCCAAAGACGCAGAAGGTTGCGGGTTCGATTCCCACCGCGGGCCAACTGTTTTTATCTGCAAATATATGTCACGGGATCTACTTGTTTCCAAAAAAATGTATATAAGTAGTATATGAGTCACGTAGTTCCCATAACACAAGCTCTGCTTACTTTGGGGCTAGATGATGATGTGTGAATATGTCCAGCATTATTTATTTTCAATGTTTAAAATACCACACAATTTTTGTACATCATTATAAGTTTTAAACGGGTCTCCATCGCGTTTACCGTTTTCATTATTTTCCCGACGTTTCGACTGTGCTGCGTTGGCCGCGGACACGGGATGACTGGAGTATACGGAGCTATCGTCCTGAAATTAAGGCTGTAGCCGCAACTACCTTCATTTCGTCTTCAGATTCAGAAAAGTCCATGTTTACATTACGTTTACACTACATACCATAGTCTGAAAGGTGGATAATAAATAAATAAATAATGCTGTACATTTTTCACACAGCATCATCTAGCCCCAAACTAAGCAGAGCTTGTATTATGGGAACTACATGACTGATATACTACTTATATACTTTTTTTTTGTAAATACATACATATTATACATAGAAAACACCCAGACACGAGACAAACATAAGCTAATCGTACAAATATATGTCCCGCAGCGGGAATCGAACCCGCAACCTTCTGCGTCTCAGGCGGGCCTTCGCCCACTGTGCCACAGAGGTCGATAGATCAGTGATAGGTGGGTTGAGGAATGATAAAGTCATAGTAAATCGACAACAATTTATTTTCAACAATTACATTACTACGCGTCACTAAAATTACTAATTTACATTTAAAATTAACATTATTTACTAAAAATTTACACACAAAACAGTTATCCTCTATTTTATTTAGTAATATTTAACAGCATTTACAGTCAGTAATACTAAACAACTTTTAATAGTAAACTTAATAGTTTTCTGTTTTATTTTAAATCAACGTTTTTTAAACATTGCTTAAAACCATTCCCAAGAAAAAAGTTTAAATTTTTACATTTTAATAAGGTTTTGTTTTATAGCATTCATGTCTCAGGATGTTATAGATTGCAACCAAAAAATACATTATCAGCTTTTTACAGAAAAACAAAACGATTTTACATTGTAATCAAAAATCCATTTAACAAAATGACATTCCCATACAAAAACCTTATGTCAGCTCAATTTTTTTTTTATAGAAACATAGCCTATCTGTCAATTTGGCAGGTTGTAGAAAAAACTGAGATAACATGGTTCATATTTTCACATAGAAATACAGTATTTTTTAATAATGATCTGTCAGTTAATTTTGTAGACTTTAAAGGTCCTGTCAAAGTGCGGTGGCGATTAAAAGATTGACGCGAACTTTGACAATCATTAATAATAATAATAATGTCCAGCATTATTATTATTATATTCCTTTGATCGCCACCGCCAGCGCCACCGCGTCAATTTGACCGAAAGTCTACAAAATTAAAAAATACTATAGAATCCTTGTCTATTGGCATGCCCTAGAACCAAAAATGCTAAGGCATGTGCCTTCAGTAAGTGTTGCAATAAACGGCGATGGGCTTGCAACATGTCACGTGGAACGCTAACTAATTAACGGTAATACAGTCGTGAGCGTGTTTGTTTTTTTGTCAATTGGGCATGCCAAAGGTTAACTGATAAAACTGACGACACTTCGTTTATATTTTGTATGGAAATTATCTGTCATTCCATTGTATGAAATTTAAAGTAGGATTTGACAAAATGCGCTCACTAAACTGAACAGGAGGTATTTTGCGACGAAAATACAAACGTCAAAATAATGTAGGCTTTATAATTTAGCAGAGAAGGCCTATTCTCGTGCACCATCTGGGAAAATATTATTATTTTTTATTTTAAAGTTTCAGTTTTATTCGTTCCAATCCGTGAAAGGTTCAAGGAATCCAAGCATCAATCTGGAAATAAGAAAAACTTAAATCGCAAAAGATTCCAAATGTTGCCTGTAAGCGATCGCTTTTAAGCGACAAGACCGCCCATTGCCACATGATGAGTAAAAAAAAAAAGAAAAAATCTCTTGGTTTAATTGTACCAAGGTGTACAATAAACATTTTCATTAATTTGTTTCTTTTTTTGTAGTTTGGGCAAAAACACGATCTAATCTGCGAAAAAAGTTTCAGATACATAGTGTCTATAAAAGGTCGCGATAATGTGTTACGCTGTCATATGTGTTACGATGGCATATGAGTTACATTGTATAACGAGTTACCCTGTCCCCTGAGTTACTATGACCTCTGCGTTACACTATTCTACGAGTTACCTGTGTTGGAGGAACTGCCCGCCCAGTACAAGCTACAGCCTGATACGGCCGGTGCCCGCGCAGCTGTTACGCACGAAGCGCACCGCGCGTTGCAAAAACCTCTCTGTTACACAACCCTGGGTGTGATAATAACCACATGACCTTTGTGTATTGCATGGATCTTGGTGCCATTAAATGTTTATGACAATTCCCTCTGTGAGTCATGCTGTCTTATGTGTTATCATACCGGTTGCGTTACCCCCATGTCTTCTACGTTACGACACCTTATGTTTTACCGCGTCTTCTGCGTTACAATGTCTAATGTCAATGTGTTGCACTGACCTGTGTTACAGGAATTGCGCTCCCAGGCCGAACTGCAGCCCCTGATGCGGGCGGTCCCCGCGCAGCGCTCGGATCGGCACGCAGTAGTTCAGCTCGAGCCGCGCTGCGCGTCCGAGGCGGAGCGCGACGCCGAGCCCGCCCGCAGCGCGCATCTCGCTCAGACGAGATATACCGGCTAAGCCGGCCTCCTCTGTAACACAACGCAAAGGACAATTAGCACTAGCTAGCGATACGATTAATATTAGTAAGCCTTATATTTATCCTCCGATTTTTTACAATTATTCGTTTCATTTTTAATCAAATTTTAAATAAAGATTGTTGCTAAATGTTCACTAAAATTGAGTTGTTATTTTTCAACAGACCTCAAAAAAGGAAATTCTCAATTCTCATCCTAAGCCTAGCGAACCGAATCCTATACCTCAGAACCTAGATCCAATACTTTAAGCAATTAGATGCTGTTTCACTGACCGGGCATTGCGAGACAGCCCGCGTTGAGGAAGACGTGTGATCGGAACAGTTCGCCGAGGCCTCCCTTCCCCGCCTGGAAGGGAAGGGGGGAGTAAACGTGGACGCCCCCCGCCCAGTACATCTGAAACAAGCACTCTAGTTAGTTACCTAGCCAAGTAAGTAGCGATACTAAGTTTTTTTTTTAATTTTCAGTGTACCTAAATAGTTCATGGGATTTCTGGAACTATTGTCTAGAAATCCCTTTGCTGTCCCTTTGAGTACCAGAAGGGGATTTGTGGAATAAGCCAATATTAATAATAGCAATATTATATATTGACCACAACACCCGGGCCAGGGAGGTCCGGGTGTTGTGGTCAATTTTTATTTATCTCTTGGGAGTATGTTATAAAAGCGTACACACAGACAAATGCTCCAGTATGGCAAAGTTAACTGGCCGCTATCTGTCTGTGTTGGAATGTCAATGAAACAGTCAACTTCAACTTCTTAATTATGGCTTCTGTGGCTAGTTGTCACGATTCTGCCAGTGTCCGTATGCTCCATGATACATTCATAAACAAATACAGAGGATGTAAAGATAAGAATATGTCGGTGTAATGCTAGAAAAACACACAGTTGAAACAGTCAACTAGTTGTCACTGTCAAATAAAATTGTCAATCTGTCAGTTGAGTTCCACAGATTGAAAATGATCTTGATCGCTAGCCTTTTAAAAGCAAAACACGTTCTGGGTGTCTAAGCAAATACCACATGCTTACTTTTCTTTCACGCTAACGCAAATTTGTCTTGGTAAAACGT
Source organism: Perizoma affinitatum (assembly GCA_961405105.1). Lineage (NCBI taxonomy): Eukaryota > Metazoa > Arthropoda > Insecta > Lepidoptera > Geometridae > Perizoma > Perizoma affinitatum. The sequence continues at coordinate 861,201 of OY560207.1, forward strand.
GACATTTCCACAGGTAATATAAATCCCATAGAATTAAATCTTTCCGCTGGCGTTCGCGCTAACAGAAAGTAGAATATGTCCAGACCCCCTGGGCTCTTATGAGACAGATAAGAGCCCGGATAGTCCAAACTAACTGTTAAATTAAGAATTTTACATAGATTCTTAGCATAGTCTGTATTAAAGGAAAAAAGGATGTTTTTCTTTTGTGCGATAGAGGCGCTGGTGTCGCGCCCTTTTGTTTGAAGAATATAGTTTTGTTTAGCAGAATTCTTGCAATTTTAATTAATAAAACTCCCGAAAACCTTTTAGGACTAGCACTAACCTTGCCCCCCGTGGCAAGTCCATCGCTGTGGGGCCCCACGCCACGCTGCTGGAAGCCCCTCAGACTCGTGGGGCCTCCCAGGAACAGATGTTCCGGTAATTCCGTCCCGAAGACGTCGTGAAGGACGCCGCAGGCGCCGGATAGTTGCAGCACCTTAACATAATATTCATATTCATATATATTGCTCTCATGTACACAGGAAAGGGATTTCCGGAAAAAAATGACTAGAAATCCCCTACGCAGGGATTTGTGGAATAAGCCACAGTTTAGAACAGGTGTTAAAATAATACATAGGTAGGAAAGTACATAAATAGATAGATTTATAGACAATTTATAAAACATTAAATGTCAAAAAGTTTGTGAGGATGGATGTTTGTTAATCTTTCACGCAAAAACTACTGTATGGATTTTGATGAAACTTTACAGTAATATAGCTTACACATCAGAATAACACATAGGCTACTTTTATCAGGGTACCGCGCGGACGAAGCCGTGGGCAGAAGCTAGTTATAAAAACTCACGACGTGCTCCGTCAGGGAGAGATTGTGTTGCGCTTTCAGCTCGTTCTTCAGATGAGCCACGCCGCCTCCCAGTCCGCACACCTGCAACCGACCAGTGAGTTAGTGAGCTGGTGAATCAATGAGTCGAACGTATTCGTGCTGTAATGTGCGAGTAGATGCAATAATGAGTGAGTTGATGAGTCAGTGAGACATAAAACCATAAACTAGTCAATAATTATATTATGCCCAATAACTATGATTTAATTTTATTATAATAGGTTGGGGAAAAAGTTTCTTCGCATTTTTTAAGAAAATTCAAAACATTTTTTAATATAGTTTATTTACATTTAACTAAAGTATGTAGGTACCATTTTGTTCGATAACTTTTTGCCATTTTGTAGGCAGGGACATGATCCCATTGCTATAAAAACTTTGGGGCTTCTGTTCAAAATACCGCGACAAGTGGTTTTGGCAGTCCTCTCGTGATGTTAACCTGACACTGCCTAAAGAATTCTGAAGAGACCGAAACAGGTGGAAATCTGAAGGTGCAAGGTCAGGACTATACGGCGGATGCATTAACACATCCCAGCCAAACTCTCTTAATTTTTGCTGAGTGGCTAAAGATGTGTGAGGTCTAGCGTTATCATGATGAAAAACCACACCCCTTCTGTTGATTAACTCCGGCCGCTTTCTCTCAACTTCTTGTTTTAATCTCATCAGTTGTTCGCAGTAGAGTTCAGAATCGATGGTCCTGCCTGGTGGTAACAGCTCATAATGAATAATGCCCTTCCAATCCCACCACACACACAGCATCACCTTGTTGCGAGTTAACCCGGGTTTCGCCACAGTCTGTGAAGCCTGACCGGCCTTTGACCACGACCTTTTTCGCACGTTCTTGTCGTACGTGATCCACTTTTCATCACCAGTTATCAGCTTCTTCAAAAATGGTTCGGTTTCATTACGTCGTAATAAAGAATCACAAATGAGAACACGGTTCATTAGGTTTCTTTCAGTGAGCTCGTGAGGTACCCAAATATCGAGCTTTTTTGTGTACCCAGTTTTTTTCAAATGCGCCAAAACTGTTTTGTGGTCAATTCCCAGTTCTTCAGCTACGTCGTAACTACTGATATGCCGATCTTGCTCCACTTTTTCAAAAATGGCATCCATTTTATCCGTAATAGGGCGACCAGAGCGACGTGCATCTTTGACATCAAAATTTCCGGATTGAAAACGCTTAAACCAAATTTGTGCTACTCTCACAGACACTGCACTAGGTCCATAAACATCGCAAATTTTTTTCGCGGCTTGCGTTGCATTTTTACCTTTTTTGTAGTAAAATTTTAAAATGTATCGAATTTCTTCATTAGATTCACTCATCTTAACAGTACGAAAAACAAATAAAAATCACACATTTTCCTAATTTGAATTTGGAATTATCTTCTTTAAAATTTAAACTTTTAATGATACCAAAACCAGCCAGATACAAATAGTATAGCCAAAGATATTTTATTACAAGTTCATACATACAATAATGCGAAAAGACTTTTTCCCCAACCTAATATTAAGTTGTTTATAGGTAATAGTAATTGACATTCTTAATTCAAATGTTAGAACATAAGTTCTGACATTTTATAACTATTATTGTATTTAAATCGTAAGAATCGATCTACCTATTGACGTTTGCACACCATTTGTAACATCAATTATCATCAGCTGCAAATCATAGTTCTGATTTCTGAAAGAATCGTGATCTAGAGAGTTGATTAGTCAGTGAGGCGAACGTATTCGTGCTGTGAGTTTGAATCATGATCTAGTGAGTGAGCTGATGAGTCAGTGAGTGACATACCTCACTGGAGAACTGAACGTAGGCTCCACGCGTGGGAAATATTGGCTCGTCGCGGTGGTCTATTGAAACACTATGGCGGACAACGGACTTCATCTGAGGACCTACACACAGATAAACTTCATTATACATTTTTAAACTTTTATTATTGATAAATGACAATCCAATATTTATTACTTGGACACAGGATTAAAAAAGTAAAAGAAAGTTATTTAAAAATATAATCAAGCAGAAAATTAATTTTATTACAAATCCATTGTAAAAAACGTCATTAGCTGATAAAATAAATGGTACAAACAAGAAGCAAACCTTTCATGGCAAAGGCATATACGGGGACCCGATATCGCGGGTAACATCACAAAAACAAAATAAGCATTTTGTGGGCGTTTTTACAGATTTTTTTTCACACAGCATCAACTAGACCCAAAGTAAGCAGAGCATGTGTTATCGTAACTACATAACTGATATACTACTTATATACATTTTTGTAAACTCATACATACTATCATAGAAAAACACTCTATACATAGAAAAACACGAGACAAATATTTATATTAAATAGGTTGATACTATAAAACATCTGCTTATTTAGATAATAAAATCTCTTGGGATTGAAAATGCTTCAACTCGATAAAAACAACCTTTGTGGCGCAGTGGGCGAAGACCCGCCTGAGACGCAGAAGGTTGCGAGTTCGATTCCCGCTGCGGGACGAATGTTTGTACGATTATCCAATATTTGTCTCGGGTCTGGGTGTTTTCTATGTATAATATGTATGTATTTACAAAAAAAAAGTATATAAGTAGTATACAGGGTGTAATCGTTAAGTGTGCACAGGCGATTATTCCGTAACTATTGCAGATATCAAAAAACTTTAAACTGATATCGAAAGTACTTTACCTAATGAGTAAAATGACATTAATAACTTTTTAAAAATAAAACGAGAAATATCCAAAAAAAATACATTAATCACTCCCATACATTTAGTATGAGATAGTAGAAAGGTTTTAGTTTCCTTATTTTAATTGGAATAGTACCTACTCATTTTACCTTTGTCATTTTATAATTATGTACGATATGAAGGTATTAATGAATTTCAAGTAGATATACGTGTAGATTAATTATCTTACCACTTCAAATTTATAATAAACCTTGTTTCAATATTGTATTGATTTGAACTAGCTGAAAAGCAACATACTAAATAAAAACAAAAAGAAAGATACTCTTTGGTGTTCGTTCTAAATTCAAATTCTTTATCGCGGGTTCTCGTTCCCGCCAATTTATTGTATTTTTCAATTTGCGTTAATAATCGTGATTGTTGCATTTATTGATTGAAAAATGGCATATTCCAATACAGAAAAGAGGGACATGTTAAAAATGTACTACAAACATGATTGTAACAATAGGGCGGCCATTATCGCCTACAGAAGAGAGTACCCAGATAGAGAAGTTCCTTCTGGTACGTATTTACGTAAGTTGGATAACAATTTGATAAATTATGGATCTTTTAACAGAAAAAAAGGTTCGAGAACAAGAGCTCCGGAATTTGATAATGACTTAGATAACAATATTATTAACTACGTAGTAGATAATCCACAAGAATCAACGCGTTCAGTGGCCCGATCATTTCCAGTGTCCCACAATTATGTACACAAGTTATTAAAAAAACACAACTTCAAAGCATTTAAGATAAAACCTACTCAAACGCTGCACAATGATGATCCTGCTCGTCGGCTGGTCTATTGCAATTGGCTAGTCAATAATTATGTCAATGTAAGGTCAATTTTATGGACCGATGAAAGTAATGTTTCAAACTGCGGCATTTACAATAGAAAAAACTCGCATTATTGGTCAATTGACAATCCTCGCTTAACTACTGAAGTTAGAGCTCAGGTGCGATTCTCAATTAATGTGTGGTGTGGTATTCTTGGAGATCGGATCATTGGGCCATATTTTTACAGTGGAACCTTAAATGGACAGAGATATTTCTCCTTTGTACAAAACGATATGCCAAGTCTCTTAGAACCAATTCCAGACGATGAAAGAAGGTCGATAATTTTTCAACAAGATGGAGCACCTGCACATAATACAAATGTAGTAATGAATTTCTTACGAAACAATTATAATGGCTTAATAGCCAATAATAGTGCAACCCCTTGGCCTGCCAGATCCCCGGATCTCACGCCTTGTGATTTCTTCCTATGGGGATTTGTCAAAGACCACGTGTACGCTGAGAGAGTACACAGCCTAGAAGAGTTACAGAATCGTGTACGTCGTGCAATTGCTTTAATTACTCCGCAAATGTTAAGGAAAGTTCATTTAGAAACTGTAAATAGAGCTCGTCATTGTATTGCACAAGGAGGACGTCACTTCGAACATATGCTTTGAACACAAAATTTTGTACTTACTAAGAAATAAAATGTATGGGAGTGATTAATGTAATTTTTTTGGATATTTCTCGTTTTATTTTTAAAAAGTTATTAATGTCATTTTACTCATTAGGTAAAGTACTTTCGATATCAGTTTAAAGTTTTTTGATATCTGCAATAGTTACGGAATAATCGCCTGTGCACACTTAACGATTACACCCTGTATTAGTCATGTAGTTCCCATAATACAAGCTCTGCTTAGTTTGGGGCTAGATGATGCTGTGTGAAAAATGTCCAGCATTATTAATAAAAAAAAATCATTAAAAAGATTAACCAGCCTTGTTTTGTTGCCTTTCTTTCGTGTCTTGGTCGCCGAAGAACAGGCAGTAAAACCGACAATTCAAAGTGATCCTTGTGATTTTAATGAATAAATGAATTTTGACTTTGACTTGACTTTGCTGAGAAACAACCTATGTGGTGAAAGGACTCACCGCTGCTCTCTCGTACTCTGAAGCTGGTGTTCTTGCTGAGTACCGCTGTGTCACGGACCATACCCTCCCATTGTAGGCTATGAGTCGTCTGCAACCAATAGTCAGTTATAATCACTTCGTAAATTCTTAGTCAAAAATAAATCCTACTACTATTATAAACGCGTAAGTTTGTAAGGGTGGATGCTTGTTACACTTTCACGCAAAAACTACTGAAAGGATTTTGATGAAACTTTACACTGAAATAGCTTATATATCAGAATAACACATAGGCTACTTTTTATCCGGGTACCGCGCGGCCGTGGGCAGAGGCTAGTGATGATAAATAATGCTGGTAATTTTTCACAAAACATCATCTAGCCCCAAAGTAAGCAGAGCTTGTGTTATGGGAACTACATGACTGCACATTACATTTTTATAGTAGAGCTCATGTGAAAGGGCTCGTCCGGAGCAATGCTACCACCATGCCTATTTCTGCCACGAAGCAGTAATGCTCGCATTGCACAGCAACACAGGTTCCTGTTTGTAGAATATGGTTGCCGGTGAACTGACAGGTACATAAGATCTTTGGTCTTGATATATCAGGGAGGCAACGAGTGATACCTCTGGTATTGCAAGCGTCCATATACGTAATATTAATTCTAATGAAAACTTGAAAAGTTTAAGTTTACCTTAGGCGAGGTCCGAAATGCGAGGTCCAATAACAGGCCGCGGTCCAAAAGTCGGTAACCGGACCACGGGAACTCTTGATTTTGTTGATACACCGACGCGGATAGCCTGCAAATGAGTTGATGAGTCACTGACTCACTCGATCAGTGAGCGGATCGGAGATTGATCTGAGTGATTGTAAATTGTTCTGAATACTTGGAAGTTTTTTTATCTGTTATTGAAATAGTGAAACAGTTTTGTAGTTTTTTTTTTATGCAATTCTTTGTGGTATCTACTCTATTAATTTCATTAATTTGTTCATTCCAAGTATTGGTCGCATGTTTTGTACAGTTTTTGTTGTTTGTATTTTGTTTGTAGTATACTATTAATTTCATTCATTCAAAATTTTGTTGGCATACTGGGCTAGCTTTATCCTGTTGTAAAATCAATGAATCCTGAGTCAAGGATCAAGTAAACTCACTCACTTACTGACACACAAGTCAATGAGTGAGTGATTGAATAAATCGGTGAGTCAGGTGAATCAATGAGTCAGTTAGTCAAAGTCAAGTCAAAATTCATTTATTCATTAAAATCACAAGAATCACTTTGATACATCGCCTGTTCCTCCGCGACCAAACCAGGAAAGAAAGGCAAGAAAACAAGGTTGGTTATTCTTTTTAATGATCCTTTTACAAAACAACGAGTTGGAGCATTTTCAATCCCAAGATTTTTTATCATCTAAATAATCTGATATTTTATCCTTTTTTCTATAGTTTTTTTTTTATTATATTTTTAAATGTGTTTATTGTCAATATTTAGTATATCTCTTGGGAGTTTATCTTTATTTCTGGTATTAACATTGTGATTATCGCTTTTTTTTCTTAAACAAATTAATATTTTTGTAACATACATCTGATTTTCATAGATTTATTGAAAAGGAAATGTCATTATATTTATTTCTTTAAACTTCTGACGAAGTGATTCTCTGGGACTCATATTATAAATTGCTCGAACAGCGCTGCAGCACAAAAACGTTATTTATATCTGCAGCACTCCCCCACACCAGTATACAGTACGACATAATGCTGTGGAAGTAGCTGAAGTAAACTAGTCTAGCTGTGTCTACGTCTGTATAAAGACGGATCTTTTTTCTTTTTTAGTGATTCAATGAATCAGTGAGTCGGATGAATAAATAAATCAGTTAGTGATTCAATGGATCGGTAAGTCCGGTGAATCAATAAGCCAGTTAGTGATTCAATTAATCAGTGAGTCGGATGACCTAATGAGTCAGTGAGTTAGTCAGTGAGAGAGCCAGCGAGTGAATCGGTGAGTGATACATACACGGGCACAGTGTGCTTGTGCGGGAAGGGCTTGGTAGCATGGAGGCTGAAGTTGGAAGAGCTGCGATGTCCCAAACTATACTCCGCTTGTATCTTCTCACCGCGGCCCAGTACGTTCGGGAGTTTCACGCCTGCAAACAGGTTACGAACATATCACAGGTTACGTAACGATCTCCCTGCTGATGGTTACCAAATCGACAACAGTATAATGCATAATGCTATATGCTTATGCGTGGTACTAATAATAATAATATTGTTTTTATTTCAGACCGAGATCCATACTGAGCTTACACTATAACACCAAAATGCTAACTATATTTACCACTTTATTAAATGCATTGAGCATTCAGTAAAGTGGTAAACAAGTATACGGCCCGTATGCTGGTAAACGGTTACCGTAACCTATGCACGCTTGCAACAGCGGAGACATCACATGCCCGTGTGGTGAAAGGCTACGTACCTAGGACGAGGTTCCCTTCGTTCTCACTGACGGTCGTATTAACGCCGCCTACGATACGGGACAGTTCCTTCACTTGGAACGTCACCTAAAAACAGTAACTTAAGATAAAATTGCGATTAGAACTTATTTGTGGCACTTAAACTAGTTCAATAAATAATGCTTTACATTTACCCACAGCATAATCTAGCCCCAAAGCAAAGCTTGTATTATGGGAACTACATGACTGATATGCTACTTAACATATTTTTTTTGTAAATACATATTATACATGGAAAACATTTTGACATGTTTCGGTAAATCAGTAAGGAAGGTGTTCGATTGGTTTCTTACTACTTAAAGGAATAAATATTCGTTGCAAATTTAAAGTGCCTTTTTGATATATTAGGTTGGGGAAAAAGTCTTTTCGCATTATTGTATGTATGAACTTGTAATAAATATCTTTGGCTATACTATTTGTATCTGGCTGGTTTTGGTATCATTAAAAGTTTAAATTTTAAAGAAGATAATTCCAAATTCAAATTAGGAAAATGTGTGATTTTTATTTGTTTTTCGTACTGTTAAGATGAGTGAATCTAATGAAGAAATTCGATACATTTTAAAATTTTACTACAAAAAAGGTAAAAATGCAACGCAAGCCGCGAAAAAAATTTGCGATGTTTATGGACCTAGTGCAGTGTCTGTGAGAGTAGCACAAATTTGGTTTAAGCGTTTTCAATCCGGAAATTTTGATGTCAAAGATGCACGTCGCTCTGGTCGCCCTATTACGGATAAAATGGATGCCATTTTTGAAAAAGTGGAGCAAGATCGGCATATCAGTAGTTACGACGTAGCTGAAGAACTGGGAATTGACCACAAAACAGTTTTGGCGCATTTGAAAAAAACTGGGTACACAAAAAAGCTCGATATTTGGGTACCTCACGAGCTCACTGAAAGAAACCTAATGAACCGTGTTCTCATTTGTGATTCTTTATTACGACGTAATGAAACCGAACCATTTTTGAAGAAGCTGATAACTGGTGATGAAAAGTGGATCACGTACGACAAGAACGTGCGAAAAAGGTCGTGGTCAAAGGCCGGTCAGGCTTCACAGACTGTGGCGAAACCCGGGTTAACTCGCAACAAGGTGATGCTGTGTGTGTGGTGGGATTGGAAGGGCATTATTCATTATGAGCTGTTACCACCAGGCAGGACCATCGATTCTGAACTCTACTGCGAACAACTGATGAGATTAAAACAAGAAGTTGAGAGAAAGCGGCCGGAGTTAATCAACAGAAGGGGTGTGGTTTTTCTCATGATAACGCTAGACCTCACACATCTTTAGCCACTCAGCAAAAATTAAGAGAGTTTGGCTGGGATGTGTTAATGCATCCGCCGTATAGTCCTGACCTTGCACCTTCAGATTTCCACCTGTTTCGGTCTCTTCAGAATTCTTTAGGCAGTGTCAGGTTAACATCACGAGAGGACTGCCAAAACCACTTGTCGCGGTATTTTGAACAGAAGCCCCAAAGTTTTTATAGCAATGGGATCATGTCCCTGCCTACAAAATGGCAAAAAGTTATCGAACAAAATGGTACCTACATACTTTAGTTAAATGTAAATAAACTATATTAAAAAATGTTTTGAATTTTCTTAAAAAATGCGAAGAAACTTTTTCCCCAACCTATTATTTATTGGGAGCGACATTTACATATAGGCTTATGGAGGTAGCATTATTAAAGTCTATTTTAGAAAGCCGATACCTACCTTTTGTAGTTTTTAAACCGATTTCAAAAAAGGAGTTTCTCAATAAAACAATAATTTTATAATTTTTCTTTAATTGTTTAGTTTTACATACACATTCACATTTTTTTACTAACTCTTTCGAATAAAAAAACAAAAGAAAACTACAACCGAATTGAAAACCTCCGTTTTTTGAAGTCGTTTTAAAAACTACAAAAGTTAGGTATCGGCTTCTAAAATAGACTTTAATAATGCTACCTCCATAAGACACCAATTATAATTATATCGTTTTTTGTGTGTTTGTTTAATTAAGTTACGCGATATCTTCGCCAATTGTAAATCGGTTTTAGTGATTCTTTTTTTTAATGGGTATCGTATACTTCAAATACTCCTAAGGATGAAAAAATGGGTGATGACATTGTATATTGGACTTTTTATCGATTTCACGTTATATGAAGTCGGTTTTTTGACATTAAATGTCTTATAAATTATTTTTGGAAAATAATCGTTGCCATTGTAGATAGTTGACTCTTTCACGTAAAAACTACGGATTTTGATGAAATATAACAGTAATATAGCTTATACATCAGAATAACACATATTAAACAATTTATAATGATATATGTGATTTGGCCATAATATAACGATAAGTATCAATTAAGCCAGTAAAATTATATCGGCAAAATCCCCTACCTATATTTTTCACGGCTAAACCGCTGAGCCGTTTGTGATGAAATTTGATATGGACAATATGGACAAAGTTTGAAGCCTGGAGAAGGTCATACGCTACTTTTATCAAATTACTACGCGGGCGAAGCCGCGGGCAAAAGCTAGTTATTAAATAAAAACTTCTTACCTCAAGTCCTTCGGGAGTGGATCCGGGCCCGGAGGACACGTCGATCGACACTCCGATATCGCGGAAACAGCCCATAGAGTCCAACGCGCGCCTTACCTACAAGTGACAGTCAGACATTGTAAGGACAAGGTCATTTTTGCAATATTTTAAAAACACTGTCGATTTTTTTAATTTTAAGCACAACGTCATTGTTGAAAAACTTTAAAACCACCGTCGTTTTTTTACATTTTAAGAAAAATCATTTTTGCGATGTTAAAAAAACCGTCGTTTTTTTCATCTTCTATTGCAGCGCTCCCTACTGACTTGTGACTTGCGTCTATGAACCTTCCTTGAAGACATACAAAACATACTTGAAGACATTGCCAGCGCTCAGTAAGATTTTTGAAAAAATAATTTTTATTCAATTGACAGCCTTTTTCAACAACAAAAACATATTTTTTAATAAGCAATATGGATTCTCTAAGGGGTGCTCTACTATCGATGCCATAGTCGACTTTGTCAAAACAATCTATGATTCTTTTGAGAACTCATCAGATATACTGGGAGTTTTTTGTGATTTATCAAAAGCTTTTGATTGTGTCAATCATGAAATACTCTTTGGAAAGCTGTGTCACTATGGAGTAAGGGGGGGGGGCACTTGATTTGATGAAGTCTTATATTAGCAAAAGGCAACAATCTGTCGATGTAAACGGTGTAATGTCGAATTCTTGGGACTGCACAATAGGTGTACCCCAAGGCTCAATCCTTGGTCCGTTTCTTTTTTTGGTATACATAAATGACCTCCCTTTTCTGGCTCAAAAATTTGCAAACATTATTTTATTCGCTGATGACACTTCTCTTTTATTTAAAATTAATCGATCAAATCCTAAAATTTCAAATATCAATGACTGTTTATTTATAATTCAAAATTGGTTTAATGTTAATAATCTTATTCTTAACTCTGACAAAACGAAATGTATAAAATTTTCTTTGACAAATAATCCTATGCTACCAACACCTATTCATATTAATAATAATGTAATTGACATAATTCACCATACAAAATTTTTAGGAATAATTATAGATACTAAATTACAATAGGGTTATCATATTAATGACTTAGCCAGTAAACTAAGCTCTGCAGCATTTGCTGTCCGCAAAATAAGAGAGTTATCTGACATAAAAACCGCAAGGATGGTTTACTACAGTTACTTTCATTCTCTTATGTCATATGGAATTCTGTTGTGGGGTAATGCTGCAGATGCAAATACTATTTTTATTTTGCAAAAGAGAGCTGTTAGAGGCATTTACAGACTCGGACCAAGAGATAGCCTGAGAGATTTTTTTAAGAAAATTAATATTTTGACCATGCCGTCGCTATACATCTATTTAAATATAATACACATAAGAAAACACATAAATAATTACAAAAGGAACAGTGATAATCACGGCTATGAAACACGTAATAAACATAAGCTTGTGTTGCCGAATACGAGATTGGCCAAAATTAACAATTCATTTTTAATTAACTGCGTTAGATTTTATAATATTTTGCCAATAAGTATAACGAGTTTAAATGAGAAAGTTTTCAAGAAAACTATTAAAAAGCAACTGACAGACAAAGCATATTATGACATCAATGAATTTCTTTCTGACTATAAATATTGGGAAAATATTAATAATATATGAAATTAGCTACTTTGCCTATCCGTGTAATTATTTATTTTGTTGACATGTTTTTTTTTTTTTAATCTAGTTAATCTAGTTATAAGTATATTTTTATTTTATTTTAATTTAATAACTGTTTTTGACATTACATATCCTTGTGATTTAATATTATTTTACCTATAATTATGTGATCATTATTATTTATTATTTTGTAAAGTTGACTTTCTTAAGTGCAATGATTTTATGTGCCTTCTGAGAAATAAATTGAATTGAATTGAATTGAATTGAACGAAAGCTTAAAACCAATTTTTGATCGGACAAACAGTTTCAGAGCTGAATAGTGACAATAGAACAACCTCTTACGGAAACAACCTCTGTGGATAGTAATAAACAAATTCAATATAAGTGATTCAATAAAATTAAATTACTTTTAGTTGTAGTAAAGCTCCTTATGAAAGAGCTCGTCCGGGGAAGTATGTACTACCAAAATACTTATTTCTGCCGCCAAGCAGTAATGCTCGCATTGCTGTTTTCCAGTTTGTAGGGTATGGGTGCAGGTGAGATTTCAGGCACATGACACTTTCCATCCGTCTCAGGATCGGCAACACGCTAGTGATACATTAGGGTGTCTAGACAAATACCTCACACTTAGTTTTCCTTTCGCGCTAACGCAAATTTGTCAAAGTAAAACTTGGCAGCCACGTGACATTCCCACAGCTAATGTCATTCCCATACAATTAAATTTTTCCGCAGGCGTTAATAACGCCAACAGAAAGTGGTATTTATCTAGACACCCTGGTGTTTCAAGCGTCCATAGGTTACGATAACCACTTACCGACAAGTGGTACGGTCCACCTGTTGTTAAGAGCTTGTTTGCAACTGTAGTTGTATAAAAAAAAGGCTTACGAAACAGCCGCAAAGTTACTTGGGGCGTCTCGGTACCTTGTGCGCGCGCAGAATGACATCTTCAAAGTCTGTGGCATGAAACAGGTCATCCACTGTGTTCCGGATGATGTCATCTTTGGTACGATTCAGTCCGTCCACGTGGACACGGTCCACTCGAGCCTGGAAGAATATAAACATAATAAACATATGTAATGAATTAATACCTGTAATCCATTACATATGTTTACTTTGGATACTTGGGTCTCAAACATAAATATAAACTTTATTCAAACAAAAATTGATAGTATAGTAGAGTCAAAAGATAATTATAACAATAGAATTCTTAAATACAATACGTTATTTATGTTACACAATAAATATGAAGGATGGCATAGAATATTTACAGATGGAACACTAACAGAACTTGGTAGAGGGGCGGCATTTTATGACCCCAGTGTCAATGTCAGAGAATCATATAAAATTATAAATAAGTTTAGCAGTATTATGACTTTGGAACTTTTTGCCATTTCAGAGGCGCTCTCCCACATTATTAGTAGAGGAATCAAGAAGGCGATTATTCTGACAGACAGCAGAAGTGCCTTACAGCATGTGGCTCGTTGCGCCTCTGGGCACAGAGGTGCATCGATTGCCTACAACATATTAAAGAAAGTCCTTTTGCTGATATCTGGGGGGGCGTCTCTGAAAATGCAGTGGATCCCGTCACATGTCGGCATACAGGGTAATGAGGTGGCAGACACACTGGCTCGAGAGGCAATATCAAACGGTACTCAAGTGTTTATTAAACCGGAATATTCAGAGATTCTATATAAATATAAAAGGTCTATCAGAGATAAGTGGAAAGAGTATTTTGATATTGCTTCTCGAGAGAAAGGTATATGGTATCAAACAATACAAAGCGAGCCACCTCATATTCCATGGTTTGTTAACATTAATTTAGATAGGAAATACATTGTGATCTCGCATACACTGCGCTCCGGACATATTCCACTAAATAGTTTCAAATTTTTAATGAAGAAAGTAAATAGTCCTAACTGTGAAGCCTGTGGAGTTAAGGAAGATGTTTACCATCTTTTAGAAGAGTGTGTCCGGAGTGCATCGATGAGGGAAAGTATGGTAAGGAATTATAATTTTAACCAACTCGATATGGGCCTGTTTCAGGGTGTGTTAGCTGCGCAAACCTCGAGCGCAGCTATCATGCTCTACCGGTCCATATATGAGCTGGTTCATGAAAATGTTTGATGTAGTCTACGGGGATACGATAGAACTGACATCGTCGAAAATCGACGGAAGTTCTTAAAAAAACAGAATTAAAAAAAAAAAAAAAAATAGTCAAGAACATAGTCAAGAATATAGTCACGAATGTAGTCAAGAGTATTGGGCACTTGTTACATCCCACGGCTTCGCCCGCATGGTACCCGGATAAAAAGTAGCCAATAATATGTAGCTCTTAATATAGTCAAGAATATAGGACAGGACTCAAAATCTCCAGAACCATTGGATTCCCAGTCTAGTCTAGTAGAAAAAAACAAATGATTTTTAGAATATGTGACTTTTGGATTGGTCTAGAATATGGGTCTTTTTACATAGTGTATAAATGCGCCTTGCAACCTGTAGCGACAGTTCAGTTCAAGTGTTGAATGTGAATTAATTGAAGTGATTCGAAAGTGATACCCAATTTAGTAGTTTTGTTGTGCAGTTTGTTTCGCTGTTAATTTTTGTTCCCTTAGGGTACAATCGGACTTAATTATTTCAAACCTTATCCTAGCTCGTAAAACAAAATATAATAAACACCGGTGGTAATATTTTAACTTACTATAAACTTTGACTATATTGTACAATGGGTAGTCTTATCACTACATACCCTCACTCCATTCAGTCTAATGGTTGGCTTCGAGATTGGTTCATCTTCCAGTTCAATCGGGTCATCAAACTCAAATAGACGGTCCCCACCCTCTGTCACACTGTCGTTTAGCGACTGAAATTAATACACTTTATGAAAATAACAACCGATGACCTCTGTGGCGCAGTAGGCGAAGGCCTAACGTAGATGCAGAAGGTTGCAGGTTCAGGACAAATGTTCATATGATAATTTCTCTTATGTCCAACAGTGGACTTTCACAAGATGATGAGATGAATATATACCGCCACATATATAGTCCTGAGGCCAAACTAAGACTATCCTTGACACTCACTTTCTCCTGTGTCATGGATATCAGGAACTAAGGAGCACCATAATACAATGACACACAGGAAAAAATATGTGAAAACCCAAACAGTTGTCCTGCTGCAGGAAGCGAACGTGCACCCTTTCTTAGCTGACCATGGAGGTGTCTCAGTATTGAAACGGCTTAACTTCAGAGCAGCCAAGATAAATTATAGACAGATAATTATAGCAAAAAACAATAAAAAAATAAAAAAACTATTTGTCCCCATTTTACATGAGTTGTAAATAATAATACACAATGTTAAAAAAATACATTTAAATACCTAGGTAAAATATATATTATTATTATTATTTCTGGGCATTTTTCACACAGCATCATCTAGCCCCAAAGTAAGCAGAGCTTGTGTTATGGGAACTATATGACTGATATGCTACTTATATACATTTGTTTTGTAAATACATACATATTATACATAGAAAACACCCAGACCTGAGACAAATATTTGCAGATCATAAAAAAGATTTGTGCCGCGGCGGGAATCAAACCCGCAACCTTCTGCGTCTCAGGTGGACCTTCGCCCACTGCGCCACTATGGTCGTCGCTGGTTGTCAGACGGGGCCTTCGTGACGAAACGAAGATCGGTAAACCACCAGTATTACAAGTATATCTCAATTCAATTCTATTCTTGGTGGGGTTGGTACTTCGAGGATTGGAGAAGCCGCAATTTTGCCGTTCTCACGATCGAACGGAGACTTATAGGTGCAAAGATTTCATTATTTAGGCAAGATTTTGGTTTGTTAGCATATCCTAACCTGTCAAAAAAATCCCTGTAAATAAACGTACCTTTGCATGTACGGTGCCCATTTTAGAAACAGTAATACGAATAAACAACACAAATATTTAGCGTTAGTTTTCTTTCGTCGGTAATTTAGAATTTTTATTTTGAATTACATAAAAATACGACTGTCTGACATTTCGTTGACCGTGGCTATATGTGGTTTTTTTACTCATTGGTTGGGGTGGCTATTTTAATTTCAGATTTTTAATAATAGATACTATTAGCCTCTTGCGAACCCCTTACTTTAATAGTACCTAATAAACAAAACGATTTTTCAAGTATTTAAATTTGAAATTGAAATAGCCAGAGCCGAATTGATTAGCCGGCACCGGGCACACTGTAGGTGTTTGTAGTCAGAGGAGCATGCACGCACTGCTTCAGAGCGAGCAAATATTGTTTATTTATATTGTAAACTGACAGAACTCATTTATTCATTTTTAAAACTAGATCTCAAAAATGGATTACAAGGCAATAATTAAACTTTGTAAGGAAATAGGATGCTGCGAAGCTTGCTGCGTTCGGTACTGTGGACTCAGAAAGCCAACAATATTTGCAAATACGCGCCAATTCATTGACGAAGTAAGATATCGGTAAAGCATGTTGTGTCACTATACCTAATATCATCATATTTACACATGTATAAGCAAATACATTATCCATATCTTTATCTTCTTTAAGTAAACATTACTTTATGCTATTTTGCTCATCATCAGCCTGTTGTATTCCACTGCTGGACATAGGCCTCCGGTCAAGAGTGTGACAGAAGAGGAGAGGTGAAAGTTAGGAAATAAATAAATACAGTGATATGAAAGTTAGATTTTTTTTAGGTTAAGTACTGAACATTTACATGACAACAATAAATACAGTTCTATAACTTGACTGTTAGCGGAGAGCAGGATAGAGGAAAATTTCTAATAATAATTTGCATCCCAAGTAATACCTATTTTTTATACTAGTATCATTAGGTACTCAATATATTTATTGCTTTTACCTGCCAATGTTTGGACATGCCTCTGACTACCCCTATTTGGTATCCTCAAAGACCTATGCACTGAGTATGTGTGAGGATTTACATCATATGAAATACAGTTGTTTGTGTGTATCTGTTTAAGCATGGTTACAAAGTTGTTATAAAAGTAAGAAGGCATCTAAAATAAGTCCTGTGTTAGGGTATAGCCTATAGCAACAGGTTCTCTAGACAAATACCTCATGCTTATTTTTCTTTTTACGCTAACACAAATTTGTCAAGGAAAAACTTGGTCACATGATATTTCCACACCTAATAATAATAATGCTGGACATTTTTCACGCAGCATCATCTAGCCCCAAAGTAAGCAGAGCTTGTGTTATGGGAACTGGATGACTGATATACTACTTATATACTTTTTTTTTGTAAATACATACATATCCCAGACCATAGACAAATATTTGAAGATACAAACATTTGTCCCCCGGCAGGAATCAAACCCGCAACCCTCTGCGTCTCAGGCGAGCCTTCACCCACTGCACCACAGAAATTCCTAAATTCCAAATGTCATTTACATATAATTTAATCTTCACACAGGGGTTAATACCCTGGCCAGCAGAACTTGGTTTTGTTTTACTAGGGTGTATCTATGAAGATAGCCTACTTAAATTTTCAGGGATAATTTAATTTTAAGTAAATTTTTGATGTCTATAATATTTAGGTCTTAGATATGAGTGAATTATTTGATTATATCAATTACTTAATTACAATTTAGTTAGTTTAGATGAACACATAACAAAAAAAAACACTAGGAAGTGATTTACATGTTGTCTAGTTCAATAACCTCAAGGTCAAGGTCAATTATATACTATGCTGGTATGTATGTGACTACCAAGTGATAAAAAAAACCTATTGTTTCAGAATACAGATTCAGAGACTAAAACCACAGCGGAAGTCCTGGAAAAGCATGACAATGAAGTCACTGAGGACAGCAATGGCATTCCTGCGAAGCGGATGAAAACCAGCGATGTGTGCATCAGCTGCCTTGGGATACTCCAGGAAGATGGCTGGCCGGAATGCCTCCTCATGACCAAAGAGATTCTGGATAAGAAAAAGTAATATTGGAACAGTAATTGATGGAGCATACCTTCGAATCTGGACGTCCTCGGTGGCGCGGCGGGCAAGCCGCCAGCTACGACGCAAGAGGTGCGGGTTCGATTCCCGCTGCGTGACAAAATATGCAAACATGTTCTGCAAATATTGTTTCGGGGTCTGGATGTTGTGGTATCTCAGTACTCTTTGTTACAATTCAGGAAATCCAAGAGTCAGGGAGTGTATCTGTTCATTAAAAAAAAAAGCTTTCAGGGCATGCCGGCTTACTCACGATATTTTCCTTAACAGTTTTTAAACTCGAAATTATAGCAATTAACCGATTAAAGAACCAAGGTACCTACATAAAATCACGATAACCTATGATGGTCTGGTAAGACCATTGTTTAAGACTCAATATACATTTATCATATCTTATCTTATTTCAGGTATGATACGACTACGTTCGCGTGCGCCCTGTCCGCTCCTATCGCTACTATAATCAGGGAAAAAGCGGTAGTGCTGAAACTGACCGAGATGTTCCCTCTGTTTGAAAGTGGTAGGTAAATATTTGTCTCGGGTCTGGGTGTTTTCTATGTATAATATGTATGTATTTACAAAAAAAACTATACAAGTAGGTAGTATTATGGGAACGCTTCCGCCTGGTAATGATCTGTATCAGTTGAGCTATCTTTAGATCGCTGTTTCATCTGTATTTTTTGTATATACCTACTTGTACATAGTTGTATGAATAAATATCTAGTAAGTATATCAGTCATATAGTTCCCATAATACAAGCTCTGCTTAGTTTGGTACTAGATGATGCTCTGTGAAAAATGACCAGAATTATTTATTTATATTATTTAAATAAAATAAATAATAATATAAGTTGTTTCATGAAAAACATAAAAACCGACTTAAAAAAAAACCGGAAATTTGATTAAGTCCCAATGCCATTAATTTTAAATGAATAAATAGAGACCCAACATAAAAAATACAGTCCTCATATCACACTAGGATTCCCTGTGCGGGTGCCTGGTTTATGTTTACGGTTCTGCGTGTTGTTGTACCACGGTACTCGTAGTTCCTGATACCCACGACACAGGGAATCCTTGGCATTACTGGGGTCGAAGCCGACAGCAATAGCTCCTTTGTACAAATAAAATATTAGATTATATTATTTTTATTATAGACTAGCTTCTGCCCACTGCTTCGCCCGCGAGGTACCCGGATAAAAAGTAGCCTATAATTAGTATTATATATTATTATTATAGTTTATAATGTGACTGTAGGGTGTTTTTTTAATACTAGAGGCTGCATTCCAGACGCGGTGACCCCTCTAAAAGAGGCGTGGAAGTGGTCCTTCGGACCACGGCTCGCTGCGCACATATCACAGACGCTCGATTCGGGCGCATGCGCTCCTCTCATGATCACTCTCAACATGGAGTATGTTGATGACAGCTTGGTGAGTGTATTTAAAAAAAAACAAACAAACAAACAAACACGCTCACGACTGTCTTCCCCATGGTGGACGCCCTCAGATACATATTCAGTGAGTAGATCTTTGAGGATACCAAGTAGGGGGTAGTCAGAGGCACGTCCAAACATTACATTTGGTACATGCCCGCGTTTTGCAAGTAGTAAGCATTCCACGTGACAGGTTGCAAACCCATCGCCGCTTATTGGCACATGCCTTCGAATTTTTGGTTCTAGGGCATGCCGGTTTCCTCACGATGTTTTCCTTCACCGTTTTGAGCACGTGTTCATGCGCACATAATTTTTTCGAGTAGAAAAATCCATTGGTGCACGACCGGGTTCGAACCCACGACCTCCAGATCAGAAGTCGGGGTATCACCCACTAGGCCAACACGGCCTAGAATGTTTTAAGACGAAAATGTTTTAAGACGATTTATAAATAGACTGTCACGGCCGCCCTCGACCCCCAAACCACCGCGTCATATCGCCAGCCTGCCCCATTACTTCGTTTTCGCTTAGCTTTCTTTCTGTCTTTTTTTATTTTTGCTCGGCTCTTAAGGGTCGTAGTGTGATGTCAAATAGCCTATATAACCTTCCTCAAGAATTGGGCAATCAAATGCAAAAAGAATTTTGACTAGCGGTTAAGTAAATCGGCGTATTATGCAATACTAAGATATATATATACTCTTGCCATATATGTGTTTGTTTGCCTGTTACCATTTTGTATCCGAAACCGCATAACGGATTGTGCTGGGGTTTTTTGGAATCGATTTGTATGACGAAAAGGGTTGCTTCTTAGACAGTTTATCGCCACAAGTCAGTAATGGGCGCAGCCATCGATAAATGAAATAAACGTAACCATTTTTTTAAGTTAATTTGTAATTAATAATGTAAAACTGTCCAAAGTCATAAGTCAATAATATTTCACTTTAGTTCATCGTAGGGGTCACCATTGTAAATATGATTTCGGAATGATATATGTATTGTTCCACTAAAACGTATATTCTTACGATTGGTACACGTCAATACAAAATGCATATGAACGCTACGTGGCTAACGAAATGTGACTGGAGAGGGCGAGCGAGCGAGGACTGAAAACCACAGTGTGCTTTGTCTAATATTTGCTAAACCACAGTGTGCTTTGTCTAATATTTGCTAAACCACAGTGTGCTTTGTCTAATATTTGCTAAACCACAGTGTGCTTTGTCTAATATTTGCTAAACCACAGTGTGCTTTGTCTAATATAATAATATTTGCTAAACTAAGCATCGCTCATGAACCTACAGTAATGCCCCTTCAACGTTGCGGTTGTAGATAATGTAGCGAAGGAAATAACAGAAACAAACACGCTCACGACTGTCTTGCCCATATGGTGGACATCCTCAGTGAGATCTTTGAGGATACCAAGTAGGGGTATTTACTCATTCCCCTACATGAATAATATTCATATTGTAAAAACGGGAATTTTCATGTACCGTAATATAGATGAAGGCACCACCAGCAGTGGTTACAACGCGGAGACCACTCAAGAGTGATGAACACTCTCGGAATGTGTCGAAACTTAGTCGGTGCCTTCACCGTTAGAACGGTACTTGAAAATTCCCGTTTTTTACAATATCAATAATCAAACTCACGGTAGTTTATGGAATAAAAACAAACACGCTCACGACTGTCTTCCCCATAGTAGACATCCTCAGATACTTATTCAGTGAGTAGATCTGTGATACCAAGTAGGGGGTAGTCAGAGGCATGTCCAAATACATGCCCGCGTTTTGTTAAGTTAGTATTCCACGTGACAGGTTGAAAGCCCATCGCCACTTTTTTTTTTTAAAAACCACTTGTACGAACCTCTGAAAAGAGGGGACTTTTTTAACACAGGTTTACTTAAACTTAACTAAAGAGATCCCAACCCAAAGTTACGTAACTAGTAATTTTAAATAAAATATTTTTAATTTTGATTTTTTGATCGCCGCTTATTGGATCACTGACTGTTTTGGAATAGAATGTTTATATAATAGTATATATTTTACTATATTATATAAGTAGTATATCAGTCATGTAGTTCCCATAATACAAGCTCTCTGCTTACTTTGGGGCTAGATGATGCTGTGTGAAAAATGTCCTGCATTATTATTATTATTATGTTTATAATATTTAACACTTAACATTTAATAACTTGTAATTATGTAGGAGTGCGAAGTATTCACACCGTCCCCGGAGGAACTCCAGCACCGTCAGCGGAGGCAGCGCTTTAACGTGCCTGTAACGCGCTGCCTGCTCGACCGAGCGCTGGATGGTAAATATATACAGTATATACAATACAACAGTCACATACATAGTCCTGACCCCGCACTAGGATTCCCTGTTACGTGGGTATCAGGAACTGCGAGTACCGTGGTACCGCAATGCTCGTATCCGGAACAAATATCTGCGTGTGCGAACAATTTGACGACCTCTGTGGCGCAGTGGGCGAAGGCTCGCCTGAGACGCAGAAGGTTGCGGATTTGATTTCCGCCGCGGGACAAATGTTTGCATATGCAAATATTTCTCTCGGGATCTGAGTGTTTTCTATGTATAATATGATGAAAAACAAAAACAAAAAAAATTATATAAGTAGTATATCAATCATGTAGTTCCCATAATACAAGCTCTGCTTAGTTTGGGGCTAGAAGACGCTGTGTGAAAAAATGTCCAGCATTATTATTATTATTATTATTATTGTTCCGCAGCGAGAATCGAACCCGCACATCGTGCGTCGCCGGTCCCGTCGCCCTCCGCGCTATAGAGTTCATCCTTTATACACAGAGTGTCTTTTTTAGCCGTTCCATGGAAAGCGGTGGATTGTTTCGTGCACAAACAATCTATTCTTATGCATAATAATGTGTGTTCTTTCATGTACAGAGAGTATTCTTTCTGGTTTAAGAATTTATTCTCATAAGAATTTATATTTCACTTAAATGAGAACTTATAACTAACAAAAAACATTGCGTAGGTAGGTAAAACTCACTTTTAGGCACGACGAGACTTCATTCGTATATTTCCTGTTCCTACACACGTGGGCCTTAAACGACGAGATGTTTTTATCAGGTATCGCACTGGAGACGCTACACAAGATTTGCAAGTGGGAGGCGGGGATCCCCCGGCCGCGCAGCATGGCGCGCTGCGTCAGCGTGGAGGCGAACCATGCGCCTCTGTATCTAGGAGGGAGGTGAGCGCCCCCACTTTGGCAAACTTTAGGGATAGATGATGCTTTGTGAAAAATTACCACCGTGTCGCATACTTAGCGTACTTTGGGGATAGATGACGCTTTGTGAAAAATTATCACCGTGTCGCATACTTAGCGTACTTTGAGGATAGATGATGCTTTGTGAAAAATTATCACCGTGTCGCATACTTAGCGTACTTTGGAGATAGATGATGCTTTGTGAAAAATTATCACCGTGTCGCATACTTAGCGTACTTTGAGGATAGATGATGCTTTGTGAAAAATTATCACCGTGTCGCATACTTAGCGTACTTTGAGGATAGATGATGCTTTGTGAAAAATTACCACCGTGTCGCATACTTAGCGTACTTTGGGGATAGATGACGCTTTGTGAAAAATTATCACCGTGTCGCATACTTAGCGTACTTTGAGGATAGATGATGCTTTGTGAAAAATTATCACCGTGTCGCATACTTAGCGTACTTTGAGGATAGATGATGCTTTGTGAAAAATTATCACCGTGTCGCATACTTAGCGTACTTTGGAGATAGATGATGCTTTGTGAAAAATTATCACCGTGTCGCATACTTAGCGTACTTTGAGGATAGATGATGCTTTGTGAAAAATTATCACCGTGTCGCATACTTAGCGTACTTTGGAGATAGATGATGCTTTGTGAAAAATTATCACCGTGTCGCATACTTAGCGTACTTTGAGGATAGATGATGCTTTGTGAAAAATTATCACCGTGTCGCATACTTAGCGTATTTTGAGGATAGATGATGCTTTGTGAAAAATTACCACCGTGTCGCATACTTAGCGTACTTTGGGGATAGATGACGCTTTGTGAAAAATTATCACCGTGTCGCATACTTAGCGTACTTTGAGGATAGATGATGCTTTGTGAAAAATTATCACCGTGTCGCATACTTAGCGTACTTTGAGGATAGATGATGCTTTGTGAAAAATTATCACCGTGTCGCATACTTAGCGTACTTTGGAGATAGATGATGCTTTGTGAAAAATTATCACCGTGTCGCATACTTAGCGTACTTTGAGGATAGATGATGCTTTGTGAAAAATTATCACCGTGTCGCATACTTAGCGTACTTTGAGGATAGATGATGCTTTGTGAAAAATTATCACCGTGTCGCATACTTAGCGTACTTTGGAGATAGATGATGCTTTGTGAAAAATTATCACCGTGTCGCATACTTAGCGTACTTTGAGGATAGATGATGCTTTGTGAAAAATTATCACCGTGTCGCATACTTAGCGTACTTTGGAGATAGATGATGCTTTGTGAAAAATTATCACCGTGTCGCATACTTAGCGTACTTTGGGGATAGATGACGCTTTGTGAAAAATTACCACCGTGTCGCATACTTAGCGTACTTTGAGGATAGATGATGCTTTGTGAAAAATTATCACCGTGTCGCATACTTAGCGTACTTTGGAGATAGATGATGCTTTGTGAAAAATTATCACCGTGTCGCATACTTAGCGTACTTTGGAGATAGATGATGCTTTGTGAAAAATTATCACCGTGTCGCATACTTAGCGTACTTTGGGGATAGATGACGCTTTGTGAAAAATTACCACCGTGTCGCATCGCCCGTGCTTCTTTTCGAGATTACTCGGCTCCTATGGGTCGTGGCGTGATGTTAAATATGTATGGATTTGCAAATATTTGTCTGGGGTTTAGGTGTTTTCTATGTATAGTATGCCTGTTTCCCGGAGGGGTGGGCAGAGACCAAGGATTTCCACTTGCTACGATCCTGGCATACATCTTTCGCTTCATTTAACCACATCAAATTCTTCATACAAGCTCGGCGATTTAGTGTACTTCTGACCTGGCCATTCTCTAGAATATCTCCAATTTGGTCAGAGTACGTTCGCCGAGGCCTTCCTCTTCCAACTATCCCATTCAGGCTCGCCTTGTATACTTGTTTTGTAAATCTTCTTTCATCCATCCTTTCTATATGCCCGTTTGGTTTCATCTTAACATACCTTTCTCAAGTATGTACCCCGTACTAAGTACCTTTCTTTCTTTAGTAAGTAGGTATTTACAAAAAAAATATAAGTTGTACATCAGTCATGTAGTTTCCATAACACAAATGCTGCTTACTTTGGGGCTTGATGATGCTGTGTGAAAATGTTCAACTATATTTATTTATTCGTGTTTTTTTTTCGGGCAGGTACATAAAACTAAGCCGCGCTTTGTCGCAAAGTCCGTGGGTGGTGAAAGGCGAAAGAATTATGGAATCTTCAGTGCAGGAGATCATATTCAAGCCCATAGCTGATATTTATGGGTATATATATTATGTTTGGGGCAGTTAGGGAAGTTGGGGTAGTTAGGTGTAGATGCGGGTGAAGGAAGAACTTGGAGCAGTTTGGGCAGTTAGGGGAGAAGCGTTAGAGGTGAAGGTAAGAGCAGTAGAACTTCTGTGAAAGGGCTCGTCCGGGGAAGTGCTACCACCATGCCTATTTCTGTCGCCAAGCAGTAATGCTTTCATTGCTGTGTTCCGGTTTGAAGGGTATGGTTGCCAGTGAAATTACAGGCACATGAGATCTTTCATCGTGATATCTCAGGGTCGGCAACGCGCATAGTCTACGTTAACCACTTACCAACAGCTGGGCCGTATGCTTGTTAAGGAAGAGCTTGGAGCAGTTGAGGGAGTTAGGGGTAGATGAGAGAGTGAGGGCCAGTAGTTAGTTAAAGTCAAGTAATAGTCTTTTAACGAAGGATGTTAGTAGAGCGAGTCTTCAGTGCAAGAGATCAGTTAGACGCACAGTCAAGGGGTAGTTAGGGGAGTTGGAGGGTAAATAAAAAAGTGAGGGGCAGATAAGGGCGTTGTGATATCAATATAGACGCACAGACAAGGGGTAGTTGAGGGAGTAGAAGGATAAATAAAAAAAGTGAGGGTTATCTACCCGTCACTTCGGCGTTGTGATATCAATATTAATGGCGCGAGTGAAGATAGGGTAAGTTATTTGATTAATTATAGTGTTCTAATACTTGAATCGCCTTAAAAAATACCTTACTGTTAAAATTAAATCCAAGCAAGAGTGATATCTCCTATGACAAGTAATATTTTACTTAAATATACTTAAAAGGAGATTTCATCATTGTCAAAATTAAGTATCATTTGGAAACACGATACAAATTTTGTGTTTGTTGTTACAGGCTCAGTGCTGAGGATGCAGAGCATCGGCTCAAGTTCCTCTCAGCGGGACGCGAGGACGTGGACGTCAGGTGTCTGGGAGACGGACGACCGTTCGCGATAGAGGTGAGTCATACGTCTGGGAGACGGATTCGTTATTTATTTGATAAAACACATAATGGGCTTACAGATTTCTCCGAATCGCCCAGATTTTATGAATAAGTTACATATTATAGTGACGAGACGTTCAAAATACAAGGTAAAATTAAAAAATGAAGTACAAAGGCATAATATCGTTTGTAGATTACAAATATATATATTAAATAATATCATCAAACATACAATAAAAACATAATGTGATTAAATACATGTATATTATGTTAGACTGATGTCTGAAAGACGGATAGATTCGAGTCTTGTCTAGGAGACTGGTAGATGTGAGTTATGTTTCTGGGAGATGGACGCCCGTTCGCGATAGAAGTGTGCCTGGGGTCTGGTAGACGGACTTGTTCAAAGTTTACCCCATTTATATTCTGACGTGATGTGACTTTCATATTTGTTCCAGATATCAGACCCGCGCCGAGCCTTAACAGCGGCCGAGTTGTGTAGCGCGTGCGAACAGATCTCAGAGAGCGGGAAGGTGGTTGTACAAAGCCTTGTACCTGTCACAAGGTAAGTTAATATCATCATCAGCTGGTAGCAGCTAGAAATAGGCCTTAAGTGCCATTACAAATAATTAAACTTAATTTTATAAATAAACACTCAACAGTCATATAGTCCTGACCCCGCACTAGGATTCGCTGTGTCGTGGGTACCAGGAACTACGAGTACCGTGGTACCATAACACCCAGACCCGAAACAGGTATCTGCAGAACCGCTCCAGGAATCGAAACTTCTTGTGTCTCAGAAGAATTAATGTTTAATCTACACAGAGAGAGAGAAACTAGCAGAACCAAAGAGAAAGAAAGAGAGTAAATACAAAACAATAAAAAAAATTGCTAGACTTTTTTAACACAGCATCATCTAGCTCCAAACTAAGCAGAGCTAGTGTTATGGGAACTACATGACTGATATACTACTTATATTTTCCTTTTTATAGTCCAGACCCTGCACTAGGATTCTCTGTGTCGTGAGTATCAGGAACTACGAGTACCGTGGTACCACAACACCCAGATCCCGAAACAAATATTTGCATATGCCAACATTTGTCCCGCGGCGGGAATCGAACCCGCAACCTTCTGCGTCACAGAGCCTTCACAGCGCCACCGAGCTCGTTAATCAATACAATACATCATAAATTATTTTCGCAGAGAGAAACTCGCCGTGCTGAAGCAAGGAGAGGAGAGTAAATACAAGACATACGAAGCGCTCTGCATCAAACTGTCACATACCAAGAACGATATCGTATGTAGATGAACTAACGTCGATTCACTTGTACACCAGCTGCACTTAAATATAACCCATCACTCTTGTACACCAGCTGAACTTAAATATCACCCATCACTCTTGTACACCAGCTGAACTTTAATATTACCCATCACTCTTGTACACCAGCTGCACTTAAATATAACCCATCACTCTTGTACACCAGCTGCACTTAAATATAACCCATCACTCTTGTACACCAGCTGAACTTTAATATTATCCATCACTCTTGTACACCAGCTGAACTTTAATATTACCCATCACTCTTGTACACCAGCTGAACTTTAATATTACCCATCACTCTTGTACACCAGCTGAACTTAAATATCACCCATCACTCTTGTACACCAGCTGAACTTTAATATTACCCATCACTCTTGTACACCAGCTGAACTTAAATATCACCCATCACTCTTGTAAACCAGATGAACTTAAATATCACCCATCACTCTTGTACACCAGCTGAACTTTAATATTACCCATCACTCTTGTACACCAGCTGAACTTAAATATTACCCATCACTCTTGTACACCAGCTGCACTTAAATATAACCCATCACTCTTGTACACCAGTTGAACTTTAATATTACCCATCACTCTTGTACACCAGCTGAACTTTAATATTACCCATCACTCTTGTACACCAGCTGAACTTTAATATTACCCATCACTCTTGTACACCAGCTGAACTTTAATATTACCCATCACTCTTGTACACCAGCTGAACTTTAATATTACCCATCACTCTTGTACACCAGCTGAACTTAAACATCACCCATCACTCTTGTACACCAGCTGAACTTTAATATTACCCATCACTCTTGTACGGTTCATGCAAACCGCACAATACCGACATGTTCTCGCGAGTCAAACTGTCACATACTTAGCGCTGTCAAATTTAAGTTTTCCATACAAGTTTAGTTGTGATTTCAAAACTGACTATAAACACGAAGAAGAGCGACGCGTAAACTAATTTGAAATTAGCAGAGTTCTTGTTGTCTCTTTCTTGCGTGCACTATCAGTGAAAGAGAGCGACAGTTTAGTTTAGTTGGTATACTGAGAATCAATGCTGTTTAGCAGATAAGTTAGTTTTTAATGAAAATAGATCAATTCAAAAATTTGGGGTAATAATCTCAAAATCAGAGTCAATAATAAAAACCTATAACTTTGACTTCGAGAATTAATCTAGGATCATATATGTAGAAATGACTTATTAAACTTATCAATTAAAAATATTAAAGTGAAAATATTAAGAGTATACCAAGCTCAGTAAACATAATGTATATTCAATAAATAAATACCCGTTCATATAATAATAATCGTCATCATTTATTTCAGTTTTAACTCCATTATTTTTAGTAGCGACTTGTACTAAAATATCAGTGAATTGATTCATAATAAATAAAACAAAACAAAATACCTACTTATTCATGGAATAAATCCCTATTTAGTGATAGAACAAATTTGTCATAGACTACAACCCTTTTTTTATACAACCAAAGTGGAAAAGCACTTTGGTTGTATAAAAAAAGGCCCATCTGTTGGCAAGCGGTTACCGTAAATGATGAGTTGATGGTATTTGGAAAGGAGGTTCTGGAATAACACAGGCAAATCTAATTTTCGCAAATCAACCCCTAAGGGGTTAAAACAAGGTTAATTCAAGTTTCTATGGAATTTTTTATTCCAAGGTTAGATTCTCTCAAAACTCGGTACAAATAAATAATAAAATGTTATTTTTTCAAAACTAACCCTAGAAGGTCTGCAATAAAGTTCTGAAATTTGTATGGAAAACAAATATTCCCTAGTTTGATACACTAAAAAGTTGGTGGTTTATCAACATAACGCGCGGGTGAAGCCGCGGGCAGAAGCTAGTTATTATAATAAATAAGTATTTATTAATAGGTTGTTCTGATTGGTGATGCTGTATGTTCTCAGAGCGAGGGCGCCACCGCGCAGTCCCCGGTGTCCGTCCGCGCACGGGACATAGCGCGCATGAACGGCTGGAGCCTGCCCGCGGACATCCGGCAACGCACGCCGCTGCGCGTACTGCACCGGCGGACGCTGCTCACGCGCCCGAGGAAGCTGCTCGCGCTGCAGGCGAAACTCGTGCCCGGTATGTTCAATATAACCACTACCTTGCCGTAACACAGTTTTAAACTAGCACGGGAGGTAAGTGTTCTCAAACTGTATTTCACCTGCATTTATTTTAATTGTACTCACAAAACAGTAAACTACCTAAATCTAAATAACATTATTGTTCATTAAGTTTGTTATTTTTCCAATAAGTTATTCTTATTTATTTTACAATCTTGCATGTGGTGATTATATACGTGATTGTTTCATACATTTTGTCGCGGTGTGCCTAAGGCTCTAGTTGTACCAACTCAAGATATGAATAATTAGCTGTGTCCGGCTTCCTCGTGTCTGTGTTTTTGAATAAATACGGGCGACGGACCGAGTACTGTTGATTCCCGCTCGAGCCGTCGGACCGTACAGACCGAAAGCCATTGTACAACCAAGAAAGAATTAGAAGAACATCTCCTGGAGTTTACTTTCGTAGTCAACTATGAGCGACCAGCATGCTGGTGATGGTGGTGGTTGCTGACGTCACACTTTTTAAAGACCACCTTGGAGCTTCTGCTCCGTCATGTATATAACAGAATTTTTTTTGACATGGGGCAGAAGCAGTTTTTTTTTGGAATGTGGGGCAAACAAGTGGGGCGAACGTGGAACAAATCTATTTATGACGTGTAAATATATATTTGGACATAAGTG
This sequence comes from Perizoma affinitatum, assembly GCA_961405105.1. Lineage (NCBI taxonomy): Eukaryota > Metazoa > Arthropoda > Insecta > Lepidoptera > Geometridae > Perizoma > Perizoma affinitatum. The sequence goes on from OY560207.1 coordinate 891,401, forward strand.
TTATATAAAAATAATGTTTAATTTGTATTTTTATGTTTATTCTACACACTTCCGGTAAGGCAATAACACCGCCATTCTATTAAATAGTTCTCTCCATCCTAAGATTGTCTAGAAGAAACCGCTTTCAGCGATAAGACCGTCGACTGCCCATTTCTTTTGTTTTTTGTTATTTTACTATGTTTTTTACTGTAAATCGGTGTTATGTACAATAAAAAGAGTTAATATATCTTTCTATATATTAGGTTGGGGAAAAAGTCTTTTCGCATTATTGTATGTATGAACTTGTAATAAAATCTCTTTGGCTATACTATTTGTATCTGGCTGGTTTTGGTATCATTAAAAGTTTAAATTTTAAAGAAGATAATTCCAAATTCAAATTAGGAAAATGTGTGATTTTTATTTGTTTTTCGTACTGTTAAGATGAGTGAATCTAATGAAGAAATTCGATACATTTTAAAATTTTACTACAAAAAAGGTAAAAATGCAACGCAAGCCGCGAAAAAAATTTGCGATGTTTATGGACCTAGTGCAGTGTCTGTGAGAGTAGCACAAATTTGGTTTAAGCGTTTTCAATCCGGAAATTTTGATGTCAAAGATGCACGTCGCTCTGGTCGCCCTATTACGGATAAAATGGATGCCATTTTTGAAAAAGTGGAGCAAGATCGGCATATCAGTAGTTACGACGTAGCTGAAGAACTGGGAATTGACCACAAAACAGTTTTGGCGCATTTGAAAAAAACTGGGTACACAAAAAAGCTCGATATTTGGGTACCTCACGAGCTCACTGAAAGAAACCTAATGAACCGTGTTCTCATTTGTGATTCTTTATTACGACGTAATGAAACCGAACCATTTTTGAAGAAATTTTTGACCATTTTTGACCTCACACATCTTTAGCCACTCAGCAAAAATTAAGAGAGTTTGGCTGGGATGTGTTAATGCATCCGCCGTATAGTCCTGACCTTGCACCTTCAGATTTCCACCTGTTTCGGTCTCTTCAGAATTCTTTAGGCAGTGTCAGGTTAACATCACGAGAGGACTGCCAAAACCACTTGTCGCGGTATTTTGAACAGAAGCCCCAAAGTTTTTATAGCAATGGGATCATGTCCCTGCCTACAAAATGGCAAAAAGTTATCGAACAAAATGGTACCTACATACTTTAGTTAAATGTAAATAAACTATATTAAAAAATGTTTTGAATTTTCTTAAAAAATGCGAAGAAACTTTTTCCCCAACCTATTACATTCGCAGATCACCCGCAGCTGTTCATAGTGCGCGTGGAGACGGAGGCGGGCACGTACATAAAGGAGTGGGTTCACGGCGAGCTCGGACGCACCGCGCCCTCACTGCGGGACCTGCTCGGCGCCAAGACGGACATACTCGCCTTAGACGTGACACAAGTGCAGCTGCCGTGGCCTTAGACTAATTATACTGTACTCAAATTATAATTATAATCATACAAAGACGACCTATGTAAAACATAAACTATGTACAAGTAGGTATATACAAACAATACAGATGAAACAGCTAGCTATCTAAAGACCGTTGCAAACGATCTATAGATAGCTCAACTGATCCAGATCACTACCAGACGGACTATAATAATAAATAATGCTGGTCATTTTTCACACAGCATCATTTAGTCCCAAACTAAGCAGAGCTTGTATTATAGGAACTACATGACTGATATAATATGTAAACATTATATTTTTGTAAACACATACCTATATATCATACATAGAGAACACCCAAAGCCGAGACAAATATTTGCAGATCATACAAACATTTGTCCCGCGGCGGGAATCGAACCCGATAATCGGGAGTATATTAATTTGGTGGACATCTGCAACACCCATCTCTGAGTCTTCTTCGACAATCCGGCATTAGTATGTATGATTGTTTGTTTGACGATAACTGCTAAACCGTTTGTTAAACTTGATGTAACATTGTAGATAGGTAGGTACTTAAAGCTATTTTTATTTATACAACTATGTATGTATAAGTAAATATACCTATACAAAAAAATACAGGTATACAAAGATTGCTTGAAAGAGATCGCTCTTAGCGATAAGACCGCCCATTGTATCACCACAGCTTAGTTTTAAGATTCTTTGTTAAGTGTTTTTTAATCCTGGTGTATGCAATAAAGAGTTATCTATCTATCGTATCTATAGACCGTTCAAACTATCTATAGATAGGTCAACTGATCCAGATTGCTACCTAACGGAAGCTTGCCCAAAACGCTGGCGGCATTGCCACGCTGAATGGCTCTCTGGTCAGGTAGGTTTATACTAATACAATTTTGGAGTTATTGAACTTTGGCGTCTCGAAATGGCGAACTTCTCGATAGGTATATTGTAAGTGGTAACATTTTATGAATAAAAATCTATGTATTTACCTGTCTGTTTTATTCTATGGTTTTATTGATTACTAGGATGTGTATAAAATCAAGAAGTGAAGTGAAGTGAAAGTTCAGTTTGACGTACACTTTTTTAACTTGACACCCCTACTCGCGATGAAACAATCGTCAATAGATTCACGCGAACTTTGACAGCGACTTGGCAACCATTTCTCTTTAAAAATAAATAATGCTGTACATTTTTCACACAGCATCATCTAGCCTCAAAACTAAGCAGAGCTTGTGTTATGGGTATTACATGACTGATACACTACCTATATCTTTTTTATAAATACAACATATTATACATATAGAAAACACCCGAGACAAATATTTGCAGTTCATACACACGCTTGTCCCGCGGTGTGAATCGAACTCGCAATTGCGTTCAGGCGGGCCTTCGCCCACTGTGGTCGTCAAGTTTTTTAAACCCTTAAAAACAATCTTTATTCGAACTAAGAAATCCCAGTTAAAACTCAGATATTTCAGTTCAAAGTGGCCAGCACGAAACGGCAATTTCATAATAAAATGAATGACATATAGGGCATGCACCTATATGTAAGTTTTTTGACATCTATGGCGCAGTGGGCGAAGGCCCGCCTGAGACGCAGAAGGTTGCGGGTTTGATTCCCGCCACGGGACAAATGTTTGTATGACCTGCAAATATTTGTCTCGAGTCTGGGTGTTTTCTATGTATAATATTTATGTTTTTACAAAACAATAAGTATATAATTAGATAGTATATCAGTCATGTAGTTTCTATGATACAAGCTCTGCTTAGTTTGGGGCTAGATGATGCTGTGTGAAAATTGTCTAACATTATTATTTATTTAAAAAAAAGGCGACCTTAACCCTTATAAGAGTTTTCTTCCAGCAAACCTTTGAGGATAGGTACAGCTGATAAATAGTGGTGAATACAAACGAAAAAAAAACATTAATTTTAGTTGATTTCAGCACTGGTGTTGTTTTTACAAAATGGCGGCACAAGTATTCCGGGCAGTATGTCGGGTAGTTCTTGACCAGATTTCTTCAGCCGGATGAGATGCATGGCGAGTGTGAATTCTTCCTCGTTTAGAAGATGGTCCTATCAATAAAATATCATTATTTTATTTCCATAAATCTGCACAAAAATAATACAAAACAAACACGCTCACGGCTGTAATCCCCATGATGGAGATCCACGTACGCATTACGTAGATCTGTGAGGATACCAAGGAAGTATATAGGGGTTAGCCAGAGACACGTCCAAACATTACATTTGGCACATGTCCGCATTTTTGAAGTTTTAGTTCTAGGGCATTCTGGTTTAAGTTTTCCTTCTCCGGTTTGAGCACGTGTTAAGGCGCATAAATTCAATAATACATGGGTTGACGTCCGGGTTCGAATTCACGACCTCCACATCGTAGTCGGGGTATCGTCCGCTAGGCCAAAACGGCTCTTTGGCATATTTTACGGATCATTTTTAGAAGTAGAAGACTTTATTTGGGTGAGCGTATGCTCAAAGATCTTACTGAATATGTATCTAAGGTCCAGTATGGGAACCAAAAACGTGAGCGTGTTTTTTTTAGAAGGCTTTAAGAGTAGTTGTTGTACCTTGTTGGCATCTGATAGATTCCAGATCCTAGCAAGAACGTCGTTTGGTAGCTCCGACTTTAACATCTCCGGCTTAGCGGCTGCGGGGAAGTTGAGCTTGATAATAAATTTGTTCACAATTACAAGAAAAAACTACCTACTGATGGTCAAAAATAACCTATTGGATACTTTTACGAGCTAGGGTTGGGGAGATTAAAAAAATAAGTCCAATTGTACAATAATGAACACTGTAATAGCAAAATTACACTATAAACATTACAAGAACGAAACTACACAATGAAAATTAAAACACTAGGTACACCACTAGCACAACTGTCACTTCACTAGTCACTGGGTACCGCTTCTTTATCACTTCAAACTATTCACATTCCAATCTTGAACAGAACTATCTCTACGGTTCGCTTGCCGCGCTTATATAAACCGTTGTAAACAAGTTGTTTCTTCCAGAACTTTCTCGTAGGGGGCGTTACCCGAACGCTGCCTCAAATATTCAAGAAACTACCGTTTTTTAATAGCGCGGTTAGTGCGTCCAGACGATACTAGATGGCGGTAGAACAAGTGGTGCGTCCATTTGATCAGCGCACGTATTTATAAATAAATAATAATGCTGGACATTTTTTCACACAGTATCATCTATGCAGAGCTTGTGTTATGGGAACCACATGACTGATATACTTCCTTCTTATATACATTTTTTTTTGTAAATACTTACCAGCAAGGTTTCATTGCAAGCCGCGCTAATAAAGGGGGCTAATTTACTCTATAAATTATTTATCCTTTTTTGTATTGTATAAAAGTAATATATCAGTCATGTAGTTCCCGCTGAACAAACTCTGTGTGAAAATGTCCAGCATTATTATTATTAATTTCATATTAATCTCAGTAAGTAAGTGATCAACGGAAATGTTGTATCATTTCTTACCTGTACCAGTAACTTTGTCGTCAATCGTTTTGAGGGTATGAAACACAGCGTCATAGTCTGGTTTCTCTCTCGTGCAGATCCAGCGTGGGTCGAGTAGGCCAATGGTACTCTTACCACCAGATAAGGTTCCACGAGAGAGGTAGCTTGGGATATTGCCACCCTTAGAACTGACAACCACCTTGCTTCGATGCCTAATTCTAAACAAGATTCTGTGTTACAGCACCAGATTTCCTTTTCTACAATAATTCCATTGACCAAGGTTAAGTACTCTAGGGAAAATATAATTTGATCACACGTCAAAGTGTATTTTATCACTTAATTACACATAGGAACGGAACCAATACTTATGGATTTTTGAGTAAGAATTATGCGCTAAGATCCATGGGGTTGTGACACTCCTAAAAAGCTCCTATTATGATGGTGATACTTCTACAAAGCTCCTTTTAAGTAGGTGGCATTGCTAAAGAGCTCCTCCTGAATTGTTGAAACTCCTACTAATTTGGTGGTCCTACAAAGCTCATACTAAGTTTGTGGCACTCCTACTAAGTTGGTAGCACTGCTACAAAGCTCTTACTAAGTTTGTGGCACTCCTACTAAGTTGGTAGCACTGCTACAAAGCTCTTACTAAGTTTGTGGCACTCCTACTAAGTTGGTAGCACTGCTACAAAGCTCTTACTAAGTTTGTGGCACTCCTACTAAGTTGGTAGCACTGCTACAAAGCTCTTACTAAGTTTGTGGCACTCCTACTAAGTTGGTAGCACTGCTACAAAGCTCTTACTAAGTTTGTGGCACTCCTACTAAGTTGGTAGCACTGCTACAAAGCTCTTACTAAGTTGGTGTCACTCCTACAAAGCTTCTATTAAGTTTGGGACACTTCTTCTAAGTTGGTGACACTCCTTGTGGAAGTATGTAGTGTAGGTGTGTTCCAGGGTGTTGGTAGAAGAAGGAAAAGTCCAGATAAAGTTCACCGTTTACTGTTCACACGACACAAGCACAGCATATTTATTATAGTTAGAAGGAGAGAGGCACAGAGTAAGAAAGCACAAGAATAAGAGTCTATGAGATAAAGAAATGAGAAAACGAACACGTAATGTCAATTTGTGGTAGCCGGAGGTATACAAGCGATACGGCGTTTGCGTTGCACTAGCGATTCCATCCGACTGACTCGACGCGCGAGCCCGAGCCAGCGAGTAGGCCGCGCGCGCGCTGTGTTGTTGAACCGGTCGGCGCCGTGACGTCACGCGGTGCGACGCACGTAGGTAGGTAGCCGAGCCGGTCGCGCGGTTCCAATATTAATATCGGATGACACGCCAACTCGTCCGTCGTCGTAGTGTAGATAGGTAGGGTGTATAAATATATTGTATATAATATGTACTTTACATTTTATTATATAGTGTGTAGGCATATGAAGAATGTATGAAGTAAGTATGTGCGTGTGTATGAGTGTTGAAATTATTTAAATAGATAGGTAAGTAAATAGATAAATATGGTTACAAAGTAGTAGGAAGGAAAGTAGGTAGGTGGAGAGAATCCCCACACTCCTATAAATCTCCTACTAATAAGAAGCACTCCTACCTACCTGATTTTAGATGTATCCTTTAATCCATCTCCCGTAGTGCTCAAATCTTCATGGGCTTTAAGCGTACCTGGAATTTAAAAGATGCCGGCCTTTTAGAGTCGATAAGGTTAGTTTTGTACAAGTTTTGTAATGTTTGTCTCGGGTCTGGGTGTGTTCTATGTATAATATGTATGTATTTACAAAAAAAAAGTATATAAGTAGTATATCAGTCATGTAGTTCCCATAATACAAGCTCTGCTTAGTTTGGGGCTAGATGATGCTGTGTGAAAAATGACCAGCATTATTATGACCAGCATTAAATGTGTTAGGTACTTACCTACCTAAATTATGGAAACAGGCTTTTACAGGAGGCACGACCAACATTTATATGGCTGAGCCACATAAAGCTGGCACACACACGTCTACAGTTTCAAAAGAAAACAAAAAAAAACTGTTTTATTTTCTTCAGAATCAACCACACCTCTAAACTATTCTGTACACCAAGTAGAATAGTTTAGAAGTTTGGAGTTAATCACGCTTTTAACAAAGATTCTACTACACACTTTGATACCACGTGTCCCCAATTTAGGGGTAGGTTCCGAAAACCAACAAAATTATCATTCAGATATTGGCTTTAAAGATTTTGGAATGCCAATTTTAAAGATAAAAATTATTACCTACCTACTTAGTACGACATTTTATATTCTTGCGCGTTTATTTTTGAAACGAGAAGCTAAAGTAGTAGACCTCATTGTGAAAGAGCTCGTCCGGGGAAGTACCTACTACCACCATACATATTCCTGCCGCTAGTACCTACTGCTAGCTGTGTTCCGAATCGAAGGGTTTGGATACGGTGAAATTACAGGCTCATGAGACTTTTCACCAGTTACGGTAATCACTAACCTACAGTATGCTTGTTTGTCATTATAATTGTATAAAAATACAAATAAATAAAGACGTCAGCCGCCCACAACGTACATTCGAATCCGTCCTAGTAAACAAGTAGGTATACATTTTTACAAGAAAAAAATAAAAACGACTTCAAATAACGGGAAGTCGCTAAAAGTCCAATTTTGGGACCACAATAAAAAAAGAATCATCAAAATCGGTTCGCAATCATTGGCGAAGATATCGCTTATCATACATAACATACAAAAAAGAGTTTAAGAGAGAGAGCGCGAAAAACTTCACGTCTCTTACATCTTCCAGTTGCGCTGAATCCTATAAAGAATAAAAAAAATCCTTTCATAGGATGTGATAATTTTAATAATAAGGCTTTATTATTAAAATAATTGCGGTTGTTTAATGTATACTTTAGGTATTCCGCTACTTATTTTCTTATTTCCCTTCTTCTGCCAATCTCCTTTTTACTCCGGATTTTCTACATTCTTCTAAGTGTCCGCTGTTGTTGTCTCTGGATCTTCTCCTTCTTTCTTCTCCGAACTTTCTACTACCTTCTCCGCATCTTCTCCTTCCTTCTTACCTGCATCTGGAGCGGGTTTTTCTTCTAGAATAGATACAGTACTTTCTTCCACTACAGAATCTGTCGAGTCGCTAGAGGAAATCTTCGGAGTTTCCTTGATTACTGTAAAAATATATTTTATTCAATTATGTAATTTATTAATACATTCGCTGCTAACTAGCTAATGTTGAATTTTAAATCGTCAATGGTCGTCACAGTCTGATTGGTGGGATTTTACATTGAAAACCAGAGTTGCCAGTGTCTAAGTTTATATAAAATCAGTGAGTTACACAATATGCCGGCGATTTTAACATCGCTTGCGTTGAATTTGCATTATTTATGAGTTATAATACCTATTCATATCCCCTTTTGGAAAACACATTTTTTGTTTGGTTTGTCTTTAAAGGTAAATAAGTACCTATTTGTACCAAGCTCGATGAAAGAGATCAACATTTTAATAAGGCACACAAATAAAAAATCATTATTTCCGGCATGTCGTGTAAAAGACACACGACATGCCGTAAATAATGTTTTTTTTTTTAACGACACATGCCCCACCCTTTCGCTCCATCTTCAAATCAAGATGTTGAGTTTCATTTTCTTGCAAAAGGAACAGGCGAAGTTATGGTTAAAAATAACATTTTATAACTTACTTGGCGACTTTGTTGTCGCATTAGTTGTCGGCCATGTCCAAAGACTGCAAAAAATCAATGCTACGGTCTAGTTACACTGAAAAGATATCAGTTACGGTGTAAAAACATACTGTACCTACTTATTAACGAGGCCTATTAGCCTACCAGTTATGGAGTTTTAAGCTACGTGAATGCCTCGGACATATTAGTATAGCGACTTATATTATATCACGCAACAAAATATAGAAAAATGGCCATATTTATCATCCAATATGGTGTTTCAGTGCCTTCATCTTGAATTTAATTTATTATTCCCGTCAGGGGAAGTAGTTAGGCACGCAGTTAATCATACATTCTACCTCCACGTTTCATACTGCGTTTACACATATGACGCGAGTGACGAGACGAATAACGAATGGTAACTACTTAGTAATAATCTATGGCGAAAGACTCACGCGCAAACGGCATGTTCGTCACTCCCCTCATAATTCGCTCCGCGACTCACGATACTGACTGAAGACTCCGCGATTGTGTGAACGGTAGTTCGCGGCACTTATATATAACAGGACTTATCAACAAGTGTTGGCACGAATGCGAACGCGCATGTTTTAACCCGGTATCAGAGTCACTCACTGGAATTCTTGGATGTAGGTAATTTGAATTTAAACTTACGAAGGTGCGGCCTTCTTTGGCGGCATTTTTCTCGCAGCTATCGCTCTAGCTTCCAAGATATCCCTAAAATTATTAAAAAAAAACTTTAGAATTCAATGTATTAAGGTAAGACAGACATACATGTTAGCATCCTAGTATGTTTAACTAGGATCTTACGCACAATCTTTATGGTCTGTTACTATAATATTTGTGCACAACGACACGACGACAATACGTAATATATCTGCTAACTATTCTGTGGACGACACGCTATACCACAGACTTACAAGGTATGCTAACGCATCGCTTAGTTCGCAATATTTAGTTTGAGGCATGTTAAAAGTGGATGTCTGGTATGGCAATCTATTTACCACACAAGTCTTTTTTCGGCCTGCCTTCCTCTTACCTTCTTTCTGCCAACTTGTCCCCCGTTCCGACCTGCAACTCTTCTTTCTTACCTTAATAGTTTGACGCTAATGCGAGCGCTGGGTAGCCGTGCCTCAACCGGGTTCCGAACCTGCACCACAGCGTTGTCAGGCGGCACTCCCCCCACTACACCCTCGTCCGATTCGATATAGTCCTCATCAATGTCATCGTCGTAGTAAAAATTGTTCATTTCCTTCTGTAAATTACTAAGATATGTTATTTTGGGTAGTTTAGTAAGTTAAACTAATTATTATAGTGTTGCTTAAGTTCCCCGCAGCACAATTAACTGGTTGTACAATAAAAGGACCCCAATGTAATCACTTGTTGATAATGTACAGTCCGATATTTGCAATGATTATCAGGTCGTACACTTCATCATCTACTGCCTGTTGAGTGTTGAAATCCACTGCTAGGCATGCATAGGCATGGACATAGAATATATTTACACGCTCGATGCATACACGCGTAATATACAAAGTAGTATCTAGGTAGGTAGGTACATCTGAATGAGAGTACATTTGGTGGCACACGTATGACACGCTTTTTCTACAGCAGATCCAGCCATAAAGAATAGGCAGGCCTATTCTTTATCTGAAAGTCACTCGGTGACGAACGTTTGACAAGTTAAATGATTTTCACTTGTACATAGTTACTATGGCCACAGAATACGGGCTTGTGATAATCATTTGAACTGTCAAACGTTTATCACCGAGTGACATTTAGTTAAAGAATAGGAGGGCTGATTGATTGATTGCACAGATTTACTAGGGATTTGATTGATTGTCGAAGTGTGTTACTCTAACCTGCGCCAGGCTCGGGAAGAATTTGTAACTCTTTTGCTTGCTCATGAAACGTCGCGTCGGCGCGAGCATACGTCGGAGAGAGGCTTGCACGGGGCGCGCTGTCTCACTCTGTCGTATGAGCGCCAGGAGGCGGGTGACAGACTCGAAATCCCACTCCGGCGAGTCCACGTAGCCTGACGGTGCTTTCTCTATTGATGCTGCGTTAAATAAAAGACTTAGAAAGAATAACATTTTCTTTTTTCTTTTAATGTTTGTTTTATTTTATTTTAGTTACCTTGTATATTTATCGGTGCCAGCTGTTTGAAGTCTTCTATAAACTTGTTCTTGTAATGCAGCACGACTCTGTCGAGCCATCCAGCACGGCGCACGGCACCCGTGCCTACTGTGATTAGTGCCAACGTGGACCACACGACCCATCCCTAAATAGTGTCAGATAAACTTTGAATATAGGTGGTTAGGTTAAACTAATTGGTAAACTACTTTTGTCGCTGACTGTACGTCAGCGACAAAAGTAGTTTACCAAGCACTTTAACGAGGTTCCTCTCGTATAACGAGAGATTTTTTTCTCTGTAAGGGACCTTACTTATAGACACTTAAAGACACGCACTCACTTGAAAATTCATTTTAAGCTAGACCTGTTCTAGCAAGCTTACTCTAATTGGCTTTACACAATTTCACACAACATAAAAATTTGATTAAAAAGTATTTTTAGAACATATTACCATGAAATAATGATTATACGTACTTAATTCCACTTACGTTTAATTACCTACCTAGCCTAGGTACCCTAGGTAGGTAATATGATTTAATATGATTAAACATTTGTGACGTATTAGAGTGTGATATTATATTAGTCTTATTAGTTTGCAAGCCTCAGAATTTTGATCTATTCTGTTTGCAGTCTGTCTCAGGCTTTATGTATATGCATCTTTCAAACATCTTGGAGGGGAGATATCAGAGCGCTTCGCGCGGGACGTAGGTACTGAACAAAAAACGGATGTCTCATGCGTTAGCATCTCTAGTAAAGTTCAAAGTTCAAAAGACAGACAACTGTCTGGATTCTATACGAAAAACAAAATGACATCTGACAGTTGAGTACTTGACGTATAAACTGTGTTCCAATCCAATGTCAGAACCACGGCGTCGTCACCGGCGCGTTTGTACCTACCTATATAACATTTTTTTTTCCTTCACCCGCACTCTATTTTAAATACTTATGCTCATAATTTTCATGCAAAACGAAGATGGAATCACAAAATTATGCTTAAGATGTACAGAAATTTTCCAGCTAGATTAAAAACCCAAAAAGTAACTTCCTTGACGTGACGTGTCACTGTCATTATCAAGCAAGCTGTTCTTCCGAAATCGTGATTTGAAGTTGTTTTAATAAATATTTGTACATTAACTAATGTGAATTATACGCAGAATATATCCAAAGTTAATAATTATAAAGAATTAAGTCTTTGTGTTTAAACTCTATTCAAAAGCTACGGAATTCCACAAACATTATTAACTTATTACCAGTCTACCGACACGACGGCAATTAAAAAGTTTCAACAGTTGTAAATTTGTAAACAAAGATTGTTTTAGCACAATGCGTGTGGTTTATGTCTAAATTGGGTGTGTATGTGGAACCTAAGTTCAACAATTTTTAAGACTTTACGAAGGAAAAGGCTTGTAAAAATGAGTGGAGTTAGCAGGGATGCGCCGCTTGGCGTACAGTTTTTGCAGAAAATAACTGGGAAATGCTGTCCTAGGATTCGAATAAATAGACTACGATGGTAAGTTTGTGTTTTGATGCTTCTGCCTGGTAGTGATCTGTATCAGTTAAGCTATCTATTATGTGCAAAATGGCTTTTGGTGGCTAGCTGGTTCATCTGTATTTTTATACCTACTAACCTACAGATACCATAGTTGTATTTCATATTTTTCGTTATGTACTTGTAGTTCCATTCCAGGGAATCCTAGTATGGGGTCAGGACAGTGTGGGTGACTAAAGATTCAGATTCATTTATTTGCTCAAACATAATCTTAAAATAAATAAATATGAATAATATTTAAAATAAAAATGTTTCATCTAAAAATTCATAAATATTGTATTAAATTTTTTTTTTAATTTTGGTTTAAAAAAAAAATCATTAAGGTTCTTAACTGACTTATGTATTGGGTTTGATTTATTTTAAGTGATAACTAGCCCATAAGGTACCTGGATAATAAGTTAGGCTGTGTGTAATTCATAAATAATCATGTTAATTTTTCACACAGCATCATCTAGCCCCAAAGTAAGCAGAGCTTGTGTGATGGGAACTACATGACTGATATACTACTTATACACCTTTTTTTAAATATACATATATTGCTTATTAAAACATCCACACCCAAGACATGACAGCTTGGCAATCAAACCCGCACCACTTGTGTCTCAGCTGGCTATTTGCCAGTCCCGCCAATACAGCCAACAAAAGATAAAGAACCTGTTATCAGTGTAATCTCAAAGAAATATCACCGATAGAGACTATAATTAGTAGAATTAATGTAAGATGTTTATCATTTATCATAATTGATTCTTGAAAGCTTTTAAACTTGCTTATCTGTTTGTTAGTTTGAATGTTGTTGGAATATTTTGACACATTTTATGTCTGAGTGAGTATCAACTATAATGATACTAAATAAAAATCCCATAAAAAGCATATGATTTAAAAAATAAATAAGTCTCACAATGCAGTCCTTTTATCGCATAAAAGTTATGAGATCTCATGTATAACCAAGTCATTTTAATCACTTCTAATAATAAGTATCTTTGGAAACACCCATTCATCAACTTTGTCATAAATTGTTATCAGATTAGTTACCTACCAACATTTATAGTGAACATATACACTCGCGAGCTTTAAACTGGAATTGCTTCATAGCGGGTTGTTCAAGACTTCTATGCAGTGAACTATGAATTGTGATATATCATTTGAAAGGTAATTTTGTTAGCTTAGGCAACTTTTTATAGGTTTCAGCAGTTGTTTTGTTTGAATTTTTTTTCTTTTTATGTTCCATGACACAAGGTAAATACTTATTGGTTATGATAACAAAAGAGTTTGATAGCTAACAAAATTACCTTTGAAATGATACACCACAATCCCTAGTTCATTGGACAGAAATTGTAAAAATTGGTCTTGATCAACTCGAGATGAAGTGATTCCAGTGAAAAGCTTGCGAGTGTAGATAGAGACATCTTTAGTTCTGTAGTAAATAATAATGACTAGGCAATCGCAACTGTCCTACTACTATAATATAAGTGAAAGTTTATGTGGATGTTTGTTACTCTTTCGTGCAAAAACTTCTGAACGGTTTTTGATGACACTACAGTAATATAGCTTATACATCAGAATAACACATAGGCATTTTATGCCGTGGGCAGAGGCTAGTAATCACATAAGGTAGTGTGTTTTCTATTAAAATTCTAGGAACTGTCACTGGACCATAATATTTTTTTTGTACATCCATCATATTTGAATGTTTCTTAATTTAATAAAGCTTTTAAAGAAAGAAAAAGATTTATTTAGCACAACATAAAAAAAACAACAAATTTTGCAACAAAGTTAGTTGGGTAAGATAAAAAATATTATATATAAGTTAGGCCATTCTACTTATAAGTATGACTGAAACCAAATTTTTACATGTTGTCTCACAGCTTTAGTCATGTAGTTCCCATGACACAAGCTCTGCTTACTTTAGGGCTAGATATTTATGTGTGAAAAATGACCAGCTTTATTTATTATTAATATTATGAGCCAACCTTGACTGGGCCCATAAGGTCAAAGAGACGTGGCGAAAAATGAAAACCATTTCCCTTTGAACACCAAAACCGAACACATTAGTTTGACAGTTCCTTTAGATTTTTTTTTATACATTATTATAATTTACTAGCTGTGTCACACCGCGTCGCATCGCCCACGCTTCCACTTATTTTGCTCAGCTCCTAAGGGTCGCAGTGTGATGTTAAATAATCTATAACCTTCCTCAAGAATTGAGCTATCAAATGCAAAAATATTTATTAAAATCCGACTGGTAGTTCCAGAGATTAGCGAGTTCAAACAAAAACAAAAAAAAACTTCAGCTTTATTGCTTTACTCATTTATTAACCGTAGGAACTACATAGTACACTTGGTTTTGTCCAATTGCTTAATAAATCTATAGGTCTATTAAATCAGGTCAAATATCTGATCAGATACAAGTCATAGGTGTCACTATCAGTCCCATACCAAATATGTTTGATCAAAGCTAAAAAATTGTATGCAATTCATAGGTTTAAATGCTCATTCATTAGTCATTGCTATAATGTTACATTTCCCTTTTATGTAAAGTAGTAATATGTATATGGTGCGGGCGTTAGGCGTGACTCATGCTTTGAACAACTGTTTATCAGTTGTGTTGCTATATGATTCTTTATGTGCATTGAAATATGTTAACATTGATAGCATACTCGTAGGTACTTATATAAAATGACGACCTTGATGGCGCGGTGGGCAATTAGCCGGCTGAGACGCAAAGGTGCTCGATTCCCGCTGCAGGACAAATGTTTGCATGTACTGGGCCACTCAGTTATTGTTATAAAAAAGGCGGGACGTTTGAGGTACTTGTTTCTTGCCTAGGCACTAGACGCCTAGAGGGTTGTATCATTGAAAAGCTCTCTAAAAATGGCTATGAGGTTTCTTGAAATTTTTTTTATTTTTAAATCTAAGAAATAATAGCTCCAAACGGAAAAACATCTTGAGGAAAACGGCATGCCCTAAAACCCAAAATTTGAAGACATACGCTTAGTGTTCCAATAAGCGGCGATTGGCTAGCAACCTGTCACGTGGAATGCTAACGACTTGCAAAACGCGGGCATGTGCCAAATATAATGCTTGGACGTGACTTTGAATACCCCCTACTTGGTATCCAGAAAGTTATCTACGCATCATATGTCTGAGGATGTCCATCACGGGGCAATTGTGAGCGTGTTTGTTTGTTGTTCTTA
Organism: Perizoma affinitatum; assembly: GCA_961405105.1. Taxonomy (NCBI): domain Eukaryota; kingdom Metazoa; phylum Arthropoda; class Insecta; order Lepidoptera; family Geometridae; genus Perizoma; species Perizoma affinitatum. The sequence goes on from OY560207.1 coordinate 906,860, forward strand.
AGAAAAAAGGTTGTGGTTTTTTAAAGTTTGCAAATTGTAACTTGTTCCAGGTACCAAGGAAGTGTTCTTCTGCTAACCTACTTTACCTATATGACATATCACCTGACCAGAAAACCCATCTCCGTGGTAAAGAGTGTGCTGCATCAGAACTGTTCGGCGTTACCTCCGCCGCCCGGCCCCCCACCAACAGACGACCAGTGGTGCAACTGGGCACCTTTCAGTGAGTCATAGAGACTTCAATATATTTTTAACAGGCGATGTTTATGCGTTTACTTATATATTTTTTTTGTAAATACATTATACAAAACATATATGTATAGAAAACATCCTCTAGGAATATTTGTCTCGGAAAATATTCCTAGAAACACTATTGTATAAATAAATGTAACTTTTTATATATCTATCGCCGGTAGTTAAAAATCTTTATCTATACTAATAATACTAAAATTGAGTTTGTTTGTTTTATTGTTTAAACACACTAATCTCTGGAATTTGATAGGACAATTCTTGAGGAAGGCTCATCGAGGAGCGATGGTGGTCGTGACAGGGTTATGCTACAAAATTCCCCTAAAAATTCGCCCTTAGGGGGGACAAAGTGAACTATAATGTTATAAAAATGCAGAAATACACCTTATAATTATTTCTTATACCTCTTTTTCCCCCTGAGAAAATTATCTTAGTGTGAAAACTGGAAACAGAACCTTAATGTAAAAAATTGACAGAAATCCCCTTCATCATTTTGGCTCATTCCACTTTACCCCCTGAGAGAAAAAACCTTAAACTGTAATGTAAAAAAAAAAAGAAATCCCCCTTCTGTGGCACACACAGCTAGTATTTCATAATGTTTCGTTGATTTTTTTTGCGTTGCACAATAAAGTATTTTCATAAATTTATACATCAATCAAAACATAATTTTCAGATACGACTGATGCGAACACATTGCTGGGAGCGCTTGATTCTGCGTTCCTGTTTTCTTATGCGGCCGCCATGTTTGTGTCAGGTAAGATTCTCTATAACTGAAATGTCCAAGCTTTTTTGTGTAAGGTGAGATTCTCTATATCTGAAATGTCCAATCTTTTTTGTGTCAGGTGAGATTCTCTATAACTGAAATGTCCAAGCTTTTTGTGTCAAATAAGATTCTCTATAGTTATAGAGTTTTAGTTTAGCAGTAGTAGAGCTCCTTGTGAAAGAGGTGGTCTGGGTCAGTACTACCACCGTACCTTTTTCTGGCGCTAAGCAGTAATTATCGCATTGCCGTCGCGTCGTAAGCCGTATACGGATGACGTCTCGTTTCTCTGAAACTGTCAGAATTCACATTATTTGAAGGAAACACCGAGGTGTCATTATTTAATAATTATGATAATAATGCTGGACATTTTCACATAGCATCGTCTAGCCCCAAATGAAGCAGGGCTTTTGTTATAGGAGCTACATAACTGATATACTTATATGCATTGTTTTAATACATATATTGTATACATACATGACCCGAGACAAATATTTAAAGAGCATTTGCCCTCGGCGGGAAACGAACCCGCAACCTTCTACGTCTCAGGCGGGCCTTCGCCCACTGTCGTCATTTTACGACTCTCTCTCCCTCTCTCTCTCTCTTAATATATTTTGCCTTTGAATCCAAGACCTCTTGTTAAAATGGTAATTGCACTGTTGTTTCATGGTGTTACAGGGATGGTGGCAGAACGTGTGGATCTGCGCTACTTTCTATCAATAGGAATGATATTCTCCGCCATATTTTGCTATTTGTTTGGACTTGCGCGAACCTATAATATACATCATATCTCCTATTATATACTCGTACAGGTAATTAACAATTATGACGCCATTTTTTTTACATATTACAATCCGCCATTTTTATGAATGTTTCCGCAAGTTTATCATGTTATTCTCTAGTTTTATATTCAACAAAGTTTAAACCCTCATTCGAAAAGAAGTGTGTTACGAGTTTGAAGACTTTGTCTCACTTTGGCGTCGTAAATTATAAATGAATTACGTTTTTTATTTTTAATTTGATTTTTTAACAGTGATTTGGTTTTAGATAGATTGCCCACAGCTCACTTGGCATGCGAAAGACAGACAAAAAAAAATAGCTTTAGCATTTTTTGGGCTCGTTTTTAAGTTCCGCCATTTCATAAACACATGTTACATGCCGCCATTTTGTTTTGTAGGAGGCGCAATGATTTTACCTTCTGATTGCCTAAGGGGGACAAAATAGTCCCAGACTATCCTCGTGTGCGTTTGCTTTATTTAACGCAACAGCAGGTTAAGTCCTGCTATTTTTATAAACATGTTACATTCCGCCATTTTGATTGGTAGGCGGGCGCAGGCATAGCTCAGACTAGCGGTTGGCCGGGCACCGTAGCCACGGTCGGCAAATGGTTCGGGAGCGGTAAAAAGGGACTTATATTCGGAATTTGGAATTCTCACACATCCCTTGGGAATATACTGGGTAAGTTACGTTATTTCTTTACTAGCTTCTGCCCGCGGCTTCGCACGCTTGGTATGTTGATAAACCGCCAACTTTTGAGTGTATCAAACTAGGGAATATTTATTTCCATACAAATTTCCGAACTTTATTGCACACCTCCTAAGGGTAGTTTAAAAAAAAACATTTTAAATTTCATCAAAATCGGTTCAGATAACATTTGGACGGAACTTTTGTATTGAATATTAAATCGACTTTGCATGAATAAAAGGTAATCGACTTTACAGGGACTCTGATGGCGGCTGAATTCGTGGACAGCGACTGGGCGCTTTCGTTCGTGTATCCGGCGCTAGTGATGGGAATAGCCGGCGGGGTGGTCTGGCTGTTCCTAGTTCCCGACCCTAGTGCGGTCGGCCTCGCGCCGGGAGACCGATCGGTGAGTATCAACTAACAATATGTTTGTAATACATACATACATAAACTCACGCCTGTGCCCGGAGGGGTAGGCAGAGACCACGGATTTCCATTTGCCACGATCCTGACATACCTCTTTTGTTTCATTCACTCTCATTACATTATTCATACATGCTCGTCGGTTTAGGGTACTCTTGACCTGACCTTTTTCCGGAACGTCTCCAATCTGGTCAGAGTACGTTCGCCGGGATCTACCCTTTCCAATTATTCCATTCACGCTTCCCTTATATACATGTTTTGTGAATCTCCTTTCGTCCATCCTTTCTACATGCCCAAACCACCTTAGCATACCTTCCTCTATTCATGTCACTACATCTTCTTTCAAAGAAGATGTAGTGACCAGACTCCAAACTCCACAACGCTCCCTTAACACACTGCTCCTCACTCTCTCAAAGTGAAACCACTCATACTTCGCGACAATATACTACACAAGCGACCCACCTCTATAACACTATCAATAAGACTAAGAATATATATCCACTCAACTACTTTAAATGTAAAAAAACCTTAACGGAATGGTTACTGACGCTAAGCTACGAGGAAACTGAAACACTCTTAGAAATAGTTTCTTAATACATACATACATCATATACTCATAATACTCTCTAAACATACGACCACACCCTAGCCCACTCTCTCTCTCTCACACAAACACACACACACACACACTACATTGTTACCTCTAATTTACACTTGCGACACTCATACGCAAACACACATTCGACATAGATAGCGTACACAAATTGTTATTATAGTTAATAGTATCTAGAGTCAAAATAATATATTCAAATAAAATTTAGAACTTAGTCTCGAAGAAATACTGTCACGGAAGAGCGAGATCTCCTACCACAGGTATCTACATACTTAAAAGGGGATCTCAAACTCACAAATGTATACGTAGATTAAGTTACTGAAATAAACATTTGTATTTGTATTTGTATACATCTCAAAGCTCTCATTTCAACGGTATTTATTCTACTTTCTTGTTTCTTCTGCCATACCCAACTTCAATGTCGGCACTACCACTCCTCAATGTACAGCCAGTAGTCCGATCTTGAACACATCGCTGCTGCTTATAAAGGAATGTGGTGTCCCATTCACTTGCATGCCAAATTTAGCTCTACTTTCAATATTATAGCCGTGTTGGCCTAGTGGGTGATACCCCGACTTCTGATCCGGAGGTCGTAGGTTCGAACCCGATCGTGCATCAATGGATTTTTCCACTCGAAAAAATTATGTGCGCATTAACACTTGCTCAAAACGGTGACGGAAAACATCGTGAGGAAACCGGCATGCCCTAGAACCAAACATTCGAAGGCATGTGCCAAAAGATAGTGTTCCAATAAGCGGCGATGGGATTGCAACCTGTCACGTGGAATGCTTACTACTTGCAAAACGTGGGCATGTATCAAATGTAATGTTTGGATGTGCCTCTGACTACCCCCTACTTGGTATCCTCAAAGATATACTCACTGAGTATGTATCTGAGGAAGTCCACCATGGGGAAAACAGTCGTGAGCGTGTTTGTTTGTTCAATATTATCTTCATGTTTCAATATAATCCTCTCACACAGCAGATAGAAGATGCCACCAGCCGTGTTCTCCACATGTCTATGTGGATGGTGATAAATAAATAAATAAATAATGCTGGACATTTTTCACACAGCATCATCTAGCCCCAAACTTAGCAGAGCTTGTGTTATGGGAACTACATGACTGATATACTACATATATACTTTTTTTTGTAAATACATACATATTATACATAGAAAACATCCATGTGATTACGGAAATGTATTGTTAATTTTCAGCCGAGCCATCAGTCCAGATGTTCTGATGATGAAGACACGGGGAGCGACCAAGACGACTCGTCGCAAGTCATTGTTGGAGACCAGGTAATATCATGAAAATTAAAAATTACCTTGTCTTTTATGATTATATTACGTAAAGTCGTATTAAGAAAGTTGTTGAAAGTATTGTGCACAATAAATAGTTTTTCTAAATAAAGTTTATATTCTGAGACACCCTATATAGTCCTCTTTAACACAAAAATACTGATTTTCTTGGTAATTAAACGATGTTTAACAATACTAACAGCATGGCTATTTCAGGCGGCGAGTTTACGACCCAACAGGCATTCCGCAAACGCACACCAGGTAATTACGAGTGATTAGGCCGAATATTCGGCTTAAGGCCGGAGCTTCTATCAGACCACAAATATTCTGGCAAAAAATAAGATTAATGAATGTTTGATTTGGTTCTGCTAAGGCCGAATATTCGGTTTCGTCCTCAATTCATTTACTTTTTAAGTTGGATTTGTACATTTTACAATGTATTTGACATTGTAATAAATATATATTCGCATTCTTTTTAAATTGTTTCGGCGCGTATTTGATTTTGTGCAAAAGTCAGATTTGGTAAACGTTTGGTTTGATTTTTCCTCTTAGCCTAAATATTCGGATTCGGCTTTAAATAATGTTGCCGAATATTCGTAGTCGGTGAAAAAAGTATCGATAATGAATTTATCGTCTGAAACCGTACGTGACTTTTTCGGGTTCGGTTTCCGGCAAAAGTAATGAATTCGGCAAATATAAAGTGATAATAATAAATAATTCTGACCTTTTTTTACACAGCATCATCTAGCACCAAACTCAGCAGAGCTGGTGTTATGGGAACTACATGATTATTTATGTTGTTATAAATACATACATATTAAACATAGAAATCATCCATACCCGAGACAAATATTTGCAGATGTACTGTCCCGCGGCGGGAATCGAACCCCGTCTGCGTCTCAGGCGGGCTTTCGTCCACAGTGCCACAGAGGTCAAAGTGATGATGTCATCTTGTTCACTTTGCATTAGAATTTATTGATACTTTTCCAAAACATACCATTTATAGTTTTTTTTTATTTTTATATTTAAAAAATAATATGTGTATTAATTTCAGCGCGACATAGAAGCGACCGAAAACACGTCTCTCCTACCGAGACGGAACGGGCAAACTAGCGCTATCTCACTCGCTCGTGCAATGCAGATACCCGGCGTTATACAGTTCTCTCTGTCGCTCTTCTTTGCGAAACTCGTCTCCTATACCTTCCTGTATTGGCTGCCTCTATACATTAATACCTCGAGTGAGTATATTTAAACTTAATAACATGTATAATTGTTAAAACGTGGATTGTAACACTGTCCACGTGTAACTTTGTTATCTTGTTAAACTGTTTATTTCGTAAACTAGCCGCTAGACTTTCAACTTTTTAAAACTATATACTTGTGGAAGTGTATAATTAAATTAGCCGTTTGTTAAAATTTCAACTTATTTAACAGTGAACTTTCTATTTGGTATATTGTTCACTTGTTAAACTATCAAGTTTAATCTTGTAAAACTGTCAACTTGTTGAATTAATAACATGTTAAACTATCAAGTTATCGAATTGTTCACAAGTTAAACATTCAACTTGTTGAATTGTTCACTTGTTAAACTATCAAGTTGTTTAATTGTTCACTTGTTTAAATGTTCAACAATTGTTCACTGTTTTAAAGTGTCAAGTTGTTTTCCAGCGCACCTCTCAGCTCGCGAGTCGGGCGAACTGAGCACGGTGTTCGACGTCGGCGGCGTAGTGGGCGCTGTGCTGGCAGGGCTGCTATCAGACCGGAGTCAGTGCCCGGCGCTCGTGTGCATCGGGTTCTACACGCTGGCCGCGCCCTCTGTGAGTCAACACAGTTTACTTTGAAATTTTGCCGTGGTGTCGGTTCTCTGGTACACCAACTAAAATGTCTATAATTCGACTGATCTACTAATTATAGTTTTTTTTTTGTAAATACATAGGTACATTATTATACATAGAAAATACTTAGACAAATATTCGCCGATCATACGAAAATTTGACCCGCGGCGGGGATCGATCCCGCAACATTCCGCGTCTCCAACGGACCATCTTCCACTGCGGCGCAGAGGTTTTATATATAAATGTGTGGTTATATAATATGTTTCAGTTATTGGCGTACCAGCGCTGGGGGGCGACGTCCTATCTCCTGAACTGTTTTCTACTCGTCATAACCGGCGTACTTGTCAATGGACCATACGCACTTATCACTACTGCAGTCAGTGCTGAACTAGGTAACTCTTAGTATATGTCCTCGTTGAACTAGGTAACTCTTAATTTATGTCCTCGCTGGACTAGGTAACTCTTAGTTTATGTCCTCGTTGAACTAGGTAACTCTTAGTATATGTCCTCGTTGAACTAGGTAACTCTTAATTTATGTCCTCGCTGGACTAGGTAACTCTTAGTTTATGTCCTCGTTGAACTAGGTAACTCTTAATTTATGTCCTCGCTGGACTAGGTAACTCTTAGTTTATGCCCTCGTTTAGAGTTACCTACTCTTAATTTATGTCCTCGCTGGACTAGGTAACTCTAAGTTAAATATTTGTCTCGGATCTTTTTTTTTTTGTTCATTTTTTACAGCATCGTCTAACCCCAAAGTAAGCAGAGGTTGTGTTATGGGAACTACATGATTATTATTATTATATTTACTAATTATTATTATTTTTTTGTAAATACATACATATTATAAATAGAAAATAATGTGTATCTATTTACGAAAACAGTATTTAAGTAGTATTATCAGTCATATAGTTCCCATAATACAAGCTCTGCTTAGTTTGGGGCTAGATGATGCTGTGTGAAAAATGTCAAGCATTATTATTATTATCTAGATGGCGCTATATCATAATTTTGTCTATCTCATGTGCAGGCACGCACAGTAGTTTGGCGGGGAACTCGGCGGCGCTTGCTACAGTCACCGCCATTATAGACGGCACCGGTAGCGTTGGTGAGTAAAACTTACCCTCACGTTTATCAGACTTACCCTCGCGTTTATCAGACTTACCCTCACGTTTATCAGAATTACCCTTGAGTCTGTCAGACATATATAGATATAAAGTACTGTATTGAACACTAAATAATATTTCAGCTTAGATATATACTACAATACAAATTTTACATTACCCTGTCAGAATTGCCCTCGCGTCTTTCAGTATTCCGTACGTGGGACGTTCAGAAGTACACACGCCCCTAGTACTTGCCCTAACGTCTTTCAGACTGACGTCCGTTCACCCTCGCTTCTGTCAGACTTACCCTCACGCCCGTCAAAGTCAAAGTCAAGTCAAAGTCCGTTGTGTTTCAGCACCACACTAAATCGTAATGAAGGATCATAATCAAGCAAGAGAGTGTTGCCCTATTTCTTATAGATTGGTCGCGCGCGAGGAATCGCCGTAAACTCACTTTGATATTTTAAATTTAAGCTGACGTTTCTACATGATCCTTGTGATTTCACATACTTGTAATAGAACTGAGGAGGCACATATTAATGGTATGTTTGGGCCTACAGTTATAACTACTTGTGAGAAGGCAGAAGGGACGTCTTCAATTAATGGATTACCTTTTATGATGTGTGCATGCATGCAACGTGTAAAAACGTATTATAACTAAATTTTTCTTGAATGGATTTAGTGATTCAAAGTCAAAGTCAATAGGTTTTTATTCATTGAAATCCCACGGATCATATAGAAACGCCAACTTAAAAACTAGGTGAATTTAAAATGTTAAAGTCAATTTACGGCGATTCCTCGCGCGCGACCAAGCCTAGAAGAATCAGGCAACAAACTCTGCTTGGTTATTTTTTTGATGATCCTTCATTCAGCTTTAGTGTGGTGCCAATCGAACAAGGTGAACTCGTTTATAGAAAAAAAGTACTAGTCAAAGAATTAAATCAAGTCTAAAAAGCACGAATGCACGAATGAATCAATTTATAAACGAATTAATCTTATTATTGATGCATTGACTCCAGTTCTCGCGAGATGGCGCGAATATTGAACTCTTGAACAGGTTATTAAAGAATTCAATTTTTAGGTTATGAATTCAAAGTATGAAGTTTTGTATTAATTGAAATCACAAAGATCATATTCAATTTCCAGTTTATATGAATTAATGGAAGAGATCGCTTCTAGCGATAAGATCGTCCATTGTATTTATAGTTATATAATGTTTTTTATCTGGTGGACTACAATAAAGTATCTTCATGAATTCTTATTTTTTTTTGTTTTATGAATTGTTTATGATGTCCTCAGGAGCGGCGTTGGGTCCGATGTTGGCTGGCGTGGTGTCCAGCGCGGGATCCTGGTCCCACGTCTTCTACATGCTGATCCTATGCAACTTCTGCGCGCTGTTCCTGCTGCTGAGGTACGTACCCTGCACCCGCATTCACAATTCACGATCCGCATTCACAATTCGCGATCCACATTCACAATCCGCGATCCACATTCACAATTCATGATCCGCATTCACAATTCATGATCCACATTCACAATACGCGATCCACGTTCACAATTCATGATCCGCTTTTACAATTCGTGATCCACTTTCACAATTCACAATTCATGATCCACATTCACAATTCGCGATCCACATTCACAATTCATGATCCGCATTCACAATTCGCGATCCACATTCACAATTCAAGATCCGCATTCACAATTCGCGATCCACATTCACAATTCATGATCCACATTCACAATTCGCGATCCACATTCACAATTCATGATCCACATTCACAATTCATGATCCGCATTCACAATTCGCGATCCACATTCACAATTCATGATCCGCATTTACAATTCGCGATCCACATTCACAATCCACATTCACAATTCATGATCCACATTCACAATTCGCGATCCACATTCACAATTCATGATCCACATTCACAATTCAAGATCCGCATTCACAATTCGCGATCCACATTCACAATTCATGATCCACATTCACAATTCATGATCCACATTCACAATTCGCGATCCACATTCACAATTCATGATCCACATTCACAATTCATGATCCGCATTTACAATTCGCGATCCACATTCACAATCCACATTCACAATTCATGATCCGCATTCACAATTCGCGATCCACATTCACAATTCATGATCCGCATTCACAATTCGCGATCCACATTCACAATTCATGATCCGCATTTACAATTCGCGATCCACATTCACAATCCACATTCACAATTCATGATCCGCATTCACAATTCGCGATCCACATTCACAATTCATGATCCGCATTTACAATTCGCGATCCACATTCACAATCCACATTCACAATTCATGATCCACATTCACAATTCGCGATCCACATTCACAATTCATGATCCACATTCACAATTCAAGATCCGCATTCACAATTCGCGATCCACATTCACAATTCATGATCCACATTCACAATTCATGATCCACATTCACAATTCGCGATCCACATTCACAATTCATGATCCACATTCACAATTCATGATCCGCATTTACAATTCGCGATCCACATTCACAATCCACATTCACAATTCATGATCCGCATTCACAATTCGCGATCCACATTCACAATTCATGATCCGCATTCACAATTCGCGATCCACATTCACAATTCATGATCCGCATTTACAATTCGCGATCCACATTCACAATCCACATTCACAATTCATGATCCGCATTCACAATTCGCGATCCACATTCACAATTCATGATCCGCATTCACAATTCGCGATCCACATTCACAATCCACATTCACAATTCATGATCCGCATTCACAATTCGCGATCCACATTCACAATTCATGATCCGCATTCACAATTCGCGATCCACATTCACAATCCACATTCACAATTCATGATCCGCATTCACAATTCGCGATCCACATTCACAATTCATGATCCGCATTTACAATTCGCGATCCGCATTCACAATTCATGATCCGCATTCACAATTCATGATCCGCATTCACAATTCGTGATCCGCATTCACAGATACGCAACCCCTATACGACCACTTCGGTAATCTCGGTGCTGTGGCCGAGTAGCCGGCTGAGACGCAAGAGATGCGGGTTCGATACCCGCTATTTAGTTTATCCTGAACCCAGATTCACGATATAACGCATTCCCATTTCTCAGCCTGCATTCCTCAAATTGTGAGCGGCATTTATGTAAAGTTTTCAATTTACAGGATAGCATTGGCGGAAGTCGCTAAACTTAGACAAGAGAGCCGCATCGCATCGCCGCCTCGCGTCAGGATAGAATAATTAATTTATATTTCACTATAGCCACCGCCCACGAAAAAAACATTTTACTTTACAAAATGATCTTTTCGCAAACATTTCTTGATGTGTGTAATTAGTTCGAGAACTGTCCAGAATACCATTCCAATCGGTTCAGCCGTGACAGATATTTAGTATCAAGCATACAAACTTTTCCATTTAGAAATATATTTTTTTAAGTTAGTTAATTTTAAAGTTAAAAAAAACAACACTTATTTAATGCATTAATGTTCTTTATAGTTATAGTTGTTAACAATATAATTAAGTTTGAAAAAGTGCAGACGTTCTGGTTTCAGACTGGTCAGGAATGTTTCCTATAGATGGCGTCCAAGAGCCCTAGTTCAATAGAAAGCGTCACTCGATCCATGGCGGAAGTGGTCAGCGTATCGCCGATTAGAGGCGAAGATGCGAGATCGAGTCTAGCGGGAATCGAAATTTATGGCATTTAATTTAATTTTATACCTATTTTATTTCATACTAGCTACTGCCCACGGCTTCTTCCGTGAAGCCGATGAAAAGCAGCTCTTCCTGTCAAAACGTTCGTTAGAAACGCATTCGCTCCACCGCTTTTTTCCTCGACTTACGGTCGGATGGTTATATTTTCAGCATTGAGTTTGCTGGCCGTTTATTTTATTAAATCGTTTTTTGTAAATGCTTTTAGACGACCTCTGTGGCGCAGTGGGCGTGGGCCTACGCACTGAGTCGCAGAAGGTTGCGGGTTCGATTCAAATGTTTGTATTTGCAAATATTTGTCTCAGGTCTGGGGTTTTTCTATGTATAATATGTATGTATTTACAAGAAAAAATGTAGTATATCAGTCATGTAGTTCCCAAAATACAAGCTCTGCTTAGTTTGGAGCTAGATGCTGTGTGAAAAACGTCCAGCATTATTTTATTTTTTACTTGCATAATTTAAAAAAAAAGAAAAAAACTCGCTACTTTATCCGTTTTGGATCTACTTTGGATCTACTACAGTGTATCCAACAGATGTTGGATACACTGAAATCTTCCTCGGCAAGTGAAAACCGCATTTAAAACTGTCCAGTAAAACTAGAATTAGTCATAGACAGAGATATATCTACTATCTATATCATCTATTCTTTGTTATTTTGTTTGAACGCGCTAATCACTGGAACTTCCAGTTTGATTTGAAAAAAACTTTTGCTATTTGAGGTTTTGAATGTCGCGTAGTACAGCTATCGGGGAAGAATTATGTGTTTTAATCACCTTTTGACGACCTTCTTGGCGCGGTGGTCGAGTAGCCAGCTGATGCGGGTTTGTATGTCCTGCAATATTTAGTACATAATTCCTGATAACCACGATACATCTAGGACTATGTACGTGTCTTTATTTAAACAATGTAAATAAAGGGAATCTACGCAGACAAAGCCGCGGGCAGATGTTAGCTATTTGATATACCGTTCAACTTAATGTTCGTTATTTTTATTTGAATTGATTTGTGTAACATTCACTGCCTACCCCCTTGAAACGGTATTATGTAGCTTTGCTAAAAACCTTCCAGTATTTTATAATAAATGACGAAATATAAAAAAAAAACTATTGAATTTAAATTTGATGGCGTCAATGGCGCTGCGGGCGAGTAGTCAGCTCCGATGCAAGAGGTACGGGTTCGATTCTCGCTGCGGGACAAATGCTTGCATGTTTTGTAGATATTTATTCCGGGTCTGGGCGTTGTGGCAGCATGGTGCTCGTAGATACTGATACCCACGACATAGGGGATCCTGTCCTCAGGACTATGTATGTGTCTTTGAGGAATTTTATTTATATAAGGGACTCTTAACTTGTGTAGAATTCGTATAATAATATTGTGTTAAGTGTTCCTTATGATGAAAAGAACCCTTTAAATTACCCCATTAGATCTAATTTTCTGACAAATTCTTTTGTAAAAGTATTGTGAATGTATAAAAAATATATATAGTTATAAAAAAACGAAATTATAATACGTTTATTGTTTTAATTATAAATACTAAGATCCTATGAATATAAACTAGCTTCTGTATGTTTTTGCTCGAAAACTGCATAAAAATTATTAATACACAGTGATTGAGCGGGTCGATAAATTAATTTTTATAAGTGGACTGTATCTTTAGGAGTAGGCAGACTGATACGTATATACCAATATTTCACCAATCGCAGTAGAAAGGAAAACTGTTTGGAAAGGAAACTGCACTCACCTTGCTGTCCTTTAACACTGCAATCCTTAGTAGTAGGTAGGTATCACACGCGAATTGTTTCAGCACACATTAAAACAGCTTATTAACGTGATTGTCCAGGTAAATCTTGATATGATCGATTAGCGGAGAAAGTACAATAGAACTTGTGTCTTCGCGAGTCGCGGTCGCGGTTGCGGTTAGCTATAGCGGGTTACATCCAGGAAGTGACTGAACGGTGCGTGTATCGCCGTTCCAAGTGCAGTTTTAGGATCAGGGGGCGGAAAGGTAGGTAGATTATCTGCGATTGGCTACTAATTGGTAGGTAAGTAAACAGTGGCGTAAACATTCCCCCCAGCTTGAAGGGATTCCTCCAAACAACTAAAGTCTAACTCTTAATCAGCGATTACAATTAAATTATATAGTGAAATATGTTTATATTAGAATTAAATATGAGTGCTAATTACTTAACTTTAAGCAACTTTAATAGGTATAAGTATATATATAGATAACTAATAAAGATATTCGTAATTTGTTACTGGTTTGGAAGCCTTGCTAGCCGAACAATTGGTCTGAGATAGGTCTGTCCATTAGAGCAACGAACCTTCGCTATCCGAACCTTTCCATCCCCAGAAGATGGGAAAGTCTCCTCTACTCCACATCAACACGCCTACAGTCAGGACAAGTCAACTGAATCAGCACTCCACAGCGTGGTAACACGAATAGGAGACGGATTTACCAACAAGTTATCAACTCTGGGCGCCTTCATCGATATAGAAGGTGCCTTTGACAAAACATCCTTCAGCAGCATAAGCCTGGCACTTGAACGGTATGGCGTAGCCCCAACTCTAGCAGAATGGATAAACAATATGCTTAGATACAGAGCTATACAATTCACAGTTAACACAACAACCAGAGGTATAGTGGCTAGAGGCTGCCCACAGGGCGGCGTTCTTTCACCACTGCTATGGAACATAGTTGTAGACGAACTCATCCAGAAACTAAATGGCCGAGGACTGTTTACAGTAGGATATGCGGATGACCTAGCTATCCTGACAACTGGACGTTTCGAGAACGTACTATGTGACCTCATGAAATCAGCTTTTAAAACAATCGAAAATTGGTGTACAAGACATGGGTTATCGGTCAACCCTACAAAAACGGAACTCATAATGTTCACTAACAAACGGAGCCTAGGAAACTTGAGACTCCCTAAGCTATTCAACACAGAAATAAAATTAACTAACGAAGTCAAGTATCTAGGGATCATCTTAGATAACAAACTGTTATGGAATAAACACCTTGACTACAAAATACAGCGAGCCTGCACAACCTTCTTTCAATGTAGCAGAATGCTTGGGAAAACATGGGGACTCTCCCCGAAAATAACCATGTGGCTCTACACGGCAGTGATAAGACCCATACTCACTTATGGAGCAATCGTATGGTGGCCCAGAACCGAACTAAGCACCGTAATCGCCAAGCTCCAACGATTTCAAAGACTCGCATGCTCCGCCATTACAGGCTGCATGAGAACAACCCCGACGGCTGCACTTGAGATCATCCTAGGCCTAACTCCGCTTGACCTCTACATACAGCAGGAGGCGACTATGGCCGCCCTGAGGCTCAAACACCAGGGCTTATGGGGTAACCCTAGAAGCCTGCATGCAGCCATCCTAAACCAGGCGATGACGCATGAGCCACTGCTAGCTGCCCCATGTGACAAGACCTCCAAACAACGGATATTCCAAAAACACTACCATATACAACTATACGAGGACCTAAGAGATCAATCAGGTACCAGTGAAGTCCGTGTCTACACCGATGGCTCAAAAACCAAACAAGGAACGGGCGCTGGAGTACACTCGATGGACCTCAACATCAACATTTCAATGACACTAGGCACACACAGCTCCATTTTCCAATGTGAATGTGCGGCCATTACCGAAGCCGCAACTGCGATCTACAGGAGAGAGATCGAAAACTACAACATACGCATTCTCTCTGACAGCACAGCAACACTAAGAGCTCTGGAAAGCCACAGCTGTAACTCCAAACTCGTTTACGAGTGTCACCTAGCCCTAGAGAAAATTGCGGCGAAAAATAAAGTGACTCTACAATGGATTAAGGGACATAGTGGATCACTTGGCAACGATGCTGCTGATGAATTGGCCAGAAGAGGATCAGGAACACCTACGGAAGGTCCCGCCCCATTCCTCCCTCTGCCATTCTCCCAGCTGCGCGCGTGGATGCGACACCGCACTATAAACCAACACAATGGACGCTGGGGACAGGCCACGGACTGCAGACAGTCAAGAGCAGCCCTACCGGCCATCTCACCACGGCTGACACGTCGCCTGCGAAGTCTTAAAAGAACAGATCTCCGGATCATCGTGGGGACCCTAACCGGTCACTGCCCCCTGAACAAACACTTCTACAACATCGGAGCCACAGACAGCCCACTCTGCAGAGGATGTCTAACCGAAGAGGAATCAGCTGCCCACGTAATCCTGGAATGCGTGGGCGTAGCAACTCACCGCGCACAAATCCTTGGCAACCCAAGGTCACTCCGCGAAGCCTGCGAAGACCCCAGGAAGCTTCTGTGCTTCTGGGCGGAGTTGGGCTGGCTAACCCACTAGCCAAACTCCCACGCACAATGAACCAATTTGGAGTTTGAGTGCGGAAAAGGGAGTCCACACACACACACAAGTCTCCTCTACAATAGCTAAAGGCCAATGAAGGGTAGGAGCATTATCTGTTAAAATAACCACTACGGTGCCTACAGTAATAGGTTCCGACTCCGTATTCCACTTCTGTCGTGACTGTAGAGTGTGCAGATATTCGGCTCTCCAACGATGCCAGAATGACTGCACAAGTTTATCTAAAAGCTCATGTCGCGGGAGAAGATGCATTTTATCTTCTGTTATATCATTTGCGGGTAAATATTTTAGCGGTGTAAGCGTAAGAAAATGCGAAGGAGTTAAGGCTAGCGCTTCTGAAGGATCAGAAGAAAGAGTCCTACATAAGGGACGTGAGTTCATGACTGCTTCTATTTGAGCGAGAACAGTCGACATTTCTTCAATGGATAATATTTGTTCACCAATAACACGAAATAAATGCGTTTTCAAACTTTTAATATTGGATTCCCAATTTCCTCCATGGTGTGCAGCTGTTGGACAGTTCAGGGACCAGTGAACACGACTTTCAGCCAAAACATGGCCGAATTCCGTTTTGAAATTGGATGAAGATAGCAATTCGTATAACTCGTTAAGTTTACGTTTGGCGCCTATGAAATTTGTTCCGTTATCGGAATATAAGTTGGATACTGGACCACGTCTTGAAAGAAACCTTTTAAAGGCTGAAAGAAAACTGGGAGTACTGAGATCACCTACCAGTTCTATATGTACCGCACGAGTAGTGAGACATACGAATAAACAAATATATGCCTTTACTGCCCGAACGCCACGTTTGCGTATTGGTGTCACATTTAAAGGGCCAGCATAGTCCATTCCAGTGTGAATAAACGGTTTTATAGTTTCTATGACGCGACATGGTCGATGATTAGCCATTTCAGGAAATACTGGTTTCGGCTTTAATTTAAAGCATGCTATGCATTTATGCACTCTATTTCTAATTATATTTCTGGCGGAAAATATCCAGTACCTCTGCCTAAGAATGGACATTAATAAAGCAGGACCAGCGTGGCAGTTTATTCTGTGATGATAATCAATAAGAAGATTTAAGACGTGATCTTTTCGCGGCAGAAGTATGGGATGTTTATGATCATAGGCAAGATCAGAATTTTGCAAACGACCACCAACACGTAGTAGGTTGTTAGATAGAAATGGTTTCAAAGTTTGAAAAGCGGGTTTATTTATTTTACCAGATTTAACACTTTTAATTTCCTCGGAAAAATAATGATTTTGTACAGCTTGAAGAATGCGGTTTTCAGCACATTCCAAATCTGCCGCTGTTATATAATTGTGATGAGGCAAGACTCTTAAAAATCGTAAAACAAAAACTATGGACCGAAGCAATTTTGGCCAAGAAGAGAAGCGAGAAGCTAGCTCTAGCAGAATGGATGGATCAGGTTTTGCGGTGGAAATTAATACATTATGTTTTTCTTCTGGCGGGTTAAATATATTTGATGAGTTGAAAGGTATCGCAGGCCACTCTGCTATATCCTTTATTATCCACGTTGGACCGGTGAACCAAAGTGGATGATTATGAATTTGTGCTGGCGTGAGACCGCGTGATAAACAATCGGCAGGATTATTTACCCCTTCAATGTGGTAAAAATTTTGTGACGGAACTTGAGACTGTAATTTGGCCACTCTGTTAGCGACGAAAGTACACCAGCGATGGGGAGAAGAATGTATCCAACAGAGGGCCACTGTGGAGTCAGAAAAGGCGAATATGTTACTGATTTCATGTCGCGGAGAACACGCGTTTACTATGATTTTAATGAGCCTGGCTAGCAGCAGCGCTGCGCAAAGTTCTAAGCGGGCGAGAGATACAACTTTGACAGGAGAAACTTTGGACTTCGCGCTTACCAGGTGAACGGAATTAGAGCCATTTGTACATACGTGAAAGTATACAACTGCACCAAAAGCCCTTTCGCTAGCGTCTGCGAAGCCTACGATAGTGACAGTGCTGTTTGTATTTATATTAACATGGCGGGGAATTCTTATTTCGTTAAGAGTTGGGAGTTCATTTCGAAACTGGTTCCAGGCTCGAATTATATTTTCTGGAGGTGTGGCGTCCCAGTCGCATTTGCAAAGCCAAAGTTCCTTTATTAGAAGCTTGGCGTACAATATGACGGGTGCGAGGAAACCTAAAACGTCCCAAATCTTAGCGACACATGATAATATGGAGCGTTTTGTACAACTTTCTGAAGGGACAAAAATTTTGAAGCTGAAGTTGTCTGTTAAATGTGACCAGCAAAGTCCTAAGACCTTGTGAGAGTCAGAGTCGTCAAATTCCTTTATAGCGGATAAATGGTGCGATTGCGGAATGGCACTGAGCACTTCTTTTGAGTTGCTTGTCCATTTTACTAAATCAAATTGACCTTTCTTAAATAAGGCAATTGTTGAGGTAGCAGCCTCGACTGCACTGTCAGCAGGAAGGCTGTAGACTACGTCATCCATAAACAATCCAGTTTCAATAATTTTGCGGGCCAAGGGGTGTTCATCACCTTCATCCGAAGCCAGTTGGCGAACGGTGCGTAAAGCATGAAAGGGAGATGATTTAATTCCAAATGGTACTCGCACATAATTATAAACTTGCATTGTTTCATCAGGTGAAAATCTATACAGTATGCGGGTGAATCTCCAATCTGACTCTCTTAGTCCAATACAAAAAAACATTTGACGAACATCAGCTGAAATTGCGACTTCAAACAATCGGAAGTTAATCAAGATTGAGAATATATTGCCCTGTAAATTTTCGCCAGCATATAGAATATCATTCAATGATAAAGAAGAAGTTGTTTTGGCACTAGCATCAGTGACGATACGAACTTTGGTCTTTAAAGAATTTTCCCTGCAGACAGGATGATGCGGGATGTAATACGCTGGCAAATTTTTAGTTAGCTGGGTCTCAGGGGAAGCGAGAGATAGGTATCCCTTTTCTAGATGATCTCGAATATTTTCGTCATACGCCGTTTTCAAATCAGGCGAAAATATAAGCTTCCGCTCTAAAGAAAGAAAGCGTTTGTAAGCGGATTGATACGAGTCCCCTAAAGAAGTGACGTCCCTTTTAAATGGCAGGGCTACGACGTACCTACCATCCGCTTCACGCGTGGTTGTGAGACGATAGATATCTTCACATTCGTGGTCCTCTGGGCTTAAAATGGGGGGAACTTGGACCTCTTCCATCTCCCAGAACCTATTTAGAATTGTGTCCAGGCTGTTCAAAGAAGTACAACAGCACAGAACAGAAGAAGTATGCTTCTCAATAGCGGGTGCTTCACCCATGATTATATAACCCAGGGTGAACTCGATCGCATAAGGCGTGCCAGCGAGAGCTTGTATTTTATGCGAACCTAACATTTGCGGGAAAAGGGAACCACCAATAAGAATGTCGATGTCCCCAGGAATGGCGTAAGTATCATCGGCTAAGGGCAGATGATTGAACTCAGATATGGCGGAAGTATCAATATTTGCGGTTGGAAGTTTATAAGTCACTCGGTCAGTGACCAAAGTTCTCATATCATAAAATATATTGCGGTCCAAACATGAGTAAAATCGTAGGTTAAGTGAGCCGTTAATGTTGGTAGGTACACCACCAAAACCAATAACTGTCTCTTGGTAAGAATCAGGTGATAACCCTAATTTATTTAAGCATTTTCGTGTTACAAAGTTACTGTGAGACGCACTATCAATAATGCATCTAAATACTTGTTCATTTCCATGCGAGTCGTAAATTATAATTTTTGCGGTGCCCAATAAAACCGAAGTCCCGTTAGATGCACAGAGCGCAACGTCCCTATTGTTGTCGTTATCAGTAAGTGCGAGCGGCCGTTCAACTTTCAATGAAGAGCCAGACGCCGAGGCGGACGGTAGCACGTTGCATCGCTCAGGAATAGATTGATTATCAGCGCGCGCTGAGATATCGGTCTTATTGAAATGTAAATACGTATGATGATGCTTGTGACAATTTCTACAAGTCGATGTAGATTTGCAATTAAATGATTTATGTGAATCGCTCAAACAATTAACACATAAATTGTTATCTTTTACAAACTTAAAGCGATCACTGGCCGATAACCTTAAGAATTGAGAACATTTATATAAATGCCCAGAAGTAGCGGGTGTTTTACATAACCTGCAATCATTATTATAGCGAGCTTGAGATACATTTACCGGGTTGTTTACTGTACTGACGTAGGTATGCGAAAGCTTTGGACGAGAATCATTTTCTGTTTTTCGTTCAGTAGTTTTTTTTGCGGTAGTACTTGAAGTTCGATTTAATATTTTAGCTCGATCGCGTAAATAATTGACCAAACTATCAAAAGTGGGTATATCGCAACTTATTTGGTCTAGTTCAAAAGCACGTGCTGTTTCCGTGTCTAATTTTCTAAGCGCAATTTGTAAGAAAATAAAATCTGTTGTATCCTTAAATTTTAAGTTATTGAGAGCGGAAACAGCCGACACGTAGGTATCAACAAAGCGTTCTAGGCTATCAGATGTGGCGGAAGTAACTGATTTGTAATCGATTATTTGATCTAAGTAAGATGTGGCCAGAACTCGTTTGTCTTCGTATCTATCAACTAAGGCCTTGAAAACTACCTGGTAATTTTCATCAGTTGGCTGAATGCCATTAGCAATGGATTTTGCCTTGCCAGTAAGTTTACCCACCAAATAATAAAGCCTTTCAGAATCGGTAAGCTTTTCGTTGCGGTGTACCGTATTTAAAAATGTGGAATAAAATAAAGTCCAGTTTTTGGCATCTCCGTTAAACTCGGGAATCGTAATTGGAGGTAATTTGGGCCCATCAGGTTTTAAACCTAAAGAAGATTTCTCAGCTGTAGGCTTCATTAATTTAGTATACTTGCGTTTTACGAAACAATAGATCTCTTCGAAGGCAGTCCAAGCTTGAAAGTTTGGAATGAAATCAGGTTCTATATCTAACTTTATTGCATTTATTTCTTCCAGTGTTTCATGGAATTTTTGACGAATATCATCCATTGTTTCGGCGGTAGCTAAGAAAGATTCTTGCGTTTGTTCATCAAACCCTTTAATGATAAATTATAAACGGTTTGCAGACGTTCAAAATATGTTAATCTAAGGCCATCTAACACTGCAAGCCTTTTCTCATTTTTATTAGGAGGCATGTTTGCGACTAAAAGACAAGTAGGTATAAAATAAACAAGTTAGAGAAAATAGATACCTATTTAGATTATCCAAATAAAGTTACGGGCACCTACGTACCTACCTATTCGTAAGTAGTAAGTGATTATAATAGCGGTTTGTATTGTATTGCAATTAAATGCTTTATATAAATAAATAGCGGGGGATACGACCTCCAACTGGTAGTATCTAGCACCTACGTACCTACCTATTCGTAAGTAGTAAGTGATTATAATAGCGGTTTGTATTATATTGCAATTAAATGCATTATATAAATAAATAGCGGGGGATACGACCTCCAACTGGTAGTATCTAGATATGTAATTAAAACGAAGCAGAAACACAGCGTTAGCGTCACTGCATAGAAGCAATGTGAAGTAGGTATTCTACGGACTCATCACACAACCTCTGACCAAAGGTTATTACTATAAGGCAAATTCCTAGACGTAACGAATTAATTTGGTATGATGTATTGTTATTTATGTAACTATAATAGTTAAATTGCGGCGCGGTTTAATATTAATGTTGGTTAACGTTTGGTAAAAGCACTCATAGAAATAAAGATGGCTGACGCCTGAAGGCAAAAGGTATGGTCTAGAAAATCAATTATATATCGAAGATCCTCTACATAAATAAATATATTTTTTCACAAATCAGTAGCTATGATAATTGTGCTGATTTTAAAGTAGTAACCTTGTTGAAATATTTGAACAATTTGGAGATGAATTCGGATTAGCCGAACAAATTCTATACGGTTCGATAGGACCAAATGATTGAGCGGGTCGATAAATTAATTTTTATAAGTGGACTGTATCTTTAGGAGTAGGCAGACTGATACGTATATACCAATATTTCACCAATCGCAGTAGAAAGGAAAACTGTTTGGAAAGGAAACTGCACTCACCTTGCTGTCCTTTAACACTGCAATCCTTAGTAGTAGGTAGGTATCACACGCGAATTGTTTCAGCACACATTAAAACAGCTTATTAACGTGATTGTCCAGGTAAATCTTGATATGATCGATTAGCGGAGAAAGTACAATAGAACTTGTGTCTTCGCGAGTCGCGGTCGCGGTTGCGGTTAGCTATAGTGGGTTACATCCAGGAAGTGACTGAACGGTGCGTGTATCGCCGTTCCAAGTGCAGTTTTAGGATCAGGGGGGGGAAAGGTAGGTAGATTATCTGCGATTGGCTACTAATTGGTAGGTAAGTAAACAGTGGCGTAAACACACAGATTTGGTAGATTCCTGTCGACCCCCCCGATCTTCGGACCATCGGGGATTTGGAAATAAAGATGGCGTACAAGTATACGTGAAATTTTGAGAATAATGTAACATAGCCTTTTTATCCAGGTGAAGGTTAAGGACACATTGTTAGCGCAACAAAGAATTAAAGAAATAACGTCACGTGGAATGCTTACTATTTGCAAAACGGAGGGCATGTGCCTAATGTAATGTACGGGCGTGCCTTTGAGGATGTCCATTATGGGGAACTCAGTCATCAGCGTGTTTGTTTAATATAAACATAAACAAGCATTAGTTAACTACAAAATTGCCAGTATTTTGGGAACGCTTCCGCCTGGTAGTGATCTGGATCAGTTGAGCTATCTATAGATCGTTTGCAACGGTCTTAAGATAGCTAGCTGTTTCATCTGTATTTTTTGTATATACCTACTTGTACATAGTTGTATGAATAAATGTATAGTTAACTACATTTAAAACTTAACTTAACTTAAAACATATTAACATAGTTACTGTACATAGAGGCAAGTGGATCAGATGAATCAGCTCGGTGGAAGATCTTTTAAGGCTACAATTAAAACTAGTGGTAAGGTTGCCTTGAAGTACAATTGCATATTTTTTATTTGACACAACATAACTGGCAAACGGCCCATCGGTTGGTAAGTGGTTACTGTAACCTATGAACACTTGCAACACCAGGGATATCCTTCGCGCGTTGCCGACCCTAAGACGTAACAGATGAAAAGTCTTGTGTGCCTGTAATTTCACTGGCACCCATACCTTTGGAACCAGAACACAGCAATGAGAGCTTTACGGTTTGGCTTTATAGGTATGGTTGAATTACTTTCCCGGACAAGCTTTTTCATTAGGAACATCCGGTTACTACTGGGAACTACTTTACTGATATACAACATCCCAATGAAATAACGCATAACCTGAAAATAGTCTAGATTTGTTCAAAATCGAGATTATAGTCGTTGTAACTACTTTTTAAGGTAGATTTTATTTTTTTTAATTAATATTTTTATTAGAGTGCAGCTTCTAAATTATAAAAAAAATAGTCTATAACAGTACCGCGCGACGCGGCATGCATGTCAATGACAAGAGCTGGAATGGAAAGCGATCAGAATTTTTCACTACAACATAAATACTATTTTTTTCAATAATTATAAACAAACCCTATCAAAATATATATTATAATAAAAATCTGTTGGGGAATCTGAGTTGTTGCGTTATTTCATTAAGACCCTGTAGGTACTACTAATATATATTTTTTTTTTTTGTAAATACATACATATTAAGCATAGACAACGCCGTCTATCATCTAACTATGTTAATCTTAAGCCCTCCCCAGTGGTATTATGAATGATAGCGAGTCCCCCACAGGGTCCCATGACACCCTCTGTGTCTGGTACACAGTGATCCAGGCCACGAACAATGCCGCCCACACCGCAGCCCCTATCCCTGACATCAAAACATCTGGAAAAAGTAAAATATAAAGCGAAATTAATAACAATTTCCGTAAGACCCAAACAATTTACAAAAAACATAAGACAAAAAAATAAGCAACAAAATAAAGAATATAACAACAAACTCTTGTTATAACTTACATTTCTTTATTTCCTTCTGTTCATCAAACGGAGGTTTCACAAAGGCTTCCTTGAAGAACCAAACTGCATTCACTGCCCAAAGAAATGGCAGCAGTGCACAGCCCCCTGAAACAAGTAACAGTCTTGCATAATCTTGGCCCAAGATTCGTGTCGTAGCAGGAACTACAAGTTCCTACCAAAATATTACTTTCGGCAATTATGACAACATTATTATAAAAATCAAGCTTCGTATCAGAATTTTCCAGTGCAACATCCAGTAACACTGTGATTTATACACAAGCATATATTTCAAAGGTAATCACTTACTGCTTACCTTAGAATGTTATTTCATTATGTACGTACCCAAAAAGCAAGAAACGCAAGGTAATTTGTATGCAAATTAAGAGAGTTTTATTAGAAAATGAGAAATATCGAGTTGATACATCTAGTAAGTAGTCTGTGTTACTATTCGTACGGAAAGACTACTTCACTTACTAATTTACAATTTAGTGGTTATTTGCTCTACGACCACAGACTAATTAGAGATAGTTACTACTACGACAAACATTAATTTTTCTTTACGAAATGTTGCATCCCTAGCCTACGTAGAGCAAGCGTAGCTGAATTGAATACCCACTCACTATCACCATCCCATCCCACCTAAATTATTAACCATAATATAAACATCGATCATCGATTTCACTTTTCATAAAACGTACATTAAAGATCAGTAAATAAAATGAATGAATCGATGGCCACAAATTATCACTTTAATAATAAAATGGAATTTAATCCCTCCAAATGCTCTGTGATGACCTTTGGCCGAATGTGGCACCCTATATCCTTTGATTATAGTATCAATGGGAACTCAATTACTAGAGCAACAGTTATGAAGGATTTGGGAGTCATGTTTGACAGAGGTCTCGCATTCCATGATCACATTGCTGTATGTGCTAAGGAGTCGTTCAGAAGGCTAGGCTTTGTGCTTAGAAATGCTCGAGATTTTCGGAGTGAACATGTCATACGACTTCTGTTCAGTGCTCTGGTTCGAAGCAAGCTAGAGTCTAGCTCCTGTGTATGGAACCCACATGAGGTTACGTATGCACTCCTCTTGGAAAAGGTACAAAAGGCTTTCCTCAGATACCTGTACAAGCGTATTGCAGGATATTACCCCTTCCTCTATCCGACTAAATTCTTGTTAGGTTATTTGGGTTACAATTCACTGGAAACAAGGAGAGCATGTGACCAGATAACGACTGTACTAAAGGTGTTCCGCAACGTAATAGACGCTCCTGATCTGAGCAACGAGTTACTTCGCTTCCACCTCCCAAACAACTACGTTCGTAGCAGAAGGCACAAGCTTTTTGCGGTACCGATGTGCCGCACCGCAGCCCGCGCTAATTCCCCGCTACCTCGCACCCTCACCGCTCTCAATAAACTACTAACTGCCTACCCCGATTGTGATATATTTGCGGACGAATGGAAGGAACTCATGTTGGTATGCTTGAGGTACTGCGAGAATGGCGTATGTCGCGATTACCGCGAAATGTAAATATTGTGGATAGCAACACTGAAAAGATCTTCAATATCTATGGTAAGATACTTTGGATTTTTGACTTCCCCTAGATTATTATGGCGGGATTGTTTGTCGTATTCTCTCGTGCACACAAAAGCTAAGTTTTAAATCCAAGTTTCTAAAGCTCTAAAGAATAATACGTTTCTGTTAAAATGGTTACAGTGCTGAATGATAATACAGTTGGTTTTTGGAGGAATTCCAAGATCTAATGATCCAGTGATTAAATGAGTTAATTGGCTAGGTGTAGTCCTAGGGCAAATGTCCAGCTAAGAATTTAGATTCCTAGTAGAGAAAGAAAGAATCCACGATACCTGGTCAATTTCCGGAATCTAATCTGGGTTGACAGGTCACAGTATCTAGGCTGATAGTTCAGAGCCTGTAAGCTTTGAGTCGGCAAGTAAAGGTATGAGGTTTGAGGATCCTGGCTGATAGATCAGAGCCTGTAAGCTTTGAGTCGGCATGGAAGGCCATAGAAGGCTGAAGATCCTGGCTGATAGATCAGAGCCTGTAAGCTTTGAGTCGGCAGGAAGGCCATAGAAGGCTGAAGATAATGGCTGATAGATCAGAGCCTGTAAGCTTTGAGTCGGCAAGTAAAGGTTTGAGTGTCCTGGCTGATAGATCAGAGCCTGTAAGCTTTGAGTCGGCATGGAAGGCCATAGAAGGCTGAAGATCCTGGCTGATAGATCAGAGCCTGTAAGCTTTGAGTCGGCAGGAAGGCCATAGAAGGCTGAAGATAATGGCTGATAGATCAGAGCCTGTAAGCTTTGAGTCGGCATGGAAGGCCATAGAAGGCTGAAGATCCTGGCTGATAGATCAGAGCCTGTAAGCTTTGAGTCGGCATGGAAGGCCATAGAAGGCTGAAGATAATGGCTGATAGATCAGAGCCTGTAAGCTTTGAGTCGGCAAGTAAAGGTATAAAGGTTTGAGTGTCCTGGCTGATGCCATAGAAGGCTAAGGGTCATAGCTGATAGATCAGAGCCAGTAAGCTTTTAGTTGTAAAGGTATAAACGGTTTTTGAGTGTCCTGATTAATAGATGACAGCCTGTGAGCTTTGAGTCGGAATGTAAAGGTATAAAAGGTTTTGAGTGTCCTTGCTGATAGATCACAGCCTGTAAGATGTGAGTCGGCATGGAAGGCAATAAAAGGATGATC
Organism: Perizoma affinitatum; assembly: GCA_961405105.1. NCBI lineage: Eukaryota > Metazoa > Arthropoda > Insecta > Lepidoptera > Geometridae > Perizoma > Perizoma affinitatum. The sequence continues at coordinate 933,499 of OY560207.1, forward strand.
CTAGATTGATGGGAGCCAGTGTATGCTGAATTTAAGAGAACAAAATAAGACTTAAGATCATGTTTAATCCCATGATTTTGCTACTGGCAAAATCATGGGCTTTCAATTTTTACAGGAGGTGGATTTGTGATGAAACTTTTGAATCAAAGATTATAGTAACAGACCATAACTTGAATAAAGCTGAATAGTAAACAAACAGAGTCCCCATGTTAGAAGATATCAGGTATGAACCTTATCTTATTATTTCAATGCATAATATGATTAATATAGATTGGTATATCGTTGCGACCTCATGAAGTACCTAGAATAATTAATGGGCTCGTGACGACATGGTGGAGATCAACAGGGATTCTGAGAAATCCTGGATGGATCAAACAAAAAGAATTGAAAATTATTGTTTTAATACAGCTGGCGACATCTGCTGTTTGGTAGCGGAGCTAAAATAAGTATCAAGTGACGAACTGAAGAGTGACATCTGTTGTTGTGTAGTGGAACTAAAATAAATGTTCGTACCAAACGTAGAATCTAGAATATAATATTTGCCGCGATTTTCTTATTGTCACTTTGTTTTTTTTTTTATTTATATTTGTAAACCTAGTCAGAAATACCAAAGATAACGCGAGTAAACAGTAAGATTTTGACTACCTAATTCAAAAATGCCGCCCAAATGTTTTCACAGACAGAAAGCTACTTTGAGTCATTTACGTCTCTTAAATATAAACGTGAATAGTTAATCTGAGAAAATGAGTTATAAATATTATTAATTTATTCAAATATGAATGGCTTAAAATATATTTTCAGTGTTTTACTATTACAATTAAAATATTTTCATAAAACTAAAATATTTCCGGAAATAGAAAGATAAATTTCTATCAACGAAAGGAAGTGTATCTAATCCTTAGTCAGTTCAGTTGGTTTTCATTCTAAATTATTGTTTTTAGACTTGCTAATAATAGGCATACGAACCGATTACTCTTATTATTTTCATGAATTAATTAGATATAAATTTATCATATTATTTGAAGTGCAACATATTTAAATAGTAGTTATAAAAATATTATTGACCTCAGAAATTGGCGCGGTGAGGCACATTGAATGAGAATCTCAGAAGTCATTTTTACAAAAAAAAAGGGTCTAAATTTCTATCGAGTGAGGGTTCGTAGATAAAAAAGTACCTACTGTGAGTGAGAGTCAAGTGAAGTTTTCTATGGCCGTGGTAAACGCATTATAAGTTCATGAAAGTATTCAAAGTTACCAGGTGAGCACCAATTTATAAATATTTATAGAATCGTATTTAAAAAAAAAAAAAAAATGCCCAAGAGTTTCTTGCCAAAAATAATATTTCATATTTACCTACGCTAAGTAGTTGGTGAATTCTCAAAGCTACATTGGATGTGATAATTATGCACTAACTAGGTTCTATCTTCAAGTTGGTACCTATTTGGCTAAACGATAAGCGCAGCGCAGGGTTTTATGGGAGATCCATTAGCGAGCCGTGCAAGCTTATCTGTTCGTACCTACTTAAGTAAACATCTTCATTCAACGCACCAGCATCAAATCGAAGGACTTAAGTTGTGAGATTAGGTAGACATTGAATGGTATATACCAAGGTACTACGTAATAAGAATGAACTTACGAGGAATAGGTATATGATATAGGTACCTACCTATATTTAACTAATGGACAACCATTCAAGTGTTAACCGTGCTGACCATTGCCAAACATCATTTTGACCTTTTGGGGAAACAGACTAGGTCAGCCCCAAACACATTGTAATCTTGATAGGACTAGACTAGATTAGTCTAGCTTTCAAAGCTTATTTCAAGAAACCTAGAACCCCACAGTTTTAGAATTTAATAGTTATTTAATAGTATTTAATAGTTTTCTACCTACTATACATATACCTAACCAAAGTTATATCACAGGAACAACAATACCTACCTCCTGAAAGATTTGAAAACAGTGGCTTTGGTATACAGCAGTCAGAGTAAATATCTTGTCATACAAGAACCGTAAGCAGTAACATCCAGGTATGTCTCAAATAATTATAAAATCCAAAGTTATTTGAAAGCATCTCTAAGATGGATTGGAAGTTTCAAAACCTTAACCAAATGCTAGTATTACACTTGAGTGTAGTGAGTTAAAGTTATTTATTCATTAAACATATATGATATAGCATAACAGATTACTTAAACCTAAGCCACTACATCTTTTGCATAGGAATTAAAATATAACATACCTACACTTATTGTACACAATTACTTATTGTGAGTTTGTATGTGTGTCACTTCGGGGTATAGTGAACCAACATATTTAATAATGCGTAATATTGCGCTAGTAAGTGTTTTAACATTATATTTGGGCAATTGGTAGTTGTTTGGAAATTGGAGATTGTGACTGTTTAATGACAACATATCAAAGTATCAATAATATCATCTATACTAATATTATAAAGAGGAAAGATTTTTTGTTTGTGTGTTTGTACCGAATAGGCTCCGAAACTAATGGACCGATTTTAACCATTTTTTCATCAATATAAAGCTAAATTATCAGGAAATATTATAGGCTATAATTTATTTAAAATCAAAAATAAAAATAGAGATCCTTAAGAAAATTGCAATAATGTAACCTGAAGTAGCAAAATGTTGTCTATAAAATTCATTATTTGGCGTGCGCTGAGAAAACTATTGATACATATATATTATGTACTACATGATTAAAGTACTCATTATTACCTACAAAAGGGTCCGTGAGGGAATATATCTAACTATCATAGTTAAGTCACAAAAGCAGCTTTTGTGTTCTAAAATTTAATTAGATCGCCGGTAGAAACAAAAGATGGTTAAATTCATATATTTGAATATTGTGTTAGTTAGTATGTAAATAACATGTTTGTTACTTCGTCACGCAAAAACTAATGAACCAATTGAGATAAAACTTGATAGGTACACAGGTGTTACCTATAGCCTATACGTTTTATTCCGATATTCGCACGGAATCGAAACTTACTCGGGTGAAACCGCGGGGCGCAGCTAGTATTCTTTAGATTACGTATGTTTAGTTACCTACAATGTTAATTCCTTTCCACAATAATGTAGAGTGACCAAAAGGGAACCAGTGAAATGAATTATTAAGTGTTTCTGTCGTAATAATTCAGTTTAATGATTGAAATGGTGAACATGGAAGTAAAATAAGGATGTAAATTAATGAATAATATTCATATTATTCTTATATTATATTTTTGCTTGACTACATTTACCACAAATTGGGGTAGAATAAAAAGAGTTTATTAAGGTACTATTTATTTCTGGTATTTTACAGAAAAAAGTCAACTATCATATGAAAATGGAAGACATATTAATAAGGAGGCTGTCCATGTTTGCAAAAGAACTAAAATTATTATCTGACCAGTCTCTCAATTTGTGCAAAAACTTAAACAACAAAAATTTAGAAGCTGCAAGGATATTAACCTCGAAATTACAGTCCATTTTAAATCGATTCAATGCAGAGCTATATAACTATTTCACTATATCCAAGAACCCCAATGCAGATGAAATATCAGAGCTCACGTCAGTTCAGCTGAAAGGAGAGGAGATATTAGCAGAATTAAATGAGAAAATAAAAATAACTACAGATTTAAATACACCAACTCAAACAAACACAGAAAATCGAAGGTTGGGCATGTCAAGCAGGCTACCCAAATTAGATTTACCCGAATTCGCAGGAGACATTTTGGATTGGCATCAATTTTGGGACCGATTTAGTTCAAACATTGACACAAGAGAATTGCATGATGTAGACAAACTGCTGTATTTAAAGGCATCACTGAGAGGAGAAGCTAAGGAATCTGTGGAAGGTCTAGACACTACAAATAAAAATTATCAGATTGCGGTAACAACTCTTAAAGAAAGGTACGGGAAAGAATCTCAAATAATTGATGCTCATTATTCAGCACTGTATAAAGTTAAGACTGCAGAAAACCCATCGGATTGCAGGAAAACATTAGACGAAATTGAAAGACATCTCAGGGTACTAAATTCTTTGGGAGAAAATACTAATCACAACCATCTTCGCTTCTTAGTGATGGAAAAGTTTCCCGAAGAAATTATTTATGAGATGAAATTGAAATCTAGAACAGAATCGATTGAAGATATAAGAAAACATTTAGAAATTATAATATCTGCAAGAGAAGATGCAAATAGAATGAAAAGAAATCCAGTGGATCTAACCAGCTATACAGTGGAGACTTTACACGTGACAGATGAAACAAGAAAATTAATGGGGTCAAATGAAAATGACAATGCATACAGTAAATTACATAGATTAAATACATACAACAAAGACCACATTCAACACAAAAGGAAATATGAACAGAAGAGAGAGTTAAACAATATAAATTCTTACAATAAAAGGCATAAAATGGCCTGCATATTCTGTCAAGAGAATCATTATAACGATGAATGCAATAAAGTTGTAACACTTGAAGAAAGAAAAGCTAAACTTCGAAACCGATGCTTTATGTGTTTTCGTCGAGGACACCTATCTAATAAATGTCAGTGGAAAAGGACCTGCTATTATTGCGGCGAGAAGGGGACTCATAATAGAGCAATGTGCCCAGAGAAGTTAAACAAGAAGGCCAAAACAGATACTTCAGCCTAAATACTTCGTTTTAATGAATGTATGTAAATAATATAATTATATTGTAGACTAGCTACAGACCACGGCATCGTCCGCCTGGTACCCGGGTAAAAAGTAGCCGATGAAAAGTAGCTCTTACTGTTTAGGTAAAATATTTTTTTTTTTATATAATAAGATTGATAAAAAGAGAAGTTTCTCTGTTGGTTGGGGAGGGTCTTCCGAATGACAACAAAATCCACATTCAATACATTGAACAAATGAACGATAACTTTGAACCCGATAGTTCCTACAGATGGATAAGAAAAGAGATACCACAGGGTAAAAGCCAAGTCTAGACTGTTCTAAAAAATATCTAAGATGCAAGAAACATGGACGTAAACCATTAAAAGTACCACCTATTCCTGTGTTACCTCATGAAAGGGTTAATTTCAGTATGTCATTTACATTCACCGATGTCGACTATCTAGGACCAGTTTTGATTATTTCTATTAATGGAACGAGCAATAAAAGGATTTGTCTATTTACATGTTTAGCTATTAAAACAATACAAGAAGTACAAGATTTAACGCCGAAGAAGGTTAACTTGCTTTGAGAGAAAGAATATCTAATGAGTTGTACCAACCAACACTCATCACGTCTGATAATGCTTTACATGTCAAACTCATGGCGTAGATATATATATATATCGAATACTTACCGTGTAGAGAATAGATGAATATTCATACAACCAATTGGCACCATGGTTTAGTTGAATTTTGAGCGATTGGTGGGGTTGGTAAAGCGTGAAAAGGACCCTTCAGAAACATTTCCTAAGAGATAATAAGCTCACAACCACCATAAAAGAAGTTGAGGCAGTTCTGGACCACTTACCTGCTCAGATTCAGAAGTAGAACAAGTACTCAAACCTTCGGATTTCTAAACATTGGTCAATGCATCACAATGGAAACAATACACTGATACATGGCAGCACAACGAAAATGGATTTAGTAAAAGCTGAAAAGGAGCTCGAATGATTATTGCAGAATTTAAGGACATATTTTGTAATCGGTATCTTCCAAGCTTGCGAGAAAGGTACTGTTCCAAAAGGTCAAATAGTTAAAATTAATGAGGACACTAAAATCGTGAAGTTTGTGAGGTCGAGAGAATTGTCTCTCTTATATGAAGGATCAGGAGATGGCTCGTGTAGAGTATTATTTATTGGTTTTTTTTAGTGGCTTTGGTATCGCTGCGGCCGTTAGGCCTATTGTGATCGCCACTTGTTTATTTTCCCCACTGGGGCATTCATAATTCACCTCTCAGCCCTGCCGCTGTTAGAAACTGCAGGATCTTTTTGGGTGTTATGAGTTTTAGTTCATCTGGGCTAAGAATGTGTTTTCCCAGATGAAGGCTACGCTTATGTATCAGTGGTCCACACTCTCCTAACAGATGAAGGGGCGATTCGTCTGCCTCATTACAGAGTCTGCAGGTTTGCGTGTCACTCAGCCTTAGTTTGAACATGTGCTTGTTGAGGCGACAGTGTCCAGTCAAGGCTCTTACCATAGTGCGAAGGTTGTTTCTGTTTAGCGCTAAGATTTGGTTGGTATACCGTTTGTCAAAGGCTTTGATCAGTGCTTTAGAATGGTTCATGCCTGGAGAGTTTCTCCAAAGATTGGTCGACTCTTCAAAGCATGAGTTCAGAAGGGTTCTTTGGGCAAGGCTTTTTGGTATACCACAAAATGGCTCTGGTCCCATTTGTGTTCCGTTGGCCCCTGCACGCGCAAGTTCGTCAGCACACTCGTTACCTACGATCCCAGCGTGTCCCGGTACCCATCTTAGCACAACTCTGTTCCTCAAGCCCAGAGAGTTCAGTCTTGACAGACAGTCTTCAACTAGCCTGGACGTGATAACCTTCGAATCCAGAGCCAGAAGGGCCGCCTGACTATCAGAGTTGATGTAAATAGTATGGTTGGTGTAGCGCTTTTGCAGATTGGTTTCTGCACATTCTAGGATGGCGTACACCTCTGCTTGGAAGATGGATGCGTGATTTCCCAAGTTTATGCTACTTTTGAACTTGGGTCGCTCTCCATATACTCCACAGCCTACATTCAGCCCCATTTTGGAACCATCTGTGTACCAGTTGAGACACCTGTCCTCACAGAGTGACTGGCTGTTCAACCAGTCTTCTCTAGAGGGCATTACCACAGCGAAGTGTTTTTCGAACACATGCCGTGGCAGCATGGCATCAGTTGTCATGTTCAGTACGGGTGATTCCAACGTTGAGTCTTGTAAAGATCTCAGTTTCTGGGAAAGCCAGTTTCTTCTGCCCTGGATGATTACCCTGTACATGCTGGCTTTCGCCTCTTTGTGCATATGTACCTGAAGAGGCGGTAGTCCAAGCAATGCATTGAGCGCTAATCCAGGGGAGGTGGACATGGCTCCCGTGGCCATAAGGCATGCAGTTCTTTCTCTCTCGTGTAGAGTAGCCAAATTATGCGAAGAAAACTAAATATCACAAACAACAATGAGAGCACAGCTTCTGTTGATTTAATAAATGATAGCACTAATATATAAAAAAATGAGAGCACAGGTATACAGATATATCAAATACGGACAATATAAATTCGAATACTCAAGAAGAACTGATATTACCATGGACAGTCTCAAGAAGTTAGACAAAGACGAAACGCGGCGGTCCGAGCCTTGGAGAAGATCAGGCAGTGGACGCATAATTTGATCGTGACCCTTCTTTAGCCTCGTGCCGGCGGGAGTGTCGCGATTACCGCGAAATGTAAATATTGTGGATAGCAACACTGAAAAGATCTTCAATATCTATGGTAAGATACTTTGGATTTTTGACTTCCCCTAGATTATTATGGCGGGATTGTTTGTCGTATTCTCTCGTGCACACAAAAGCTAAGTTTTAAATCCAAGTTTCTAAAGCTCTAAAGAATAATACGTTTCTGTTAAAATGGTTACAGTGCTGAATGATAATACAGTTGGTTTTTGGAGGAATTCCAAGATCTAATGATCCAGTGATTAAATGAGTTAATTGGCTAGGTGTAGTCCTAGGGCAAATGTCCAGCTAAGAATTTAGATTCCTAGTAGAGAAAGAAAGAATCCACGATACCTGGTCAATTTCCGGAATCTAATCTGGGTTGACAGGTCACAGTATCTAGGCTGATAGTTCAGAGCCTGTAAGCTTTGAGTCGGCAAGTAAAGGTATGAGGTTTGAGGATCCTGGCTGATAGATCAGAGCCTGTAAGCTTTGAGTCGGCATGGAAGGCCATAGAAGGCTGAAGATCCTGGCTGATAGATCAGAGCCTGTAAGCTTTGAGTCGGCAGGAAGGCCATAGAAGGCTGAAGATAATGGCTGATAGATCAGAGCCTGTAAGCCTTGAGTCGGCAAGTAAAGGTTTGAGTGTCCTGGCTGATAGATCAGAGCCTGTAAGCTTTGAGTCGGCATGGAAGGCCATAGAAGGCTGAAGATCCTGGCTGATAGATCAGAGCCTGTAAGCTTTGAGTCGGCAGGAAGGCCATAGAAGGCTGAAGATAATGGCTGATAGATCAGAGCCTGTAAGCTTTGAGTCGGCAAGTAAAGGTTTGAGTGTCCTGGCTGATAGATCAGAGCCTGTAAGCTTTGAGTCGGCATGGAAGGCCATAGAAGGCTGAAGATCCTGGCTGATAGATCAGAGCCTGTAAGCTTTGAGTCGGCAGGAAGGCCATAGAAGGCTGAAGATAATGGCTGATAGATCAGAGCCTGTAAGCTTTGAGTCGGCAAGTAAAGGTTTGAGTGTCCTGGCTGATAGATCAGAGCCTGTAAGCTTTGAGTCGGCATGGAAGGCCATAGAAGGCTGAAGATCCTGGCTGATAGATCAGAGCCTGTAAGCTTTGAGTCGGCATGGAAGGCCATAGAAGGCTGAAGATCCTGGCTGATAGATCAGAGCCTGTAAGCTTTGAGTCGGCATGGAAGGCCATAGAAGGCTGAAGATAATGGCTGATAGATCAGAGCCTGTAAGCTTTGAGTCGGCAAGTAAAGGTATAAAGGTTTGAGTGTCCTGGCTGATGCCATAGAAGGCTAAGGGTCATAGCTGATAGATCAGAGCCAGTAAGCTTTTAGTTGTAAAGGTATAAACGGTTTTTGAGTGTCCTGATTAATAGATGACAGCCTGTGAGCTTTGAGTCGGAATGTAAAGGTATAAAAGGTTTTGAGTGTCCTTGCTGATAGATCACAGCCTGTAAGATGTGAGTCGGCATGGAAGGCAATAAAAGGATGATCCTAGATTGATGGGAGCCAGTGTATGCTGAATTTAAGAGAACAAAATAAGACTTAAGATCATGTTTAATCCCATGATTTTGCTACTGGCAAAATCATGGGCTTTCAATTTTTACAGGAGGTGGATTTGTGATGAAACTTTTGAATCAAAGATTATAGTAACAGACCATAACTTGAATAAAGCTGAATAGTAAACAAACAGAGTCCCCATGTTAGAAGATATCAGGTATGAACCTTATCTTATTATTTCAATGCATAATATGATTAATATAGATTGGTATATCGTTGCGACCTCATGAAGTACCTAGAATAATTAATGGGCTCGTGACGACAGCGTATGAGTGGTTGTACCTATGTATTTTATAATTTCATTTATTTTTAAGTAATTTTATTTTTTTACTTTTCATTATGTGCTTTTTATTTATTTATTTTTTTTCTCAATTTATTGTATAATTTATGATTTTTGTTAAAAATAATTAGGATGTCTTAAAATCTAAAATCCTTCCCTCGAGACTGATCAATTTGATTAGGGGGAAATCAGAAAAAAAATCCTGAAAATCTCCACGTGGGGGATTTCCGAAAAAAAACCCTTTAGTGTGGGAGAAAATAAATCTTTTTGTGTGAAAATGTCTCTTCACATCTGTTACAGGCATAAGGCTTTTCACCATCTTATCTGAAGGAGCGTTTTGAATTTCTACACTACACGCATGACTTTTTCCGAAGCTTCATACTCCATTATTCACAATTTTATAGTAACTCCTTTACAGTGCGAGCTGTACGACTATGGAACGCCCTATTTCTTTCTATAAGATCATCAAACTCGTTAGTTTTTTTTAAAGTTATGCTTTACAACCATTTCCTTTCCAAGTCTCAGAGCTGCTAATTAATCGTTTATCATATTATGACATACTTATTATCTCATATTTCTATTAGTTCGATGTATATTAAATAGGATAGGTATGTATATAAGTTATTTATGAAGGTATTTATTATAAATTTACTCGTACACCGCCATCATTTGATTCCATTTTATCCTGTCCATCCAAAGGTTGTCTGGAAGAGATAACTTTTACTTGAATCTTTTTTTTCCAATTCCTATTTTTTTGTATTTTGCTTTGGTGTGCAATAAAGAGTTTATCTATCTATCTATCTATATTTTCTCCAGTGTGGATCCGCATGGTTTTATCTTATTTCTTTTGTCATAAAAAGATTTATTACATTTGGTTTACTGCAGAGTGAATTCTTAGATAACGCACTAGGAACTCTGAGTTTTATTGTCAGTCTCACAGTTCAGTTGCATTGATTGTTCCATAATATTCAAAGTACCACCAACTCCAACATCAACTACTTTTAAAATCTCCTCATTTGCAATCAACTTCACATTTCCAGTCATTGTTTATTATTTTATAAGTATTTTACAAGTTCTTTGGTTAACGGGTAACATAGTTCTTCCATTGTTTAAATAATCATTTATAGACCAGAACTCGGGTAGGAGTCACAGACAAGATTGAGGAAGCGGGCATATACTGTTTGATCCTCAGATTTAGCATGACAGAGTCAAATGTTTTCATGTGCGTGTGCTATCATGGGGCAAGTGTTGTGTTGTCATAGTATTTTACGCTATAAATAATTTAAAAGATAAGTTATTTATGTCGATTTTTGTTAGAGAAACATCAAAAGGATTTTTCAGGCCAACATTTACTTATTGTTTGCATTACTTATCAATGGCAACTCATGGTTGAACATATTATTACTTGCTCAGTGCAAACGAGGCTCGTCCTCATCAAGGGACAACTTTGCATCGACCAACGAGCTTCGGTACCTCGGCATCGAGATCGAAAGGTCGTTGAGAATGAAACCGCAGGCGAATCGCGCTATACAACAGGCGAACGCCGCCCGTGCCCAGCTCCGAACTGTCCTGTCCTCGAAACTCCCGCTGAGGACCAAAGTGAGGATCTACAAAACATACATCCGGTCCCGGTTAGCATACGCAGCACCGGCGCGGTACGCGCGGCTGTCTAGGGAAAACAAGCGAAGATTGCAATCATCCCGTGATCGCCCGTGACGTGCAGATCCAGACAATAGAGGACTTCGTGGTGCAAACAGCGCGTCGAATGTTCGACAGCGCAGACAACCGCCGCCACACCCACCTGAACACCCTCGCCCCTCTGCACGCCAGGCCCCCAGACCATCAAGGACCGTGGCGACCACAGCCCCGTGACCTCCTCGGCGCGACGAACTCCGCAGCCGAACACCAAAATGACAGCCAACGCTAGAGCCAAGATGACAGCGTACCGCCGCTTAGCGGCCACACCCACTGACCCAGGGGCAGCCACCCCTGCGAGTTGAAGCCAGGGTAATGACATTAGTCGAGGCCCTTACCTAAGCCCCCCCCTAGGGGGGAGAGTTAGACGAACATAATAGTAGACCAATGAGCGTCAAGAATAGCGATTCCAGGGGTTTGCAATACCGTCAGGTGTCTAGTCTGTACGGAGCGTATTGCACGACCTTGGATATCACCCAGATAATTTAAACCAAATGGTTTGTAACCTGGTTGGCTGAAGGTACACTTTCTAGGGGTGTGTTTCCATGGACGTGTACAATCTATAAAATCCTTGTTCAATTCAATAATCTGTAATTATAAAAAAACTAGCCTCTGCCCACGGCTTCGCCCGCGTGGCAACCGGATAATAAGTAGCCTATGTGTTATTCTGATATAAAAGCTATATTACATTACAGTTTCATCAAAATCCGTTCTGTAGTTTTTGCGTTAAAGATTAACCACAGAGTACTTTTTAACATAAGGGAAATAGTACAAACTTTCGCGTTTATAATAGTAGTATTAGACGCCCATTTATAACTGTCTGTTTAACTAACCAAACTAAATACATTTATTCATACAACTATGTACAAGTAGGTATATACAAAAAATACAGATGAAACAGCTAGCTATCTAAAGACCGTTGCAAACGATCTATAGATAGCCCAACTGATCCAGATCACTACCAGGCGGAAGCGTTCCCAAAATACTGGCCGCATTGCCACGCTGAATGGCAATGCTAATGCGTTGACCCAGATAAGAGCCAGCTCTCTTGTCACGCGTCGCTTCGACCAGTCGCCCTGAAAGAATTTTGAAAACGCGAAAGGCCCCGGTTCCCCACGGACCCAGAGTCTCAACCCCAAAAGGCTCAAATAAGTAAGCTCTGTCGAGACTTCTATATTTGCGCCTCTTGAGATCCTCGGCCGAATCAGCCGCTGCACCGGCTCTAACTGAAGTCCCCGACAGATGAGATGGTGCTAGGGTATCTACGCATGTGGCGTCCCATACCAAAGGCCTTCCCTTCTCCCAAGGGACAAGAGTCATGCCGTCAGGCCGCTTACCATCGTCACGTAGTAGACCATTCGGTTCGAGAATAGCTGGAACGTTGACGCTGGTAAAAGCCCGGCGTATGGTATCATTAAGGCTAGCGTGGCGAGAGATCCTACCGGCGGCTCTGGTACACGATAATCCGTGATGACCAAGCTGTTCGACCGCCGTACCGCACTGGCACTGATGAGGGGCACAGCACTGCGCACCCAACCGTAGACTAACTGCAACCCGGAATGTAAAAGGATCCATTAAAGTACCAGTATTGTTTGACGGAAGTGCTTGCAACCAAAGACCTGACTCCCATTTAGAAACGGCTAGGAGACGAGCACGATCCGTGAAGTTTGAGCACGTTTGTAACATACAATTCCGCGTCAGCTCGCACAGAGGCCCGTCCCATTGCCGTTGAGACGAAAGGGATTTAGGGGGAGCAGTATTGGGGCAAGCACTATGCCAAGCATTTCTAGCTTCGTCAAGATATGAAATTTTGATATTGTTACCAGGAAACGCCGAAAGAGAAGGAGTTAGAATTTTTTCAACCAAAGAACCAGTGCTGTAGACAGAAGACAAGAATGCTGGAAGGGCTACACTTGAAATTTTGCGAATACCTAAGCCTCCTAATTTGACAGGCAGAGAGGCCTGCGACCATGCCCTACCATCCAAATCTATATTCAAAACCGACGAGAGGGTGTTCTTTATTATGTTGTCCAAGCCTTCCACCAGCTCGCTGTGTTTCCACAGTTGACAACATCTTAAAGCGTATGTAAATTTCGGGACAAAAAGGCAAAACTTGATAATTGTAAAAGCCATATGGGCATTAATTTTGAACAACCTTATATTTAATTTCATCAGCTACCTTCATATCAGAATAGCTGTTACCTATTCTGCTATTATGTTCAAGTAGAACGAACAACCGATTGCCATTAAAAAAACACCACAGAGTACTTTTAAAAAGAGAATGTAAAGCTATGCTATCATTTTTTTTTTTCCAGCATTTTATTTTAATAAACGCCCATTTATAACTGTCTGTTTATTTAACCAAACTTATATTTAATTTCATTAGCTACCTTTAATAGCAGAATAGCTGTTATCTATTCTACTATTAAGTTCAAGTAGAACGAACAACCCAATAGCCATTAAAAAAACACCACAGAGTACTTTTATGATGAGAATGTAAATCTATGCTTTAAATAAATATGGCAGAATTGTGACAAATGTCAAGTTGCAAAAGCCATAAATCAAGAAAAAGAAAAAAGAAAGAAGCGATGTTTTGTTTATTTAAAGTAGGTGCCTATTATAATTTACTCCGTCATTTGGCTTGATACCAGTGCGTTGATAGTGGATAAGTGATAAAGGCATTGGAGGTTTTGTTCATTGTGCACCGTCACGACAAGTCGTGAATTAGTAATAGTGCTGAAAAGTTCAAGAAAGTGAACTGCAACTGCATACTAGGAGCCACATTCAGGTACTACCTAATTATCTGGGGACGTCACAAGCTTCTCGAAGAGTCAAATTTACATCTTGAGCAAGAACGCAAAGTGAATCCGGGATGTATCCTCCTGTGTGCCGAGTGTGCCTCGCCAGCGATGTCCGGATGCACAGCATTGAGCACATGCAGCTGCGGAGAATATACGAAACGCTCACCAGTACCAAGGTGAGAATACACTTATTATTTTATACTATTCTGTCATTAGTTTAGTTAGTAAGTCTATCTAAACATATAGTAGTAAGTTTTAGTTTGTAAGTCTGGGCAAAGTTGGAACATCATAACTGTGCTTACAAATTATTGTATTAAACAGATACCTACCTACATGAATAGCAATAATTCCATCTAGTGTGTTGCGAGTTTATTGGCTTAGTTCGGAAACATTCATGTTATTAAAATTTGTTTCAGTTCGACCCAGAGGATGGAAAGCCAAACACAATATGCTACATGTGTTACTGGCAGTTGCACAGATGCCGTTCACTCTTCGATACAGCTCGCAGATCAAGAGGAATACTTAGTGATCTATTGCAGACACCAATACAGGTAGGATAACAATATTTATAAAATGAATCGTAGCTGAGCAAAAATTAACTAGTTGGATTAACTTCAAGTTTAAAATCCTTCAAAATGATTAAATGTGCATAGAAGGTGCCTCTGCAAAGTGCACTTAGTATAAATTCTGGTTTATTCACCATTTATCAATCACTAAGTACACCATTTTATAATCAACTTTGCTATTTACCATGCTGAGTGACCAATAAAATACAGGCTATATGCAAGTTGGATTCATGCACAATGGGTTCCGTACTGCTGCACAATATGAACAGCCATTTAAAGGGAAATAATATTGATGCATTTTTTCAGTTTTCTTGTTTTGGGACTTCTTGGGTGTGACTTGTTGAACTTATTGGCATTATTTGCCAAGATAAGGACCAAAGTAATACATTTTCAAGTGGCTGGGAAAAATAAGTAGACTGAGTAATGGAATCCCATTTCAACCCTTTAGGTACAGAAACCTAAAACGAAAGTGGCACAATATGCAAATAAATTAATGATGCTAGCACTACTAGTTCCTACTGAGGTGTGCACACTCTAAGTAAACTTTTGTATCATTTCAGGTAACATCTGACTCTGTCATGCAGAATCTGAGGATCCCACAGTCTATGCCCATTTCACCAATCTTGTCTGTGACTCCTACACAGTTCTGGTCTATAAATTATAATTCAAACAATGGAAGAACTCTGTTACCCGTTAAGAAAGAACAAGTAGTTTTAAGAGAGTTAATAACTGAGAGTTTCTATTGTGATGTCTGCATTAAAAGCTTCACCACAAAACAGTCCCTAGTGCATCATCTAAGAATTCACACTGGAGAAAAGCCATATGCCTGTAACAGATGTGAGAAAACATTCTCAATTAAAAAATATTTGACCATTCATATGCGAATCCACACTGGAGATAAGCCATATGCCTGTAACAGATGTGAAAAAACATTCTCAATTAAAAATTCTTTGACAAGACACATGCTAGTCCACACTGGAGAAAAGCCATATGCCTGTAACAGATGTGAGAAAACATTCTCACTAAAAGCTGCTTTGATACAACACATGCGAATCCACACTGGAGAAAAGCCATATGCCTGTAACAGATGTGAGAAAAAATTCTCACTTAAACCTTCTTTGACACACCACATGCGAATCCACACTGGAGATAAGCCATATGCCTGTAACAGATGTGAAAAAACATTCTCAATTAAATATTCTTTGACAAGACACATGCTAGTCCACACTGGAGAAAAGCCATATGCCTGTAACAGATGTGAGAAAACATTCTCAGATAAAAGTTATTTGACAAGACACATGCTAGTCCACACTGGAGAAAAACCTTATGCCTGTAACAGATGTAAGAAGATATTCTTAGTACAAAGATACTTGACCAATCATATGCGAGTCCACACTGGAGAAAAGCCATATGCCTGTAACAGATGTGAGAAAACATTCTCTTTAAAACCTGCTTTGATATATCACATGCGAATCCACACTGGAGAAAAGCCATATATGCCTGTAACAGATGTGAGAAAACATTCTCAGTTAAAAATTCTTTGACACAACACATGCGAATCCACACTGGAGAAAAGCCATATGCCTGTAACAGATGTGAGAAAAAATTCTCACTAAAATCTTCTTTGACACAACACATGCGAATCCACACTGCAGAAAAGCCATAAGCCTGTAACAGATGTGAGAAAACATTCTCACAAAAAATACACATGACAAATCACATAAAAATTCACACAAAGGAAAAGCTATTTTCCGGTGGAGAGCTGTGAACAAGATTGCCAAGAAGAGTGCGGTATTTCCTGGATTAGAATTGTGTAAAAATTGGACTAGGTTTGACCCCACGACCCCTCTTATTTTATAACATAATTATTTTTTAAATTCTTGTTAATACAAGATTATAACTGGTTGGTTGGTTGATTCTACTATGTGTTTTTTATTTATATGACCCTGTAGGTATATCTTTTAAAGTTCACGCAGTGTATGTGCACCTTATTTTGCCTGTGAACGTATCTAGTTTACTTTTTAGTGATAACATATAACAAAAATCAAAGAATAAGCATATTTTAGACGCAAGCGTAGCGGAAATGTTTAGGAACACTTCCTAACTGCTTGATTACTATTTGTACGGAAATACTTATCTAGTAAAGCAAATACAACGCACGAACAACGCATTAGTTATTTCACAGTATTTAAAACGAAATAAAAGTAAATGTTACGTCACTTCAGTAATTAAACAGCACCAAGAATCTTATTCTGAGGGTAAGGGTGGGTTTTACATTGCGTGATGAGCAAAAAAATTGCTTTAATAAAAAAAACAAAAATAAAACCATAATTTTCAACTTTAAATTCCTATTACAGTGGCGCTAATTTCCTACGACGAATTCTGGTGCGCCTAGGTTTTCAAGAGGCAGAGGACACCAGGATCTTCGGTGGTCGGGGTGCATGCAGTGGAGCAATAGCATTAAGGTGAATGTGGTGGCAGTTGTCGGTCGTACATACACACGACGCGCCAACATTACCACGAAGTCCTCAATGCTGGAGATCACGTCGTTTCTGACGTAGCGCCCTGCTCCTATACAAGCTTGGAGGACAATGTTCTGCTGTGTCTGCAGCTGCCTCTTGTTTGTAGTTGAACACAAGGCGTACCAGCCAGGTGCTGCATAAGTGAGCCACTAACGGATGTAGGTCTTAAAGACAACATCTTGGTCCTCAGTGGCAGCTACGAAAAGAGGACAGTACGTAGCATCGCTCCAGCGGTAGATCCACCGTATGGAGGTCTGCCACTTCAATTCCTGTTCTCGTAGATTTAGTGGTGCAAGTATTTTGCGCCGGCGAGAAAATAAAAGATCATCTGTAATCCACATTCATACAGGCACTACCACTCTATGTACAGCTAGTAGTGCGTTCTTGAACACATCGCGGCTGCATAAACATGAATGTAGTGACCCATTCACTTGATTGCCAAAAAATCACCTATACCCGATAGAAGTATTTGCAGATGTACTGTCCCGCGGCGGGAATCGAACCCCTTCTGCGTCTCAGGCGGGCTTTCACCCACTGCGCCGCAGAGGTCAAAGTGATGATGTCATCTTGTTCACTTTGCATTAGAATCTAATGATACTTTTCCAAAACATACCATTTATAGATTTTTTTTATTTTGATACTTATAAAATAATATGTGTAAGTATTAATTTCAACGCGACATAGAATCGACGTGTAACTTTGTTACCTTGTTAAACTGTTTATTTCGTAAACTAGCCGCTAGACTTTCAACTTATATAGTTTTAAAAAACTATATAATTTTTAAAAAGTTAAAACATAAATTGTTTTTTAAAACTTGTGGAAGTGTTTACTTAAATTAGCCGTTTGTTAAAATTTCAACTTATTTAACAGTGAACTTCCTATTTGTTAAATTGTTCACTTGTTAAATTTTCAACTTGTTGAATTGTTCACTTGTTAAATGATATAGTTGTTTAATTGTTCACTTGTTAAACTATCAAGTTGTTTAATCTTGTAAAACTGTCAACTTGTTTAATTGTTCACTTCCTAAACTGTCAACTTGTTGCATTGTACACAAGTTAAACTTTCAACTTGTTGAATTGTTCACTTGTTAAACTATCAAGGTTTTTATTTGTTCACTTCCGAAACTATCAAGTTGTTTAACTGTTCACTTGTTTAAATGTTTAACATTTGTTCACTGTTTTAAAGTGTCAAGTTTTTTTCCAGCGCACCTCTCAGCTCGCGAGTCGGGCGAACTGAGCACGGTGTTCGACGTCGGCGGCGTAGTGGGCGCTGTGCTGGCAGGGCTGCTATCAGACCGGAGTCAGTGCCCGGCGCTCGTGTGCATCGGGTTCTACACGCTGGCCGCGCCCTCTGTGAGTCAACACAGTTTACTTTTAAATTTTGCCGTGGTGTCGGTTCTCTGGTACACCAACTAAAATGTTTATAATTAGACTGATCTACTAATTATAGACATTATTTTTGTAAATACATAGGTACATTTTATACATAGAAAACATCCAGCCTCTAGATAAATATTCGCAGATCATACGAAAATTTGAACCGCGGCGGGGATCGATCCCGCAACCTTCCGCGTCTCCAACGGTCCTTCTTCCACTGCGGCGCAGAGGTATTATATATTAATGTGTGGTATATCATATGTTTCAGTTATTGGCGTATCAGCGCTGGGGGGCGTCTACCCCCCTCTACTCGTCATAACCGGCGTCCTTGTCAATGGACCGTACGCACTTATCACTACTGCAGTCAGTGATGAACTAGGTAACTCTTAGTTTATGTCATCGCTAAACTAGGTAACTCTTAATTTATGTCCTCGCTGTACTAAGTAACTCTTAGTTTATGTCCTCGATGAACTAGGTAACTCTTTATCTTTTATAAATACATATATATTTTACATAGAAAACATTCAGACCTGAGACAAATATTTACAGATAATGCAAACGTTTGTCGAACCCGGACATGGAATCGAATCCGCATCCTTCTGCGTCTCAGGCAGGCCTTACTTTGGGGCTAGATGATGCTGTGTGAAAATATCGAGCATTATTCATATTTGACGACCTCTGCGGCGCAGTGGGCGAAGGCCCGCCTGTGACGCAGAAGGTTGCGGTTTCGAGTTCCGCCGCGGGGCAAATGTTTGTATGATCTGCAAATATTTGTCTCGGATCTGGGTGTTTTTTATGCATAATATGTATCTGTTTATTATATAATATGTATCTAATATGTATATATGTAATATGTATAATATAATACGTATCTGTTTATTGTATTATCAGTCATATAGTTCCCATAACACAAGCTCTGCGTAGTTTGGGGCTAGATGATGCTGTGTGAAAAATGTATAGCATTATTATTATTATCTAGATGGCGCTATATCATAATTTTGTCTATCTCATGTGCAGGCACGCACAGTAGCTTGGCGGGGAACTCGGCGGAGCTTGCTACAGTCATGCCAGCCATTATAGACGGCACCGGCAGCGTTGGTGAGTAAAACTTACCCTCACGTTTATCAGACTTACCCTCGCGTTTATCAGACTTACCCTCCATTATGTTAGCCTTAGTTAGATAGTACTGTATTGAACACTAAATAATATTTCAGCTTAGATAAGAACTACAATACAAACTTTACATTACCCTCGCTTTTGTCACACTTGCCTTCGCGTCTTTCAGTATTCCTTACGTCGTCGGTCGTTCAGAAGTACGCACGCCCCTAGTACTTACCCTAACGTCTTTCAGACTGACCATCACGTCCGTTCACCCTCGCTTCTGTCAGACTTACCTCACGCCCGTCATTGTCAAAGTCCGTTGTGTTTCAGCACCACACTAAATCGTAATGAAGGATCATAATCAAGCAAGAGAGTGTTGCCCTATTTCTTATAGATTGGTCGCGCGCGAGGAATCGCCGTAAATTCACTTTGATATTTTTAATTTAAGCTGACGTTTCTACATGATCCTTGTGATTTCACATCCTTGTGATAGAACTGAGGAGGCACATATTAATGGTATGTTTGAGCCTACAGTTATTTCTACTTGTGAGAAGGCAGACGGGACGTCTTCAATGAATGGATTACCTTTTATGATATGTAACCATATAATTTTTGTCGTTAAAAAACTTAATTTTTCATGAATGGATTTAGTGATTCAAAGTCAAAGTCAATAGGTTTTTATTCATTAAAATCACAAGGATCAATAGAAACGTCAACTTAAAAACTAGGTGAATTTAAAATGTTAAAGTCAATTTACTGCGATTCCTCGCGCGCGACCAAGCCTAGAAGAATCAGGCAACAAACTCTGCTTGGTTATTTTTTTGATGATCCTTCATTCAGCTTTAGTGTGGTGCCAATCGAACAAGGTGAACTCGTTTATAGAAAAAAGTACCTACTAATCAATGAATTAAATCAAGTCTTAAAAGCACGAATGCACGAATGAATCAATATTTAAACGAATGAATGGACGAATGGATCTTATTATTGATGCATTGACTCCAGTTCTCGCGAGATGGCGCGAATATTGAGCTCTTGAACAGGTAATTAAAGAATTCAATTTTTAGGTTATGCATTCAATTTTAGTTTTCTGAATTCAAAGTATGAAGTTTTGTATTAATTGAAATCACAAAGATCATATAATATTCAATTTCCAGTTTATATAAATTAATGGAAGAGATCGCGTCTAGCGATAAGATCGTCCATTGTATTTATAGTTATATAATGTTTTTTATCTGGTGGACTACAATAAGGTATCTTCATGAATTCAATTTTTTTTTAGTTTTATGAATTCTTTATGATGTCCTCAGGAGCGGCGTTGGGTCCGATGTTGGCGGGCGTGGTGTCCAGCGCGGGATCCTGGTCCCACGTCTTCTACATGCTGATCCTATGCAACTTCTGCGCGCTGTTCCTGCTGCTGAGGTACGTACCCTGCACCCGCATTCACTATTCGCGATCCACATTCACAATTCATGATCCGCATTCACTATTCGCGATCCGCATTCACTATTCATGATCCACATTCACAATTCATGATCCACTTTCACAATCCGCGATCCACATTCACAATTCATGATCCGCATTCACTATTCGCGATCCACATTCACAATTCATGATCCGCATTCACAATTCATGATCCACATTCACAATTCGTGATCCGCATTCACAGATACGCAACCCCTATACGACCACTTCGGTGATCTCGGTGCTGTGGCCGAGTAGCCGGGTGAGACGCAAGAGGTGCGGGTTCGATACCCGCTATTTAGTTTATCCAGATTCACGATATAACGCATTCCCGTTTCTCAGCCTGCATTCCACAAATTGTGAGCGGCATTTATGTTAAGTTTTCAATTTACAGGATAGCGTTGGCGGAAGTCGCTAAACTTAGACAAGAGAGCCGCATCGCATCGCCGCCTCGCGTCAGGATTGAATAATTAATTTATATTTCACTATAGCCACCGCCCACGAAAAAACATTTCACTTTACAAAATGATCTTTTCGCAAACATTTGTCTGTCATTGAACTGTCCAGAATACCATTCCAATCGGTTCAGCCGTGACAGATATTTAGCATCAAGCATAAGCAGCATTTTTAAGTTAGTTAATTTTACAGTCAAAAAAACAACACCTATTTAATGCATTAATGTTCTTTATAGTTATAGTCATTAACAATATAATTAACTTTGAAAAAGTGCAGACGTTCTGGTTTCAGACTGGTCAGGAATGTTTCCTATATATGGCGTCCAAGAGCCCTAGTTCAATAGAAAGCGTCCAGTAAATTCGGACACAGCGTCACTCGATCCATGGCGGACTTGGTCAGCGTATTGCCGATTAGAGGCGAAGATGCGAGATCGAGTCCCTCAAATCGAAATTAATGGCATTTAATTTAATTTTATTTCATACTAGCTACTGCCCACGGCTTCTTACGCAAAGCCGATGAAAAGCAGCTCTTCCTATCAAAACGTTCGTTAGAAACGCATTCGCTCCACCGCTTTTTTCCTCGAATTACATTTGCAAAAATGGTCTCTACGAAAATTACTTTTATTTTAACGGAATAATATTCAGACTATGTCCAGCCTGCAGGTCCATTCTAAATATTGCTGAAAGAGTTCCTGAAGACGGATGAGTTGTTTAGATTGGCTCCTACATACAAACTTGCAGCGTGCTCAAAGATGTCTGTCTCTGTCCTTTGTTTAGTGTTAGAAAAGGACAGGGTTAGAGTTGGTGACCTGCTAAGTTAGTCTGTTTAGTGTATTATAAAACAATTTAGGTAATCTATACTAATAATAAAGATGAAAGGTTTGTTTTTGTTGTATGAACGCGCTTATCTCTGGAACTAACCGTCGGATCAGAAAAATTCCACTTATATAAGTCTTTTATATTTTAGTTACATATATATTTAAAAATTATAAAAGTATATACCTATACTGAAACATTCTTACCATACTTCACTTAAATATTGAGCTGCGTTTAAGTATTAGGTTGGATGGTTATATTTTCAGAGCATTGAGTTTGCTGGCCGTTTATTTTTTAAATCGTTTTTTGTAAATGTTTTTAGACGACCTCTGTGGCGCAGTAGGCCCGCCTTCTGTGGCGCAGTAGGCCCGCCTGAGTCGCAGAAGGTTGCGGGTTCGATTCAAATGTTTGTATTTGCAAATATTTGTCTCAGGTCCGGGGTTTTTCTATGTATAATATGTATGTATTTACAAGAAAAAATGTATATAAGTAGTATACCAGTCATGTAGTTCCCAAAATACAAGCTCTGCTTAGTTTGGGGCTAGATGATGCTGTGTGAATAATGTCCAGCATTATTTTATTTTTTATTTGCATAATTAAAAAAAAAAAAATCTCGCTACTTTATCCGTTTTGGATCTACTTTGGATCTACTACAGTGTATCCAACATCAACAACAACAACAACAACAATGTAAATCTTCCTCGGCAAGTGAAAACCGCATTTAAAACTGTCCAGTAAAACTAGAATTAGTCATAGACAGAGATATATATACTATCTATATCATCTATACTTTGTTATTTTGTTTGAACGCGCTAATCTCTGGAACTTCCAGTTTGATTTGAAAAAAACTTTTGCTATTTGATAGCCCATACGGTTTTGAATGTCGCGTAGTACAGCTAAGGAAGAATTATGTGTTTTAATCACCTTTTGACGACCTTCTTGGCGCGGTGGTCGAGTAGCCAGCTGATGCGGGTTTGTATGTCCTGCAATATTTAGTACATAATTTCTGATAACCACGATACATTGAATGTAGGACTATGTACGCGTCTTTATTTAAACAATGTTAATAAAGGGAATCTACGCAGACAAAGCCGCGGGCAGATGTTAGCTATTTGATATACCGTTCAACTTAATGTTCGTTATTTGTATTTGATTTGATTTGTGTAACATTCACTGCCTACCCCCTTGAAACGGTATTATGTAGCTTTGCTAAAAACCTTCCAGTATTTTATAATAAATGACGAAATATAAAAAAAAAACTATTGAATTTAAATTTGATGGCGTCAATGGCGCTGCGGGCGAGTAGTCAGCTCCGATGCAAGAGGTACGGGTTCGATTCTCGCTGCGGGACAAATGCTTGCATGTTTTGTAGATATTTCTTCCGGGTCTGGGCGTTGTGGCAGCATGGTGCTCGTAGATACTGATACCCACGACATAGGGGATCCTGTCCTCAGGACTATGTATGTGTCTTTGAGGATTTTTATTTATATAAGGGACTCTTAACTTGTGTAGAATTCGTATAATAATATTGTGTTAAGTGTTCCTTATGATGAAAAGAACCCTTTAAATTACCCCATTAGATCTAATTTTCTGACAAATTCTTTTGTAAAAGTATTGTGAATGTATAAAAAATATATATAGTTATAAAAAAACGAAATTATAATAAGTTTATTGTTTTAATTATAAATACTAAGATCCTATGAATATAAACTAGCTTCTGTGTATGTTTTTGCTCGAAAACTGCATAAAAATTATTAATACACAGATTTGGTTTATTCCCGTCGACCCCCGATCTTCGGACCATCGGGGATTTGGAAATAAAGATGGCGTACAAGTATACGTGAAATTTTGAGAATAATGTACCATAGCCTTTTTATCCAGGTGAAGGTTAAGGACACATTGTTAGCGCAACAAAGAATTAAAGAAATAACGTCACGTGGAATGCTTACTACTTGCAAAACGGAGGGCATGTGCCTAATGTAATGTACGGGCGTGCCTTTGACGATGTCCATTATGGGGAACTCAGTCATGAGCGTGTTTGTTTAATTTATACATAAACAAGCATTATATAACTACATTTAAAACTTAACTTAACTTAAAACATATTAACATAGTTACTGTACATAGAGGCAAGTGGATCAGATGAATCAGCTCGGTGGAAGATCTTTTAAGGCTACAATTAAAACTAGTGGTAAGGTTGCCTTGAAGTACAATTGCATATTTTTTATTTGACACAACATAACTGGCAAACGGCCCATCGGTTGGTAAGTGGTTACTGTAACTTATGAACACTTGCAACACCAGAGGTATCCTTCGCGCGTTGCCGACCCTGAGACGTAACAGATGAAAAGTCTTGTGTGCCTATAATTTCACTGGCACCCATACCTTTGGAACCAGAACACAGCAATGAGAGCTTTACGGTTTGGCTTTATAGGTATGGTTGAATTACTTTCCCGGACAAGCTTTTTCATTAGGAACATCCGGTTACTACTGGGAACTACTTTACTGATATACAACATCCCAATGAAATAACGCATAACCTGAAAATAGTCTAGATTTGTTCAAAATCGAGATTATAGTCGTTGTAACTACTTTTTAAGGTAGATTTTTTTTTTTAATTAATATTTTTATTAGAGTGCAGCTTTTAAATTATAAAAAAAATAGTCTATAACAGTACCGCGCGACGCGGCATGCATGTCAATGACAAGATTAGAAGAGCTGGAATGGAAAGCGATCAGAATTTTTCACTACAACATAAATACTATTTTTTTCAATAATTATAAACAAACCTATTATATATATTTATAATCAAAATATATATTATAATAAAAATCTGTTGGGGAATCTGAGTTGTTGCGTTATTTCATTAAGACCCTGTAGGTACTACTAATATATTTTTTTTTTTTTT
This sequence comes from Perizoma affinitatum, assembly GCA_961405105.1. Lineage (NCBI taxonomy): Eukaryota > Metazoa > Arthropoda > Insecta > Lepidoptera > Geometridae > Perizoma > Perizoma affinitatum. The sequence continues at coordinate 958,439 of OY560207.1, forward strand.
GTAAATACATACATATTATGCATAGACAACGCCGTCTATCATCTAACTATGTTAATCTTAAGCCCTCCCCAGTGGTATTATGAATGATAGCGAGTCCCCCACAGGGCCCCATGACACCCTCTGTGTCTGGTACACAGTGATCCAGGCCACGAACAATGCCGCCCACACCGCAGCCCCTATCCCTGACATCAAAACATCTGGAAAAAGTAAAATATAAAGCGAAATTAATAACAATTTCCGTAAAGCCCCAAACAATTTACAAAAAACATAAGACAAAAAAATAAGCAACAAAATAAAGAATATAACAACAAACTCTTGTTATAACTTACATTTCTTTATTTCCTTCTGTTCATCAAACGGAGGTTTCACAAAGGCTTCCTTGAAGAACCAAACTGCATTCACTGCCCAAAGAAATGGCAGCAGTGCACAGCCCCCTGAAACAAGTAACAGTCTTGCATAATCTTGGCCCAAGATTTGTGTCGTAGCAGGAACTACAAGTTCCTACCAAAATATTACTTTCGGCAATTATGACAACATTATTATAAAAATCAAGCTTCGTATCAGAATTTTCCAGTGCAACATCCAGTAACACTGTGATTTATACACAAGCATATACCTAATAATGTTTATATCTGTTTTTTTATACAAAGAGTGTGCAGGGTGTCCTTTTATGCACAGTTAACATAAACATTGGAACTGTTGTATGGTTGGTGTTATTCTATAGATCTTAGGATATAGATATAAAGATTACCTACACACTAAAAGCGCTTCTCGCTAAACGATCGCTTAGCTTACCTTTGAAATATTATTTCAAAGGTAATCATCTTATTGCTTACCTTAGCATGTTATTTCATTATGTACGTACCCAAAAAGCAAGAAACGCAAGGTAATTTGTATGCAAATTAAGAGAGTTTTATTAGAAAATGAGAAATATCGAGTTGATACATCTAGTAAGTAGTCTGTGTTACTATTCGTACGGAAAGACTACTTCACTTACTAATTTACAATTTAGTGGTTATTTGCTCTACGACCACAGACTAATTAGAGATAGTTACTACTACGACAAACATTAATTTTTCTTTACGAAATGTTGCATCCCTAGCCTACGTAGAGCAAGCGTAGCTGAATTGAATACCCACTCACTATCACCATCCCATCCCACCTAAATTATTAACCATAATATAAACATCGATCATCGATTTCACTTTTCATAAAACGTACATGATCTTTAGATCAGTAAATAAAATGAATGAATCGATGGCCACAAATTATCACTTTAATAATAAAATGGAATTTAATCCCTCCAAATGCTCTGTGATGACCTTTGGCCGAATGTGGCACCCTATATCCTTTGATTATAGTATCAATGGGAACTCGATTACTAGAGCAACAGTTATGAAGGATTTGGGAGTCATGTTTGACAGAGGTCTCGCATTCCATGATCACATTGCTGTATGTGCTAAGGAGTCGTTCAGAAGGCTAGGCTTTGTGCTTAGAAATGCTCGAGATTTTCGGAGTGAACATGTCATACGACTTCTGTTCAGTGCTCTGGTTCGAAGCAAGCTAGAGTCTAGCTCCTGTGTATGGAACCCACATGAGGTTACGTATGCACTCCTCTTGGAAAAGGTACAAAAGGCTTTCCTCAGATACCTGTACAAGCGTATTGCAGGATATTACCCCTTCCTCTATCCGACTAAATTCTTGTTAGGTTATTTGGGTTACAATTCACTGGAAACAAGGAGAGCATGTGACCAGATAACGACTGTACTAAAGGTGTTCCGCAACGTAATAGACGCTCCTGATCTGAGCAACGAGTTACTTCGCTTCCACCTCCCAAACAACTACGTTCGTAGCAGAAGGCACAAGCTTTTTGCGGTACCGATGTGCCGCACCGCAGCCCGCGCTAATTCCCCGCTACCTCGCACCCTCACCGCTCTCAATAAACTACTAACTGCCTACCCCGATTGTGATATATTTGCGGACGAATGGAAGGAACTCATGTTGGTATGCTTGAGGTACTGCGAGAATGGCGTATGAGTGGTTGTACCTATGTATTTTATAATTTCATTTATTTTTAAGTAATTTTATTTTTTTACTTTTCATTATGTGCTTTTTAGTTTCTTTTTTTTTTTCTCAATTTATTGTATAATTTATGATTTTTGTTAAAAATAATTAGTGTAATTGGGTTTGTCCCGTTCTAATTAAATAATAAATAAATAATCACACCTCTGCTTCCTGCGTCAAGCTACAGTGTCTACAGAGGGTGGGCCTTAGGATGAACATCACCGAAACCAAGGTTATGACTAAACTTCATGGTCCTAAACCTAACACTATTGAAGGTACCTGCCAAAAAGAGGCGGTGGATGACTATATATACCTTGAACATTATTTATCGTTCGGCCCATTTAGTATGTCAGTTGAAAGAGATTTCAAGACGAACCCAACTAGGATATGCCATCTTTACGAAACTGGAGGATGTCTTAAAATCTAAAATCCTTCCCTCGAGACTGATCAATTTGATTAGGGGGAAATCAGAAAAAAAATCCTGAAAATCTCCACGTGGGGGATTTCCGAAAAAAAAACAATCTTTTTGTGTGAAAATGTCTCTTCACATCTGTTACAGGCATAAGGCTTTTCACCATCTTATCTGAAGGAGCGTTTTGAATTTCTACACTACGCGCATGACTGAAACCTTCGCTTTTCCGAAGCTTCATACTCCATTATTCACAATTTTATAGTAACTCCTTTACAGTGCGAGCTGTACGACTATGGAACGCCCTATTTCTTTCTATAAGATCATCAAACTCGTTAGTTTTTTTTAAAGTTATGCTTTACAACCATTTCCTTTCCAAGTCTCAGAGCTGCTAATTAATCGTTTATCATATTATGACATACTTATTATCTCATATTTCTATTAGTTCGATGTATATTAAATAGGATAGGTATGTATATAAGTTATTTATGAAGGTATTTATTATAAATTTACTCGTACACCGCCATCATTTGATTCCATTTTATCCTGTCCATCCAAAGGTTGTCTGGAAGAGATAACTTTTACTTGAATCTTTTTTTTCCAATTCCTATGTTTTTGTATTTTGCTTTGGTGTGCAATAAAGAGTTTATCTAACTATCTATCTATATTTTCTCCAGTGTGGATCCGCATGGTTTTATCTTATTTCTTTTGTCATAAAATGATTTATTACATTTGGTTTACTGCAGAGTGAATTCTTAGATAACGCACTAGGAACTCTGAGTTTTATTGTCAGTCTCACAGTTCAGTTGCATTGATTGTTCCATAATATTCAAAGTACCACCAACTCCAACATCAACTACTTTTAAAATCTCCTCATTTGCAATCAACTTCACATTTCCAGTCATTGTTTATTATTTTATAAGTATTTTACAAGTTCTTTGGTTAACGGGTAACATAGTTCTTCCATTGTTTAAATAATCATTTATAGACCAGAACTCGGGTAGGAGTCACAGACAAGATTGAGGAAGCGGGCATATACTGTTTGATCCTCAGATTTAGCATGACAGAGTCAAATGTTTTCATGTGCGAGTGCTATCATGGGGCAAGTGTTGTGTTGTCATAGTATTTTACGCTATAAATAATTTAAAAGATAAGTTATTTATGTCGATTTTTGTCAGAGAAACATCAAAAGGATTTTTCAGGCCAACATTTACTTATTGTTTGCATTACTTATCAATGGCAACTCATGGTTGAACATATTATTACTTGCTCAGTGCAAACGAGGCTCGTCCTCATCAAGGGACAACTTTGCATCGACCAACGAGCTTCGATACCTCGGCATCGAGATCGAAAGGTCGTTAAGAATGAAACCGCAGGCGAATCGCGCTATACAACAGGCGAACGCCGCCCGTGCCCAGCTCCGAACTGTCCTGTCCTCGAAACTCCCGCTGAGGACCAAAGTGAGGATCTACAAAACATACATCCGGTCCCGGTTAGCATACGCAGCACCGGCGTGGTACGCGCGGCTGTCTAGGGAAAACAAGCGAAGATTGCAATCATCCCGTGATCGCCCGTGACGTGCAGATCCAGACAATAGAGGACTTCGTGGTGCAAACAGCGCGTCGAATGTTCGACAGCGCAGACAACCGCCGCCACACCCACCTGAACACCCTCGCCACTCTGCACGCCAGGCCCCCAGACCATCAAGGACCGTGGCGACCACAGCCCCGTGACCTCCTCGGCGCGACGAACTCCGCAGCCGAACACCAAAATGACAGCCAACGCTAGAGCCAAGATGACAGTGTACCGCCGCTTAGCGGCTACACCCACTGACCCAGGGGCTGCCACCCCTGCGAGTTGAAGCCAGGGTAATGACATTAGTCGAGGCCCTTACCTAAGCCCCCCCCTAGGGGGGAGAGTTAGACGAACATAATAGTAGACCAATGAGCGTCAAGAATAGCGGTTCCAGGGGTGTGCAATACCGTCAGGTGTCTAGTCTGTACGGAGCGTATTGCACGACCTTGGATATCACCCAGATAATTTAAACCAAATGGTTTGTAACCTGGTTGGCTGAAGGTACACTTTCTAGGGGTGTGTTTCCATGGACGTGTACAATCTATAAAACCCTTGTTCAATTTATAAACTTCAATAATCTGTAATTATAAAAAAACTAGCCTCTGCCCACGGCTTCGCCCGCGTGGCAACCGGATAATAAGTAGCCTATGTGTTATTCTGATATAAAAGCTATATTACATTACAGTTTCATCAAAATCCGTTCTGTAGTTTTTGCGTTAAAGATTAACCACAGAGTACTTTTTAACATAAGGGAAATAGTACAAACTTTCGCGTTTATAATAGTAGTATTAGACGGCCATTTATAACTGTCTGTTTAACTAACCAAACTAAATACATTTATTCATACAACTATGTACAAGTAGGTATATACAAAAAATACAGATGAAACAGCTAGCTATCTAAAGACCGTTGCAAACGATCTATAGATAGCCCAACTGATCCAGATCACTACCAGGCGGAAGCGTTCCCAAAATACTGGCCGCATTGCCACGCTGAATGGCAATGCTAATGCGTTGACCCAGATAAGAGCCAGCTCTCTTGTCACGCGTCGCTTCGACCAGTCGCCCTGAAAGAATTTTGAAAACGCGAAAGGCCCCGGTTCCCCACGGACCCAGAGTCTCAACCTCAAAAGGCTCAAATAAGTAAGCTCTGTCGAGACTTCTATATTTGCGCCTCTTGAGATCCTCGGCCGAATCAGCCGCTGCACCGGCTCTAACTGAAGTCCCCGACAGATGAAATGGTGCTAGGGTATCTACGCATGTGGCGTCCCATACCAAAGGCCTTCCCTTCTCCCAAGGGACAAGAGTCATGCCGTCAGGCCGCTTACCATCGTCACGTAGTAGACCATTCGGTTCGAGAATAGCTGGAACGTTGACGCTGGTAAAAGCCCGGCGTATGATATCATTAAGGCTAGCGTGGCGAGAGATCCTACCGGCGGCTCTGGTACACGATAATCCGTGATGACCAAGCTGTTCGACCGCCGTACCGCACTGGCACTGATGAGGGGCACAGCACTGCGCACCCAACCGTAGACTAACTGCAACCCGGAATGTAAAAGGATCCATTAAAGTACCAGTATTGTTTGACGGAAGTGCTTGCAACCAAAGACCTGACTCCCATTTAGAAACGGCTAGGAGACGAGCACGATCCGTGAAGTTTGAGCACGTTTGTAACATACAATTCCGCGTCAGCTCGCACAGAGGCCCGTCCCATTGCCGTTGAGACGAAAGGGATTTAGGGGGAGCAGTATTGGGGCAAGCACTATGCCAAGCATTTCTAGCTTCGTCAAGATATGAAATTTTGATATTGTTACCAGGAAACGCCGAAAGAAAAGGAGTTAGAAAACTTTTTTCAACCAAAGAACCAGTGCTGTAGACAGAAGACAAGAATGCTGGAAGGGCTACACTTTAAATTTTGCGAATACCTAAGCCTCCTAATTTGACAGGCAGAGAGGCCTGCGACCATGCCCTACCATCCAAATCTATATTCAAAACCGACGAGAGGGTGTTCTTTATTATGTTGTCCAAGCCTTCCACCAGCTCGCTGTGTTTCCACAGTTGACAACATCTTAAAGCGTATGTAAATTTCGGGACAAAAAGGCAAAACTTGATAATTGTAAAAGCCATATGGGCATTAATTTTGAACAACCTTATACCTATTTAATTTCATCACCTACCTTCATATCAGAATAGCTGTTACATATTCTGCTATTATGTTCAAGTAGAACGAACAACCGATTGCCATTAAAAAAACACCACAGAGTACTTTTAAAAAGAGAATGTAAAGCTATGCTATCATTTTTTTTTTCCAGCATTTTATTTTAATAAACGCCCATTTATAACTGTCTGTTTATTTAACCAAACTTATATTTAATTTCATTAGCTACCTTTAATAGCAGAATAGCTGTTATCTATTCTACTATTAAGTTCAAGTAGAACGAACAACCCAATAGCCATTAAAAAAACACCACAGAGTACTTTTATGATGAGAATGTAAATCTATGCTTTAAATAAATATGGCAGAATTGTGACAAATGTCAAGTTGCAAAAGCCATAAATCAAGAAAAAGAAAAAAGAAAGAAGCGATGTTTTGTTTATTTAAAGTAGGTGCCTATTATAATTTACTCTGTCATTTGGCTTGATACCAGTGCGTTGATAGTGGATAAGTGATAAAGGCATTGGAGGTTTTGTTCATTGTGCACCGTCACGACAAGTCGTGAATTAGTAATAGTGCTGAAAAGTTCAAGAAAGTGAACTGCAACTGCATACTAGGAGCCACATTCAGGTACTACCTAATTATCTGGGGACGTCACAAGCTTCTCGAAGAGTCAAATTTACATCTTGAGCAAGAACGCAAAGTGAATCCGGGATGTATCCTCCTGTGTGCCGAGTGTGCCTCGCCAGCGATGTCGGGATGCACAGCATTGAGCACATGCAGCTGCGGGGAATATACGAAACGCTCACCAGTACCAAGGTGAGAATACACTTATTATTTTATACTATTCTGTCATTAGTTTAGTTAGTAAGTCTATCTAAACATATAGTAGTAAGTTTTAGTTTGTAAGTCTGGGCAAAGTTGGAACATCATAACTGTGCTTACAAATTATTGTATTAAACAGATACCTACCTACATGAATAGCAATAATTCCATCTAGTGTGTTGCGAGTTTATTGGCTTAGTTCGGAAACATTCATGTTATTAAAATTTGTTTCAGTTCGACCCAGAGGATGGAAAGCCAAACACAATATGCTACATGTGTTACTGGCAGTTGCACAGATGCCGTTCACTCTTCGATACAGCTCGCAGATCAAGAGGAATACTTAGTGATCTATTGCAGACACCAATACAGGTAGGATAACAATATTTATAAAATGAATATTAGCTGAGCAAAAATGAACTAGTTGGATTAACTTCTAGTTCAAGTTTAAAATCCTTCAAAATGATTAAATGTGCATAGAAGGTGCCTCTGCAAAGTGCACTTAGTATAAATTCTGGTTTATTCACCATTTATCAATCACTAAGTACACCATTTTATAATCAACTTTGCTATTTACCATGCTGAGTGACCAATAAAATACAGGCTATATGCAAGTTGGATTCATGCACAATGGGTTCCGTACTGCTGCACAATATTGTGACGTGCGCTGCTAGCTAACTACGGTATGCTAGCGCCATCTCTTATCAAATGGACGCACTACTCGTTCTACCGCCATCTAATAACGCGTAGAAAGAACTAGCACGCACGTAGCGGACGCCCCGCCCCTTATGGAACCGACTAGATCGGTCATTAACCGCGTTAGTAAGAGATAGCAAATGCGTTAGAAGGGGATAGCACGCGCTTAGAAAGGACGGGATTGTGCGCGCTTAGAAAGGACGGGATTGTGCGAGATCTTTCTGGAAGGATCGAGGTATCGTCTTAGGGGGATTTATAAAAAAAAAAAGCCCGCCCGCCATCTTTGCGAGACGGATGTTATCTACGTAGCTCTCTGATTTTTTATTTCCAAAAATTCGTAATGTCAACCAAATCTCTTGAAAGTGCTATTCGTGAATTGGCTAAGACTGTGCTCGACCTCCAAGATAAAGTTTTGTCCCTTGAAAAACTTGTTGTTGACCAAAATAATATAATTAAAAAGCTGGTCGACGATAGGGATACAACAAAATCATCCACAACATCGAGTACGGAAGAGGGTAAGCAGCCGAAGATCTCGACGATGTCATCGCAACGGCCAATAAGAGAAGCCCGGGTTCGCGCAGTATCGGCAATCTCCGCCGCCAATTCCACTGGTCGGAAGACTAAAGCGGGACGGAACATTTCTCCGCTCGCCTCCATTGCGCTAACGCCGGCTGGCGCTGCGTCATCAAGTCGTAGCGCGCCCCCTACTCCGAGTGCGCCGCCGGACCCACTGCAACTAGAACTAGAACGTGGTACGGATTCCAAAGGCGGTGATCAAGATGCGTCGAGTTGGATCGAGTTGAAGTCACGACGTACTCGCCGTCCGTTCGAGAATGTGACTCGTGGTACTGCCGTACCAGGAACAACTGTGCTATCAGCAGCTGAGCGTAAATCTTTTCTGCACTTGTACTATCTCAAACTTGGAACGACTGAAGATCAAGTGATCGAACATCTGCGGAGTATCTGCCCAGACGATAAATGCTCAGCAGAGGCATTGAAGTCTAGAGGCGACTATGCTTCGTTCAAATTATCCGTGCTTACAAAGCACGTAGATAAATATCTAGCGCCCGAGCACTGGGCTGAAGATGTGCAGTCTTGGTGATGGTGAAGTATTCCCTCCGGGATATACCGTGCTACGCCAAGACCGTCCCTATGACGCTGGATGGGGAGGAGTACTACTGGCCATCCGAAACCAATACAGAGTCCAGCGAATATCAGACGACGATGGTTGTTCTCGAGACGTCGAAATAGTGATAGCTATGGTCACGCTTAGATATAAGAAAGTGTTGTGTTGTGTTGTTTATGTGCCGTCGGGTGCAAATGATGAGAAGTACTTAAATACCTTTGTAGTATTGGAAAATCTAGTGGCAAAATACCCCAAGATGGATTTGCTTGTTATTGGCGATTTTAATCTAAATAGTTACACATCCCAAAATGTTATTATGCATTATCACTGTATGCTAACTTACTGCAAACTTAAACAGTATAACGTTATTTCAAATAAGTATGGGAACATGTTAGACTTGGTACTGAGTAATCTGAGTGATGAGTGTGTGAGTGTGTGCGGTGATGTGGATCCCGTGGTGAAGGAGGACGCGTATCACCCTGCGTTCCGCGTAGGCATCAAGATCCCGCGGCCGCACCCGCCAGTAGCGACAGCGCCGCGCCCGCCTCCGTCTGCTGGCGGTGACGATCCGCCGCAGCAGTGGAATTTCCGTAAGGCCGATTTTAATTCTTTGTATTCCTCTATCGCCGCCATAGACTGGGATGATATTTTCCTTTCAGTCGAAGTTAATGAGGCTGTTAATTTATTCTACGAAAAATTGAATACGTGTTTATCTGTCCATGTCCCCCTCAAAAAGATTATCTCGTTTACGCGGTTTCAATATCCCATTTGGTTTACGCCAGAAATTAAGAATGGGCTTCGGAATAAATACTACCATCTAAAAATGTTTAAAAAAGAGGGCAAGAGTTTCAACCGAAAAATGTTTACGTTCTATAGGCACCAGTCCAAAAAGTTAATAAAAAAAACTTACAATGATTATATAAGACGTACTGAAAATAACATAGGTAGGGATCCGAAAACTTTTTGGAAGTTCGTGAAAGAGCAGCAATCTTGCGGGCAATCTTGTGACGAATTTGAGTACGATGGCAAACTCTTCACAGGAAGGGATGCTGCTAATATATTCGCTACATATTTCCAATCTGTTTTTTTAACCGATGCGCCAGCTTTATCTCCCGAGGCCGCGGAGCAAGCTGCCGCCAGCCCGTTCTGTTCAGCGTCTATAAGCATCGATAGCATTTCTTCGGCTGACCTTAAACTATCAGTTAAACGCCTTAAGGAGCATTCTTCAATTGGACCTGATGGAATACCGCCTTATTTAATAAAAGACTGTTATAGCGTTTTGGAACTGCCATTGCTATTTATTTTCAAGCTAGCTTTGAAAACTGCAACATATCCAGACGCATGGAAGGTATCGCGAGTTTCACCTATACCCAAGGGTGGGATCAGGTCAAAAGTAGAGAACTACAGGCCCATAGCTGTTCTTTCAGCCTGTGGCAAGGTATTTGAAGCTATACTCAACCGTCGCATCTCTAGTCAAATCCGGCCTTTTTTAAACGAAAACCAACACGGTTTCTTGGCAGGCAAATCGACTGCCACTAACCATGTCAACTTTGTGGATTATGCTACCGCGGAGATGGATCGGAGGAGACAAGTAGATGTGGCATATTTCGACTTTAAAAAAGCTTTCGACCGTGTCCACAATGACGTTCTCCTAAAGAAGTTAGCCGCCATAGGATTTACTCCAAACTTACTAAATTTTTTTTCTAACTATTTTTTAAATCGTTTTCAATATGTCCAACTGCTTGGTTTTCGATCAGATCCTTATTTGACGTTATCAGGGGTGAGTCAAGGAAGTACACTCGGTCCGACTCAGTTTCTGATAATCATCAATGATCTGCCGGATTTTATTAAGACGGCTAGATGCCTGATGTTTGCCGATGACCTGAAATTATTCTTGGGAATTGAAAGTGCTGCGGATTGTATGGCGATGCAGCGCGACATCGATAGTGTTGTTGCGTGGAGCGAGCGGAACTTCTTACAATTTAATATATCCAAATGCAAGACAATCAGTTTCACAAGATCACCCTCGCCCTACGCACACCCATACAATGTGTCAGGTGTACCTCTGGAACGTGTCACTCAGATCCGTGACCTAGGCGTGACTCTGGATGGCGAACTATCTTTCAATACGCATATAGCTGAAACTTGCATTAAAGCCTACAAGTCTTTGGGTTTCGTGATGAGGCAATCGGCACGGTTCCATGATAGGACTGCAATCGTATCACTCTTTTATGCATTTGTAAGATCCAAGCTCGAATATAATGCATTGATATGGGACCCCCACGAGGTAAAGTACAAAATAATGCTAGAACGGGTTCAGAAAAAGTTTGGTAGATTCCTCTACAAGAAATTGTACGGATACTATCCCTATTTATACCCATCCCTCTTTATTTGCGGTATGATCGAACTAAATACGCTCGAGCTACGTCGTAAATGTGCACTTCTCATCCACTACTTTTCGGTTTTGCGGGGTAGTATCGACAACCCTGCCGCCCTGTCTGAGTGTAGGCTCTACGTCCCCTCCCGGTACTTACGTGCGCGCACGCGGCGCTTGTTCGCACCGCCCGCATCCCGCACTAACACCGCGCGGTACGCCCCTACAGCGAATGCACTCACACTACTCAACTCGATGATTATTCAGGAACCCAATATAGATGTCTTTATTATGAAAAAACGTATATTCGTCAATTACTGTATGATTTTTTTATGTTCTCTATAAGTTGTAATATATTGAGCTCTAAAACGTTTTGGCCCTTAGCTGTAAGTTTAAGAGTTTGTTTTTTTTTTAATAAATAAATAAATAAATAAGCGCGGTGAGCGGCCCGTAGCGACAGTTCCGATCGAGATTTGGAAGTGAATTGATCAAAGTGATAAAGAAGCGATACCCAGTGATTAGTAAAGTGACTGTTTGTGTTATAGTGTTGTACCTAGTAATTCAGTGTTTTAGTGCTTTTGTTTAAGTGGTGTAATTCTGTTGTGCTGTTAGTTTCAAAGTTAATTTTATAGTGTAACCTGACTAATACAGTGTTCTTTTGGTGTTCAAGTGGACTTCATTATTTTATCCCGTACCCTAGCTTGTAACAATTTGGTGTCAGAAGTGGGATAAAATAATGCCGATTCTACCAAAGGACGACAGTATGGAGGGTGTCAGGACGAGACATCAACGACAGCAAGAAGTCGATGGAAGGCGTTTCGGAGGTTCCCCATCACAAGAACCTGGGCGGGTACCTCAGCCGGAGATGGAGTCAGCTGCTGGATCATCTGCAGAATCATCGACTGTGGCCCGATCTCCTGCTTCGTTTGATTTTGCTGCCTTAATGGCTATGATGGAAGACCAGGCACGTCTGCAAGCGGACCAAGTACGTCATCAAGAGGAGCAGGCTCGTCGGCAGGAGGAGCAACTCCGTCAGCTGGAAGCAGACCAGGCTCGTCGACAGGAGGAACAAGCTCACCTTCTGAAGGAACTACACGTGACTATTGGAAAAGACCTCAAAGAAGTGAAGGAGCAGGTGAAGCACCACGAGAATCGTATCTCAGAGGCCGAAACTCAGATCGCCGACGTGAAGAAAGCTCTGGGTGTACTAAAATCTGGCGACGGCAACGTGGCTCCTGTAGTAACTTCTACATCGGTTCGAGGTTTTAAGGTCCCACCCTTCGATGGAAGTTCTTCGTGGTCAGCGTACAAGATCCAGCTTGATGCTGTTGTTGAAGCAAATGGATGGACCAAGAAGCAAGCCATGACTGCACTTACACTAGGCCTTCGTGACCAGGCGCTCACCATCTTAGAAGCCCTGGGGAAGGAAGTCAGCTACGAGCAACTGCTGGAAGCTTTGGAGTCCCGATATGGCGACGCACACCTGGAGCACGTGTTCCGTGCTCAGCTAAAGGACAGAAGCCAACGGAGCACCGAGAACCTACAACAGTGGGCTTTGGAAATTGAAAAGCTGGTTCGGAAGGCGTATCAATCTTCACCTGCGCTCATTGATGGAATCTTGATCCAGGCGTTCGTCGATGGAATACGTGACCTGGAAGTACGAGCTACTGTGAGGCTTGGGCACCACGAGTCTCTGAAGAACGCCTTGGCCCATGCTTTGGAGGTAGAGGCCGTACGTCAGGACCATCGAGCGCACCGCGTCAGGGAAGTGGTGGCATCTCCTTCCAGTGACAGATTCAGCCGCCCTAAATTTAGTCCTCGATGCTACGAGTGTGGAGAAAAAGGTCACCTGAGGTCTAGCTGCCCAAAACGCACTTCGAGAGGGGAAGATCGGCCTCAAGGAGAACAGGGGGCTAGCGCCTCCGTCCAACAGCTACAGGAGTTTGATTTTCAAATTGAACATCGCAGTGGAAAATCTCACGGTAACGCGGATGCACTCTCTAGAAGACCTTGCCTGGAAAACTGTAAGCATTGTGTCAAACAGGAGTCCAAAGAAGCAGTACCCATAAGAATGCTGAGAACAGACCTTAGCGAGGAGTGGAAGGAAGCCCTGCAGCAAGCACAGCAGGAGGATAACGATCTCAAGCCAATTGTAGAACGGATCAAAGCTGGTAGCCCCAAACCTAAGTGGAGTGATGTTGCTGGAATGAGCACAACTACAAAAAGTTATTGGGCACAGTGGGACAGTCTGGTTGTCCATAATGGAGTATTGTGCCGTAAATGGGAAAATGCTCGAGGAGATCATTGTCACCTTCAAATGGTTGTCCCTAGGAACAAAATATCTGACGTTCTGAAGCTCTACCACGAGGGATGTTCGGGTGGTCATATGGGAATAAAAAGGACATTGTTAAAAATCCGCGAACGATTTTACTGGATCCATTGTCGAGATGATGTGGAGGACTGGTGCCGGAAATGTACGAGTTGTGCAGCCGTAAAAGGACCCCACACGCGCAGCAAATGAGCATTGAAGTTATACAATGTCGGAGCGCCGTGGGAACGTATAGCGCTGGACGTTGCTGGACCGTTTCCTGTTAGTGAAAACGGGAACAAATACTTCTTGGTAGTCATGGATTATTTTACAAAATGGCCGGAAGTTTTCGCAATTCCTAACCAAGAAGCTTCGACGGTAGCGGATAAATTAGTACACGAAGTTTTCTGTCGTTTTGGAGTACCTCTGGAAATTCACAGCGACCAAGGAAGGAATTTTGAGTCCCAGGTATTTCAGGAGACATGTCGTTTAATGGGCACTCATAAGACCAGAACCACCTCCTATCACCCACAATCGGACGGAATGGTAGAAAGGTTTAATCAGACGTTGGAACATTATCTGGCAAAAGTGGTGGAGACCAATCAAAAGGATTGGGACAAGTACATTCAGCCATTTCTGCTGTCATATCGAAGTGCAGTTCACGAGAGCACAAATGTCACCCCTGCCTTTGCGAACTTTGGACGTGAACTGCGATTACCTGCGGACTTGATAACTGGCATTCCACCTGATTCTCCACGCACAATAACAGATTATGCGAGCGACTTACGAAATAAAATGAACGACGTATATGAAAACATCCGACAATCTAGCCAACAAACGTCTGAAAAGATGAAGACCCGTTATGACAGAAAACTAAACAATTTGGGATTCAACGAAGGTTCACTGGTGTGGTTGCATAATCCAGTGCGGAAAAAAGGAAAGTCTCCCAAATTACAGCCCAAATGGGACGGACCGTACCGTGTTATGACCAGGATTAACGATGTCACTTATCGGATACAGAAGGGTCTGCGAGGAGCCCCTAAGATCGTTCATGTTGACCGTTTGGCGAGGTATTACGGGTCTGACAATGCTCGGGACGAGCATGTCTAAGGAGGGGGCAGTGTGACGTGCGCTGCTAGCTAACTACGGTATGCTAGCGCCATCTCTTATCAAATGGACGCACTACTCGTTCTACCGCCATCTAATATCGCGTAGAAAGAACTAGCACGCACGTAGCGGACGCCCCGCCCCTTATGGAACCGACTAGATCGGTCATTAACCGCGTTAGTAAGAGATAGCAAATGCGTTAGAAGGGGATAGCACGCGCTTAGAAAGGACGGGATTGTGCGCGCTTAGAAAGGACGGGATTGTGCGAGATCTTTCTGGAAGGATCGAGGTATCGTCTTAGGGGGATTTATAAGCGCGGTGAGCGGCCCGTAGCGACAGTTCCGATCGAGATTTGGAAGTGAATTGATCAAAGTGATAAAGAAGCGATACCCAGTGATTAGTAAAGTGACTGTTTGTGTTATAGTGTTGTACCTAGTAATTCAGTGTTTTAGTGCTTTTGTTTAAGTGGTGTAATTCTGTTGTGCTGTTAGTGTCAAAGTTAATTTTATAGTGTAACCTGACTAATACAGTGTTCTTTTGGTGTTCAAGTGGACTTCATTATTTTATCCCGTACCCTAGCTTGTAACAATATGAACAGCCATTTAAAGGGAAATAATATTGATGCATTTTTTCAGTTTTCTTGTTTTGGGACCTCTTGGGTGTGACTTGTTGAACTTATTGGCATTATTTGCCAAGATAAGGACCAAAGTAATACATTTTCAAGTGGCTGGGAAAAATAAGTAGACTGAGTAATGGAGTCCCATTTCAACCCTTTAGGTACAGAAACCTAAAACGAAAGTGGCACAATATGCAAATAAATTAATGATGCTAGCACTACTAGTTCCTACTGAGGTGTGCACACTCTAAGTAAACTTTTGTATCATTTCAGGTAACATCTGACTCTGTCATGCAGAATCTGAGGATCCCACAGTCTATGCCCATTTCACCAATCTTGTCTGTGACTCCTACACAGTTCTGGTCTATAAATTATAATTCAAACAATGGAAGAACTCTGTTACCCGTTAAGAAAGAACAAGTAGTTTTAAGAGAGTTAATAACTGAGAGTTTCTATTGTGATGTCTGCATTAAAAGCTTCACCACAAAACAGTCCCTAGTGCATCATCTAAGAATTCACACTGGAGAAAAGCCATATGCCTGTAACAGATGTGAGAAAACATTCTCAATTAAAAAATATTTGACCAAACATATGCGAATCCACACTGGAGAAAAGCCATATGCCTGTAACAGATGTGAGAAAACATTCTCACTAAAAGCTACTTTGATACAACACATGCGAATCCACACTGGAGAAAAGCCATATGCCTGTAACAGATGTGAGAAAACATTCTCACTAAAAGCTACTTTGATACAACACATGCGAATCCACACTGGAGAAAAGCCATATGCCTGTAACAGATGTGAGAAAAAATTCTCACTTAAACCTTCTTTGACACACCACATGCGAATCCACACTGGAGATAAGCCATATGCCTGTAACAGATGTGAAAAAACATTCTCAATTAAAAATTCTTTGACAAGACACATGCTAGTCCACACTGGAGAAAAGCCATATGCCTGTAACAGATGTGAGAAAACATTCTCAGATAAAAGTTATTTGACAAGACACATGCTAGTCCACACTGGAGAAAAACCTTATGCCTGTAACAGATGTAAGAAGATATTCTTAGTACAAAGATACTTGACCAATCATATGCGAGTCCACACTGGAGAAAAGCCATATGCCTGTAACAGATGTGAGAAAACATTCTCCTTAAAACCTGCTTTGATATATCACATGCGAATCCACACTGGAGAAAAGCCATATGCCTGTAACAGATGTGAGAAAAAATTCTCAGTAAAAGCTACTTTGACACAACACATGCGAATCCACACTGGAGAAAAGCCATATGCCTGTAACAGATGTGAGAAAAAATTCTCACTAAAATCTTCTTTGACACAACACATGCGAATCCACACTGCAGAAAAGCCATAAGCCTGTAACAGATGTGAGAAAACATTCTCACAAAAAATACACATGACAAATCACATAAAAATTCACACAAAGGAAAAGCTATTTTCCGGTGGAGAGCTGTGAACAAGATTGCCAAGAAGAGTGCGGTATTTCCTGGATTAGAATTGTGTAAAAATTGGACTAGGTTTGACCCCACGACCCCTCTTATTTTATAACATAATTATTTTTTAAATTCTCGTTAATACAAGATTATAACTGGTTGGTTGGTTGATTCTACTATGTGTTTTTTATTTATATGACCCTGTAGGTATATCTTTTAAAGTTCACGCAGTGTATGTGCACCTTATTTTGCCTGTGAACGTATCTAGTTTACTTTTTAGTGATAACATATAACAAAAATCAAAGAATAAGCATATTTTAGACGCAAGCGTAGCGGAAATGTTTAGGAACACTTCCTAACTGCTTGATTACTATTTGTACGGAAATACTTATCTAGTAAAGCAAATACAACGCACGAACAACGCATTAGTTATTTCACAGTATTTAAAACGAAATAAAAGTAAATGTTACGTCACTTCAGTAATTAAACAGCACCAAGAATCTTATTCTGAGGGTAAGGGTGGGTTTTACATTGCGTGATGAGCAAAAAAATTGCTTTAATAAAAAAAACAAAAATAAAACCATAATTTTCAACTTTAAATTCCTATTACAGTGGCGCTAATTTCCTACGACGAATTCTGGTGCGCCTAGGTTTTCAAGAGGCAGAGGACACCAGGATCTTCGGTGGTCGGGGTGCATGCAGTGGAGCAATAGCATTAAGGTGAATGTGGTGGCAGTTGTCGGTCGTACATACACACGACGCGCCAACATTACCACGAAGTCCTCAATGCTGGAGATCACGTCGTTTCTGACGTAGCGCCCTGCTCCTATACAAGCTTGGAGGACAATGTTCTGCTGTGTCTGCAGCTGCCTCTTGTTTGTAGTTGAACACAAGGCGTACCAGCCAGGTGCTGCATAAGTGAGCCACTAACGGATGTAGGTCTTAAAGACAACATCTTGGTCCTCAGTGGCAGCTACGAAAAGAGGACAGTACGTAGCATCGCTCCAGCGGTAGATCCACCGTATGGAGGTCTCCCACTTCAATTCCTGTTCTCGTAGATTTAGTGGTGCAAGTATTTTGCGCCGGCGAGAAAATAAAAGATCATCTGTAATCCACATTCATACAGGCACTACCACTCTATGTACAGCTAGTAGTGCGTTCTTGAACACATCGCGGCTGCATAAACATGAATGTAGTGACCCATTCACTTGATTGCCAAAAAATCACCTATACCCGATAGAAGTATTTGCAGATGTACTGTCCCGCGGCGGGAATCGAACCCTTTCTGCGTCTCAGGCGGGCTTTCACCCACTGCGCCGCAGAGGTCAAAGTGATGATGTCATCTTGTTCACTTTGCATTAGAATCTAATGATACTTTTCCAAAACATACCATTTATAGATTTTTTTTATTTTGATACTTATAAAATAATATGTGTAAGTATTAATTTCAACGCGACATAGAATCGACGTGTAACTTTGTTACCTTGTTAAACTGTTTATTTCGTAAACTAGCCGCTAGACTTTCAACTTATATAGTTTTAAAAAACTATATAATTTTTAAAAAGTTAAAACATAAATTGTTTTTTAAAACTTGTGGAAGTGTTTACTTAAATTAGCCGTTTGTTAAAATTTCAACTTATTTAACAGTGAACTTCCTATTTGTTAAATTGTTCACTTGTTAAATTTTCAACTTGTTGAATTGTTCACTTGTTAAATGATATAGTTGTTTAATTGTTCACTTGTTAAACTATCAAGTTGTTTAATCTTGTAAAACTGTCAACTTGTTTAATTGTTCACTTCCTAAACTGTCAACTTGTTGCATTGTACACAAGTTAAACTTTCAACTTGTTGAATTGTTCACTTGTTAAACTATCAAGGTTTTTATTTGTTCACTTCCGAAACTATCAAGTTGTTTAACTGTTCACTTGTTTAAATGTTTAACATTTGTTCACTGTTTTAAAGCGTCAAGTTTTTTTCCAGCGCACCTCTCAGCTCGCGAGTCGGGCGAACTGAGCACGGTGTTCGACGTCGGCGGCGTAGTGGGCGCTGTGCTGGCAGGGCTGCTATCAGACCGGAGTCAGTGCCCGGCGCTCGTGTGCATCGGGTTCTACACGCTGGCCGCGCCCTCTGTGAGTCAACACAGTTTACTTTTAAATTTTGCCGTGGTGTCGGTTCTCTGGTACACCAACTAAAATGTTTATAATTAGACTGATCTACTAATTATAGACATTATTTTTGTAAATACATAGGTACATTTTATATATACATAGAAAACATCCAGCCCCTAGATAAATATTCGCAGATCATACGAAAATTTGAACCGCGGCGGGGATCGATCCCGCAACCTTCCGCGTCTCCAACGGTCCTTCTTCCACTGCGGCGCAGAGGTATTATATATTAATGTGTGGTATATCATATGTTTCAGTTATTGGCGTATCAGCGCTGGGGGGCGTCTACCCCCCTCTACTCGTCATAACCGGCGTCCTTGTCAATGGACCGTACGCACTTATCACTACTGCAGTCAGTGATGAACTAGGTAACTCTTAGTTTATGTCATCGCTAAACTAGGTAACTCTTAATTTATGTCCTCGCTGTACTAAGTAACTCTTAGTTTATGTCCTCGATGAACTAGGTAACTCTTTATCTTTTATAAATACATATATATTTTACATAGAAAACATTCAGACCTGAGACAAATATTTACAGATAATGCAAACGTTTGTCGAACCCGGACATGGAATTGAATCCGCATCCTTCTGCGTCTCAGGCAGGCCTTACTTTGGGGCTAGATGATGCTGTGTGAAAATATCGAGCATTATTCATATTTGACGACCTCTGCGGCGCAGTGGGCGAAGGCCCGCCTGTGACGCAGGCTGCGGGTTCGAGTTCCGCCGCGGGGCAAATGTTTGTATGATCTGCAAATATTTGTCTCGGATCTGGGTGTTTTTTATGCATAATATGTATCTGTTTATTATATAATATGTATCTTATATGTATATATGTAATATGTATATTATAATATGTATCTGTTTATTGTATTATCAGTCATATAGTTCCCATAACACAAGCTCTGCGTAGTTTGGGGCTAGATGATGCTGTGTGAAAAATGTATAGCATTATTATTATTATCTAGATGGCGCTATATCATAATTTTGTCTATCTCATGTGCAGGCACGCACAGTAGCTTGGCGGGGAACTCGGCGGAGCTTGCTACAGTCATGCCAGCCATTATAGACGGCACCGGCAGCCTTGGTGAGTAAAACTTTCCCTCACGTTTATCAGACTTACCCTCGCGTTTATCAGACTTACCCTCCATTATGTTAGCCTTAGTTAGATAGTACTGTATTGAACACTAAATAATATTTCAGCTTAGATAAGAACTACAATACAAACTTTACATTACCCTCGCTTTTGTCACACTTGCCTTCGCGTCTTTCAGTATTCCTTACGTCGTCGGTCGTTCAGAAGTACGCACGCCCCTAGTACTTACCCTAACGTCTTTCAGACTGACCATCACGTCCGTTCACCCTCGCTTCTGTCAGACTTACCTCACGCCCGTCATTGTCAAAGTCCGTTGTGTTTCAGCACCACACTAAATCGTAATGAAGGATCATAATCAAGCAAGAGAGTGTTGCCCTATTTCTTATAGATTGGTCGCGCGCGAGGAATCGCCGTAAATTCACTTTGATATTTTTAATTTAAGCTGACGTTTCTACATGATCCTTGTGATTTCACATACTTGTAATAGAACTGAGGAGGCACATATTAATGGTATGTTTGGGCCTACAGTTATTTCTACTTGTGAGTGTCAACATTAATTTATAGAACGGCATCCCTAATAATATGGTAGAATTGTTTTCTAGAGTTGGCATCTCTCTCTTCCTGTTGAACCGCAATGGCGTCCGACATGTTTCAATAAAATGTAAAACTAATAAATTCATTCCATTGTTTCTTTGCTAAATAAACCCCAATAACACCCTTCAGGTTATGGGCCCAGCCGTAAGGCAATAAAATCAGTGTAAAACCAGTGATAAAAGTTAAAATAAAAAACAGAAAAATGGCATTGAAAATTGAAGACAGCGAGGTTGAAAAACTAACCTCTTCGAAAAATTACCACTTGTAGAAATTCGAACTAGAAATTTATATTAAAGCAAACGCGCTTGAAGAAGAGTTAAAAAGATCAACCACAGAAAAATCGGAAACATTAAATGCTCAAAAAGATGCTAAAGCCCAAAAATTGATAATCAGCTCAATTGATAGAAAGCTGAAAGCTCACATAATTGGCTGCAAAACGGCCGCCGATATGTATAAAAAACTATGTAGCATCTTCGAAGGCAATGAGGAAAGAAACAAGTCGGGCATCCTTCAAGAGTTCTTCAACTTTCAATATAAAATACAAATTCTTTATAACGGCATGGGAGTCGACCCAGGAAGAACATTAAAACTTGACTAATTTAACAAACCGGTTACTCATGGAAGAGACCAGACACAGCAGTGATAAAAAAGTTGAAGAACCAGTGGCCTACAAAGCAACACACAAAAAGATAAAATGCTTCAAATGTGGAAAAATTGGTCACATAAAAACAGATTGTAAGATGTGCAGTATTTGTAAAAAATACAATCACAGTGAGAAAGATTGTAAGAACAAAGACAAACAGTGCAATATTTGCAAGAAAACAAATCACAAAGAAGAAAATTGTTTCTTCCGGAAAAATAAAGTAACTGCATTTTTCACAAGTGATAACACACTTACAAAATTTGTTGTAGACTCAGGCAGCACTGTTCACATGACCAACAACCGCAACATGTTAGAGAGTTTTCATAAAAATAAAACAGAAGTGTCAGTTGCTGATAACAACACCATGACCTCCCAGGGTGTTGGAATAGTAAAAGGTACAAGTTGCACATTAGAAAAAACTTTGTTTGTTCCTGATCTGGCACAAAACATATTGTCTGTGAGTGCGATAACAAGTAAACAAGGATCTGTACTTTTCAGCGGAAACAAAGTAGAAATATTTAAAAACAAAGAACTTGTACTCTCGGGTGAAAAGAAAAATGGACTTTACTACATTGACATAAATGAAACCCATAATTCTGAAAAAATATCATTTCTGACAAAAGAAAAAGATTCAGCCCTAGAGTGGCACAGAAGGCTCGGACATCCAGGTCGAGGAATTTTAGAAACATTAACGAAAGTGGCAGATGGCATAAAAATAGAAGGAAAAGGAAAAATAGAAGAACAATGTGAAATATGCATAAAAGCAAAACAAGCCAAACTACCACATAACACAATAAGAAAAAGAGCTGAAAGAAAACTTGAAATAATAAACACAGATGTATGTGGACCCTTCGAAACTGAAACACATGATGGTAAACGATACTTTGTAACAATGATTGATGACTACAGTAACTTCACAAAAGTCTACATAATCAAACGAAAAAATCAAGTTCCGGAAATAATAAAAAACTATGTTGAAGAAACTGAACGTGAAAAGAAAGAGAAGGTATCCTGTATCAGATGTGACAATGGAGGCGAGTACTCAAATAATGATTTAAAGGATTGGTGTTTAAAGAAAGGTATAAAAATGGACTTCACAGTACCACATACACCACAATTAAACGGAAGATCAGAACGTTTGAACAGAACCATCCTAGAGAAAACAAGAGCACTATTGTTCAATAAAAAATTAAAAGAAGAAATGTGGGGTGAGGCTGTACGGTGTGCAGTTTATCTCATAAACAGATTGCCAAGTGAGGCACTACAGAAGAGAACACCATATGAAGTATGGAACGGAAAACGTCCTGATGTATCTAACATACAAGAATTTGGAACTTTTATGTATGCAAAACAGCTTGGCCATCTTAAAAAGTTGGAACCAAGAAGTAAAAGGCTCATGATGGTTGGATACACAAATAATAGCTATAGACTGTGGAATTCAGAAGAACGAAAAATTGAAATTGCAAGAGATGTAGTAACATTTAATAATGACGAAGAGCCACAAAGAATACGAATAACAACTGATGAGACAACAATAGATAAAAATGACAGCATAATATCATTTTCTGAAGAAGAATCAGAAGAAAAATTGTTCAGTGAAGAAGAACTGGATAATACTGAAACTGATAATATAGAAAGACATGAAGACAATATTGATATACAAGAAGAAAGAGAAAGCTCAGAAAGTGAAAACGAGCAAATAATATCAAAAAGAGTCATAAGACCACCAGTTAGGTTTAATGATTATGCTTTATTAACCTACAATGATGTAATTTCAGGTATAGAAAAAGAACATTGGGAGAAGGCAATAAATACTGAGAAGGAATCTCTTTTCATAAATAAAACTTGGGACCTGGTGAGTGTGCGAGAGGCACAGGGTAAGAAAGTTTTGAGTAATAAATGGGTTTTTCGAGTTAAAGACGATGGAACCTATAAAGCCAGGTTAGTAGTAAGAGGGTTTGAACAACAGGGTTTAGATTTTGATGAAATCTACAGTACAGTTGTAAGTCAGTCAGCACTGAAATCTTTGTTTGCTATAGCTGCTCACAATGATTTTGAATTAATGACTTTTGATGTTAAAACTGCATTTTTGTATGGTGAACTGACTGATGATGATGTTTATATGAAAATACCAGATGGTTATGAAAAGGAACCTAACAAAATATGTCGCCTAAATAAAGCATTGTATGGATTAAAACAAGCTCCTATAACATGGAATAAAAAGTTTACAGAAATAATGTCAAGCTTACGGCTTATCCCAACAAAGACTGATAGGTGTGTATTCACTAATCACAATAAAACTGTTATCATCGCTATTTATGTAGACGATGGATTAGCTATTGCCCAAGACAGGCAAACATTGTTAAAATTAATAGAATGTTTAAAGAAACAGTTTGAAATTAAAAATCTTTAAAATTCCGAAAAACTATGTTGGTCTGGAAATAATTAAAAATAGGGAAGGTATAAAATTAACTCAAACCATGAATACTGAAACCCTTCTTAAGAAATTTAACATGAATGATTGTAAATTTAGTCAAATTCCTGGTACACCTGCACCATATAAAACAGAGACAGATAACTTGTCTATTGACACAAAATTTCCATATAGAGAGCTAGTTGGAGGGTTATTGTACTTGTCAACTAGGACTAGACCAGACATTGCACATGCAGTACATGAAGCCAGTAAAAATTTAGAAAATCCAGATAGAACAGATGTTATAGCTGTAAAGAAAATATTAAGATATTTAGCTGGAACAAAAGATAAAGGTATTCATTTTAAAAAAGATTCTCAAGAGTTTATATTAAATGCATATTGTGATGCAGACTATGCCAACGATACTATGACAAGGCGTAGTACAACTGGTTATGTCATAATGTTATCAAATGGCCCAATTTCTTGGTGTTCTAAGAGACAGCCAATAGTGGCATTGTCTTCCACGGAAGCTGAATTTATAGCAGCAGCAGACTGTTGTAAAGAAATATTGTATCTAAATTCTTTTCTGAATGAACTGATATCATGTAAAGTAAAAACTGTACTAAATATTGTTACAAGCTAGGGTACGGGATAAAATAATGAAGTCCACTTGAACACCAAAAGAACACTATATTAGTCAGGTTACACTATAAAATTAACTTTGACACTAACAGCACAACAGAATTACACCACTTAAACAAAAGCACTAAAATACTGAATTACTAGGTACAACACTATAACACAAACAGTCACTTTACTAATCACTGGGTATCGCTTCTTTATCACTTTGATCAATTCACTTCCAAATCTCGATCGGAACTGTCGCTACGGGCCGCTCACCGCGCTTATAAATCCCCCTAAGACGATACCTCGATCCTTCCAGAAAGATCTCGCACAATCCCGTCCTTTCTAAGCGCGTGCTATCCCCTTCTAACGCATTTGCTATTTCTTACTAACGCGGTTAATGACCGATCTAGTCGGTTCCATAAGGGGCGGGGCGTCCGCTACGTGCGTGCTAGTTCTTTCTACGCGATATTAGATGGCGGTAGAACGAGTAGTGCGTCCATTTGATAAGAGATGGCGCTAGCATACCGTAGTTAGCTAGCAGCGCACGTCACAATATAGACAATCAAAGCTCAATTCAATTGATAAAAACCGGTTCATTCAATAAACGGTCAAAACATATTGATGTGAGATACCATTTTATTCATGAAAACTTTGTGAGAGGAAATATTATTGTAAAATATTGTCCTACTGATCAGCAAGTAGTGGATATACTAACAAAGCCATTGTTGAAGAATAAATTTGAAACTCATTGTAACAAACTGTTAAATAAGTAGGTGAAAGTTATACTTACCTTTGTTAAGTCAAGTCAAAAATAGTATCTAGTAGATGCTCAGTAAAATTATTTCATAAGGATAGGTATAAGAAAACAAAATAGTAATAAGATAAACATAAGTTAAATAATAGAAAAATAATAATTTTGTGAAAACTTAAGATTGATTTTTAAGTATGCTTAAAGGTGTATAAGTATAAGTTTCAATGATATTGTGAAAACTTCATAATGTGTAGTTACTAAAACATGTAAGTTTAGTTTTGAAAAATGTCATTTAGTTAGAAAAATAACATGTCTAAAATTGCTAGTTTATTAGTTTAAAATACTGAAAGCTTAGGGTAGCTAAAATGTTGCATTAGTGGCAAAAATGTTGCATTAGTAGCTAAAATGTTGCAAAACCATGAAATTTGTAAAAATGGTTAATTTTAAAAAATAGAACTAAGCATTTTGTAAAATTAGGAGAAGGTGTCAACATTAATTTATAGAACGGCATCCCTAATAATATGGTAGAATTGTTTTCTAGAGTTGGCATCTCTCTCTTCCTGGTGTTTCAATAAAATGTAAAACTAATAAATTCATTCCATTGTTTCTTTGCTAAATAAACCCCAATAACACCCTTCAGTGAGAAGGCAGAAGGGACGTCTTCAATTAATGGATTACCTTTTATGATGTGTGCATGCATGCAACGTGTAAAAACGTATTATAACTAAATTTTTCTTGAATGGATTTAGTGATTCAAAGTCAAAGTCAATAGGTTTTTATTCATTGAAATCCCACGGATCATATAGAAACGCCAACTTAAAAACTAGGTGAATTTAAAATGTTAAAGTCAATTTACTGCGATTCCTCGCGCGCGACCAAGCCTAGAAGAATCAGGCAACAAACTCTGCTTGGTTATTTTTTTGATGATCCTTCATTCAGCTTTAGTGTGGTGCCAATCGAACAAGGTGAACTCGTTTATAGAAAAAAGTACTAATCAATGAATTAAATCAAGTCTTAAAAGCACGAATGCACGAATGAATCAATATTTAAACGAATGAATGGACGAATGGATCTTATTATTGATGCATTGACTCCAGTTCTCGCG
Organism: Perizoma affinitatum; assembly: GCA_961405105.1. Classification (NCBI taxonomy): domain Eukaryota; kingdom Metazoa; phylum Arthropoda; class Insecta; order Lepidoptera; family Geometridae; genus Perizoma; species Perizoma affinitatum. The sequence continues at coordinate 984,540 of OY560207.1, forward strand.
AGATGGCGCGAATATTGAGCTCTTGAACAGGTAATTAAAGAATTCAATTTTTAGGTTATGCATTCAATTTTAGTTTTCTGAATTCAAAGTATGAAGTTTTGTATTAATTGAAATCACAAAGATCATATTCAATTTCCAGTTTATATGAATTAATGGAAGAGATCGCTTCTAGCGATAAGATCGTCCATTGTATTTATAGTTATATAATGTTTTTTATCTGGTGGACTACAATAAAGTATCTTCATGAATTCTTATTTTTTGTCCGATGTTGGCTGGCGTGGTGTCCAGCGCGGGATCCTGGTCCCACGTCTTCTACATGCTGATCCTATGCAACTTCTGCGCGCTGTTCCTGCTGCTGAGGTACCTACGTACCCTGCACCCGCATTCACTATTCGCGATCCACATTCACAATTCACGATCCACATTCACAATTCACGATCCACATTCACAATTCATGATTCACATTCACAATTCGCGATCCACATTCACAATTCATGATCCGCATTCACAATTCATGATTCACATTCACAATTCGCGATCCACATTCACAATTCATGATCCGCATTTACAATTCATGAGCAACATTCACAATTCGCGATCCACATTCACAATTCATGATCCGCATTTACAATTCGCGATCCACATTCACAATTCGCGATCCACATTCACAATTCATGATCCGCATTTACAATTCATGAGCAACATTCACAATTCGCGATCCACATTCACAATTCATGATCCGCATTTACAATTCGCGATCCGCATTCACAATTCGCGATCCACATTCACAATTCATGATCTGCATTCACTATTCGCGATCCGCATTCACAATACACGATCCGCATTCACAATTCGCGATCCACATTCACAATTCATGATCCACATTCACAATTCATGATCCGCATTCAAAATTCATGATCCGCATTCACAATTCACGACCCACATTCACAATTCGTGATCCGCATTCACAGATACGCAACCCCTATACGACCACTTCGGTGATCTCGGTGCTGTGGCCGAGTAGCCGGCTGAAACGCAAGAGATGCGGGTTCGATACCCGCTATTTAGTTTTTATCTTGAACCCAGATTCACGATATAACGCATTCCCATTTCTCAGCCCGCATTCCACAAATTGTGAGCGGCATTTATGTAAAGTTTTCAATTTACAGGATAGCGTTGGCGGAAGTCGCTAAACTTAGACAAGAGAGTCGCATCGCATCGCCGCCTCGCGTCAGGATAGAATAATTAATTTATATATCACTATAGCCACCGCCCACGAAAAAACATTTCACTTTACAAAATGATCTTTTCGCAAACATTTCTTGATTAATTAGTTCGAGAACTGTCCAGAATGCCATTCCAATCGGTTCAGCCGTGACAGATATTTAGCATCAAGCAAAAGTTTGTACTTTTCCATTTAGTATTTTTTTTTAAGTTAGTTAATTTTAAAGTTAAAAAAACAACACCTATTTAATGCATTAATGTTCTTTATAGTTATAGTTGTTAACAATATAATTAACTTTGAAAAAGTGCAGACGTTCTAGTTTCACACTGGTCAGGAATGTTTCCTATATATGGCGTCCAAGAGCCCTAGTTCAATAGAAAGCGTCACTCGATCCATGGCGGACTTGGTCAGCGTATCGCCGATTAGAGGCGAAGATGCGAGATCGAGTCTAGCGGGAATCGAAATTTATGGCATTTAATTTAATTTTATACCTATTTTATTTCATACTAGCTACTGCCCACGACTTCTTCCGCGAAGCCGATGAAAAGCAGCTCTTCCTATCAAAACGTTCGTTAGAAACGCATTCGCTCCACCGCTTTTTTCCTCGACTTACGGTCGGATGGTTATATTTTCAGCATTGAGTTTGCTGGCCGTTTATTTTATTAAATCGTTTTTTGTAAATGCTTTTAGACGACCTCTGTGGCGCAGTGGGCGTAGGCTCGCCTGAGTCGCAGAAGGTTGCGGGTTCGATTCAAATGTTTGTATTTGCAAATATTTGTCTCAGGTCTGGGGTTTTTCTATGTATAATATGTATGTATTTACAAGAAAAAATGTAGTATATCAGTCATGTAGTTCCCAAAATACAAGCTCTGCTTAGTTTGGGACTAGATGCTGTGTAAAAAATGTCCAGCATTATTTTATTTTTTACTTGCATAATTTAACAAAAAAAAAATATCTCGTTACTTTATCCGTTTTGGATCTACTTTGGATCTACTACAGTGTATCCAACAGATGTTGGATACACTGAAATCTTCCTCGGCAAGTGAAAACCGCATTTAAAACTGTCCAGTAAAACTAGAATTAGTCATAGACAGAGATATATCTACTATCTATATCATCTATACTTTGTTATTTTGTTTGAACGCGCTAATCTCTGGAACTTCCAGTTTGATTTGAAAAAAACTTTTGCTATTTGATAGAGCCCATACGGTTTTGAATGTCGCGTAGTACAGCTATCGGGGAAGAATTATGTGTTTTAATCACCTTTTGACGACCTTCTTGGCGCGGTGGTCGAGTAGCCAGCTGATGCGGGTTTGTATGTTCTGCAATATTTAGTACTTACATAATTCCTGATAACCATGATAAATGTATCGTGGATCCTAAGTTCAATGGAATTTAGGACTATGTACGCGTCTTTATTTAAACAATGTAAATAAAGAGAATCTACGCAGACAAAGCCGCGGGCAGATGTTAGCTATTTGATATACCGTTCAACTTAATGTTCCTTATTTTTATTTGATTTTATTTCTGTAACATTCACTGCTTACCCCCTTGAAACGGTATTATGTAGCTTTGCTTAAAACCTTCCAGTATTTTATAATAAATGACGAAATATAAAAAAAACTATTGAATTTAAATTTGATGGCGTCAATGGCGCTGCGGGCGAGTAGTCAGCTCCGATGCAAGAGGTACGGGTTCGATTCTCGCTGCGGGACAAATGCTTGCATGTTTTGTAGATATTTCTGCCGGGTCTGGGCGTTGTGGTAGCATGGTGCTCGTAGATACTGATAACCACGACACAGGAGATCCTAGTGCGGGTATCCTGTCCTCAGGACTTTTAGGATTTTTATTTATATAAGTGACTCTTAACTTGTGTCGAATTCGTATTATAATATTGTGTTAAGTGTTCCTTATGATGAAAAGAACCCTTTAAGTTACCCCATTAGATCTAATTTTCTGACAAATTCTTTTGTAAAAGTATTGTGAATGTATAAAAAATATATATAGTTATAAATAAAACGAAATTATAATACGTTTATTATTTTAATTATAAATACTAAGATCCTATGAATATAAACTAGCTTCTGTGTATGTTTTTGCTCAAAAACTGCATAAAAATTATTAATACACAGATTTGGTTTATTCCCGTCGACCCCCGATCTTCGGACCATCGGGGATTTGGAAATAAAGATGGCGTACAAGTATACGTGAAATTTTGAGAATAATGTAACATAGCCTTTTTATCCAGGTGAAGGTTAAGGAAACATTACATAAACAAGCATTATATAACTACATTTAAAACTTAACTTAAAACATATTAACATAGTTACTGTACATAGAGGCAAGTGGATCAGATGGATCAGCTCGGTGGAATATCTTTTAAGGCTACAATTAAAACTCGTGGTAAGGTTGCCTTGAAGTAAAATTGCATATTTTTTATTTGACACAACTAAACTGGCAAACGGCCCATCGGTTGGTAAGTGGTTACTGTAACCTATGAACACTTGCAACACCAGAGGTATCCTTCGCGCGTTGCCGACCCTGAGACGTAAAAGATGAAAAGTCTTGTGTGCCTGTAATTTCACTGGCACCCATACCTTTGGAACCAGAACACAGAACACAGCAATGAGAGCTTTACGGCTTGGCTTTATAGGTATGGTTGAATTACTTTCCCGGATAAGCTTTTTCATTAGGGGCTTTGGTTATGGGAACTACTTTACTGATATACAACATCCCAATGAAATAACGCATAACCTGAAAATAGTCTAGATTTGTTCAAAATCGAGATTATAGTTGTTGTAACTACTTTTTAAGGTAGATTTTTTTTTAATCACTACAACATAAATACTATTTTTTTCAATAATTATAAACAAACCCTTATCAAAATATATATTATAATAAAAATCTGTTGGGGAATCTGAGTTGTTGCATTATTTCATTAAGACCCTGTAGGTACTACTAATATATATTTTTTTTTTGTAAATACATACACATTATGCATAGACAACGCCGTCTATCATCTAACTATGTTAATCTTAAGCCCTCCCCAGTGGTATTATGAATGATAGCGAGTCCCCCACAGGGCCCCATGACACCCTCTGTGTCTGGTACACAGTGATCCAGGCCACGAACAATGCCGCCCACACCGCAGCCCCTATCCCTGACATCAAAACATCTGGAAAAAATAAAATATAAAGCGAAATTAATAACAATTTCCGTAAGACCCAAACAATTTACAAAAAACATAAGACAAAAAAATAAGCAACAAAATAAAGAATATAACAACAAACTCTTGTTATAACTTACATTTCTTTATTTCCTTCTGTTCATCAAACGGAGGCTTCACAAAGGCTTCTTTGAAGAACCAAACTGCATTCACTGCCCAAAGAAATGGCAGCAGTGCACAGCCCCCTGAAACAAGTAACAGTCTTGCATAATCTTGGCCCCAAGATTCGTGTCGTAGCAGGAACTACAAGTTCCTACCAAAATATTACTTTCGGCAATTATGACAACATTATTATAAAAATCAAGCTTCGTATCAGGATTTTCCAGTGCAACATCCAGTAACACTGATATACACAAGCATAAACCTAATAATGTTTATATCTGTTTTTTTATACAAAGAGTGTGCACGGTGTCCTTTCATGCACAGTTAACATAAACTGTGGAACTGTTGCATGGTTGGTGTTATTCTATAGATATAAAGATTACCTACACACTAAAAGCGCTTCTCGCTAAACGATCACTACACCCGAGTGTATGTGAGAATTATTGCGTTTCTTGCTTTTTGGGTACGTACATAATGAAATAACATTTGCAGAGATGCTTACCTTTGAAATAATATTTACAGAGATGCAACTTTTTGTCGTTGGGCAATCTATTTAGATCCATCTCTTGTTTGTTTGGTTAGGTAATTTGTTTGCAAATTAAGAAAGTTTTATTAGAAAATGAGAAATATCGAGTTGATACATCTAGTAGGTAGTCTGTGTTACTATTCGTACGGAAAGACTACTTCACTTACTAATTTACAATTTAGTGGTTATTTGCTTTACGACCACAGACTAATTGCAGGATATGCCATCTTTACGAAACTGGAGAATATCTTAAAATCTAAAATCCTTCCCACGAGACTGCTCAATTTGATTTGGGGGAAATCAGGAAAAAAATCCTAAAAATCTCCACGTGGGGGATTTCCGAAAAAAAACAATATTTTTGTGTGAGTATGTCTCTTCACATCATACAGGCATAAGGCTTTTCACCATCTTATCTGAAGGAGCGTTTTGAATTCTACACTACGCGCATGACTGAAACCTTCGCTCTTCCGAAGCTTCATACTCCATTATTCACAATTTTATAGTAATTCCTTTACAGTGCGAGCTGTACGACTATGGAACGCCCTATTTCTTTCTATAAGATCATCAAACTCGTTCGTTTTTTTTAAAGTTATGCTTTACAACCATTTCCTTTCCAAGTCTCAGAGCTGCTAATTAATCGTTTATCATAATAATACATACTTATTATCTCATATTTCTATTAGTTCGATGTATATTAAATAGGATATGTATATAAGTTATTTTTGAAGATATTTATTATACATTTTATATTTTTTTTATAGGTTTACTCGTACACCGCCGTCATTTGATTACATTTTATCCTGTCCATCTAAAGGTTGTCTGGAAGAGATCACTTTTACTTGTATCTTTTTTTTCCAATTCCTAGTTTTTTGTATTTTGCTTTGGTGTGCAATAAAGAGTTTATCTATCTATATTTTCACCAGTGTGGATTCGCATGGTTTTATCTTATTTCTTTTGTCATAAAAAGATTTATTACATTTGGTTTACTGCAGAGTGAATTCTTAGATAACCCACCAGGAACTGTTTTGCGGTGAAGCTAGAAACTCTCAGTTTTATTGTCAGTCTCACTGTTCAGTTCCATTGATTGTTCCATAATATTCAAAGTACCACCAACTCCAACATCAACTACTTTTAAAATCATCTCATTTGCAATCAACTTCACATTTCAAGTCATTGTTTTTTATTTTACAAGTTCTTTGGTTAACGGGTAACATAGTTCTTCCATTGTTTAAATAATCATTTATAGACCAGAACTGTGTAGGAGTCACAGACAAGATTTGGGAAGCGGGCATATACTGTTTGATCCTCAGATTTAGCATGACAGAATCAGTTGTTTTCATGTGCGAGTACTATCATGGGGCAAGTGTTGTGTTGTCATAGTATTTTACGCTATAAATAATTTAAAAGATAAGTTATTTATGTCGATTTTTGTCAGAGAAACATCAAAAGGATTTTTCAGGCCAACATTTACTTATTGTTTACATTATTTATCAATGGCAACTCATGGTTGAACATATTATTACTTGCTCAGTGCAAACGAGGCTCGTCCTCGTCAAGGGACAACTTTGCATCGACCAACGAGCTTCGGTACCTCGGCATCGAGATCGAAAGGTCGTTGAGAATGAAACCGCAGGCGAATCGCGCTATACAACAGGCGAACGCCGCCCGTGCCCAGCTCCGAACTGTCCTGTCCTCGAAACTCACGCTGAGGACCAAAGTGAGGATCTACAAAACATACATCCGGTCCCGGTTAACCTACGCAGCACGGGCGTGGTACGCGCTGCTGTCTAGGGAAAACAAGCGAAGATTGCAATCATCCCGTGATCGCCCGTGACGTGCAGATCCAGACAATAGAGAACTTCGTGGTGCAAACAGCGCGTCGAATGTTCGACAGCGCAGACAACTGCCGCCACACCCACCTGAACACCCTTGCCCCTCTGCACGCTAGGCCCCCAGACCACCAAGGACCGTGGCGACCACAGCCCCTTGACATCGGCGCGACGAACTCCGCAGCCGAACACCAAAATGACAGCCAACGCTAAAGCCAAGATGGCAGCGTACCGCCGCTTAGCGGCCACACCCACTGTCCCAGGGCTGCGAGTTGAAGCCAGGGTAATGAAATTGGTCGAGGCCCTTACCTAAGCCCCCCCTAGGGGGAAGAGTTAGACGACCATAGTAGTAGACCAATGAGCGTCAAGAATAGCGGTTCTGTACGGAGCGTATTGCACGACCTTGGATATCACCCAGATAATTTAAACCAAATGGTTTGTAACCTGGTTGGCTGAAGGTAAACTTTCTAGGGGTGTGTTTCCATGGACGTGTACAATCTATAAAACCCTTGTTCAATTAATAAACTACAATAATCTGTAATTATAAAAAAACTAGCCTCTGCCCACGGCTTCGCCCGCATGGCAACCGGATAAAAAGTAGCCTATGTGTTATTCTGATGTAATAGCTATATTACAGTACAGTTTCATCAAAATCCGTTCTATAGTTTTTGCGTTAAAGAGTAACCACAGAGTACTTTTTAACATAAGGGAAAGAGTACAAACTTTTCGTTTATAATAGTAGTAGGATATGCTAGTGTATACTCCAACCTGTGTAATTATTTCATGTTTTTTTTACCTGCATTATATTTTATTAGACGCCCATTTATAACTGTCTGTTTAACTAACCAAACTTATATTTAATTTCATCAGCTACCTCTAATATCAAAATAGCTGTTACCTATTCTGCTATTATGTTCAAGTAGAACGTACAACCGATTGCCATTAAAAAAACACCACAGAGTACTTTTAAAAAGAAAATGTAAAGATACGTTATCATATTTTTTTTTTACCTTTATTATAAATATATAGCAGAATAGCTGTTTCCTATTCTGCTAGTAGAACGAACAACCCAATTGCCATTTATAAAACACCACAGAATACTTTTAAAAAGAGAATGTAAAGCTATGCTATATATAAATAATAATTGCTAAGAAGCGATGTTTTGTTTATAGTGGGTATGTGATAAAGGCATTGGAGGTTTTGTTCATCGTTCACCGTCACGACAAGTCGTGAATTAGTAATAGTGCTGAAAAGTTCAAGAAAGTGAACTGCAACTGCATGCTAGGAGCCACATTCAGGTACTACCTAATTATCTGGGGACGTCACAAGCTTCTCGAAGAGTCAAATTTACATCTTGAGCAAGAACGCAAAGTGAATCCGGGATGTGTCCTCCTGTGTGCCGAGTGTGCCTCGCCAGCGATGTCGGGATGCACAGCATTGAGCACATGCAGCTGCGGGGAATATACGAAACGCTCACCAGTACCAAGGTGAGTATACACTTATTATTTTATACTATTCTGTCATTAGTTTAGTTTGTTAGTCTATCTAAACATATAGTAGTAAGTTTTAGTTTGTAAGTCTGGGCAAAGTTGGAACATCATAACTGTGCATAGACAGATACCTACCTACATGAATAGCAATAATTCCATCTAGTGTGTTGCGAGTTTATTGGCTTAGTTCGGAAACATTCATGTTATTAACATTTGTTTCAGTTCGACCCAGAGGACGGAAAGCCAAACACAATATGCTACATGTGTTACTGGCAGTTGCACAGATGCCGTTCACTCTTCGATACAGCTCGCAGATCAAGAGGAATACTTAGTGATCTATTGCAGACACCAATACAGGTAGGATAACAATATTTAAAATCCTTCAAAATGATTAAATGTGCATAGAAGGTGCCTCTGCAAAGTGCACTTAGTATAAATTCTGGTTTATTCACCATTTACCAATCACTAAGTACCCCATTTTATACTAAACTTGGCTATTTACCATGCTGAGTGACCAATAAAATACAGGCTATATGCAAGTTGGATTCATGCACAATGGGTTCCGTACTGCTGCACAATATGAACAGTCATTTAAAGGGAAATAATATTGATGCATTTTTTTCAGTTTTCTTGTTTTGGGACCTCTTGGGTGTGACTTGTTGAACTTATTGGCATTATTTGCCAAGATAAGGACCAAAGTAATACATTTTCAAGTGGCTGGGAAAAATAAGTAGACTGAGTAATGGAGTCCCATTTCAACCCTTTAGGTACAGAAACCTAAAACGAAAGTGGCACAATATGCAAATAAATTAATGATGCTAGCACTACTAGTTCCTACTGAGGTGTGCACACTCTAAGTAAACTTTTGTATCATTTCAGGTAACATCTGACTCTGTCATGCAGAATCTGAGGATCCCACAGTCTATGCCCATTTCACCAATCTTGTCTGTGACTCCTACACAGTTCTGGTCTATAAATTATAATTCAAACAATGGAAGAACTCTGTTACCCGTTAAGAAAGAACAAGTAGTTTTAAGAGAGTTAATAACTGAGAGTTTCTATTGTGATGTCTGCATTAAAAGCTTCACCACAAAACAGTCCCTAGTGCATCATCTAAGAATTCACACTGGAGAAAAGCCATATGCCTGTAACAGATGTGAGAAAACATTCTCAATTAAAAATTGTTTGACACGACACATGCAAGTCCACACCAGTGAAAAACCTTATGCCTGTAACAGATGTGAGAAAACATTCTCAATTAAAAAATATTTGACCAATCATATGCGAGTCCACACTGGAGAAAAGCCATATGCCTGTAACAGATGTGAGAAAACATTCTCACTAAAAGCTACTTTGATACAACACATGCGAATCCACACTGGAGAAAAGCCATATGCCTGTAACAGATGTGAGAAAAAATTCTCACTTAAACCTTCTTTGACACACCACATGCGAATCCACACTGGAGATAAGCCATATGCCTGTAACAGATGTGAAAAAACATTCTCAATTAAAAATTCTTTGACAAGACACATGCTAGTCCACACTGGAGAAAAACCATATGCCTGTAACAGATGTGAGAAAACATTCTCAGATAAAAGTTCTTTGACAAGACACATGCTAGTCCACACTGGAGAAAAACCTTATGCCTGTAACAGATGTAAGAAGATATTCTTAGTACAAAGATACTTGACCAAACATATGCTAGTCCACACTGGAGAAAAGCCATATGCCTGTAACAGATGTGAGAAAACATTTTCACTAAAAGATACTTTGACACGACACATGCGAATCCACACTGGAGAAAAGCCATATGCCTGTAACAGATGTGAGAAAACATTCTCAGATAAAAGTTCTTTGACAAGACACATGCTAGTCCACACTGGAGAAAAACCTTATGCCTGTAACAGATGTAAGAAGATATTCTTAGTACAAAGATACTTGACCAATCATATGCGAGTCCACACTGGAGAAAAGCCATATGCCTGTAACAGATGTGAGAAAACATTCTCCTTAAAACCTGCTTTGATATATCACATGCGAATCCACACTGGAGAAAAGCCATATGCCTGTAACAGATGTGAGAAAAAATTCTCACTAAAATCTTCTTTGACACAACACATTCGAATCCACACTGGAGAAAAGCCATATGCCTGTAACAGATGTGAGAAAACATTCTCACAAAAAATACACATGACAAATCACATAAAAATTCACACAAAGGAAAAGCTATTTTCCGGTGGAGAGCTGTGAACAAGATTGCCAAGAAGAGTGCGGTATTTCCTGGATTAGAATTGTGTAAAAATTGGACTAGGTTTGACCCCACGACCCCTCTTATTTTATAACATAATTATTTTTTAAATTCTTGTTAATACAAGATTATAACTGGTTGGTTGTATTTATATGACCCTGTAGGTATATCTTTTAAAGTTCACGCAGTGTATGTGCACCTTATTTTGCCTGTGAACGTACCTATCTAGTTTACTTTTTAGTGATAACATATAACAAAAATCAAAGAATAAGCATATTTTAGACGATGTTTTTTTTTAACTTCGAAACATTAAACCATTGATGTTTTTATACGTCACAGATACTATAATACCCTACCCTACGTACAGAATGAAGGGTGTTATTGGGGTTTATTTAGCAAAGAAACAATGGAATGAATTTATTAGTTTTACATTTTATTGAAACATGTCGGACGCCATTGCGGTTCACCAGGAAGAGAGAGATGCCAACTCTAGAAAACAATTCTACCATATTATTAGGGATGCCGTTCTATAAATTAATGTTGACACCTCCTAATTTTACAAAATGCTTAGTTCTATTTTTTAAAATTAACCATTTTTACAAATTTCATGGTTTTGCAACATTTTAGCTACTAATGCAACATTTTTGCCACTAATGCAACATTTTAGCTACCCTAGGCTTTCATTATTTTAAACTAATAAACTAGCAATTTTAGACATGTTATTTTTCTAACTAAATGACATTTTTCAAAACTAAACTTACATGTTTTAGTAACTACACATTATGAAGTTTTCACAATATCATTGAAACTTATACTTAAACACCTTTTTGTTATTTACAAAAAACAAACAAACTCACCAAAATTATTATTTTTCTATTATTAAACTTATGTTTACCTTATTACTATTTTGTTTTCTTATACCTATCCTTATGAAATAATTTTACTGAGCATCTACTAGATACTATTTTTGACTTGACTTAACAAAGGTAAGTATAACTTTCACCTACTTATTTAACAGTTTGTTACAATGAGTTTCAAATTTATTTTTCAACAATGGCTTTGTTAGTATATCCGCTACTTGCTGATCAGTAAGACAATATTTCCTCTCACAAAGTTTTCATGAATAAAATGGTATCTCACATCAATATGTTTTGACCGTTTATTGAATGAACCGGTTTTTATCAATTGAATTGAGCTTTGATTGTCTATATTTAGTACAGTTTTTACTTTACATGATATCAGTTCATTCAGAAAAGAATTTAGATACAATATTTCTTTACAACAGTCTGCTGCTGCTATAATTTCAGCTTCCGTGGAAGACAATGCCACTATTGGCTGTCTTTTAGAACACCACGAAATTGGGCCATTTGATAACATTATGACATAACCAGTTGTACTACGCCTTGTCATAGTATCGTTGGCATAGTCTGCATCACAATATGCATTTAATATAAACTCTTGAGAATCTTTTTTAAAATGAATAAGTACCTTTATCTTTTGTTCCAGCTAAATATCTTAATATTTTCTTTACAGCTATAACATCTGTTCTATCTGGATTTTCTAAATTTTTACTGGCTTCATGTACTGCATGTGCAATGTCTGGTCTAGTCCTAGTTGACAAGTACAATAACCCTCCAACTAGCTCTCTATATGGAAATTTTGTGTCAATAGACAAGTTATCTGTCTCTGTTTTATATGGTGCATGTATCATTCATGTTAAATTTCTTAAGAAGGGTTTCAGTATACATGTTTTGAGTTAATTTATACCTTCCCTATTTTTAATTATTTCCAGACCAACATAGTTTTTCGGAATTTTAAAGATTTTAATAATTCTAATAATTTTAACAGTGTTTGCCTGTCTTGGGCAATAGCTAATCCATCGTCTACATAAATAGCGATGATAACAGTTTTATTGTGATTAGTGAATACACACCTATCAGTCTTTGTTGGGATAAGCCCTAAGCTTGACATTATTTCTGTAAACTTTTTATTCCATGTTATAGGAGCCTGTTTTAATCCATACAATGCTTTATTTAGGCGACATATTTTGTTAGGTTCCTTTTCATAATCATCTGGTATTTTCATATAAACATCATCATCAGTCAGTTCACCATACAAAAATGCAGTTTTAACATCAAAGGTCATTAATTCAAAATCATTGTGAGCAGCTATAGCAAACAAAGATTTCAGTGCTGACTGACTTACAACTGGACTGTAGATTTCATCAAAATCTAAACCCTGTTGTTCAAAACCCTCTTACTACTAACGTGGCTTTATAGGTTCCATCGTCTTTAACTCGAAAAACCCATTTATTACTCAAAACTTTCTTACCCTGTGCCTCTCGCACACTCACCAGGTCCCAAGTTTTATTTATGAAAAGAGATTCCTTCTCAGTATTTATTGCCTTCTCCCAATGTTCTTTTTCTATACCTGAAATTACATCATTGTAGGTTAATAAAGCATAATCATTAAACCTAACTGGTGGTCTTATGACTCTTTTTGATATTATTTGCTCGTTTTCACTTTCTGAGCTTTCTCTTTCTTCTTGTATATCAATATTGTCTTCATGTCTTTCTATATTATCAGTTTCAGTATTATCCAGTTCTTCTTCACTGAACAATTTTTCTTCTGATTCTTCTTCAGAAAATGATATTATGCTGTCATTTTTATCTATTGTTGTCTCATCAGTTGTTATTCGTATTCTTTGTGGCTCTTCGTCATTATTAAATGTTACTACATCTCTTGCAATTTCAATTTTTCGTTCTTCTGAATTCCACAGTCTATAGCTATTATTTGTGTATCCAACCATCATGAGCCTTTTACTTCTTGGTTCCAACTTTTTAAGATGTCCAAGCTGTTTTGCATACATAAAAGTTATCAGGATGTTTTCCGTTCCATACTTCATATGGTGTTCTCTTCTGTAGTGCCTCACTTGGCAATCTGTTTATGAGATAAACTGCACACAGTACAGCCTCACCCCACATTTCTTCTTTTATATTTTTATTGAACAATAGTGCTCTTGTTTTCTCTAGGATGGTTCTGTTCAAACGTTCTGATCTTCCGTTTAATTGTGGTGTATGTGGTACTGTGAAGTCCATTTTTATACCTTTCTTTAAACACCAATCCTTTAAATCATTATTTGAGTACTCGCCTCCATTGTCACATCTGATACAGGATACCTTCTCTTTCTTTTCACGTTCAGTTTCTTCAACATAGTTTTTTATTATTTCCGGAACTTGATTTTTTCGTTTGATTATGTAGACTTTTGTGAAGTTACTGTAGTCATCAATCAATGTTACAAAGTATTGTTTACCATCATGTGTTTCAGTTTTGAAGGGTCCAAAAACATCTGTGTTTATTATTTCAAGTTTTCTTTCAGCTCTTTTTCTTATTGTGTTATGTGGTAGTTTGGCTTGTTTTGCTTTAATGCATATTTCACATTGTTCTTCTATTTTTCCTTTTCCTTCTATTTTTATGCCATCTGCCACTTTCGTTAATGTTTCTAAAATTCCTCGACCTGGATGTCCGAGCCTTCTGTGCCACTCTAGGGCTGAATCTTTTTCTTTTGTCAGAAATGATATTTTTTCAGAATTATGGGTTTCATTTATGTTAATGTAGTAAAGTCCATTTTTCTTTTCACCCGAGAGTACAAGTTCTTTGTTTTTAAATATTTCTACTTTGTTTCCGCTGAAAAGTACAGATCCTTGTTTACTTGTTATCGCACTCACAGACAATATGTTTTGTGCCAGATCAGGAACAAACAAAGTTTTTTTCTAATGTGCAACTTGTACCTTTTACTATTCCAACACCCTGGGAGGTCATGGTGTTGTTATCAGCAACTGACATTTCTGTTTTATTTTTATGAAAACTCTCTAACATGTTGCGGTTGTTGGTCATGTGAACAGTGCTGCCTGAGTCTACAACAAATTTTGTAAGTGTGTTATCACTTGTGAAAAATGCAGTTACTTTATTTTTCCGGAAGAAACAATTTTCTTCTTTGTGGTTTGTTTTCTTGCAAATATTGCACTGTTTGTCTTTGTTCTTACAATCTTTCTCACTGTGATTGTATTTTTTACAAATACTGCACATCTTACAATCTGTTTTTATGTGACCAATTTTTCCACATTTGAAGCATTTTATCTTTTTGTGTGTTGCTTTGTAGGCCACTGGTTCTTCAACTTTTTTATCACTGCTGTGTCTGGTCTCTTCCATGAGTAACCGGTTTGTTAAATTAGTCAAGTTTTTATGTTCTTCCTGGGTCGACTCCCATGCCGTTATAAAGAATTTGTATTTTTCTGGTAAACAGGTAAGTATTTTTGACATTACTAGCTCGTCATCAACCTTCTGACCAAGGTTGTTCAATCTCATTGCCAGATTTTCGATTTCAGTTATAAGTTGAGTCATTGTCTGATTTTTATATTGAAAGTTGAAGAACTCTTGAAGGATGCCCGACTTGTTTCTTTCCTCATTGCCTTCGAAGATGCTACATAATAGGTAGCATATAGTTACTATATTTAATTACCAAACAACTGAATAGGAAGGTAGGTAGCCTAAATTAAGGATGTCTTTATAGGTTAGGAATATATATTTAAGTAGGTAGTTATAGGATTTGTCTCATAGTTCCTTAAAAGAACAAGGATTATTACGGTTCTCATGATGTTAGGATCCTACCTAGATCACTAGACGATTCACGTGGCCAATTTTACGTATCACAATAAACCAACAGTTAGAATATCTCCATTTTCAGGTTACCAAAAGTAGGTAGTAATAAGTAAGTAGTATTGGAGTAAGTAGGTAGAGGAGAGGCGTTACAGTATAGTATACCGAGAGGTTTCACGAGTGAGGGTACAACTGTGTGCCTTAGAGTCGGGATATTAGTATTAGTCTTATTAGTATAGTATTATATTAGTTTAAGTAGGTAAGTGGGGGGGTGGTACAATCCTTGGGGCTATGAAGTGTGGTGAAGCTCCTTTAAATTTGCGTAGGCAGTTTCTTTCTGATAGGTTCTTCTTTAAATTAATCCAGTCATCTAATCATCCCCTTCTTCCTAAATTAAATCTTCTTCTACATTTGTTTCGTAGTTCTGATAAAATTCCATGTATTCTTCATAGTCTTAAGAAAATTTCTCAACTTCCAAACCCTGTTATTCAGTTTCCCTCTTATCCACTTTACCTCACTCCTTATGACGCTTTATTTTATCAACCCAATATTATTTTAGACTTTGGTATATACAAGGAGTCCACTAATGCTCGTCAAGTTCTTAACGAGCAGATAGACTCCCTACGTAATGGTTGGCATACATTATTCACAGATGCATCTAAACTATCCGAGAGAGATGTTGCTGGTGTAGCGGTATGGATTCCCCTTACAAAAATTTGTCTCAGTTTTAAGTGTCCCTCGTCTATCAGTATTCACTGGTGAAGCACTCGCCATCCATGAAGCTATCGTTTTTATAAAATCTCATAACTTAAATAATTCTATCATCTTTTCTGACTCTAAAAGTTGTCTGCAATCTATCCTTTCTAATCCTTTTCGATCTGCATCTCGCTTCCCATCAATTCTGAAAATTAAACATTCCCTCTTCGAATGTCACAAGCTTGGCATCAACATAACTCTAGCATGGATCCCAGGACATTCTGGGATTCCTGGAAATGAGACAGCAGATTCTTGTGCAAAAGCCCAGATGGGCTCTCTTGAGCACTTCAAAACTTACTCTCACGACTTATGCCTGATGCCTAAATTACACTTTAATGAATCTTGGTCGAATTTGTGGAATTCCTCGAAAGTTATTAAAGGAAAATATTATGCTGACATTCAGCCAGATATTCCTAATATTCCCTGGTATTTTAAATTCCGTAAGGCTAATAAAACCACCACTTCGACCATTTGTCGTCTCAAATTAGGCCACGCTTATACTCCGGTATTTCTGGGCAAACTTATGTTAACTTTATCCCTCAATTAAGTAATATCGGCTGCTCAAAATAAATAAAAGGAACGTATTAATTCGTCATCGAAGTTGCCAACACTTAGGATTAAGGACCACTCGATGTGTGAATGTGGCCTGGATGAAGGAAACGTGGATCACATATTCTTCAGCTGATCTTGCTGATTCTCTCATTATTTTACCGGTCATATTTTTTTGTAACCTCAAATCTCCAAAAGTTTATGACACTATCATGAAACGGACATTGGCAGAATTGTGACAAATGTCTAGTTGCAAAAGCCCTAATCAAGAGTGAAGTGAAGTGAGTTACTACGTTTATTTCAATCGTGAAATAAACATCGCAAATGAATTTGCAATTTTTGCACACAGGAAATACTTCTTATTTTTGAAACTTTGAATTTCAATTTGTCGTGTTTCTTTCGCAGGTCATAACTTCGTTTATAATATAAATTCTATTACCATAATGGCTGATAAACAGAAAGTAGACCTCGGTCTTTTGGAAGAAGATGATGAATTCGAAGAATTTCCCGCTGAAAGTAAGATTTTGACGAACGATACGGTATATTCCGGCTCCTTTGTGGTCTATAACTTTCATGCCTTTTGCAGATTGGGGAACCGAAGACGCTGATAATGAAGATGTATCAGTTTGGGAAGATAACTGGGAGGATGACATTGTGCAAGATGATTTCAGCCAGCAATTGAGGTTAGTTCGACATGACTGGCTATTTTGCATGACATGTATTTATACTGAATATAAATATAATAATTATACACCTAACAGTCATAAATAGCCTGTAAAGTCATAGTGTAGTTTAATAATGTTTCTTCAATAATTACTTGAAAGTTGATCTTTCATTATGTAAAGAAAGATATCCTAGACAGTAAAGCAGGTTATTGGGATTTATATAAACATCGAAAACATTTATCCATATTTTGAAATCATAAAACAAGATATAAGTTTCCAAACTATCATGATATTATTATAGTTTATGATAAAAATGGGATATTTACTATGATTTGTGAGTCTGAAAGATACTAGTATTCAAAAATCATTCAATTTAGTTTTTCATGAAGATTACCTATGTTGTGGTTTTCGTGATAAATACATTAATTACTTTATAACAAAAATTCAATCATCGAGTTTGAAATTTTACTTTGAAAAACTAAAGTCACATAACTCTGTTATGATCAAAATACTTAAATAATTATTTTATATCGGTGAGGGGGCCTATTTCCAAAACTTTCCTAAAAAGCCTCCTTCAATAGTATATTTAATACTTGGTTGGGTGTATGTATAATTAATATTTGAATCAAAATAGTTTTCCTGAAAATCTTCTTATTTCTTTGTATTTTTGCACAAAAAGTCACTAAAAGATTGTATAGATATAACAAAATATGTTTATTTTTCTGGAAAACTTGTTTGGACTATGGTGGCTGAATTATGCCTAATATCCTGAAATATTGTGATTATAACCTTGAAAGTGGTGGATATACCTTACCCATATTATATTTTTTCAGACAACAACTTGAAAAGCTGACGGATCAAAACAAGATGTAGAAGTTAGCTATGTATGATTTTAAAATTCCATAATGTACGTCTTAATTTTTTTTTGTCTCATGCCATGGCATAAATCAGATTCAACTAGTGGTGGCTATTGAGTTAAAAATCCTATTCCCACGGTAAGTTATCAATGAGAATTTTTAAATAAAAAAGATTGTAGTTGAGTCTGATTAATAATGTGGACCCTTATTGTAACTAAACATTACTAAGCATAAAAATAACCTTTATCATTCAAAATAAACAAGTAAATAAAAAACAAGAAACAACGGGTTTTGGACTATTCATTCTCCTTTTGATTTCACATCTTTTTATATGTGCATCCATCCATTGTTCCAAACAAATGCCGAGGCAATTATATCCAACCTCAAGTGTCATGGCCTCATGGGGGTTTCCACCTCGGAATACAGTTAGATACAGTGATTAATACAACATTTATTTGTATGGGTGAGGTACATACGATTTTGTATTTTTAATTTTCAGTTTAGCAAAACTTTGTAATATGATTATTTCATAATTGAGAAATGTATAGGTACATTGTAATTCACCTAAATAGACAGAAAAAAAAACTAATTTCGAACTTTTTCCTTTACTTGTTCTCTGAGAACAAGAAGCCCCCCCCCACCCTTCTTGGGGGGTACTTCCCGTTGATCAAGAATCATGTAATTTTTATTTGCCAGTATCAAAATATGTGGGATAAATGGCCATATTTTTTTATTGTGTTGGCTTAGAAACTTGTTTTTTTTTAGATCTCCTACATATTTCATAATATCAACTTGATACCTCTACGCGTTCCTGAAAAAAAGGGTCTTGACAGACAGACAGACGGACATGAAGTGATCCTAGGGGTTCCGTTTTTTCCTTTTGAGGTACGGTACACAATAAGATGTGGCGATAAAACCACCATTAAATTTACAGAAAACTATTTCAAGAACCGTATTTTAACAAATGTTAACAGACGTATCTCTACCCAATTCACAATTTTTTTTATCAATAAATTGGGTATCCAGTTATATACTTTTTTTTAATACATACATAGAAAACACCCAGACCCGAGACAATCATTGGCTAATCGTACAAACGTTTGTCCCGCAGCGGGAATCGAACCCGCAACCTTCGGCGTCTCAGGCGGGCCTTCGCCCACTGCGCCACAGAGGTCGTCTGTAGTTATTATTATTTTATGTACACCCCCGCCACCCTCACAATCTCTTATTAACCTCTCCATCCAAAAGTTGTCTGGAAGATATCGCTTCTAAGCGATAAGACCGCCCATTGTACTTTCTTTTAGAATAGAATGTTGTTATTTTAAGGTGTACATACAAAATACAATGCGAAAAAATACTTTAAAAAATTGAATTCTCAAATAATATTTGAAGATAAATGGTAACAAACGAAGCTAAATTCTATATGCAAACGCAAATACGGACTCAATTATGCAGCAGATAAAAACAAGTAATTAAACTATTAGTTTATAAAAACCATATATTTTAGTGTGAGAACTACATTTATTATATATGATTTACAAAAAAAGCTTCTAAAAGTACAATAATATCACAATTCAGTCCTATTCAATCTACTTTCATCACATCACAGGATCTTGCATCACATATATACTTTTATTATAAAACAAGAATTAAGATTGTACTTAATAAAGTTTTTAATATCCTTAGTTCACAAGTTGACGGTTCTATGATCCTTGTATATCTATGTCTGAATTAATAAATGAATTTAATTTAATTTTGTCTGAGAAATACACAAAATAAATATCTTAAACAATACAGTTTTTTGTATGCATCTTTTCCTTCGAAATTACCTACAAAAATATTTAAATAAATAAAATCTTCCAAGGACGTGTCGAGACAAGCTTTATTAGGGTCCCGTAGTTGAATTCCTCATTTAAAGCTATATTGATTATTAGAAATATAAACCTATTAAGGCGGGGTTGGCTAGAAGATAATGCGGGATTGGCTAGACGTTGATAACATATATTGGCTAGAAGTTGATGCGAGATTGGCTAAAAGTTGATGCTGGATTGGTTAGAAATTGATGCGAGATTGGCTAGAAGTTGATGCTGGATTGGCTAGAAGTTGATGCGAGATTGGCTAGAAGTTGATGATGGATTGGTTAGAAGTTGATGCGAGATTGGCTAGAAGTTGATGCTGGATTGGCTAGAAGTTGATGTGTGGGCTGGCCTGGCTGCCGAATTGGTATTCGTTCTCGTTTTCCGCTGGCTGTGCGTTCTCGTCGCCCGTTTCGCTGAAGTATGTGTCTATTAGCTGTATGGATTTGTTGTACACCTGCAAATGAGAGGCAGTATATAATAAAAACCACATCCAATCTAACCCTTTTATTCATAATCACTCGCTAACTTAGCAGGTCCTTTTCTAACACTAAACAAAGGATAGAGGCAGACAACTTTTAGAACGCTGCTAAAGTTAATGAGTGATCTATACTAAAGCTGAACAGTTTGTTTATTTGTGTTTGAAGCTGTTTCAAACAAAAAACATACAAAACGATTTGTTGTAAACAAATCTCTGGAAGTACTAGTCGGATTTGAAATAATCTTTTTGCATTCGATAGCTCAATTTTATTTTAAGATAATAAAATTGGATAATAATTTAACATCGCGCTAAGACTCATCACGCCGAGCAAAAGCAGTAAAAGCGCGGGCGGGCGATGCGACTCGGCAGGTTGCGGACCGAGGGCGGAAGTCCTACAATTATTTGCACAACTATTTGTTCCGCCAAGTATTAATGCTAGTATTGCATTACTGGCAGACGAGACTTTTCACACGTTGTTACAGGCGACCTCTGGTGTTGCAAGCGTCCATAGGTTACGGTAACCAACTTACCAACAGGTGAGCGGTACGGTTGTTTGCCACTTTAGTTGTATAAAAAAAAACTACACAACACACCTGTTCATTTTCATGTTGTTGCAATGTTTCTATTTGATCGAGTACCCCTATTTCTTCTAGCTTTAAGCAGAGAGCCTCCACTTGGCCATATTTCACTGCGGACTGAAAAAAAAAGACATTCAGTCAGTGTTTTTGCATTTTAAAATTATAAGGGGGGCTGAAATATTGAACATTTTAATGGGTGGAAATGAAGGGTTAAAATGTTGTATGATAGTATCGATTTTTTTAACACAACTACTAGCCAGTTGCAGGCAGTGAGTTGGTGATATAACCTGCAGCAGGTTAGCGAGTCCGTCGAGTATGAGCAGCACTGCCCGGTGGTCGGGTGACGTCAGCAGCGAGCAGTACGGCTCCAGGAAGCCGGCGGAGAGCAGCGTGTCCAGCTGCGAGGCCGTCCCGCCCAGGCACAGGTTGGTGATCGCCCAGGCAGCTTCCTTCTGACATCTGTGCAATATTCATTAAATAGTTAGTTCATTGACAGTTATTATGTTTGTCGCGGTCAGATACCGCTTTTCAAGCAAATGTCTACCAAACTTCGACACGCAAAATAGCATCTACTAGTATAGACAGATAACCATAGCTTACCCCAAGAAAACTATCTACATTACAGACTCATTTGAATTCTATCACACTGACATTCATATTTAACACTCTTCTCGTAATGTGACATTGTTCCCTCCTCATGACATGCCTATACCATGCTAACCTACCTTCTTACTATACCTACTAACTTAATTAGAATAGAATAGAAAATACTTTATTGCACACCAAAAAACACATCAGCTTAATAACTAAAAAAAACTTTGATAATGTACAATGGGCGGTCTTATCGCTAAATAGCGAATAAAAAATCTCTACCAGACAACCTTTGGATGGAACGGACTGTACTAAAGTTAACAAGGGGTTTAATTGGTGTACTTACATACTATGAATATACTATAATATATGCAATATACAATTTATTACACAATATAACTACATTGCTACAACAAGTATTGTATGATCTAAAACATAGACTAGAAGCAGGCAACAGTTAATGTCTCGAGGACAAGTAGTGTTCCTTGACCAAAGATTTAAAAATAGGTAGTGATTTAGCACGTCTGATGGTAACAGGTAGTTCATTCCATAAACGGACAGCCTGCACTGTAAAGGAGTTATCATAGTAGGAAGAGGTGTGTACAGGTGTAAGAAGTTGAAGAGTTTCAGAAGAACGCAGGGATCGAGCATGGGAGAGATGAATATATTGGAAACGTTCTTTGAGATAGGAAGGTGTGGAGGGATTGAAAAGAATATTATATAACAGATTTAGGATATGGGTATTCCGGCGAAGACGTATGGGTAACCACTTGAGCTTACTGCGAAACTCAGAAACGTGATCATACTTGCGTAGGCCAAATATGAACCGTATTCCGAAGTTTTGCAGTCGCTCAAGTTTATCCAGCTGCTGTTCTGTGAGGTCTAAGTAGGAAGCATCAGCATAGTCTAGTATTGGAAGTAGGAGAGACTGTGCAAGCGAAATTTTAGTGGCAGTCGGAAGGAATT
Organism: Perizoma affinitatum; assembly: GCA_961405105.1. Lineage (NCBI taxonomy): Eukaryota > Metazoa > Arthropoda > Insecta > Lepidoptera > Geometridae > Perizoma > Perizoma affinitatum. The sequence goes on from OY560207.1 coordinate 1,007,147, forward strand.
ATAATTAGGCTAGGTAAGTTTGTTTAATAAATTCCCTTTTATTTAATAAATTTATTTAACTCACTTGGCGTCTCCATTGGCCAGTACATTGAGGAGAGGTTCTAGGATGTTTATGTCAAGCGCTCTTTGTATCTGCGGATGAGTCCCAGCGAGCACGTTGGATGCAGCCCATGCAGCTTCCTACAACAAAATGTATCTTACACTAGTTAGTTAGGGATATATCATTATTATTATTAATTCATTTATTTCAGATCATAATACATATAACATAAAAAACAAATTATTCACAACACAACATAACATATTCATCCTACTACTATTATAAACAAGAAAGTTTGTGAGGATGGATGTTTGTTACTCTTTCACGCAAAAACTACTGAACGGATATTGGTGAAACTTTACTTATATAGCTTATGAAAACTGACAAAAACATTAGGTATATGACAAAACTAAAAATTAAAAATGTGATATAAAATGTATAATTTGTGTTGTCTTAAGAATTTGGGTTGATACTTTTTTGATTTAATTTCACCTTTGTACCACACTAAAGCTGAATGAAGGATCATAAAAAAATTACCAAGCAGAGTTTGTTGCCTGATTCTTCAAGGCTTGGTCGCGCGTGAAGAATCGCCGTAAATTCACTTTAACATTTTAAATTTATGTAGTTTTATAGTTGACATTTCTATATGATCCTTGTCATTTCAATGAATAAAACCTTTTGACTTTACATACCTACATTTTTTAGTAGGTAGGGATTCGTTTTTTGATATTTTAACTACCTGTACCAGGTACCTATTTTAGTGCAAAGATGATGTCTTCTTTCCGTTTTGGCAATTTCTTTTTCTTTATATCTTGTACTAGGTTGTCTTATTGTTTAGTAGCTTAGTAGCTAGGTTTCGCCCGCGTGGCATCCGGATGGAAAACGTACTGTTCGATTTCTACTGTTGAATTGAGGGTATTGGTAATTCACCGCCGAACCTCGCGACGAGGGTAGACGGACTCCGGGCACAACCGCCGCGAGGAGAGTCAGTCAGCATTGCGCGACGCAGACGTTCTGCATCTAAATACTTTTCGACCGTGTCGAACTTATTCGTGAACTTTGAGCTGATTTGGTGATTTGATATTGTGACCAAATGTGTTGTCTGGAGCACATCTCTTCCCCTGGGACTTAGAGGTAGGTGGTGTTCAATTCCCTTCTTGGAAACAGTAAAATCGATCGGCGCTCTCACAACTACTAAACATTCACTTCTAAAAGCCTGCCAGCAAATTATATCTCAAAAGATTGCATTAAAATCGCACACGTACCTTCACAAGAGATGGTTTCCCGCATTTCAGTAAAGCGATTACATGATCCAAACAGCCCGCGTCTAGGCATCGATCGGTCTGAAAAAAGAAACACTTTATTAAAGAAAACATGCTATGACTGTGTTTGTTGTGATTATTTGGTTTTTAAAATGTTTACCCACACTAAGGAAAATCAAAAGATTTTTATAAGACAACCTCTGTGGCGAAGGCCGCAGAAGGTTGCGGGATCGATTCCCATCGCGGGACTAATGTTTGTATGTTCTGCAAATATTTGTCTTGGGTCTAGGTGTTTTCTATGTTTAATATGTACCTATGTATTTACAAAAAAAATGTATTACAAAAAAAAATTAAAATTTATATAAGCAGTTTATCAGTCATGTTGTTCCCTTAACAACCTCTGCTTAGTTAGGAACTAGATGATGCTGTGTGAAACTGTCTAGCATTATTTATTTATTAATATTTTTTTAAATAAATATAATTAATTCATTATCTATGTCAGCATACCAGTTTAAGTATTTACACTTATCAGCGTCTGTATATATCAGCTTAAGTATTTACATGTATCAGCGTATGTATTTACCTGCGTATCGGTGCCCGTAAGCATGTTCCCTAGCGCTCTGAGCGCGGGAGTCTTCACGGAAGGGGATTTATGGCCGAGCAGCGCTATGAGGTGAGCGGTCAGTTTGGGAATAGCTTGTACGGCCTCTATTCTGTCATTAGGCCCGTCGGTCAGGTAGGAAAGGGCCCAACAGGCGTCCGCTGAAAGAGGTAGATATATATTTTTTATACTAATATTATAAAGGTTTCAACTGCCATGTAACTAATAAATACTTGACAGTTGTATCGTGGCTTGGCTACAGACATTTTTAGAAATGTAATACTCAACAGGAGACGCAACAGGTGCATGTAGGGGCATATTGTAATAGATCATTGTTGTTGTAACATCTAAGAGTATCATAATAAACAAATGCTGCGAGTTCCTCCATCTGGTAGTTTAATTTATACAAAAATTACAGATAAAAAATATCATGATTAAATATATCATTTAACTTTAAGATCATGCATGTCTAAGGGACTAGGACAATGCACAGATGGTTTTCATGTCATCATCCGTAAAAAGATGGCATCTCTGATGAGTAGAGTTTGGGGCAGTCACAACAGTATCCTCAAAACAGTTGCGGAGAGAGGTACCTCCTATTTGGAGGCATTTTGTACAGAGGGTGGTGAATCAGTGAAATCAATATGATCTTATTGTTTGATCATCCCCTGTCGCAGAATGTCTCTGTGTACATACCTATTTCTATCATCGCAGAATTTACTAACTAATAGTCTTAAGTATCTACTAACAAAATGGATTGTATTGTCTGAAATGAAAACTTTTGATTTGATTTGACACACTCTATAAAACGTTATTAAACAAAATCTTTATAAGAAGGCATTGAGCTCCAACTCCATGAGAACTGTAATTGTTTTTTAATGTCTAATTAATATGAATTGTTTCATGCCTTTCTTTCCTGACTTGGTCGCGGTGGAACAGGCAGAGTCAAAAATTGACATATCAAGTGATCCTTGTGATTTTAATAAATTAATTAATTAAAATACATTATTGTAAACCTTAAACAAATAACATTATAACAAAATATTTTTCTAAAGAAAGTACAATGGGCGGTATTATCGCTTAGAAGCAATATCTTCCAGACAACTTTTAGATAGAGAGGGAAAATAAGAGATTGTGAGAGTGGAAATGAATGAAGAATTTGACTCACCAAGTACTTCTTGATCGCCTAAGATCAGCAGCTCTGCTATGTAAGGTAAGGCCGGAGAGACCAATTCGAATTTCACCATCGGATTCTTGTTTCTGTAACATTAGATTTGAATAAAAGGAAGGTTCTTTCAGAAACGCACTGAATTCTTTCATCGTAATACTGCACATATTTATGCCCCCAGCATCATCTTGCCCCAAAGTAAACAGGGCTGGTGTTATGGGAACTCATGACTGATATACTACTTACATACATTGTTTTTTTGTAAATACATACATAGAAAACACCCAGACCCAAGACAAATATTTGCTGATCATACAAACATTTGTCCCGCGGCGGGAATTGAAGCCGCGTCTAAGGCGGGCCTTCGCCCACTGCGCCACAGAGGTCGTCTGAACCACTTTGTTTCTGTGACCACTTTGTCAACCCGTACACTTGCAAAAGGGCTCCATGGTTTGAAGTATCATTGAACGCAAGGCGGGCAACATTTCCGCCATTTATTTACAGGAGTAAACTTGATTAACAGCACTAGATGCAAGATGGCGGGTTGCACTCCATGGATTAAAGCAGCACTAGACGTAGGGTGTAACAAAATGGCGGGCTGCGCTCCATGGATTAAAGCAGCACTAGACGTAGGGTGTAACAAAATGGCGGGCTACGCTCCATGGATTAAAGCAGCACTAGACGTAGGGTGTAACAAGATGGCGGGCTGCACTCCATGGATTAAAGCAGCACTAGACGTAGGGTGTAACAAAATGGCGGGCTGCGCTCCATGGATTAAAGCAGCACTAGACGTAGGGTGTAACAAAATGGCGGGCTACGCTCCATGGATTAAAGCAGCACTAGACGTAGGGTGTAACAAGATGGCGGGCTGCACTCCATGGATTAAAGCAGCACTAGACGTAGGGTGTAACAAAATGGCGGGCTGCACTCCATGGATTAAAGCAGCACTAGACGTAGGGTGTAACAAGATGGCGGGCTGCAATCCATGGATTAAAGCAGCACTAGACGTAGGGTGTAACAAAATGGCGGGCTGCGCTCCATGGATTAAAGCAGCACTAGACGTAGGGTGTAACAAGATCGCGGGCTGCGCTCCATGACTTAAAACAGCATTGGATGCAAATAAGACAAGATGGCGGGGCAACACACATGTTAATACCTGGATGTATGTATTTAGTATGTATGTCGTTGTATATAATCAGACTGACCTGCACATATTACTGTAAGTCCAAACATTAGTCCGGAGCTGCGTGGCGGGCGTGTCGGGACGCATGTAAGGTAAGATGGCGGGTAACGCTCCATGGATTAAAACAGCATCTCTGAAATTTTAAATAGTCATAATTATTCTTGCTTATTCATCTTATTCTACACAAATTTTTGAAGTTACTTTTTACCCGTAAAAACAGGAGACCCTTTATGTTTGTTTGCTACAAGAGTTTGTCTGTAAGTGTGTTTGTTTGTTGGTTACTACTTATCTTCAAAACACCTATCAGTTTTTATTTACAATCGATTTGTATGCCTTCAGGTTGGTTCATAGATAGGTTTTATCGATACAAGTCATTAGGGTAACCTTCAATCAATATCTATACTTGCTTTTAGTGGCTTTCGTATCATTGCGGCCTATTGTGATCGACAACCTAATATTAAAGCTAAAGAGTTTGTTTTTCTATTTGAAAGCGCTTATCTCAGGAACTACTAGACGGATTTGTTTTTTTTTGGTATTGATAGCCCAATTGTTGAGGAAGGTTATAGGCTATTTTACATCACGCTACGACCCTTGGGAGCCGAGTAAAAGAAGTAAAAGAACACACAAGTCAGGGTTTTTGAAAAAATAGCAGTTTTAAATATATAATACAAGAAATTTAAACCGCTTAAATACGTCCTTCGCATCACTTACCATCAGTTGAAGATTATGACCAAATAAAATTATTTATTTTAAAATTAAAAAAAAAAATTACCTAGTGATGGGTCCATCTCCGGCAATGTTTCCGAGGGCCCAGGCGGATTGTTCGGCGACCACACCCCCGTGGCCTAGCAGGGCGATCAGCTTCGGGATAGCACCACCCTGGAAAAAGGTTCAAAGCCAACGTTTTGGTCTTTTCTATTTCACCACTAACTGAGAGCTCGTCACCCTATAGTTCACTAGCATTATTTTTTTCAACATTAAATAAAAACCGACTTCATATAACGGGAAGCTGAGTCAGATATATTGTAATCCAAACTACATATATATACAAAGTATCATTTCGATACCACAATTAGAAGTAGGTTAAAATTGACTTCCAAGATTTGATTACATTGTTTGTTAGTTATTTAGTTAGTTGAAAAATGTATTTTATGTATGTATTTACAAAAAAAAAGTATATAAGTAGTATATCAGTCATTTAGTTCCTATAATACAAGCTATACTTATTTTGGGGCTAGATGATGTTGTGTGAAAAATGTCCCGCATTAATTATTTATTTATATATCTGTAGATCATTTAAACGTTGGTCCCGCAGCGGGAATCGAACCCGCATCTCTTCCGCCACTCCACCGAGATCGTCATATGAGAATTGTGCTTTGCTTACATCAACTACGGCAACCGTGTGCTCTCTAGTTCCTGAAGCGATATTAGTAAGCGCCCAAGCTGCCTCGAATTGAAGATCAGTACTGAAAAATATTAATACAATTATTTATATAAAACATATTATTTTTATATAAATACAATTTTGTATTTATATTGATATTCATTTATTCATGCTCAAATGTAGCTTAGGTCTTACAACACAGTAGCTGTAGGGGAGTACATGGACTCTGTACAAGTAGGTATATACAAAAAATACAGATGAAACAGCTAGCTATCTAAAGACCGTTGCAAACGATCTATAGATAGCTCAACTGATCCAAATCACTACCATACGGAAGCATTCCCGAAATACTGGCCGCATTGCCATGCTGAATGCCAATTCTAATATGTTAACCAATATAAGAACCAGCTCTCTAGTCACGCGTCGCTTCGACCGGGAACTGAAAGAATTTTGAAAATCTGACAACTATGTTTTCGTGCAGCATAATGCTGAGACCTATTTGTCCCACACAACACAAAATTAGGTATTTGTCTGTGTATAGTTTCGCTTTGTTTTATGTTTTGTGTTCAAGAGAAAAATTAAATAGATTTTCTTTCTATGTGGGTAAACTCACCAATCATCTCTATCTAATGCCTCGACCAGCGGTGCGATGATCCCAGCATTCACCATTGGTGTGATGGGCGGATTCTGTTCCTTGGACAGCATGCGGCGACCAGCGCGCGCAGCGGTCGTCTTCATCGACAGATCATGGGATTTGAGACCTGAGTGAAACATCATTTTGTGAGTATTATGTATAGCAGTATATATATTGTTTGCAATGGTCTTTGCAAACAATTTATAGACTAGACAATTTGCTAGCAGTTTCATTTGAATTCTAATTGTACATAGTTGTATAAATAAATTTTACCAGTAAAAAATAAGGGTAAGATTTTTTTTTTACATTGACATTTTGTTTCTTATTTAGTAATTGTTATTTTGTGTACTTATTGGTTAAATAGGCCTAATATAGAATTATATTAAATAATATGTAATTATATTTGCCTCCCAGATATTGGGTAATATGAGCTCATATAAATGTAATATTATTATTTGATTAAGCTAAGGTTCGAATTGTGAATGTCAGAAATGAAATAATATTATATATTTGCGAGCAATATTATAACAAAGATCTTAAAGTAAGTTGTTATAGTTTCACATATTTCACCAAACACATTGTCATGGAAATATTTAATTTAGATAAGTTAAGATTATATCAATTAACTTTAATTATATGTTCAATTTACCTAGTCTGATCAATTTAATCGATAATAAGAATACCATGTCATATTATCAAATAAGATTTTCTGTGCCCACGACACAGGGAATGCTAGTCAGAACTATGTAGGTATGTGTCTCCATTTAAAGGCAAAGCTCTTAAAATGATTAAATCTTACCTGTCGAATAGATTCCAAATTGTGAAAATTGGTGCAAACCAAAGCGCTAAACAGCCTATTACATACCTACACCAGGTCTGCGGCGCTTTATGCTGAGTCCTATCCCAATTTGTAGCTACTTACCTCATCAACATTGTAACCATCTTAGTTATATTACTTATTAAGAAGTAGTTGCAAATAAATGATTTATCTATCTATCTATCTATCTACATATGGTGTTCCACAAGGGTCCATTTTAGGTCCCCTCTTATTTGTTATATACATATATAAATAGTTTAAATGAGCTAGGATTACATGGTCACATATCTCTATATGCTGATGATACGTGCTTATTTTACTTTGGAAAATCAATACACGAAATTATCAGAAAAGCTCAAGACGACTTAAACTCCTTAAACGATTGGTTTCAGTACAACCTCCTAACAATAAATGCATCCAAAACCTGCTACACAATTTTCAAACCTAAGAATAAAAAAATCCCCCCTCACCAACCTCTAATAATAAATAATATAGCTCTGGAAAGAAAAATGTGTGAAAAGTACTAAGGCCTACAATTGGACAGTGCTCTGACGTGGGGAACTCACATAGAAAACATACAAACCAAACTTTCAAAACTCACAGGCTCACTACGCAACTTAGTTCGATGTATCCCACGTCAAACTCGCTATACAATTTACAACTCGCTTGTCAAACCACATTTACTTTACCTTATAGAGATTTGGGGTAACGCCGCCAAAACTAAACTAGCTGTTCTGCAAGTTCTACAAAATAAAATAATAAAACTACTTTTTAACTATCACTATCTTACACCAACCAAAACTATTTATAAAGAAACAAATCTTATGTCTATAAATCAACTGTACATCTATAATTCATGCATCCTAGTTCGCAAAATATCGCAAAATTCCATCCATACTAACATAACGTTCTTAAAATCAAAGCAAGTGACAAAACGTAACACTCGCCGAGCCAGTTATCTTGTTTTACCCAAGGTTAGAACAAACTACGGGAAAAAAATGTTCAGATTTGAAGGAGCGCAACTTTACAACAAACTACCCCAAACTTTGAAACATATTAGCTCACCTCGCACATTTAAAACTGAACTCGCTAGTTTTGTTAAAGAACATTGGCCTATATAACTTATAACATTGTATAATTCTAGTATCCAAGTAACTTGTATATTGTATATATTGTTTAATTTCTATCTGTTTTCTATCTATCTATTCTTTCTACCATAATTGTGCAAACCTTATTACCTACAGACCGAACGCAACTCCTATTCAATCTAATTTTTATAAATTGTTACATTAACTATGTATTCTCATGTAAGTGACTGTGTCTTTTTTGAGAATAAATATCTTTAAACCTATATAGACAAGCAGCTTTTGCTGATATGACTATGTCATAAGTCTTTGTTTAAAGTTTGGTTCACTGTATTAAGCCCTGAATTGTTCTTTCATAGCCAGTTGTTGAGCTTGTTCTTAGAACATTTAAATGCGTTAACAGAATTAGTGGATAGAACATCCTCTTGCAGTTTATTCCAGTTGTGGACCACTCTGTGGCTCATATAGTCAATGTAGGATACCTTGCACAATTTCAGCCGGAGTGTAAACCTTCTCATTCTCCACCACATCGTCTCCGGGTTCAGGAGACAGTGCCCGACGCTTCAGTAGCTGCTCATCCCGGGCTTGCTTGCGGAGCGCAACGCTGAGCTCAGCTCGCTTGCGACGCAGGTCTTGCTATAATCATACAAGAATAAGAACATTGTGTGTTATGACAGAGTCGGCAACTGCTGACTGCAACAAGATGTTTGTAACTAAGGCAAAATAAGTAAAAAACACAGTGCAGGTAGTTTAAAAATATTTCTAAATTTTTTAAACTAATCTAATAATCTTAGTGGATATACTATTTGCTTAGACCAAATAGCAATCTATTTTCATGTTCAAATCGTCAAAAATGTACCTTATGTAGGTAGAATGCACAAAAGGTAGGTACAAATATTAGAAGATGTGTCATGTTTTTTAAATGAGGAAGGTAGGCCTGCTGTTCTTGACACTAGTTTTCATTAAATACCTACATATTTACAAAAATCGCATGGATTTACTCATTTTTTAATATTACTCATGTAGTATTGAAATTATCGTGGTTTCGTATAAATTTAGGATATTAATAAGTTCCCGTTTCTATCACGAAAGTCGCGGACGGTGCTCTTGAGGAAGAACCTTTTAAACGGTCCACGAAACGTGGTAGGCGTACAAAATATACTAAACTTACTCATGTTTTAGGTAAGTACTTTTTAAATAATTTTAAGCTCGATATTAGAAAAAACAAAAGACAACCGTAATTTGAAAATCACGTTTTACACATTCGAATTTAGAACTTACAGTCGCACCAACACCAGCATTTTTGTAAGACGATATCCTAGACGAATGAGTTTTCTCTGCCATCACAGATTTATAAATTATTTAAGTATAAGAAAAATCGAAGCGCTACAGGCTTTTGTTAATTTTTCAAAGAACAACGGACAAACGTGTGGTACAAACTACATTAACGGAAATATTTGAGCTTTTGACAGGACGAGATTATCAGCTGACTGACACTGACAGCCAGCTGTGAAGAACGAAAACCAGGGCTGTTACATCTTACATGAAGCATAATATATAATAATAACTTTATTATTTTTCAAGTTTAAATTATTTATTAAATATTCAATGTTATAGTATGTACAGTAACAAAAATACAGCACAACATAAATAACCTATTTAAAGATACAAAATTATGCTCTTTTCTCATTCTGCTTACTTAACACTGAGTAAGCACGATGAGTCTGCAAGTCTGCCATTTAATTTTTACACATCTTTAACTCTAAACTGTAAAAAATAATACATAATTTTGTAAGAGATATCCCGTATTGATAACTTATACATATATAAATAAAATCAAAGGTAGGTATTGTCAATCACAAGTTCCAAGCTTCAGCTCAATTTATCCCTCAATGTATGGGAAAAATGTCCTGGCATCCCTACTACAATAAGATGTGCACAGCACAATATGACTTTTTTTAGATAAACATGTATGCAGTTAGTGATATAGTTTGAAAAAAGTTAGAAACAAATTATTAAAAAAAAAACTTTTTTTAACTCTAACTATGGTATTTATCATTTTGTAGGGTTTAATTTTTTTACAATGACTGTTAAGACCATTGAAGAAACCGCAATCCCGAAAAAAAAATTAATTTGTATGGTTGGTATTCTTACCTACGCTATGGACTCCGGGCAGCGAAAGGGAAGTGAATGTTTTTTGTAAATCGATTCTATTAAATAGTCGATGACTTAGGCAAGGTACGGTACTTTATGACGATTAAGCTGTCAAATCTGTCCGATTATGTAAAGAAAGTATGTAAACGTCATGATTATGTCGTGATAATCATGACGTTTAATTACTTTTCTTATCGAACTACTCCACAGAGTACTTTGTTATAACACTCTTGGCATTTAGAAGCAGCATAGGCTAAGAACGCACTTTTCGAGTATTGTCATTCTGTGGAACGCACAGTGGAGGTTAATATTTTGAAGAGATTAAGTAATCGTGAAGCTAAACATAAACTTGAATAAGAAAAATACTTGAGTACAATATACCTACTCAATGTTATAATTTATCATTCAACTATTCATCAAAAGCCATCTGGCATGAATTATTGTTGATTATGTAACTTATAAAATATTATTTTGAATGACTTTATTAAATTATTAATAAATATATTTTATTAATAATATAATAATGTTAGAGCCCTCTAAAAAAATATCAACAATAGAGTTTAATAAAATTGTATGTACCTGAGTACCAAACGCAAAAAAAGATAAAAATCGTCTTAAAAAAATCCAACAACGTAGCAAAGAATGCAAGCAAATACAAATTCTCAAGTTCATAATGAACACGGCAATTGAGAATTGAGCATAACTTAATTATTAATCAAACTGCAATGCGACTGCTCGAAGGATCGAATTAATGCAGTAGAGAAGAACATCTAAAAAAGTTCTGAATAAAATAAAAATAAGTAGGAGGCACTCTCACGACAGATATTGAGTGGTGGGATGGGCTTAACATGCGCAAAGACAGATTACTTTGGGATAATCTTACTTTACTCTATGATTGACCCATGCATTGACCGACACTTTCATCCGATGACCTCATAATATGAAACGATCGTAAATTAACGATATTAAAACAAGTCTACAAACGTTCACGAACGTGTAATTACGCAAAATGTTACGCCGCTGGGCGTGACATCACAAATCAGTCGTCGGGCTGAAGACAACACGTCAATTCTCTGTCCTTGTTTACTGACTGAATTAGAGGGGGATGGAAAGTCTAGCCGGCCGCGGCTGATCGTTTTCTGTCGAGGGTGTCGCCATTTTCGTTTTGACGAATATTGACAGCACGGCAGACAGACAGTAGAGTGGAGCGGTCGTCGACGCAGCGTCTGCCGGGCTATTTTTATTTTGATTGTGAATCATTTAACGAGCTGATTACATTCACTGACTCTCTGTGTCTGTTTGCAATAAAATCTTTGTTTACTAACGCTGTGACGAGTGACGGATAGGTCACTATTGCCGATTTCTGGTGCTAACCTCTTGCGTTTTTTTGTACTTAGTCGTGTTTTGAGAACTGCAAGACTGATCGATATGTGCAAGATGTACTACAGATGACTCTGCAATATCATCCTTCATCCTCGTGTTGTTTTCTGGTAAGTCTTAAGTCTTACTGAGTGGTGAGTGAGTGTTTTATCAGAATTTCAGTCTTCAATTATCGCTTGTTTGGTAAAACAGAGGCCTCAAGGATTGCTAATGGGTTATTTCAAATTAAAACTTGGCACGAGTGTGGTCATAGAGTGCCGAACGACAGTCGTCCTTTGTTGCGGTAGCTCCAGTTTGTTTACGAACTGTCAGGGGCAGTACACGGCCTAAGATATATTGCCTGGGTTGGCGACTATGCGTGGCTTTGCTGCGCAAACGAAACCCTACCGTAACTCGTAGACATAAGGTATTAATTTATTTAACGATGCTGACGATAACGGCCCGTAGAATTAATTTATCACACGCCGCGCTTGACAAGTTGAAAACATAAATTCGACCTTGGCTCTCCACGTGGTTGCAGGTTTAACTTTGTTGGATTGTTTGTACTTTGACAGTTCTTAGAAACGATTATCGACTTTTTGCATCGATTTTTTTGTTTTATTATCGTACGGTTGACAGATCTTCCGATTAAAAATGTCATCACTCATTTCACAGCTGATCGTCTATGAGTCTATGAATGAGTTTACCCAGTTTAAATTGATTTTGTTTAATTTTATAGAGATTTTGTTTGTTCTAAATTTGAATAACAGTTTAGTTGCGTTTTTTAACTTTTAACTTAAAAGTTCAATTTGTTAACTCCATTATTTGTTGAAAAGCTTTATAAGACAGGTGAGTTTTAAATTTTACTTCTTCAAAAATTCAAGAAGGAACATTACTTCCATAAATCAAGAGCCAGTAAAATAGATTCGTGAACGATTTCGCTAGTTTTATGAAAATAACCACGGCTACTATAAGATTGTGTTCCAAAAACATTGTGAATGTGATTATTCATATTTTACGGGAATCTTCACGTACTCTGTGAATCTTCATTGGTGAAGATTTCAATTATTCATTCAGTATCTTATACCTATCATAGGTAGTGTATGAATGCTATAGGTACATATTGTTGTTTTTTCCTACATACAATCCAATTTTAAATGTTTAAAATTGGATTGTATGTAGTGCCCATTTCAGCATAGCCAATAGTTGTTTGCTCCATAGAGTATATATATTGTTAAATAGTAGATGCATCATCTAAGTATGTATTTACTATTTAACAATAAACCCGACCAAGTGCAAGTCAGACACCCTCTGGGTCTGTTGTCTGAAATTGAATGCATAATTATTCGGTAAATAAATATATTCTATTCTGTTTTTATTGTATCCCCACCAATTGTTTTTCTATTAACCTTTTTCTATTTACCAAAAAGATTGGTAAATAGAAAAAGGTTTACTGGCTGCTTTGCAAGTTTCTTAATAAGTTTTTTTTCTCCTCTTGGTTAATTTGCGATCAGCCGGTCGGCTATAAGCAGATTTGTTAAGTGTGTAGTTGGCGTTTAGCACTATACTCCATTGAGTGAAGCACATTCAGAAGAATTAGTGTCATTCACTGAGTTCCAAGATATTAATAATAATAATACTTAGAGAGATTATATAATAAAATATAGTGTCATAATAATAATACTGGAGAATATTCCATACAGCATCATCTAGCCCCAAACTAAGCAGAGCTTGTGTTATGGGAACTACATGACTGATATACTACTTATATACTTTTTGTATATACATACATATTATATATAAAAAACACCCAGACTCAAGACAAATATTTGCAATTCATACTACTTGATATATTTCAAATAAACTCTTAATAAGGGCTTATTCTATCGCAGGTAAAAAAAAATGTAGTTTTGGTCCTCATTATGGGCATCGCAAAATATTCAACAAACATCACAGGTCTGGAAAGGAACAATATTCTGTGATGGAAATACTCAGAATCTGTACTTAGTGCAAAAAACCATGCGGATACTAATTAGGGGTTGTCAGAGGCACATCCAAAAATTATTGGTATTGGTTTACCACATTTTGGAAGTAGTTAGCATTCCATGTGATAGGTGGCTAGCCCATCGCAGTATATTGCAAAAGTAACTGATGGCACATGCCTTAAAAATGTTGGTACTAAGGCATGCCAGTTTCTACACAATGTTTTCCTGCTTGTATACACATACATTTTTCGAATTAAAAAATCCATGTGATCAGTTTTAAAATCCACGACCTTTGCATCAGAAGTCAAACCAATAGAAGAAGATGGTTAAATATAAGTTTTAAAATCCACAACCTTTGCATAAGAAGTCGAACCAATATAAGAAGATTGTTAAATATAAGTAGAGTCTAATATGTCTCTACAAATCTTTCTTGAAGTTGTATAATGGGTATTTGTTCCGGTTCTGGGTGTTGTGGTTCCATGGCACTCATAGTTCCTGAGACACAACATAGGAAATCCTAGAGTGGGGATTATGTAACATGTCTGTTTACTTGTTGTTATTGATTTTAAAAATAGTTCGATAAAAGTTAAAAAGTCTATGAAAAGTAGATTTTACCGTTAAGGCAGCGTTCGTAAGAAACACATTCGCTCGACCGACACTCGTCGATACGTTGCAAAATTGGTCACCACGAAAAGTCCTTTTATTTTAACGGTATATTATACAGCCTGTGCCCACCCTGAAGGTCCATTCAAAATATTGTTGGACGAATAAAACTGTATATTAATCGATTATGCAGTTTTACACTCGACCATCTTTTACAGCGCCACCTAGTGACATGACGCTAAAACCTATCTAACAACTATCCTAGACGTACAAATCGATTGTAAATAAACCCCGTTTCGGAGATAAATGGTTACAGACAAACAAGAAACCTTTTACGGCAAATGCATATACCGACTTTTTCTGTGGCGGGTGAATAAAGTTGCAATGACGGATCACTACAAAATTCGTCACTCATTATCAGGATCCTCTCGGATAGCGAAAAAAGCCCAAGTACCTACATTTACTCACTATTACTGGAAAATGTCATGGTTGCGTGTTTGTATGTTTGTGAAAAATATAATAATGCCGGGAATTTTCACACCCCCACCCTAGCCCCAAAGATATAGTGTAGTGTAGTCTAAAATATAGTGTCATAATAATAATACTGGAGATTATTCCATATAGCATCATCTAGCCCCAAACTAAGCAGAGCTTGTGTTATGGAAACTACATGACTGATATACTACATACGTACAGTATTTTTATTGTAAAGGGGAAAGAGCAAAGTGCCACGTATTTTGGTCTTTTAGCAAAAAACATAAAAGTAGGTTACTCATTCGTGTCGTCTATCCGTATCATTACAACTAATATAGATAATTGTCCTTACGGATAGTTATCGTATTCGCAACGCGCTAATCATTTCATTGAAGATAAATTTCTAAGAGGAAACTTCGCTGGCCCGTGAACTATTTTCAGTTTTTATGATACTTGAATATATATGTTCCTTAATAAATATATTATATTAAAACGCGGCAGCTCGCCGTCCTTTTCTTTCGCTTTCGATAGTTAGTATCTAGTTTGTAGTACGCGTACCTAGTTCTACTAGTTGCAGCAGCACTTTGTGAAAGACTTCCTCTGAGTCGCAATAAATATAGTTGTACTTTACAAACATATTTTTTAAGCAGTAATGTTTGCAGTTCGAACTTTAAAGGGTGGTTCAGACGTTACGGAGATATTTAGCAAAAAAACATCTAATGGACCTCGGTGGCGCGGCGGACGAGTAGCCACTTGCGACGCTCGCTGTCGCGGTTCATGTTATGCAGATATTGGTTCCGGGTCTGGTTGTTGTGGTACCACGGTACTCGTAGTTCCTGATGCCTACGACACAGGGAATGCTAGTGTGGGGTCATGACTATGCATGTCTGTTGGCTGTTATTTATTTGTTTACTTATAAAAACTTCCGATATATAATACGTAGTATGCCTACATACTACGTAGTTAGCAGTGGATTGATACTCTTAATTTTGTAACTCACATATTTATTATTTGGTCCCTGATGGGCCCACATACCCGTTTTACTCCAAATGAGCTAAAATAGCGAACTCGAGTGAGCGTTTGTCTAAAGGCTGAACTAAGTTGGGGCTGCCCTTTGAGGAAAACGTCTCTTCCAAAGCTTTTCCGAAACTAATAACGGCGAAATGTCGAGCTACCCGAAAACTCTCCGTGTCAGCATTTCTCGTTCCAATTTCGAATTTGAATTCCGAATCAGCCGGTTCCAGTTCCGGGTAAAAAAACCGTTACAAATCTGGCAGAGCTACGGATTTTTAACAACTGGATTATTTAAAAAGCTGAGTAACACAAAATTACGATTTTAATGAGCGTCGTTATTTTGACTTGCCATTAATTAAAATGCCTCAAAAGCTATGGTGTGCCAATTCACAGCCAAAAGTATTATATAAGCGGTAGGCCATAACCATAATTATTAATCTCGCTGTCTGGTTTCATTGTTCCTTTCCTAGTGACACTTCGTAATCTAATCAAAGCGGTTCTGATCTAAATTTTACGCATATGAAAGCATAAAAGACAAAATTAAGAAAAACTAAATCATCTTCGGCGTGCCATTTAATTTTCCCCAGGGCCGTAATCCGAGCCCATTTTCCCCAGCAGCCCTATTCCTGCTAGGGTTACCAGAAGACAGGATTTTTCCGGTTAAAGTTGGAATTTTGGCCAGTGGAAATCGAGCGATATTAAGAACAAATTCTTCGGATCGCGTTCGTGTCTGTAAATTTTAATAAGGCGCGTCAAAATGTTTCTTAAGAATTATGTTGATGAGTTACCTAACTATGTGAGTTACAAAATTGTAATCAAGGAGAGCATTTTCAAAACACATTTCTTAAAAAAAATCTGTATTTATAAAATATGACTTAAATATTTTTTTTTTGTAAAACCGTTTTAATATATATTAGCAACCTTTATGCCTGTCAACACTGAAGCCTTGAGTTCACCAACAAAATAAACTGACGGTCAAGTCTAACCATCAGTTATGATGACAGATTCCTATGAAAAAATGTGCCAAAAAGCTTTGATTAGGACCTAACCATCCGTTACTGTTTTGGTGAACTCGGACCTTCACAAAAATATACATAAATAGTATATCAGTCATGTAGTTCCCATAATACAAGCTCTGCTTAGTTTGGGGCAAGATGATGCTGTGTGAAAAATGATCAGCATTTAATAATAATAATGTTCGGACGTGTCACTAACTACCACCTAAGTGGTATCCTCGCGAATCTACGTACTGGGTATAGACACAGGAAACAACCATGGTGGTTAAAGTCGTGATTGTGTTTTTTTTTCTGATTACTGATTAATTTGGCCGGAAATCTCATTGATGGAGCTGGTAACCCTAATCCAGCGCAACTTTACCATAGAAACTGCTGGGTAATCTGCGCCTCAGTTCGCCCCGTAATACGAAAGGGGTTTAATTTAGGTACGGTTGGAGGCCTTATAACGCCTTTGTTACCTTTCCTTGCTCTATTCCATTTTCCTTTAAAATACGCTTTGCTAGGGTAGGGAAACTTAGGGTTAAATATTTGGATAATTTGTGTTGTGTTTTTGTTTTAAACGCATTTTAAAGGTCTTGGTTAAGCGGGAGCGGTGGCGTTGGTGATCAAGGGAAATGTTTGTCAAAGTTCGCATGAATGTACTGATCGCCACCGCCACCGCCACGGCCACGGCCTCCCTCGCTTCAGTTTGACTGGGCTCCCGGTCTGTCCGTCCGTGTCACACACATCTCGCCCTGATTTCTTGCTAATTTTAAAGCGCATCTAGATAACATTTTTGCAGACGCCATTTTATATCCTATCATAAATTAAATCCAATCAAAAAATCAAATTTATCAGTAAACGTTTTCGCACACCTTTAGTACATGCAATGTGTAAAATAATTATTTTTTCAATGCATTGAAATTAAATTCCCTCGCGATGCTAAATTTGAAAAGGTCTTAAAAATACTTTAGAGGTTAACCTTATCATTTTTATTCTAGGACCTCGTCCAGGATATACAAGGCTTCTTAGTAGTAAAAGTTAATAACAAAAACAAATAAAAGGATATTTATATACTGATACTAAAACTTACCAAGGTACAATAATTTTAACCTCTGTGGCGCAGTGGGCGAAGGGTCGCCTGACCTGGTTGCGGGTTCGATTTCCGCCGCGGGACAAATGTTTGTATTACCTACAAATATTTGTCTCGGGTCTGGGTGTTTTCTGTGTATAATATGTTTTTACAAAAAAAAAAAGTAGTATATCAGTCATGTAGTTCCCATTACACAAGCTCTGCTTACTTTGGGGCTAGATGATGATGTATGTTAAAATGTCCATTATTTTTTAATTAGAAGCCACACTGTTTTTCAGTCTCGCCTACTAATGTAGCAGCTGACGTCATAGCTACAACTCTCAGACAAGTCGGGGGAGATGGACCCCCTCCCCTCAAGTCCTAGAAGTATAAAATAAAGTTTAGAAAGATTTTATTGATCTTCGTTACACAAAAATACAAAACACCCTTTTGACGGAGAGAGCTTCATCATAATTATAATACACTAGCCTCTGCCCACGGCTTCGCCCGCGTGGTACACTTTAAAAACAAAATAATCAAAGAAAGCGATTGATCCTATCGATGCCACCAACGAAAATTTATTGGAAGGATTTCCAATCCTTACTTTAGGAGTTATGATAAGGCAACTTCGGAACCCTATCAAAGCGTGTCTGGACGCGGCTTGGGCACTTTATTTTTAGTCGACTTCAAAAAAGGCTCTCAATGCGTCTGTATGTTTTCTTTGTGTGTATTTTACGCGATATCTTCGCCAATTGTGAAGCGATTTTTTAATGGGTCAGGGTATACTTCAAAAGGGTAGTCCCATATACATTTTATGGAAAAATCCCAGCCCTAAGGGTGAAAAAATGTGGTATGATATTTCATACTGGAATTCTCAACTTTCCGTTTATTGAAGAAATAAAAACTGCAGGCATCGCCCACAGATAACTACAACATCATTGGCTTTGATGATGCGTTGCCAGCCATAGACCATAGATACAAAGTAAATCTTAGGTGCATGTAATATTTGTCGAACTCGATGGCGTGGCGGGCGAGGAGCCGGCAGCGACGCAAGAGTTGCGGGCTCGATTTCCGTTGCGGAACAAATGTTTGCATGTTTCTGCAATCTGTAGATATTTTTTCGGGTTCCGGTGTTATGGTACCATTGTACTCGTAGTTATTTCGTAGGGAATTCTAGTATGGGGTCAGCACTATAAATGCGCAAGATGGGTGTGAAAAAGAATATTTTTTTTGTAAACGTTTTTATATATATAAAATACAAATAGGCTTGAATAGACGAGAAATTACGTGGGCCACTGCCGTTTGTCGGCCTTCAAATAAGATCTTATTATCCTTCAGCTAAGCATCCTCCATAATTTTTTTAAATTATAATTCACAGGAGAAAACGTTGTCTTTTGCCCGCAAATACAAGATGAGCCTATAAATCGTAGCTGAGCGTTATTAAAATCTGTCCACACTGTACTTCCAATTATATACCGCCGGCCAAGGCGTCACTTGGCAGTAATGGCGACCGTTCCCGCCTTTTTCGCTGTCAAAGCGGTTTTTTCGCGGGAAAAATCTCTGCAAAATTCAAGTTTCTGCGTTCGCGACAAAATCTTTTGTGTTTTCGCTTCAGATTTTTAAGTTCGGGTCGGGGTTATGAAAATGTTAATATCTTGGAAGGTCTCTAGAACAATCGTTTATTTTAAACTTTGTAACAAGGTAAACCCAGGCTCCTTTTGTATTTTCTGAAACCATTTAATGTGCGATCCAATATTTTAACGGTGTTTGGTGGTTATTGAACATTAGTTGGAGCCGGTGCAGCGGCTGATTCGGCCGAGTGTCTCAAGAGGCGCAAATATGGAAGTCTCGAAAGAGCTTACTTATTTGCAGTTAAGACTCCGTCGCCTTTAATTCTCGTCGAAGCGACGATGCAGCTTAAATGACCGTGCGTGATATTGGCGTCGAGTCTCTTGTACACCAACTCAAATTTATCTATCCCTCTCTTTTACTAACAGTAGCAAAAGAAACAGACAGCAACAATTTTAAGTTCTGTCAAATTAGTCAGATCCAAGTTTTCCATATAAGTTAGTCGTGATTTCAAAACACGCTGACCATAAACACGAAGAAGAGGGACACGTAAGCTAATTTTACAGGGAGTAAAATTCTTGTCATCACTTCTGGCGTGCACTATCAGTAAAAGAGACTGTTTAAATTGAGTTCAGTTGCTGTACTAGAGAATCTGCATCATTGTGTCCTAGTATCTGATGCATGCAAGCGTGACCTTACTGCGTGTATTTTACACAGGAAATTGGAACAAATTGGTTGTAATAACGCACTGTTTTTATTTACATTGATGTAGTGGTGTTTCATTTGTGATAATAAAGTTTAGTTTGGTTGAGGATGGACGATGTGATATGGTTCTGCAAATTTACGTATTAAATTTGCTTAATTTAATTAATTTAATTTTTCTTTAATTATTTTTTTATTAAATAATCTATCATTATATCACTAATGCAGATAACTAAAAATGTATCGACTAGTCATGATTCCATAATATGATGATGTTTTTTTAAGTTTCACAGGAAATATCACCCATTTCAACTTTTATTATCTAGACAAATAGTAGCCTATATCCTTCTCCAAGGTTCCATCTATCTCTATACCAAATTTTATCAAAATTGGTTCAGCTAATTAGACACTAGTTTAGTCTAATTACAATTTCTATTACTTATTTCTATAACATACTATAAACCTACCTACCTCATTAACACTATGTAATATAGAATCTAAACCAACTACATTTTTCAACGAATATATTCACTGCAATTTTAGTAACTCATCCGTTATTATGCGAATCGATTTTGTCACTCATCCAGCTCTTCATAATGTCGTAAGACATACAGACATACATTCATACACATCAAAGATTTGCCCTTAGTTAAAATTTCCTGGTAATTTTAGCTTGATAGAAGCCAACTCTGCTTTTAGAGTTTATAAGCAACTCGAAGGGTTTTTAAATCTCGTAAATATACATACATATTTCATACACAAATAAATTTCGGTATAGCGTTTGGGACAATGACATGACCTAACCTTAAATCGCTAATTAGCGATAAGACCGCCCATTGTACAACAATGTTATAGTTTGTATTATTTATTTAAGCTTTTTTGGTGTGGAATAAAGTATTTTCTATCTATATGTGTGGCTCTATAGAAGCCAACACTGCTGGAGTTTATGAATTCCTGAAGGCATATGACGTATCTTAAAAACGGTTTTAAATCTCTTAAACATACATATTTCATACAAAAATAAATTTCGATGACATAACCTAAGCTTAAAACTCCTGGTAAGTTGCTTTATAGAAGGCAACACTGCTGGAGTTTATAACTACCCGAAGAAATTTTTCGTGTCTTTAAAACGGTTTTAATATGTCTTATACTATCTCATTTCGAAAGTGCTTGAGATACTTCCTCGTCTTGTTTTATTGCTCTGATCTGATACAAGCCCCAAAAACATGTTTGCCAACCTTTCATCACATTAATGAGCACACGAGTACGTACGCTCTGACGCGGTGTTAATTAATAAGGAACGCCGTAATTTTTACGTTTCGGTCCAAGTTGTAGAAAAAACGGTTGCTCGACTAAAACTGACTTGAAGTAACGGGAAAGTTGTTATGAAGTCCAATGTGAATTTTCATTCCCCATTTATTCACGCTTTAGGAGTAAAAGTATCCATTAAAATAGATTCACAATTTTATTGGCGAAGATAAAACAAAAAAAAAAGAATTGATAAGCTACTCCTTTTTTGAAATCGGTTGAAAATTAGTTAATGACCCTGATGTTGAAGTTATTAGTTTCCAATATATTCAACATATTCCAACATAAGGATTCCAACATAGCCTTACGTCTGTATTTGTGTTAGTTATTTCTTGGTCACTCTTGGTTGCTGTATGCTTAAGGAGAGATTTGTTAATCAACACTATATTATAATCTCCAAAACTACTCATAATTCCAACAATTCTTTCATCAATATTTAGAATGGATCTTCAGGATGGAAACGGTCCAGCGAATGCGTTTCTTACGAACGCTGCCTTACTTAATGGGAAGAGCTACTTTTCATCGGTTACTTTATATCCGTGAACCAGGCGGGCGAAACCTTGGGCAGTTGCTAGTTGGTCAATTACCAGACCTTGAACTGTAATCTGGAGGGAAGAGCTAGGTGCGGCGAATACGTTCAATGAATCTTGCAAAAGCTCCGTGTGGAGTTGTCAACTATTTTTGACGTTTTCTTGTTTTTTTTTTCAATGTTATATCGAGGCAAACAGGTTATACTGGCCACTTGATGGAAAGCGGGTCGCCTATTGGAATCTGCACCGTGGCATCAGCAATGCCCTAGGGGCATTGTGTCATGTCATGTTCAGAGGGAACCCTCAAAAAGCAGCTCATTCCACAGTTCACATGTGCGGGAAGAAAGGACGAGCTCCTTTATTCTCTCGTACTACCTTTAAGGCAGGAAGTACGAGAGAGCCACGTATCAATAATGTTTGGTTGTGTAAAGTATCGGATGCTAATTCGGACGCAGACAAGCTTTGACCTAATGGGGTCTTTATCACCGTAACCAATGGTCATTTGTAACACCATTGCATTGCTGATACCCCTGATGTTTTCACAATAGGCCTCTGACGACCGCAGAGACACAAAAGCCCTGATGTTAGATTGACCATCTCTCGAATTGGAAACTAGCTTATAACTTGGAGCACAATTAGTATCTCGTTCAGACCACACGCGGAATCCATTACGGCCGTTTAACAAGTGAAAATCAAACTCATGCGAGTCCTATGATGCTTGGAAGTGTGTTAATTGTGCCGAACAATGTTTGGTTTGCTTTCCAATGCTTTTAAACTGGTTATAAATAACAGATAAGGGTTTTCGGGATAAAGCAAAGTTAACAAAAATTATCATAAATCCTGTCTGCACTCACTGTTGGGTACAGGCCTTCTCTTTATATTACGACATTATTATTATTTTGGACTGAGAGACTTGTCGGTCTAGTGGAAGCATAAATGCAAAGGCTGGTGCCATCAGTTAGTGTTCCAATGAGCTCTTTGTGGAAGAGCTCGTCGTAAGTAATACCACCATATTTATTCCATAGGTTATGAACAAGCTTCCATAGGTAAAAAAGATTTTCCTAAATTCAACGCGGACCAACTTTCGACCTTGCCCCTTTAACTAGTTGGAAATATTTTCTAGCATCTAGTCTACCGTATTAGATGATGACAATCCTCTAAACGCATCATACCATCCATTCAGTCACGGGTAACAATAACGCCTCTGCGGCTAGTGCTTTCGTGAAAGGGATCGATTTGTCTTTTGCTCCCTGAAAGTTGTTTGTAAATATCGCAGTACTTTGTTACTTTGTAGGTAACAAAGTATTTTCAAGCATTTAAATTATCGTGGTATCGTATCAGTTTATGATACTATAGGTGGTATTATTATAGTTGTTGAGTAATGCCCAAGTTTTTTTTAATATGGTAAGCTGCGAGAGCCAAACTAGGCGTGCAAGCCTGTAAAAAGTATTTTCTGTTAAAAATATGAAAGTGAAGTATCCCTCTGCATCTGCGTTCGAGACCATTCGCAAATTTATGATAATATTCGTTAAATAATAGAACAGACGAGTATCGTATTAAGAAACAAATTCTTGTTCCGATGGAGGGCGCGCGGAAAGGGTAAATTTGAGACAGTGATGGGATGCGTCGATAAACATATCGATGGAGCTCGAGTATAGATAATTATTTTCCTCATGTATTTATATAACACATAAAATGTTTATGTTTAGCGCTTGAGTTTAGGAGTTACTTAATTTGTTTCATCATAAATAGGACAACAGTGTGTAGTTTCTTTGCTTGTATGTTAATCCGGTTTAGCCGTTTTGGAGATAAATGGTAACATAGACAAACAAACAAACTCTAACTACACACTCATATTATAGTCTCCTATCATCGCGAGTAAAAAGTAGTTGATGTTCAAATTAATAATTGTTGGAACATAGATACCATACTCGTAGCATCTTGCAGTGAAGTTATTGACTAGACGTGTGTAAACCTTAGTGGTGACTGTCTAATCTAAACTCTACTATCTGTGCTCTCCATTGATTGTGTTAGGTCGTGTAATATTTTCGAAATAATTATCTCCAACTCTGAATCTTGTTTACTTTTTATAAGCATGCTTTATTTTATAATGTTTGATACCTACTTATTAAGAGGCATTGGAGCTTCTCGGAGATGTATGCAAAGATACTTATAAGTACCTAAACTAGGCTGACCCTTTTATAAAGGTAATTAGTTCCTTCAAGGTATGATAAGAATTGTATACCAGGTGTACAAGAAGAGTTGTATGTGTACATATCTATGTAACGTACTCTACCTACAGATACTTAGCAACGATGTAAACTCACAAATAGCATCATCTGTACCAATCTTTGAATGAATGAAAATACTTTATTCGTTCATTTCATTCGTTCAATGAATGAAATGATATAAAAGATATAAAAAAAAAAAACATTATCATCCAAATGATAAAGGTACAAAAAGCGATCTCTTCCACACCACCTTTGGATGGAGAGGGTTATATTATATATGATTTAAACGTTTTCAACCTTTGTGGTTTTTGTGTGAAAATAATAACATGATTATTTTTTATTTTTTAAATTACTTTGCTATAATTCCATCAATAATCTATCGATAGTGTCCGCCCCTATTCAGGGCTCCGACATTTCCATGTAGGTCGCATAAAAATAACATTTTCGCGCGGCATAGCAGCGCAGCTGCTCAAATATTGAGCTGCAGCCTACGATACGGAGATTGGTTCGCCAATTCCGCCATTTGTTTCTATTACATTTTAAAACTTTTCTTTTGATATTTTTTTTTATTAACTAGTAATTGGAATTGACTTATTTCAATAGACATTCGTATTGTAAACCGGGAATTTTCACGTACCGTACTATCGGTGAAGGCACGTTTGTCAAATGTTTGATAGTCTATTATAGATAAGAAGATACAACACCTACGCATCCAGACAACATTGATAACAAAATAAAACAAGGTCAAAAGTATATGATTACTTATAACTAGAATGTTAGTTAATCGTAATGACATTTATAGAGCGCTTCTGTGGTTTAAAGGGCACATTAAATTGTTTGTACCGGATATCCTTGTCGGAGCCTTTTTGAGTGGCTCCTATAAACTCTGACATAAAGGCCTCTATGATTATTCGAACGTCAGCGCATACGAAGTAACTTTTATTATTGTCTGTACTATCGACACCTTCTATAAGAAAAACAAAATGGCGACACAATCAGAATTGGGGATGTTTGTGCGATAAATGTTTTAGTTGCTGCAGTGAGATCGTGATAAACTTACGAAGTTCTTTATTTAACCTCGTCGCCATCTTGCAACTAGAAAAATAAGGGGATGGTTATTTATTTCTACTTTCAACTAAAATAACAACACTTTTGTGCATGTTAAAAAAATAAGTTCACGAATCTCTTTATAATTTCACCATTGAATATTCCATCGTGGCACAATGCCTTACACCTGGAAGGAATATCCCACCAAAAAAAAAGTAAAATAGTTCGCCAAGACTCACAAGCTCTCACTGTTAAAAAGTTATCAGATCTCATGAAGAGCCAAGCCTAGGGGCTAGCCCTAACTCTAGAAATCTTACATCTTGGCCAAAAAGTATGGCATGCCCGTTTTTTAGAACTAACACAGCATTAAAGATAACTGACTTAATTTCTCATACGAGTAAATCCGCATCCGTGTGCGACGCCCGCGAAATAGATTGCTAACCGTAGGTGCCCTCGCACAGACACTCCCATATACTTTATGGTCAGAAATTAAGTACAGTCAGGGTGGACATAATCTGTATATTATACCGTTAAAATAAAAGTTATTTTCGTTGAGACCAATTTTGTAACACGAGTCGAATAGAAAACGACGATCGAATGCGTTTCCTAAAGCTACTAGTAAGAGACACTTTTCAAAGGCTACTATTTATCCGGGTACAACGCGGGCGAAGTCGTGGGCATAATCAAATCAATCACATAATTTGTCAGATCGAATATGACGTCACTTTCTGAATGTGTGTTCTGTATTGTACACGTGGGCAATGGGCAATGGAAGCTCATTAGTGTGGTCGGGTAGGGATTAGAGAAATAATTAAATCCTAAGTAGGTAAACGCACCTAGGTGCGTTTACCTACTTTCTTGCCTATGCATCTTCTTGCCTTTGTCAAGATGTCTGTCTGTGTGTAGGTTGTCATTTGTGATATACAATATAATTTGTGGTGGTTTGAATAAATGGCTCTGATTATTTCAGAAATAAATCTGATTATTAAGATGATAAAAACACTGGATTGAAAATGCTCCAACTCGATAAATAATGTAACCTATTGTTTTGTAAAATGATAATTAAAAAGAATAACCAGCCTTGTTTTGTTGCCTTTCTTTCTTGGCTTGGTCGCGGAGGAACAGGCAGTAGATAAAACCGACGTTACAAAGTGATCCTTGTGATTTTAATGAATAAATGAATTTTGACTTTGACTTTGGCTATCAATTTTCTTCAGAGGACAGTGGAAAATTATGGCTTTGTTAATATTATTCAGTAATCTAATGTTACGCTTATGAAAATATGTTTTGTAATAAATAGTGGTATTAATGCAAGTTTAGTGTCTAGACGACATGGTTTCGTCTATTATTATAGGACAAACAGACAGACAGTATTTTGATCACGCCCGTCCCCACTAACTCGCGTTATTGTATATTTATGCTAAGCGGCTGATTTGTAAGCTATCGTGAATTATGTAATTTCAGCATTTATCTGTACTCATGCCAATTATTATGATGGCTGTGAATATTTTGGAAATTCCCGTGTCCGTATTGTCAGTGCCTGCCCGATAATTACTTATTAATTATTATAAATAATTAAATATAACCATTTTTGTCGTAGTTTTAGCTTACCTATATATTTTTAGGGTTCCGTAGTCAACAAGGAACCCTTATAACTTCGCCATGTCCGTCCGTCTGTCTCTGTCTGTCCGCGGCTTAGCTCTCTCTTAGTACTAGAAAGCTGTAATTTGGCATAAGTGTACCAATTAATCACGCCGACAAAGTGGTAAAATAAAATAAAAACCTTGAAAATTTTAAAAATTAGGGTTTTTAAAAATTAGGGGGAAAAAGTTTTTCTTTTTTTTCTCATGGTGTCATTGGATATGTCATTCAAAAATATTGGGGGTGTGCCAAAACCATTTTTCGATTACGGGATCCGTTTGCGAAATATTGAGCTTTAAAGTGCTATTTTTTGTTAGAGTCAAGTGCCAGTCAAACGATTGCTTATTCTATAAGTTAAAAAATTCACGGCAGTAGTAAGTTAAAAGGAAAGCTATCACATCTAAGTAGACTTTACAAATTAACGAGTAATAGTTGACCAACTTATAAAATGTAGTTGGAGAAGTAAAAAGATAATTACGTACAAATTCCATTGAAAATTACTGAGATGAAGTTGTTAGTTGTGTAAACAGGTGGTAAATACAATGTTTATGGGCAACTACGGAACCCTACACTGCGCGTGGCCCGACACGCATTTGGTCGTTTTTTTTTATTGCGTCCGATTTCACTGCTTTTAATAGACTTTATTATACTCATTTATTAACCGACTACATATACATAGTACATTTGGTTTTGTCAAATTGCTTAATATACATAAGTCTGTAGGTATAATAAATCTGGTAATTGACAGGCCATTAAAAGCATAGTGATTTTCTTAAATCACTGTGCACATGTGTTAGGATCAAAATAAATCCATGTTATTTATAAAGTATCATAATTTTCTACTATATATGTATATCATTTCAAATTATTACGCTACTGTAAAAGGTATTGTCAAATCACAATTATTAATATTACATTGAAGTAACAGCTCAAAGAGCTTTTTAAAATGAAGTGCTCCACATCTCTAGCAGTGTTTTGGTCCAAAATGTGATTTTTTAAGCAGTTTTTTTTTAATTGCATTTTAATAACCTCCTCGATTTGTTATCTTTTTTTTTTAATTATCAATCTCAAGATGGTTATTATTATGTCTGCAAAACCATTTGATTTCAGCCTAACAATTAAGCCTCATCTCAAGGACTCACTAATAAGGAATGACCACTCAAATAAGTGATTTTTCCACTCGAGCAACACAGAACGTTTCGTTCAAAAATTGAGCTAATTGCGAGGGCGGAAACGTGGTGATTCAAAGTTCGAACGAATAAGATGGCGGGCTAGATTTTTGGTTTTAATTATCGCTTCGACTGTAAATTGGAGAGCTCTTTGCTCTGCGAACGGGAAAAGGAATTAGGTAGGTAATTATCTCACTAGACATACGTGTCCATGGGGAAGTTAATGTAGCGCATAATTACTAAAAATAATTAAAGTATCGAGCTATCGGCAAACGCCATGTGCCGTATATTTTATTTTGATTTTTATTCGTATGAGGATCATAATTAATCTTCGAATTTTCATCTCAAACTAGCCCATCCTTCCTTCCTACTAATATGATAATAGACAAACACAAACTATATACATAAAAACTATATACGTTCGACAAAGTTTGGATGTTTGTTGCTAATAATCTCCGTAACGCACCATTCAACGATTGGGTTACGTAAATTTTACCAGCGTTGCATTTAAAAAGTCATTTTTGTTCTCATTTTTTTGTGAAAGCGTGGCAAAGTCCCGGCTTCAGTGTTCTGAACATAATTCTCAACTGCATTCTGGAACTAGGAATCTCCATTTCCCAACAGTCGTCGTTTGTGTTGTTTAGTGACGTTACCTATCGATAGTTTAAAGTTTGTAGAACCTCATCTACGCATGATTGACAAGTGGCTCTCTCGTACTATCAGCTTAACAAGATCCTTCATTCCCCGTATATGTAAACTGTGAAATGATTTCCTTTCTGAGGTGTTTCCACTGAAATATAACAATCGGACATTGTACTTCAGTTTTTTTTTTTAAAAGAGTCCTTTAGAGCAGGCAACACATCAGCAATGGTCCAAGTGTTGCAGATATCAAAAGGCTACGGTAACCGCTTTCCAGCTGGACCTTAGGCATGTTTGCCTTTAAAAAATACCTAGCCAACTCAGACGTAAGAAGCGCGGGCCCGATTTCCGCTATGGGACAAATGTTTGCATGCTCTGCAAATAGTTGTTACGGATCCTAGTGCGGGTCAGGAGATGTGTGTTGGGGTGTTATTTTTTGATAGAGTGAGTGTACTGAGCCAAGATCTCGGTGTCTACTTGGACGTTATGGCGTTTGTTCGTGTGTAAGTATGTATTTATGTATGTTGTTATCGTCGGACAGTCCCGTTTATTCAACTTGATGGAACTTGGTACTTAGGTAGGTAGGCTGTACTGATAGAATTTTCGATTAAGATTGACTCGGTAGGGGGAGTATTTGAACTATGTAATCGCGAGCTCTCAGTTTGTGGCGAGCCATTAGTGAAGCAAATATAAGACAAAAGGGAAAAGATTTGGGGTAATTTAGGGCAATTAAATATGTTTTACTTAATTGCCAAGTATATAGGTATATATAAGTCTTTACTTGGCAATAGTATAGTTTAGTGGTATGCCCCCCGCGTATGGTCGTGGGTTCGAGTTTTTTGAGATAATATGTTAACACTTTAAAAACCAAGTAAGTATTTTATACTACTTAAATCATGTTGTCATGGTATCTCCCGTGATCATTGGGCATGCAAAATACCAGGAAACAAACTTATTTATCAGTCAATTAGTACTTAGATTTTAATTCATTAAAATAATTATAACTCATACTAAAGTTGCTATTCTGAACTTTATTATTTGCCTAATATTTCCACGTGTATCAATTATTTGCTATGATTATGAAAAAGAAAACTATGAACGTTAACTTATAAACTAAGTGAATTTCATAAAAGTTTACGACAAATCTTTGTGAATCATAAATCATGGTAAATATTAACTTGTGTGAAAATTATGTTCACACAATTATGATAGTTTCAAAAGTTCAACGGGCATTCCACTGCAGCCTCCTGTTGGTAAGCGTTTACCGTAATTATAATAAAAATAATAATAATTTCTTAATAAAATAAAGTATTGTATTAGTATTAGTATTAGTATTGTATTGTTGTATGTCTAAGAAGGACAATTACTGTTAAATTAATATTATCAATTAATTGCATCTTACACTGTAAGTCAATAATCGATTATTTTATTCTATTTCTATTCTATTCTATTTCTATTCTTCTATTTCTATTTCTATTTCTTTGCCTTCAAAGAATTCCAAAGAATTCTTTGAAGGCTTTTCTGCTATAATTTAAACAGAATAATATAAGCGATTTCTTCAATCATAGAGAGGCTGGTAACAATTTTGTCTCATAAAATCGAAGGCGAAACTAAAACATTTGTATTCCCATCGACATTGTAACATCCCTACGTCCCACGCGGCATGTAGATAAGTCAGCCATTTGAATGCTGGCCGCATTCGATCCGCCGCGCGCGCTTTCCGAATTCAAATATTTACAATACAACAGTACCAACTGTAGATGAAAAGTTGGCGCGATATTTATTGGCAGACGTGTTTGTTTTGTTGTGTTGGCTGAATCAGCTTTTGGAATAAGACATGCTTGGAGAATAGATATGAGACACTGAGAGACGGCTCGTGGAAAATACTTTAAAGGCGGCATAAGGACCTTAATATCATGGCTAGAATTGCAATAGAACACATACTTTTTTTCAAAAATCAGCGCTGTTTCTCGAAACTTTAGCACTAAGCTAAGACCTGTTTGGCCCACACGGCACAGATGGGACTAATAAGCACAAATATCTTCTCTTTTTCACTATGTTTTTGTTAAAATCTTATGTATTTATAGTGTCTATTTATTATTTAGTGTGTACTTGTCCTTCCTGTGATTTGTTGTTGCCAAATAAATACATTTTTTCTTCTTCTTTTCAACTTTGTCTTCAGGATAGTTTTCAACAATGTCCAATAATACCACTGGTGTTGCAGATGTCAATAGGCGACTGTCGGTAAAGTAATCGCTTACCATCTGGTAGGTCATATGCCTTAAGGCCTGGTCAAACTGAGGCGGTGCGATTAAAGAAAATTGGCTGTCATGTCAAGTAGTTGACAAATTGTGCGTGAGTTTATTAGAGCCTGGTCAAATTGACGCGGTGGAAGTGGCGGTGACGATCAAAGGGAAATGGTTGTCAAAATTCGCATGAATGTCTAGATCGCCACCGCCATGCACCACCGAGTCAGTTCTCGCCCGTGCCTTTATTATTGTGCACTCCTTTTTGGCTGGCACAGACTCCAAAAATACTAGTAAATATTCAAATACAATAACTAAAAGATATTAAGGAGCATATTGCTTTCAATATAACATTTTCCTAGATATACAATGTTTACTGAGAAATATTCAGAAACGAACACGTCGAATAAGAAAATTGTTTCTTCTCCCGCCAGAAATAAACGAATGATAATTATTCTCAAACGATTTACCGGAAATAAGGAAAAAGGGGAATGCGGAAGTACCCACGTATTTTGTTTTGTTCGCTGTGTAGAAAGATTTGACGAAAAATCTTTGGATGGACCTTGGGACTAAGTCTTGCCTAAAAGCGAACAAACGCTGTGTTGTTTTTACCCGACCGCCTAAAGACAGCTTAGATGTGGTATGATATCCTCCGGCCCTCAGGGTTCCGTACAGATACCTCAGAATCGCTTTGAAATCTCAGAAGCCCTTCTCGAGTTTCAGGCACTATTACATACAAACTTCATAGGATCCTATAGGACTTATAAAGACCTATATAAAGACTTAATTTTTTTTAAAGACGACTAGAATTTTTCCTTTGTTTGTGTCACAAAGGCTACTAGCATAAGTTACCTTAAAGTTTATTCATTTTTGCTATTTCCATACAAAAAAATAACATCACTATACTTTTATAGAAAGTGAGCTAGGATCGTTTTTTGGTAATAAATTTGAATTTTAGCCTTTCTGAGAAAAATATTATTGTCAGACAGACAGACGGACAAGTATGTGATCCGCTAGGGGTTCCGTTTTTTCCTGTTGACATACGGAACTCTACAAACCCGATTTTCAGCCCCATAGGGGAACAACCCTATACTTGTCCTACATTTTATGGTTTTCAAAAGACATGCGATCTAAAAAATATACTAAAATATATATAACGCATTAGCATTGCCATTCAGCGTGGCAATGCGGCCAGTATTTTGGGAACGCTTCCGCCTGGTAGTGATCTGGATCAGTTGAACTATCTATAGATCGTTTGCAACGGTCTTTAGATAGCTAGCTGTTTCATCTGTATTTTTTGTATATACCTACTTGTAAATAGTTGTATGAATACTTGTATATTAAATCAAAAAATATACTGATAAAGCTACGCTGATCTTGGCCAAATGTATTTCTTTTCTAAAACTTTTAAACGCCATTATACCCGTCGTAGTACAACGAAGCCCTCTTTAAAAACATATAAGAGAAATTAATCCCCACTTACAGGGGTGGAATGCAGTTACGGACAGACAGTCGGTATTTTATATCAATCTAGTGGCAACACTTGTGATAAATGGCTACAAACGTCTTAGCTTTTAATATAATGTTTTTTATTGCTTTGCAAGTATTGTGGACGCGGCTTTATCAGACTTTATTGTAATGAGTAGGTACGTAGATAGATAGATATATATGTAGATTAAAAATACTTTATTGCACACAAAATAATATGTCAATTAGGTATAACAATGTATGCAGTTAAAATTAGTTTTTTTTAATAACTGGCTCCATATAGAAATATGTGATTATTTTATTGGTATTTTGTCATTTTTATAATATGATATTTTGATAATTTTTATAATCTCTTTTAATTTCCATTCAAATTTGTGGGTTCATTTTCAAATTTAATTTGTTTTCTTTATTATGAATGTTTGTTGTAAGTAATTTATGTTTTTTAAAACAATGTATGGAAGAAAATCTGAAATAAATGAATAATTATATAAGTTTTCTCTTATCCTACAAACTCATTGCCGCCATTACACAAAAAATAGTTTGAAGAAAATGCTAATTCGCATTTGGTTCGTGCCTATGTACTTGTTATATCTTGTACAATAAAGCATTTTTTGCGGGTTCGACTCCCGCGGCGGGATAAATGTTTGCATTTTCTGCAGATGTCTGGTCCGGGTCTAAGTAGAATAGTTATAAGTAAGCGTTTTCAGTGTGTATGTATTGTTGTTGCAGATGCGTCGACGGTGGCGGTAGGGCGGTAGGGCGGCATGCAGGGCGGCGCGCCCCCCGCCGACGCCGACCAGGCACAGTTTGAGGCCGACAAGCGGGCCGTCTACAAGTAAGAACACACTTATTTCCGGACTGTGATTGTGCCATTCACTATCTGTGCCCTTAAGGACTATACCTACACTATTTGTACCCTTAAGAACTATTAAATATCTGTATCCTTTAAGACTGTTCACTATCTGTGCCCTTAAGAACTATTCAATATCTGTATCCTTTAAGGCTGTTCACTATCTGTGCCCTTAAGAACTATTCAATATATGTGCCCTTATGAACTATTCAATATCTGTGCCCTTAAGAACTATTCAATATCTGTGCCCTTAAGAACTATTCAATATCTGTATCCTTTAAGACTATTAACTATCTGTGCTCTTTAGAACGAATTAATGATCAGCGATCTAAATAAAAGTCAGCAACACAATATATCTAGCTTTTAGCCGTACAATACCGTTTTTAAATGCTAACAAGTAAATTTTCTCAACAAGTGTTTTACATAGTCTTAGAACCCCGCACGAATTTATCCACATTCTACTTTTCTTCTCCATCATCAGACCCATCAACTAGATAAGAGCTGATCTCAAACGGTTGAACAGATTTTCTTGAATCATAGCATATAACACACTCGATCAAGTTACCTAACGAATAAAAAACTAAATCAAAATAGGTTCATCCGTTTTGGATTTACTATACCACAGACAGACACACAGATACACACGTTAAATTTATAACAGCCCTATTTTTGCGTCAAGGTTTCAAAATAAAACAACGCGGATGAAGTCGCGCGGCGTTCCACTAGTATTCAATAATAATAATATTGGTGACCGTCACACAGCATCATCTAGCTCCAAAGCAGATCTTGTGTTATGGGAACTACATGACTGATATACGCATTTTTTTTGTGAATAATTTATAATACATAGAAAATACCTAGACACGAGACAAATATTTGACAGATCATAAAAAAACATTTGTCCCGCGGAGGGAATCGAACCCGCAACCTAAGAAACTACCATTGTACAATTACAGACATCCCCTACATCCCCCTCCTGCATATAATATGTTTAAATTATGGCAACACTCATTTTTGTACTGGCTTGAACTCTTACAAAAATTCACAGCAATATTTTTGCTCAATCAATCTTGTACTTTCAAACGGATCCTTGTGATTTTAATTAATAAATGAATTTTGACTTTCACTTTGTTTAAATTATGCTAAGAACCTGAGAATTTACCTGTGAAAGAAAAAAACCACTAGGAGATTAATGCGACAGAGAACCAACAAACGTCATCAGAAAACACTCCCGAGACAAATATTTGATAATAATACATATATTTTTTAAATTATTATTATTCAAAATAAAGTTTACAGTAACTGTTATGCTAAGTACCTATAATCTAATTCGTCTCGGGTAAATACTTATTTTAGTTTAGTTTGTAACCCTGATTTGACAATACCTCTACAGTAGCATAATCGTTTTATTATTTCTTGTATTTCATTTCATACATTGTCTGTATGATATTTTCATTAATTTAAACGAACCTATTTGACCCAAACCCATTCTGAAATCATTGTGTCTTGTCTATTTTAATGAATTTTAATGGCTCTTAATAATTGTCCAAATCATTTGTGTATTGTTATTCTAATTTGACAGAACCAAGTGTACTGTAAAGTTCCTACTGTGAATAAATGAGTATGAGTATACAAAAAAATTACCCGCGTTGGGAATCGAACCCGCAACCTAATAAACTCATGATCTTCTCCTTTTATATCCATATACATTATTATTTAAACCAACAAACTAATATACCATTGTACAATTCCAGACACCCTCTATTCCCCCTCCTGGCGCTGTTGCTGGAGCGATGCGAGCAGGCGACGGCGGGCGCGGAGCCCCCCGCGGCGGACGCGTTCGGCGCTGACCTGCAGGCCTTCGTGCAGCACCAGCGCCGCGACACGCGCCCTCTGCTGCTCGACGAGCCGGAGATCGACGGGCTCATGATTAAGAGCATACAGGTAGACCTTCAACAGCTTCCTACCCTTCTATCAATGCATGTTGTCTTCTTCCATTTTAGATGACTCAATCAGTGACAAATGACATCGATATTTTAATCTTGTTTAATTACTAATACTTAAACAAACATACCTAGCCTAAGTAAA
Organism: Perizoma affinitatum; assembly: GCA_961405105.1. NCBI lineage: Eukaryota > Metazoa > Arthropoda > Insecta > Lepidoptera > Geometridae > Perizoma > Perizoma affinitatum. The sequence continues at coordinate 1,042,485 of OY560207.1, forward strand.
ACTATTTATTCATACAACTATGTACAAGTAGGTATATACAAAAAATACAGATGAAACAGCTAGGTATCTAAAGACCGTTGCAAACGATCTATAGATAGCTCAACTGATCCAGATCACTACCAGGCGGAAGCGTTCCCAAAATAAATCTTGTTTAATAATTGTTGAAATAATAGCGCATTTTTTTTTAAATTTAATCTCGTTGTTTTTTCAATAGGTTAATATAAAATTCAATTACTCCTCTTTTTTTGTGTTTACTTGACTGTCTAGATTTTTAAGACTATATCTGCATTCTAGAAAGTTGTTTATGGTGATACTATATTATAAATTTAACATATATGTATATATACCCATATTCGCAATAAAATATTTTGATTTGATTTTATTTGTTTCGAAACATTATATTCTGGTATATTTATTTAATTATCTAAGTAAATATATAGTTAAATATATAAATAGATTATTTTTTTTATTATTATATAAATATACAGCCAACAGACCAACAGACATATACAAAGTCCTGACCACACACTATAAATAAATAATGCTGGACATTTTTACACAGCATCATCTAGTCCCATACTAAGCAGAGCTTGTATTATGAGAACTACATGACTGATATACTACTTAAATACTGTTTTTATGTAAATACATACAAAATATATATAAAAAATGGGGTATATGGGTTCCCTGTATCGTTTTCTGATGGTATGATTTATATTATAATGGAAGTGTGTTTGTCTGTGTGTGAAAGGGTGTGCAGTATTTTGTGTAAAAATATGGTTGCGTGTGTAGTGTTCAACTTCTACTTTCAATTCGACGCAAAAGCTGCGGGTTCGATTCCTGCTGCAGGATTTTTTTTGCATGCTCTCCGGGTATGGGTGTTGTGGTACCATCGTACTCTTAGTTCCTGATACCAACGACACAGAGTAGTTTACATAACAAAAGATAACCCAACCCATTTATGTTACTTGATGAAACAATTTTCTTCTACATTTTTTGTTTCAATTTATTTATTCCACAGAAGTTTACAGACTCTTTTTTAGTATCTAAAACTGAAACTTAACCTACGCCACAGATATTATAATACTATAGGTATTTTGTACATATGTTTAGTCGAACCTCGATAATACCTATCAGGTGATGATTTCTACTTTTGTTAATGTGCTGTTCCTCCATCAGGTTCTCCGCATCCATCTCCTGGAGCTGGAGAAGGTCCAGGAGCTGTGCCGCGATTTCTGCGGTCGGTACATCGCCTGCCTCAAGACTAAGATGCAAAGTGAAAATCTGCTTCGGACAGACTACAGCGCAGGTATGAAATGTCAAATTAGTTTACGTTTCGCTCTTCTTGGTGTTTTTAGTTTTCATATTTTGATATAACGACTGTGGCGCAGTGGGCTAAGGCTCGCTTGAGACGCAGAAGGTTGCGGGTTCGATTCCCGCCGCGGGCCAAATGTTTGTATCTGCGAATATTTGTCTCGGGTCTGGGTGTTTTCTATGTATAATATGTATGTATTTACAAAAAAAAAGTATATAAGTAGTATATCAGTCATGTAGTTTCCATAACACAAGCTCTGCTTACTTTGTGGCTAGATGATGCTGTGTGAAAAAGTCCAGCATTATTATTATTATTATTTATTATAACTTGTATGGAAAACTTAGATCTACAGCACTAAAATTGTTGTCGTCTCTTTCTTTTGTTGCTGTTAGTAAAAGAGAGCGATGGATAAAATTATTGTAGTCTTCATGTTTTGAAATCACTACTTGAAAACTTAGATCCGACCAATTTGACAGCAGTAAAATTATTGCTGTCTCTTTCTCTTTGTTGCTGGTAGTAAAGAGAGCGATGGATAAAATTATTGTAGTCTTCATGTTTTGAAATCACGACGAACTTCACTTTACCTTGCGGGGTAATGTAATGTTCGTCTTTTTATACTTACGTTTTTGACTAATATAATCTGAAATGAAACATAAGTTCTCTCCAGATAACTGCATGTGCATTATCTGGAGGTTAAGCATTCCTAGGGCTCTATAATTTGTATTATTAAGGTTTTTCTGTGGATTTTAGACTTGTTTATTTACTTTCTGTAATGTCAGTTAATGACAAGCCTAGATTTTATTTTTAATTCACCGCTGGAGCTAGGAGTTTAAGGTTCTATGTAATTGATATTAGACCTGCATATAAAACACTTTATTTTTTATGTTCTAGAACCTTGGTTCAAATAAATACAGCCCCGTCATCAGAGAAAAACGATGACAGGGAACCGGGGAGCACGGGGAGTCTACTTTTGGAATTGAAGCCGGCAAGACGTGAATAGAAAGGAGTGGATGGAAGGGCAGGTTCCTCCTAGCTGAGAACAGAGAGTCCGATCCTCCTACTACGCGTATAAAAGTGATGTCGGAGTAAAAAGTGAAACGACGCGTCATCCTATTTTGACGCCGTCCTCTGACGCCTTTTCCTTCTCCTTTGACGCCTTCTGGAGATCGCCAAGCCGGCTCTACCTAGATCTGGACACTCCAGGGACGCTCCACTAAAAGGAGAGAGAAACCTGATTCAAGAGGCCTCTCTCCTCTACAAGCCCGTGAACACGCTAACATTTCGTGCCCCGGTTCCCCTGGCCTCTTCTAGTGTTTGTTTTTAATATATTTGGTTATACAGTTCACCTTTTTCTCTTGAACCGTACTCTCCTCCAGATCTGAGGATAGGTAGGAAGTGTGACCTTACAAATTCCTCCTCCCAGGAATTTGTAACGTTACAAAAAAAAAAAAAAAAAAAACAATTTGTAACGTTACAAATTCCTGGGAGGAGGAATTTGTAAGGTCACACTTCCTACCTATCCTCAGATCTGGAGGAGAGTACGGTTCAAGAGAAAAAGGTGAACTGTATAACCAAATATATTAAAAACAAACACTAGAAGAGGCCAGGGGAACCGGGGCACGAAATGTTAGCGTGTTCACGGGCTTGTAGAGGAGAGAGGCCTCTTGAATCAGGTTTCTCTCTCCTTTTAGTGGAGCGTCCCTGGAGTGTCCAGATCTAGGTAGAGCCGGCTTGGCGATCTCCAGAAGGCGTCAAAGGAGAAGGAAAAGGCGTCAGAGGACGGCGTCAAAATAGGATGACGCGTCGTTTCACTTTTTACTCCGACATCACTTTTATACGCGTAGTAGGAGGATCGGACTCTCTGTTCTCAGCTAGGAGGAACCTGCCCTTCCATCCACTCCTTTCTATTCACGTCTTGCCGGCTTCAATTCCAAAAGTAGACTCCCCGTGCTCCCCGGTTCCCTGTCATCGTTTTTCTCTGATGACGGGGCTGTATTTATTTGAACCAAGGTTCTAGAACATAAAAAATAAAGTGTTTTATATGCAGGTCTAATATCAATTACATAGAACCTTAAACTCCTAGCTCCAGCGGTGAATTAAAAATAAAATCTAGGCTTGTCATTAACTGACATTACAGAAAGTAAATAAACAAGTCTAAAATCCACAGAAAAACCTTAATAATACAAATTATAGAGCCCTAGGAATGCTTAACCTCCAGATAATGCACATGCAGTTATCTGGAGAGAACTTATGTTTCATTTCAGATTATATTAGTCAAAAACGTAAGTATAAAAAGACGAACATTACATTACCCCGACAACCCCGGAAAATTTTTGAATACAATGAAAAAATTTTTCTAGTATGTACAACCTTAATAGGCCATTAACCAGTAAAAATAAACTATATGACTATTTACAGTGGTATAGAAAGTTTAAAAAATTAACACTACGTTTCCCCCCCACAGAAAATTATCAACTAAGAAAATTTCGATGTTGTAAATAAGACCTTGCTCTTTCATACACCTTTCATCAACCCACCTTTCACACTCTCAATCATACATCACCAGCATACTTAGGGGATATGGTTCACATTCTATGACGCATACTCCACAAGGAATTATTTTTAAGGTTTACGAAGGCTTATTTATTTTAATTAGGTGTCGTAACCCGCACCTTTTTAAAATCCCGTTAAAACTAAAATAAATATTTACAAATGTTTTCTTGCTCAAGGAAAACAGTCGAAGGTGTCAAGGTAAGCCTTCGAGTTTCAAGTAGTTTCAAGTTCAAGGATATAAAAAAATTATCTAAGTTAGTTTAAGATACACTAAGGCTTATTTTACGAGTTATGAGACCGCTCGACACAATGGCTTATTTAAAGAGTTGTGTACCGCTCTATAAAAAAAATCTAAATAAAAATAGTGGAAACTAACATATGCCAAAAGTTTTTGGAGAAGGTAAATATTTACAGAACTTAAATCTAAATGGTTTTTACAAGAATAAGTACAAGTTTTAGAAGACATCAAGGAGTATAAAAATTTATATATAAAATTAAAATTTTAGAAGACAAGGAGTAAAAATAAGTATAATTAAAAAAGTATAATTAAAGAATAACTATAAAGAATAAGTAAAAGTATTAGGAGTAAAAATAAGTATAAAATACGAAAACAGCAGATACAAAATTATACTTTAAAAAATTTAATTTGCCATTTTCTTCTTAAACCGTTCTGATCCTCCAAAATGAAAACAAGTAGTGATAGTTTCTCAACAAGATGAAGAGGAATGGGTAAGGAATTTATATCATTAGATAAAATATGTTTAAGTTAGTCATCTGATCTCTCAGGTTCGTCAAAGTCTCAGCTGGTTTTTCAGTTCTAATAGTCACTTCATATTCCAGTTCAAGTTTGTTTAAGTACGAGAATCTTATTGTTCTATCCATGATTAAGGTTTAAAGATATTAGGTTTAATTTAGTCGAGATTTACGGAATTTTTCTAGTAGTCTTTTCAGTACCGATATTCGTCACCATAATAGACCCCCTGGAACATTGTTACCTAGCAACCAATGTCTAATAACAAATCTAAACTAAATGAAGTATAGTATTTGTAATTTGTGTAACGTAGATGTATAAGTTTGTTTAAACATCCACAGGATACTCTCCTGTATCTGTCGTAAAGTAGTGTCCCAGCACCCAACTTGATAGTGCCCACGAGTGGGTTAACACACCCAAGCGGACACTGGGTACGATTACCAGAGGGTAACCGCAGTAGTGTGCAAGTGTGTGGGATGCAGTGTAGCGATGTATTTGTAGAGAGTTAAGTGTATGTGGTAAACGACTACAGGATACTCTCCTATAGCATGTTGTAGAGTAATCAAGATGATGTTAAGTACGAAGAAGAGTCGAGGATTGAAGTGGATGAATTAATGAAAATATGATTAAAATACTTACCAAATATAATTTCTTGTGGAATGTTTCCTTTTAGAATTTAGAGAGTCCGAGTATCTAGAAATGATTTAAGAGGGGTGGGTTAGTAGTAATTTGGGCGCCAATTTGTAACGTTACAAATTCCTGGGAGGAGGAATTTGTAAGGTCACACTTCCTACCTATCCTCAGATCTGGAGGAGAGTACGGTTCAAGAGAAAAAGGTGAACTGTATAACCAAATATATTAAAAACAAACACTAGAAGAGGCCAGGGGAACCGGGGCACGAAATGTTAGCGTGTTCACGGGCTTGTAGAGGAGAGAGGCCTCTTGAATCAGGTTTCTCTCTCCTTTTAGTGGAGCGTCCCTGGAGTGTCCAGATCTAGGTAGAGCCGGCTTGGCGATCTCCAGAAGGCGTCAAAGGAGAAGGAAAAGGCGTCAGAGGACGGCGTCAAAATAGGATGACGCGTCGTTTCACTTTTTACTCCGACATCACTTTTATACGCGTAGTAGGAGGATCGGACTCTCTGTTCTCAGCTAGGAGGAACCTGCCCTTCCATCCACTCCTTTCTATTCACGTCTTGCCGGCTTCAATTCCAAAAGTAGACTCCCCGTGCTCCCCGGTTCCCTGTCATCGTTTTTCTCTGATGACGGGGCTGTATTTATTTGAACCAAGGTTCTAGAACATAAAAAATAAAGTGTTTTATATGCAGGTCTAATATCAATTACATAGAACCTTAAACTCCTAGCTCCAGCGGTGAATTAAAAATAAAATCTAGGCTTGTCATTAACTGACATTACAGAAAGTAAATAAACAAGTCTAAAATCCACAGAAAAACCTTAATAATACAAATTATAGAGCCCTAGGAATGCTTAACCTCCAGATAATGCACATGCAGTTATCTGGAGAGAACTTATGTTTCATTTCAGATTATATTAGTCAAAAACGTAAGTATAAAAAGACGAACATTACAAAACTTAGATCCGACCAATTTGACAGCAGTAAAATTATTGCTGTCTCTTTCTCTTTGTTGCTGGTAGTAAAGAGAGCGATGGATAAAATCATTGTAGTCTTCATGTTTTGAAATCACGACTTGAAAACTTAGATCCGACCAATTTGACAGCAGTAAAATTATTGCTGTCTCTTTCTCTTTGTTGCTGGTAGTAAAAGAGAGCGATGGATAAAATTATTGTAGTCTTCATGTTTTGAAATCACGACTTGAAAACTTAGATCCGACCAATTTGACAGCAGTAAAATTATTGCTGTCTCTTTCTCTTTGTTGCTGGTAGTAAAAGAGAGCGATGGATAAAATTATTGTAGTCTTCATGTTTTGAAATCACGACTTGAAAACTTAGATCCGACCAATTTGACAGCAGTAAAATTATTGCTGTCTCTTTCTCTTTGTTGCTGGTAGTAAAAGAGAGCGATGGATAAAATTATTGTAGTCTTCATGTTTTGAAATCACGACTTGAAAACTTAGATCCGACCAATTTGACAGCAGTAAAATTATTGCTGTCTCTTTCTCTTTGTTGCTGGTAGTAAAAGAAAGCGATGGTGAAAATTATATACCACCCACAGATGGCCATCGAAGGGTCCAGATCGCGCTACAACGTTTTTCATTCATTTATTTAGTTAAGTTTCAATAAGCGGCGATGGGCTTGCAACCTGTCACGTGGTATGCTTACTTACAAAAAGCGAGCATGTACCAAATGTAATGTTTGGACATGCCTCTGAATACCCCCTACTTGATATCTTCAAAGATCTACTCACTGAGTATGTCCATCATGGGGGAAACAGTCGTGAGCGTGTTTGTTTTTTTTTTACCCAATAATATAGTATTGATTTCAGTTAAAATCAAGGTATCTACTAACGGAGTATGGTAGATGTCCACCATGGGGAAAAAAGTCGTGAGCGTGTTTTTTTTTTTACCCAATAATTTAGTTTCATTAAAAATCAAGGTGATTGGTTATTAAAAGAAAGTATGTTCTTTATTCCAGGTGGAGTGGAAAGTAACAACAATCTCTCGGGATCTATAGACGACCACTCCAGCACTTCCAACTCACCACAATATCAGGTATGAAATGTACGTTTCTACGTTGTATTATTTTATTAATTTTATATTAATCTCGAGTGTCATGACTAATAGTATCACAGTTACTATCAACAACCTCTTCGGCGCAGTGGAAGACTCGCCTGAAACGCAAAGTTGCGGGGTCGATGCCCGACGCGGAATAAATGTTTGTATGATCTGCAAATATTTGTCTCGGGTCTGGGTGTTTTGTATGTATAATATTTTGGTATTTATAAAAAAAAACTATATAAGTAGTACATCAGTCATGTAGTTCCCATAACAAAAGCTCTGCTTAGTTTGGGGCTAGATGATGCTGTGTGAATAATGTCCAGTATTATTTATTATTATTTTCCCTTTCACACTAAGGGAAAACTTGGCAGTCGTCACATGATATTTCCACAGCTAATGTCATTTCCAAACAATGAGGGCTTTTTATAAAAAAAAATAGTTCCATTTGGGCCATAGATGGCACTGACGTTGCACTGTAAGGTTCAAGGGTTGTTGTTTATGGTGCTTGCCTGTCAAAGTCGCAAAAAAGCGTCAAAAATTATTTCATTTACCACTTCTGGTAGCGCCATCTGTTTTCATTACTGAAAGCTTGATTCAAGATGGCCTTGAAAACCTCTCATTCAATCTATCCGCAGGCGTTAACGCAACAGAAAGTGGTCTTGTGGTCTTTGTCTAGACACGCAGATCTGGAATGACAAATATTGACAAAATAAGAAAAAACAAACGCCCAAGATGTGACTTAACAAAAAAAAAACCAACAGTTTATCTGTTTACAATGACAGAGTTATATAACTCTCAGATAGACGCGTCCCCAAAGTGCTCGCTGCATTGCCACGCAGAATGGCAATGCTTTCATATTTATGTTATGTTGTTTTTTGCAGTCGCCGCCCGCGCCGCTGCCGTATCCGTCAGCGTTTCCTCCTCACACGGAAGCACCCTTCGCCCCCACGATTCGAGAACCTCCTAGTAAGAAATCCTTTCACCAGCTCTACCGAAACTTCCAAAGTTGGTTCTTAAAAAGGGGGCAAGTCACTAGGGGGAGGTGCAATAGACAAATGAAAACGGTTTAAGCATTTTGTAAAAATTTACTCTGTGGCGCAGTGGGTGAAGGCCCGCCTGAGACACAGAAGTTTGCGGGTTCGATTCCCGCCGCAGTACAAATGTTTGTACGACTGCAAATACTTTTCTCGGGTCTGTGTTTTCTTTGCATAATTATTTTAAAAAAAAAGTATATAAGTAAGTATCAGTCATGTAGTTCCCATAATACAAGCTCTGCTTAGTTTGGGGCTAGATGGTGATATGGTTGTCTGGAAGAGTTCGCTTCTAAGCTATAAGACCGGTCACTGTACTTGAAAGTTTTGTTAAGTTGTATATATTTGTCTTATGGCATACAATAAAGTATTGTCATTTATTCAATAATACATTAACACATCCACATGTATTGACTATCTTCGCACTTGTCTTTTTCCAGCTCCGATCGTGGTGCAAGGGTCGACGCCGATAAGTCAGATAGGCGCCGGGCTGTTACCCACGGATTCCTTCACAGGTAACTATAGATTGTCTGGAAGAGAACGCTATATACCGCGGGAGTAACTATTACATCATGCTCGTCATGCTTTGATGGAAAATTATTTCACTGAGTGTAAGCAAAGATTTCACAATTTTACTAGGGGTATATTTTACTATCCTTCAAGCCTATGAGTATATTGAAGCTAGATTTACGATCGCTGATAGTGTTTATGGGTCAACATTTTTTATGACAACAGGATTTCATGGATAAATTGAATACTAGTCAAGGCCGCCTTCGGCCCCCAGCCAACTGCGTCGCATCTCCCGCACACGCCATCATACAAACTCACCTGTAGTGATGTTCTATTCCGATTATTAGTTTACTTATTCTGGGAATATAATTTCCCACCCTCCCAAAGTTCGAGCTTTTCCGCTCAGTCAATGAGTCAACTCTACAAGAACAGATGGACAAAGAACTGGATAAATGCAAGATTATCCGCAAGGATCCGTCATCCGTCTGTAGACACAGAATTTTTGACCATGTAGGGTTTGTCAAATTAGATAAAGCGATAACGAAGTACAACGAGGTGTGCATTTGACAGAAGCATATAAATATATTTTGTGTGTTCTGCCTACAAAAAAATTAAATAGTAAATAATACTGGTTATTTTTCACACAGCATCATCTAGCCCCAAACTAAGCAGAGCTTGTGTTATTGGAACTACATGTCTGATATACTACTTACAAACATATTTTTTGTAAATATTAACATACTATACATAGAAATCATCCAGACCGTTGACAAATATTTGCAGATCGTACAAACATTAGTCTCGCGGTGGGAATGGAACCCGCAACCTTCTGCATCTCTGGCGGACCTTCACGCACTGCGCCATAGCCATGCCAAAAAAACATTATTTCTGTATCCAATAATTAACTCTTTACAGTATTATTTCAATAAATAAGACTTTTTAATTTTTCTGCCCACGGCTTCGCTCACGTGGTACCCGGATAAAAACCTGGCTAAATTACTGTAAAGTTTCATCAAAATCCGGTCTGTTGTTTTTGTGTGAAAGAGTAACAAACATCCATCGTCACAAACTTTCGCGTTTATAATAGTAGTATGAAGTAGGAAAGTATAAGTTTGAGTTTCCGTTACAGGGAGCAACTCTAACAATTCGTGTTCGTCGGTGAGCGGGTCCCCCCCGCCCGAGGAGGAGTGCGACGAGGCGGGCGGAAAGCGCGGGGTGCTGCCGCGGCACGCCACGCAGGTCATGCGCGCCTGGCTCTTCCAGCATCTCGTGGTGAGCATCCCTCATCCACCCACATCACTCACATACATACATAGTTCTGACCCCGCAATAGGCATGTTGACCCCACACTAGACATCTTGACCTCACAATAGACATCTTGACACCACCCGAAGTCTTGACCCTACAATAGACATCGTGACCCCACACTGCATAGTCTTGACATCACAATAGACATCTTGCCCCACACTGCATAGTCTTGACCTCACAATATACATCTTGACCCCACATTGCACAGTCTTGACCTCACAATAAACATCTTGACCCCACATTGCACAGTCTTGACCTTAGAATAGACATCTTGACCCCACATTGCACAGTCTTGACCTCACAATAAACATCTTGACCCCACATTGCACAGTCTTGACCTTAGAATAGACATCTTGACCCCACATTGCACAGTCTTGACCTCACAATAAACATCTTGACCTCACTATAGATTTCTTGACGAAAAATTACACGTTTTCTCCTTATATGTATTATATAATATGCCACATAAAATAATACAATCAATTTAGAATAACCAAAATATCCCTTAACAGAGGTATTGTTCTAAAACTACCCTTAAAATGTTTAAGGGTCGCTTTTGAACAATACATAAAACTAGATATCAGTTAATATTTTTTTTTATCTAAATAAAAAAAAAAAACTTTAAATTAGAGTCTTAAACACTCTCTCCTCAGCATCCTTACCCAACGGAGGAAGAGAAGCGCACCCTAGCGGCGCAAACCCGTCTCACACTCCTGCAAGTGAACAATTGGTTCATAAACGCGCGTCGCCGCATCCTGCAGCCCATGCTGGACTGCAACGAGAAACCAGGTACAAACATACTCACAAACATACACACAAACATACTCACAATCATACTCACAGATACAATAGGAGCGGACAGGTTAAAGGCGCTGTTCAATGCGAACATTAGCGTAGCCTAGTTAGTACCTATTCAGTGCAAATTCGGCTAGCGATCAATTCACACAACATTGTCTAGGAATATTTCATTTTGAAATGAATTGCATAAAAACTATTTGCTAATTGGTTTTGTTATATTTTCAAAATTAGAAAAAAATAAAATAATAATAATAATAAAATAAATAATGCTGGACATTTTCACACAGCATCATTTAGCCCCAAAGTAAGCAGAGCTTGTGATATGGGAACTACATGAATGATATATCAGTACTTATATACTTTTTTTTTGTAAATACATAACATATTGTACGTAGAAAACACCCAGATCCCGAGACAAATATTTGAAGATGCAAACATTTGTCCCGCGGCGGGAATCGAACCCGCAACCTTCTGCGTCTCAGGCGGGCCTTCGTCCACTCTACCACAGAGGTCGTCAAATAAAAGAACGCAATAAACAAAATAAAGAATGGGGTCTCTGATTTGAATTTTACAACGTTAATTTTGGCCTAAGATTAATTTACTTTTGTTTAACAAAAGCATTATGTTTCAGGAGCGTTTTGTTTTAAGCTTGTAGCAACATTACTTATAGACATTTATAACAGGATCATAAATGCTAACAATTTAGCAAATATTAATTTGCTACGTTTACAAAGATACACAGTATCATTGCTCAAAATAAAATAACGAATGAAATCATGCGTTTCCAAATACAAAACGTCTCTATGACGACAAGTCAAGTTATATAAAATTAGATTTAGATCATAAATCTTGTATCTTTTGCACTCAATGATTTAGAGTAGGGGAAAGCACACATAATTAATTTAGCTAGTTCTAAATCTGCCTTTTCTAATAAGGTCTCCACTAGATTGATAAGGTCTAGCCGTTGGACACCACAACTCTGGCCTAACTGTATTATCAGGGTGGTGTCTTTATCAATGTAATCATAACTCTTGATACTGTCAGTAAATTTAATAATCGGGGCATTCGGATAACAGTTGTTCACGACATCTTACCCTTTTCAAGTAGTAAATCTAGTTAAAATCCAGGTTTTCCACACATACCAATCAGAATATAAAACTAGTTGTATCATCCCAAATATTAGTTCCGTTAGACAACTTGGCAGAACTAGTTTGCTATAAGTGTTCCTTACATAAAAATGTTCCATATGACATCACCCTTTCTGGGTGGTCATAAATAACTCTAAACTATCCGAGTTGGATCTGCACAAGAAGGATTTTCGGTTGCGTCAAGTTGCGTAAAACGGAACTAATATTTGGCAGATGTTCCGATGACACAAATAAAGAAACTATGTACAAAAGAAAAGAGGTTATTTTAAAGTGTATATTATGTTTGTTGCAGGCGGTAAGAAAAGTAAACTAGGTTCGTCGGGGAAACGATACTGGCCAGACGCTTTGGCCAGCCCTCAATTCACTGCTGGTAAGTATTTACACTTAATAGACATATCAACATTAAAAGTCAAAGTCAAAATTCATTTATTCATTAAAATCACAAGGATCACTTTTGAAATGTCGGTTTTATGTAATGCCTGTTCCTCCGCGACCAAGCCAGGAAAGAAAGGCAAGAAAACAAGGCTGGTTATTCTTTTAAATGATCCTTTTACAAAACAATAGGTAGGGTTTAGTATGCCTTTTTGTAGTTGTTTTTTAAATAACGTTTTTTAATTTGTTAATTGTCAATTTTTGTATATCTCTTGGGAGTTTGTTAAAAAAGCGTACACCTTGCCATTTAAACGATTTACTAACTTTATAGAGTCTACAAGTGGCAACAGCGAGTTTATCTTTATTTCTGGTATTAACATTGTGATTATCACTTTTTTTTTCTTAAACAAATTAATATTTTTGTGAAAAATATCTATATTGTATGTGTAATATTTTTTTTATTATTTTTGTGAAATTTTCTGCCTTCCCATCGCATCGGCCTTTAACAAAAACTTTCTACAGAAATCCAATCAATTGTTATGATAGTATGAATTAGCTTGTTTCTGGATAGTTTTTATCAACTTTTTTGTAAATTATTGTTTGAATTGAATTATTTCGCCAGCAGGTCTACTGTCGTCATCAGAAGACGAGGCAGAAGGTGAAGGTTCAGCAGACGAGAATGAGCCAGACGAGCATCCCGAGTTCCCTATCCCGAGCCTGCATTAGTGATGTATCCGTGGTGAATCATCAAAAACAGCACAGCAGTACTCAATACCTCGGTATTTGCTGTGATTTGTGGTCAAACTGAAGCATCAATCATAAAAAAATAATATAAATTCTGTTAAAAAGTAACATGAACAAAATTTACCACAAATTGTCAAATTTATACGACACATTTGTAACTATGTATACGTATAATTGATACATCATGACAAAATAATGCGACATTTATGTAAATTTATACATATGATTTACATCATGACATGATTATACGACATTTATGTAACTATGTATACGTACTTATGATTTACATGACAAAATAAGGTACATGTCGCAAATTATTTAAAACTGTAAAAGACATTTTTATTACTGATCTGTATACCATATTGTTTGTAAGTAATTATAGAATAGAGATAGTTAAAATGTGTACATTTTATATCGAAAATTGATGAATTCAAAATATCCGTTGATTTTTGTAGTTGATCTGCAAATATCTAAAAACAACATTGGTACAGTAATTCTTGTCTATAAAAGACATTTTTATGGACATTTTATGAACAGCCATGTATTTTATATAATTATCAATTATCAATATAAAATACATGGCTGTTCTAAACTAAATCAAAACAATTTTGATCTGTTATAATACGGAGGGGTAGGCAGAGGCCACGGATTTCCACTTGCTCTGATCCTGGCATACCTCTTTAGCTTTATCCATCCTCATCACATTCCTGATACAAGATCGTCGGCTTTGAGTACTCTTGACCTGGCCTTTCTCCATAATATATAATCATATAATTATTATCTGTCATAATATTATTTTGTAAAAGGTGACTCAGAAGAACCTCCAATTTTATAATACACTTTTTTATCGTCAAATTGATCGACCACCATTCGACCATTGATAAATCACATTGAAAAATAATACAAAATACATTGATTAAAATGTTTATAAAAAATACACGAATAACCTCATATTACTTATGTACGATGGCTGAAAGTATACTCTAAAATCATGTCAAAAATATTTAATACAACTGTTGTATTTATTCCAGTATGTAATGAATGTATACGATTTAATTAAATTTCGTCCTAATGGTCAAGCATTTTATGATGCTTTGTACAAAGACAAAAATCATAAGTTTGCTGGATAGTGGAATAACATGTACACGTTTTACTATATTTATTAGAACCATGTATACGTAAATCATACCTCAGTAATAAACTATATTCATATTAATAAATAATTATTATAAAAAGAAAATACTCATTAATTACAAACTTAAGAAAGTTTGCTTCAATTTTTGTTCTGATATTTTCTAGAAGCTCGAGAAGTTAAAAAAAGTGATAATATCCCTTTATGGTAATGCCTTGGCCATAAAACGGGGGCTAGTTGCTAGTGATCAAATCTTTATTAATTTTCTAGCCAATTATTGTTTTTGTAAAAATTGAAGCAAAATATTCTGATAATCAATGCTATAGTTAACATCTCCAAGAGATTAATTTATTATAATGCATTTTTAAAACCAAGCCTTTGTCAATTGAATGTCTGACCGGTTGTGATGTATTTGTTTCCTCCATTAATACCGACTGACTCACAAATTGAAATAGAAAAATAACTATTTTTTACCGCTAAAACTATAGACAATACCGTCCATAGACAGAAAATTTATTTTTAATGTATAATATAAGTTTTATAGCGTATTGTGTTTGCGTGTAAGGATATATTTTCATTATTTACCGTGTTATATCTGACTTCAGAAAAGGCTTGCAAGCTTGCTGTCTGAAATGCATTTGATGAGGCTCACTAAATCTTTTCACCACATTGGTTCGTTCATAGTCGCATGGAATCTGAGTATCTGACGATTTAAAATGGTCCTTGTAATTTCAATTTATAAATAGCTATTTGGATTATTGACTTTGGCATGGACCACGAAGCCCATGTCAGGGTCAGTAGAATGCCAAACAGATTATTGATTTGCATCAATGTGACCTTGAACCTAGACAAACAAACAAGTTGCAAAAAGCTTTTTTGGTAACAACCTTTTTGGGTTAATTTCTTGGCTGTATACATGCTAACGCGCAAACACAATATCCATAGCTCATTGTTGTATTTTTTTTATCGCCGCCATATTAGATTGTAGGTTAGCTTTAAATTAAGGCCTATTTTAAACGACTATACGATGTAATTATACGATTTCAAAATAATAGTATACTCAGTAAAACGTTCGATACAAAATTGTATACGCAAAATTAAAGAAATAATCGAAATTTTAAATTTAGATGTAATTTTTTTGGAATGTAGTATGTTTGTATGATTGTTTCGGGAAACGATTGTCATTTCAGCATCCTCCGACGAATATTTTTGTGACACCTGTGAAAATGTATTTACAAAAATGAAAATATGAATTCTCAGTCAAAAATTTTTGGAATGTAAAAACTGTGGTAAGATATTCTGAATTGCAAAATCTTGCGTAGTTTAATGCTGAATTGTCATTTCGTTTTTGAAAATGGATATTGGTATAATGAAGGGCTATTTTGAGAGAGGCCAAAATAAATGTACTGAAAGTAAATTTCCAAAATAATTAAATTCAATAGTCAAAATATAAATGTACACGTTGTTTCACAAAGGGTTTAAATAATGTAGAACACACCACCATCGTGTGTCTTATCTGGAAAATACAAACTGGGCCTCGTCAAGGCAAGTGAATAGGTATCTTCTAGACCTTCATGCTCCATCGTCGGCCATAACTACTTAACATCAGATAAAATTATGGCCAAATGAAGATCAAGTCATAATAAAAAAAAAAATCTTTGCTTCGAACAAAAAACAACATTGTAAGTACTTAAAATTCGCGGCCAAAAACATGTCCCCGTTACTTATAGACATGGTTTAAAAATTAAGACCGAACTACGTTTATAAATAACACGGCATCAGATGCAAATTTATATGCAGCTAATAGCTCTTGTCGAAATGGGGTGTTTTAAATAGCTTTCAGCGTCATTAGTATTTTATGTTTCTAAATTATCTTTGTGATTTCAATGAAACAAAACCTATTGATTTTGACTTTGATGACTTTGCCAATCTGTCGGTCTAAATCAGCTATTAAACTCCGATACTCATAGCCAATAACTAACTTACCGCCCAATACTAAAACTTCACTTAAGAGTTTAATCACGACCTATGGACGATTAGAAAGTGACAGCTTTTTACATTGTATATAGCGTCATTTCTTTTCAACTGTATGCTTTTATCTTGAGCAGTCTTTCAGTACTTAATAACACCCCATCTCTAATACGGAAATTATCGGTGATGTTAGTCTGTTTATGGAACGAATATACGTAAATTCGATGGTGAAAATTAAAATGTAAGGATTTTTTATAAATCTAGAAGTATTATGTAAGTAAACGTAGTGATAACATTTTTAAATATTTTCAAAATGAACTTGAAAGTCAAGCCAATTTATGATGTATTGGTATATGGTCGAAATTGTCTCATAGAAATTATATATCAACTATCACCTGGGTCACCCTGTATGACATTAGACCATTTACCAATTTAATGTCAACTATTAGATTGTAGAGAACTCCTTTGCTTATAAATATGTTTTTCAAGCGTTATATTTCATAGTGAAAATGTCCAGTTATTAATAAACTATAGAATAACGCTTGATAGTATATAAACATTTCAATTTATATACATAATTGTATTACAGCATAATTTTTGCTAGTCAATAAAATAATTTCTAGGCTCTTGGGTGTTTTATTTGACTCTAGCTTCTGCTCTTTCAAGGCTTTGCATGTCGGATAAAGAGTATTCTAATTTTAAGTCCGTTTTTTCGCAATTCAATAACTATTTTTTTTTTTGTATCATGTGGAATGTAGTTGCACATGATACTAACACTGCTCTGAACAAATAAAGCTTAATTGATACCGATTGGTCCGCGAGATGGGAGAAAGACATTAAATTCGCAGCAGGCCCTAACTGGAGGAGTGGCCTAAGACAGATCTCAACGGAAAATGCTGGAGGCCTTTGTCAAGAGGCACGCTGAACTGAGAGACATAGGTACTCTAACATGCAAAACATCTAATTGAGAATCAGTCTAGAATGCAAGGCTATTATAAAAATAAGTAGGTAATTTAATATTAAAATCCGTGTCATCGCAAAATTGAATATGCCCCGCCCACCGGGGGTTGTGGGGCGCCCTTGCACAATCTGACTACCGGATTTCAGACACCAGATAATTTAAAAAATCTTTTCTTTGAAATATCCTGTGTTTGGCAATCTGTTTGGTAACCTTAGTCAGGAGGCAATTGAGATTACCAACTGCCAAATCATTATCCGATTTTTTAAGTTCGAATACGATCTCAATGGGTAGGGGGTTTATACACTACGGGATTAAAAAGGACCTAATAAAGTGAGACCCCAAAACTCTGATATTTACGCAATAGGTGATCCTCGACAGGGTTGAAGAACTCCCGTAGATTGGCTTTCATTTCTTTTACGTAACGGTACCCATCACGAGCCCGTTCATCTTCTTGTCTCCATCTCCATGCTAGAAAATATCTTGATGACATTTTCGAAACAAAAAGAACTTGTTTTCATCTCCGGAGCGAATCCTGGCCGCCGATCAAGGGGATTCACTTCTCAAAGGTACATTGAGGAAGTACTCCAGGACCACGTTGTACCATTTGCGGGATACATCGGAGAAAACTTCATCTTCATGCAAGATAATGCAAGACCGCATACGGCTCGTATTGTGGACCAGTACCTTGAAGAGGTTGCGGCGCCTGTCATGGAGTGGCCAGCTCGCAGCCCGGACCTCAATCCGATTGAACATTTATGGGACGAGCTAAAAAAATTCGTTCGGGCCAGAGACACTGCCCGAACGAGTCTCCAGGAGCTGCAAAATGCGATTGAAGAAGAATGGGAGGCCATACCGCAAGATTTTATAAAAACTTTAGTTCAGTCAATGAAAAAACGCATGGAAGCAGTCATTCGGGCTAGGGGAGGGAACACACCTTATTAATAAAAAAGTTTTTATGCTGATTTTCATGTTTTTAATTTAATTTCAACCCCTAACTTTTATGGTAAAAATACACAAAAAACAGGTACTTCAGACATTTACCCAAAACTCACTAAGTAGACGCGGTATAAGGACAAAAAAGGTACCGCTGGATAGGTTTTGAAATAAACTTTAACATTAGATACCAAAAAAAAATAAAAACAAACACTTTTTTTTGTTTTTTGAAAATTTGATGAAAATTTATACATGTGCGATTTTTTTGCACCCAAGTGTATTTGCTAGGTCGACAGGCAGTCTCTCCTACAAAATTGTTGCCGAGATACGAAACCGTGAACGTCTGACGAATTTCTACAAATTCCATGCGTTAAGCTGTCAGTTTTGGCACTCGAGATCGGAATTTCTAAAAAAACCGTTAAAAACATTAGAAAAGATTTTCCCAAACGTCTCGAATGTTTCAAATACGGACGGTATTTGAAAAATTCAAATACCGTCCGTATTTGTCGTTGCAACATGTTACCCAAGATCGGAATTGGTAAATACGTGCTGGAAAACGGTTCAAAATGATCGATACGGTCACGGTTTTAGCATGTTGCAAATCCCAGAATCGCGCCTCTGGTCATGTGGGGCATAGATAAATAAATAAATTGTAACGTCATATCCGGCAAGCTAATATTGTTTGTTGGTAGCTCTGATTTGACTCGTGTCGTACCCCGATACTTGAGTCAAATCAGAGCTATGCAGCGTAGCAAGTATTGGTGGGGATAGTTAGATAAAATGCCGGTATCTGATCGGAACGAGGGAGTGGTGTACTTATTCTGTTAGTGGCAACTTATGCCCAACTACAGTGTGACATTTAAATAAATATACATAGAGATACAAGGTGTTTAAATTTACAATAGTGCCGCAATTCCTTGTAGAGTAGGAATAAGTTCTACCGAGGTTCAGTTTCAACTTCAGAAGTGGGATAGAAAACATGCCCCACATTCATCCTGATAAGTTTTCAAGGCAGTAAACACTTTTTCTTTCGAATTAAAAACACGTGTTGTTTGTTGCTTTTATTTTCACTCGTTATTTTTACAAGGTTGCTTAATTTGGGTTCGTTGGGGCACCTTTTTTGTGTTTTGCAGTGAATAAAGAAATGAGGACGAGCCGCTCCCGGTCTCGTCTCAGACGACGCCCGTCTGGATTGCGGAACGAACGTTCACGGGACAGGGAGTCTCGTGGCCGGCGTTCCCGCAGTCACACTCGTGAACGAGCTTCGCGTCGACAACGTCGTGTTCGGCGATCGCGCAGCTGTTCAGGTGGTCGGCGATCGCGTGATCGTTCACCGCATTGCCGCTCCCATGATCGGCGGTCACGCAGCCCGTCACGTCGGCACTCGCAAGGCGGACGGTCTTCTCGCAGCAGATACTCTTGTCACCGTCGCCGTTGCCAAGGTTGTTGTGGTTATAACCGTGACGAGGTACGTAACCCAGTTTGTCAAGAAGGACCGCAAGGCGTTCGCACACCCTCCGCGCAGCCGCCGGTGCCACCGCCTGCCCCGCCGCAGAGTAACTGTGAGTCTCTCGATACTGTTTTGTCACGTTTAGAAACATTAGGGCGTACTCATCATTATTACGTGTCGAACTTTGATCCAAGCATTCACGATGTAGACGCGTGGTACAGTGAGGTTGATAGGGCCAAGGTTGCTAACAAATGGGACGATCGTGAATGCCTTGCTCAAATAGGAGGTTGCTTAAAAGGTGATGCTAAGTTGTGGCTTAATGAGTGGGTGTCTAACGATCGGTCGTGGACTAACTTCAAAGAGGATTTCAAACCCTTATGTTGCAAAAAAAATTAGACTTAGCAAGTATTCTCTTTGAGGTTATGTCCACTAACTCTGACAAATACCAAACTTATGCCGAATACGCGCGCAAATCATTGCTACGCCTCCGTATAGTCCGCGGTCTTAGCGATGAGTTGGTTACAGATATTATCTTGAGAGGCATTACTGACCCCCAGGTCAAAGCAACCGCCATCAATGCTAGCTTGAAATCGAATGATCTGGTTAATTATTTGTCAAGCTTCATTAAACTGGGTAAGAGTTCAACTGCGGATTCTCGCAAAAACCGCCAAGTGAACCATAATAAAAATTATAACAATAGCAGTTCACATAGCTTCAAGAAGCCATTTAGAACTGACATGGGGAAGTGCTATTTATGTGGTGAAGGTGGACACAAACAAGCTGCTTGCCCTAAACGTTCAAACGTCGACAATAACCAAAATATCACTCTTACGAACTCGAGACCCTGGCTGTAGTAAAAGCGCTACGACATTTTCGGCATTACTTGGTGGGTTTAAAGTTCACTGTAGTAACGGACTGTAACGCTCTTAAAGCAACCCAAACGACTTATTGCCGCGTGTTGCAAGATGGTGGATCTACTTGCAAGATTTTGAGTTTACCATCTCCTATAGAAAGGGCCACATGCAGACTACCTGAGTCGTATTCCATGTAGCTTAGTAAACATCGTAGATAGGCCACGTAATTGGGATCAAATAGCGCAAGCTGGGGATGATGAGACTTGTAAAATGATTCAGGCTTTGGAACGTGGGGAACTAGAGTCTTCTTGTTATGTATTACGTAATGATGTGTTGTTTTATAGATACATTCCTATAGGAGAAGACCCAAGACTACTTTGTTATATTCCGAAAGGACAACGCTTGAGTCTTCTCCGCATATTTCACGACGAACATTGTCATATCGGTAATGATAAAACATTGGAGCTAATTTTAAGACATTTTTGATTTCCGGGTGTAAGAGCCTTTGTTAAAAAGTACATAGGTCATTGTAATACTTGTATCGCTTTATGGAGGAAATCTGTGAGCGGCAGCCTGATGAAAATCATTCGCTTTTGCCAGGGTACTCCCTGGGAGCGTATGATTCTCGACGAGGTACACAAACTACGTCATGTAGTTGCTACACTCTGGAAGCACATACACTACAAACTGACTATATTTTGACTAGATAAATTCTGTCAAAAGTTTACGGCGATCTACACTCTCACGTTATGTTATGACTTCAGTCGTTTGAAATTCTACTAACTATTGACAGATTATGGCTTGTGGCAAAATAGTTGATAAAGATTAACTCTTAACTACATCTAGATATCTTAATATAATTAAAATTATAAAAACTTTCAAATCGAATGAATACATATATGTTTTTGTCAAGTTTCAGATCAAAAGAAAATGGATGTGGATGATGATAATGGAAGTTCAGAGGAGCTAGTTCCTACACAAAGCCCACTGTTGCAAAGTAAACTGACTACTGCAGAGGTACAACGCCGAGCAAGAAAGAGTACGTGCAGAAAGGACCGCCAAAGTCGTCGGTCTGACAGAATCTCTATCACTCCAAGACGAAGCCGTGAACGGAGCCGCACAGGCAGTCGTGGACGGAGCTATTCGCGTGGGCGTAGTGGGCACAGTGAAAAACGAAGACACACACATAGCCGTACGCGCAGTCGTAGTTCCAGAGGAAATCAGAAAATACGCGAAGAACTGGAGCTGGAGCGACAGCGTTTGCGTATTTTGGAAAGTCAACTGGAAAAGGAGCGTGAACGCCATGATCTTCATGAGCGCGAACGACTTAGAGAAAAGGAGCTCCGTGATCGGAGACGGAGCCCTAGAAGGGACAACTTTGAGACCGGGAGGTCCAGGTATGAGTCAACATCTTTTTTTTTCGAAGAATTTTGTAAAGTTTTTAAGAGTCGAACCAATGAACGTGATAGTTTTCCCGTCCTGAACAATGTTATTCCGGGGTTTGATCCATTGTGTAAGGAACAACCGATTACTGTTTGGTTGAACAAGGTTGATGAGTGTGCTGAGATATACAAATGGAATGAGCGGCACACCATTCACTACGCCTTGCCAAAACTTACTGGCCACGCTAAGCTATGGTTCCAGGGACTACCGTCCCTTAAACGGACATGGTCTGAATGGAAGATATTACTAACTGAATCCTTCCCCGCAGCTGAAAATTATGCAGAGTTACTAACCGAGATGTTAAGTAAGAGAGCACGTTTTGGGGAATCTCTCGAATTGTACTATTTTTCAAAAATTAATTTATTGAACCGCTGCAAAATTTTCGGCAGGGAAGCTATAGATTGTATAGTGCATGGCGTAGACGATAGGGGAGTTAGAGTAGGTGCCCAAGCAGCTAACTTTGAGAAACCCGAACAAATTTTACAGTTCTTTAAATCAATTAAAGTACAGACGAAAGATATTAACGTGGACATTAAAAAAGACAAACGACTACCTAATAACTACATAACAAACCGACCAATTAACAACACTTTTGACCCTGCAAATCTGCTCAAAACACGTCTATACTCCGACAGTGTAACGTGCTTTAATTGTAAAGAAAAGGGACACCCTTGTTCTAAATGCCCAAAACCTATTATCAAGTGCTCGTATTGTCATCTGATTGGTCATGCCATTGCTGACTGTCCTAAGAAAAATCCAAAGCCCGAATCCAAGGACAAAAGCATTTTGAGAATCCTGTTGGATGATGACCTTGAGTATCGTATACCAGTGCTCAACAAGGCATCAAACACGTCTTAAATTCGGTTGCTACACCCCGTGCGAATGGGCAGGTCGAGCGGTACAATCGCACAATTCTTTCATCTCTCAGTGCTATGTCTCACGGAAAGAGTCCTGATAAATGGGACGAATATGTTCAGAATGTCCAAATGGGTATTAACTCCACGGTACATGAAGTCACAAAAAAAATCTCCTACTGAATTGTTATTTGGCCGGAAGATTACAAACCCCACGTAGGGTATATTAAATAATGTCATAGAAGATGTAGGAGGGGGTGTTATAGACAGTAGTTTAGATGAAGTTAGGAGACAGGCTCAGGATTTAATTAATAAAGACCAAGAGCGAAGTAAAAAAAGGTTTGATAGGAGAAAAAAAAAAATGTACTCAATACAAGGCCCCCCCGCCTTGTATTGAGTACATCTTGTAAGAGTAATGAGGGCTATAGTTGGAGGTGGGGGACAGTCAAAGAAACTTGAATCCAAATGTCAAGGACCTTATAGGATAAAAAAAAAAAATATTACCTAATTACCGCTTTGTGATTGAGGATACACCCTTAACTAAGAAAGGAAGACGTTATTAAGGAATTGTATCCATTGATAAAATGTTCCCATGGCTAAGTTTTGATAATGATCCTACTGATAATACTTCCAGTGATAGCGGTTCTTCCCAGGAGTAAACATTGTTCAGGCACATTAGCACGTTCTCATTAAGAATTAGGTACCAATTGTTGTATATGATGGTACTAGATGTTGATTCAATACCTAATTGGAGCATGATTTGATATTATCATGATTGATGGAACATGGCTCATAGAGCTCATGTCTTAGCATTAAAAAGATTTGATATTGTCATGATTGATGGAACATGGCTCATAGAGCTCATGTCTTAGCATTAAAAAGATTTTGATATTATCATGATTGATGGAACATGGCTCATAGAGCTCATGTCTTAGCATTAAAAAGATTTGATATTGTCATGATTGATGGAACATGGCTCATAGAGCTCATGTCTTAGCATTAAAAAGATTTTTATATTATCATGATTGATGGAACATGGCTCATAGAGCTCATGTCTTAGCATTAAAAAGATTTTGATATTATCATGATTGATGGAACATGGCTCATAGAGCTCATGTCTTAGCATTAAAAAGATTTGATATTGTCATGATTGATGGAACATGGCTCATAGAGCTCATGTCTTAGCATTAAAAAGATTTTGATATTATCATGATTGATGGAACATGGCTCATAGAGCTCATGTCTTAGCATTAAAAAGATTTGATATTGTCATGATTGATGGAACATGGCTCATAGAGCTCATGTCTTAGCATTAAAAAGATTTGATATTATCATGATTGATGGAACATGGCTCATAGAGCTCATGTCTTAGCATTAAAAAGATTTGATATTGTCATGATTGATGGAACATGGGTCATAGAGCTCATGTCTTAGCATTAAAAAGATAATTTACCAAAATTGTATCGGAGTTTTCGCTTAGGTAAAAGGGGTATACATTTTTTTTGTATAAGACAGTGTACCTAGCTTGTGCCCCATTTTCATTGTGTTTTATAATTGATTTTTTATAAAGAATTTTGTTTGTGATCTTAGCTGCTGCTTTTGTTTTTATTTTTTTTGTATTCATGATGATAGTTAAGTAGATATTTTAGAAAATGTAAATTAATGCATAAGATCTTAATAATGTTTGATCTTGTTGATTGAATAATACTATGTTCCCTCCAAACGAGGGACTCGTTTCGAATCGGATGGCCGACTGTAACGTCATATCCGGCAAGCTAATATTGTTTGTTGGTAGCTCTGATTTGACTCGTGTCGTACCCCGATACTTGAGTCAAATCAGAGCTATGCAGCGTAGCAAGTATTGGTGGGGATAGTTAGATAAAATGCCGGTATCTGATCGGAACGAGGGAGTGGTGTACTTATTCTGTTAGTGGCAACTTATGCCCAACTACAGTGTGACATTTAAATAAATATACATAGAGATACAAGGTGTTTAAATTTACAATAGTGCCGCAATTCCTTGTAGAGTAGGAATAAGTTCTACCGAGGTTCAGTTTCAAAATGTTATTTTGTTTTTGCTATGTGAATAGCTCATGCGTTGTTCGAGACGAAAATAAATAGTCCTGTGAAATAGTCTTTCCGTACGAATAGTAGGAGTAGGTAGAACAATAAAAATCAGAAATGCAACTACTTCGATGTATGTGTACAGTAAGCTATAATATACAGTATGCTATAATTTGAAAGGTATTGTTTACTAGTTTACTACCGATCGATTTGTCTCTAAACCAGTGGAGCGGATGGATATTTCATGAAAGCATTGAAACTTTTGTTCACCGCCACGAAAATTCAAATGAAAATTAACTGCAATTAGCAGCATACCTATTGGCTACATTCAGGCATAAATTAACTAACCATTCAGGGACTAGGTAGATCACCGACTTCGACTCCACAATTGCAAGAACGCAAGACAATCTGGGATGTTTACTCCTGTGTGCAGGGTGTGCCTCGCCGGCGATGTGGACATGCACAACATTGACGAAATACACCTACAGGGTATATTTGAAACAGTCACCAGTACCAAGGTGAGCATGCATTGGTACATATTTATTTTATACTGTTTTATCAGTTTAGAAAATGTCGAAAGTTTTCACTGCAAAACAGTGCTAACAATAAAATTGTAATAGGACAGTGTTGGGATTATTGTGGCTTGAATCAGAAAAAATAATAAAATATATCTACTACTTACCTATATAATTTTTTTTTCGTAAATACATATTAAAACTAGAAAACACCCAGACCTGAGACCAACATGTGTGTAGTAAATGTGTTTAGTATTTGTTACAGTTCAGCACAGAGGATGGAATGCCGAAAACAATATGTTACATGTGTTACTGGCAGTTCCAGAGATGCAGAAGGTTCTATGAAATAGCTCGCAGTTCACAAAAATTACTAAGTCATCTATTGCGCACAGGTATACAGGTAGGATACATATATTTATAAAACTGTGACTTTTGACCTTTTAGTTTTTGACCCTTTAATAGTGCAAACAATTATTTTTTACTTTAACTCTTAGTCCCTAAGTGATTCTCTGCAAAATCCATCAAATTCTTTCACAATAGCTATACCTTTATTTGATATGATATGAGTCATTCCAAATTCAATACACAGCCAGATGACTTAGTTAAACGCTCCTGTTTGCACCCTTTGTTTATTGTGTCCTAGTTTTAAGGGGTGGGACACTCGCACAGTAGTGAGGTCCTTCAAATATTCTGTGCTCATATGCAAACTAGTTTTACACAGAAAACTGCTCACTGCAAGCACACTTTTGTATCATTTCAGTTAACATCTGATAATATCAAGCAAAATCTGAGGATCAAACTGCCTATGCCCACTTTACAAACATTGTCTGTCACTCCTACAAAGTTCTGGTCTTTATATGATCAAGCTAACAATGATAGCTTTTCATTTACCATTAAAGAAGAACAAGTGGTTATTAAAGCAGAAACAATTGCTGAAGATGAAGAGTGGATTGCAATTAAGGAGGATATAAAAGAAGTTGATGTTGGAGTTAGTGGTAGTTTGAATATTATGGAACAATCAATGGAAGGGAGCAGTGAGACTGACAATAAAACAGAGTTTTTCTATTGTGATGTCTGCAATAAAAGCTTCACCGCAAAACGCTCCTTGGTAGCCCATTTGAGAATCCATTCTGGAATAAAGCCTTATGCCTGCAGCATATGTAATAAGACTTTTATTCAAAAAGGCACTATGACAAGACACTTGCTAATTCACTCTGGAGAAAAGCCATATGCCTGTAGCACATGTGACAAAACTTCTGCTCGAAAAAATGATATGATAAAACACATGAGAATTCACACCGGAGAAAAGCCATATGCATGTAGCAGATGTGGTAAGACATTCTCAGCAAAAGGCCACTGGACAATACACATGCGAATCCACACTGGCGAAAAGCCATATTCCTGTACCAGATGCAATAGGACTTTTGTTCAAAAAAATGATGTGACAAAACACATGCGAATTCACACTGGAGAAAAGTCACATGTCTGTAGCAGATGTGGCAAGGCATTCTTAGAAAAAGGATACTTGACAAGACACATGCGAATCCACACCGGACAAAAGCCATATTCCTGTAACACATGTAATAAGACTTTTGTTCAAAAAAATGATGTTACAAAACACATGCGTATTCACACCGGAGAAAAGCCATATGCCTGTAGCAGATGTGCTAAGACATTCTCAGAAAAAGGACACTTGACAAAACACATGCGGATTCATACAGGAGAAAAGCCATATGCCTGTAGCACATGTGGTAAGACATTCTCAGAAAAAGGTAGTTTGGCAAGACACATATGGTCATTTCTCCACTAAATGCAAAACTTTTGGTCTGAATTTGTCCATGACTATTTTTACTATTTAATTATTCTGCAAATAACTATTTATTGTGCAAATTTTACAGTAGGTACAGCATAAATAGTAATTAAAATAAAATTTCCCACTGGCCTTTAAAATTGGATTGTGTTAGCAGCATCTCGCCATCTAGCGTCGAGTAGTTTAAACACCGTTCTGCTTAACTGCTTTCATAGAAAAATGAGATTTAGCTTCATGAAGGTAGTTTGGCCTTCCGTAATTCTGTCCGTGCGTAGGTAATAAATTATCTACTAGGAAATAACCACTACGTTTACTAGTAGTAGCCTTGTACTGAAAATCAGCGCTGAGAATAAGTTCCCAGCACATGTTGAGCTCTGGGCTTTTCATAGGAACTTGTACATATCAGCGTTCTGCATACACTTGTACCTTCTCAGAATGTCGTTCCATCCTGGTATACCTATCTGTATAAGTGTTATTTGTTATGCGTTATTTGTTGTTGTTGTTATGTACTGTTCAGATGAATAAATGTTTTTTCTTTCTTTCTTTATTAGTAGTAGTCTCTCTTTTGCTGTTGGCTTGATTTTGCGGTTATTTTTATGAGCTAAAATTGTTTCATCTCTGGAATCTCCAGTCGATTTTAGTCTCCAACCAAAGCAATTATGTAACTTTCGTTGCAATCGGTTTAAAAATGAAACCACTAAAGTGCTTATGGCTGTAGCCTGTAGTTGCAAACAAAGCAACTAACTAGAACCATTTTTGATAATTAAATGTATCGTCATGGTATAAAATAGCGATCACGAAACTCTGATGTGTAATCGGACTACTATCTTATGTTGTATTTTGTGTAACTATTAATATAGAATTTTGATTTGGAAGCGTCTGCACAGTGCACGGAGTTTTCATATCATTCGCGTCAAAACGTATGTACCTAAGCAGTTAGGTACGTCAAAAAGGCGGCGCGCGGCGCCAACCTACTGGAACGTTATTTTAGCCAACATTTAACTAGTTCCCATTTTTTTTATCGGGCTTCATGTTATTCAGAAATGTCAAAATAAGTATTACAGGTGAAAATAGTTATCAAATAGTTATGTAGGTACATCAGTTGAATACTATCCATTCAGCGGGGGCGCCGGATACCGGCCCCTCTATCACGTTTTTAATACTTAGGTGTACACTGTTTGTACAAACCCTGTACTGTAAGTAAGTCCTAGAATCATGTAGTGTACCTACCCTGTACAGACTTATTAGAGATGCTAACGCACTGTGCAGTGCCATCACGACACCTGAAACCTTAAATATGTCTGAAATTCATGATCCACAAGTTAGTAAATCGTTTAAAGGGCAAGGTGTACGCTTTTATAACAAACTCCCAAGAGATATACAACAATTGTCAATTAACAAATTTAAAAACGTAATTAAAAAAACAACTTTATAAAAAAGCATACTTTAAAATATCTGATTATGTAGATGACAAAAACTCTTAGGATTGAAAATACTCTGTTTAGTAAAAGGATCATTAAAAAGAATAACCAGCCTTGTTTTCTTGCCTTTCTTTCATGGCTTGGTTGCGGAAGAACAGGCAGTAGATAAAACCGATGTTTCAAAGTGAACCTTCTGATTTTAATAAATTTTGACTTTGACTTGTCAATAGATGGCGTTAAAAATTACAATTTATTTGCGTGCTGTCGTGGCACCATCTTATCAAAGGTGAGTTTCTCCCCAATAGATGGCTCCACTAACCACTAACTTCAGAGTAAATTTTATTTATAGCCTGTGGATTGCCTGTAGATATTATTTTATCTGTGGTGGAATGACACGCGATGATCTTGTAGCCAACTTCACACAATTACAGTAGAAATTTCAAAAATGGCTTCTGCTTCGGTGAAGTTTGCTGTGATCGATGTAAATGATTTTCTATCGAAAAAACAAGTTGCCGAGCCGGATTTGGCCGCAGACTGGGCGAAACTTGAAGAGCTCTACAATAAAAAGTAAGATTTATAACCTTTCCTATGTCTGTAACTATGAAAAATTACTGTCATCCTCATCATTAACACATTTTGTTTGTTTGGTTCAGATTATGGCACCAACTTACGCTGAAACTACAAGATTTTGTGAAGCAACCTTCACTACAGGCTGGCGACAACCTTATCCAACTATACAGCAACTTTCTCACCGTGTTCGAAAACAAGTAAAGTACCATTTTGAAAACCTCCGCACCATCATGTCAAATCAATGTATCATGTCAAATTTGTATTAACTCGGACGACATCAGTGGCGCGGCGGCAGAAAAGCCGGCTAAGACGCAAGAGGTTCGGGTTCTAACCCTGCTGACATGTTCTGCAGATATTTGTTTCGGGTCAGGGTGTTGTAGCATGATATACATATTGAAAGATACCCATAACACAGTGGATCCTACATGGATTCACTGTGTTATGGGTATATGGGTACTATTTCTTTTCTACTATGACTATGTATGTTGGGGGCTCAATACTCAATACATTGCTTTCACATGGTAGGTACATAGATGGTGTTTATAGATGGGTATCTCACATGAACCCTGTCTAGGGGTAACAAATAGGTTTTTTCAAAATCATTGTTCAGTAGTTTTTACATGAAAGAGTAACAAAAATCTATCCTCATAAACTTTCATGTTTATAATAGTAGTAGGTCTAGCCTCTCCTCATAGCTTCACCCATGTAGTGATATCTCTCGCCACATGACTGAGCTACATTACATCACATCAACGAAGAGCTAACACAGATGGCACTGCATCAGAGTGTCTAGATCGTGCAAGCGAAGTGTTCACTAAACTAGAACATATATAATACCTCCGACAAACAACTGTCAGTCCTAGGACCCCGGGCAAGTGGATCAGATGGATCAGCCCGGTGGAAGATCTTCCACTTTGCAAATGGAGGACACAGTACCAATTGTGTTGTCCATAACCTGGATAAAAAGTAACCTATGTATTTATTTGATGTATAAACTATTTTATCTGTTAAGTTTCATCAAAAGCATTTCAGTAGTTTTTGTATGAAAGAGTAACAAACATCTATCCTCACAAACTTTCACATTTATAATAGTAGTAGGAAGTGAAATAAAGTTAAGTAGGTAGTCTCTCAAATGAATTTTGTATTCATTAAAATCATTCTCTTGTTTTCATTAATTTCTTTAGTTATTTTGTTTGTTAATAATTCTGATGTTGTTTTCAGAATCAACCCTCTATCACTGGTGGAAATAGTGTCCATAATCATCTCACAGTATGAGAATAAGCGGGACGCTATTACATTCCTTGAGAAAATTGAAACTAAGGTTAAAGTTAATGAAGAGGCGCTGGCTTTTTGCAAGGTATAACATAAATTAAAAAATGTATATGCTAATATATTCTATGCTATATACACCAAGTAGGAGGTAGACAGAGGCATGTCCAAACACAACATGAGTGCAATTTGCAAGTAGCTAGCATTCCACATGATAAGTTGCAAGCCCATTGGCCCTTATTGGAACACTTACTGATGGCCTTCGAAGTTGTGGTTGCCGGTTTTCTCACTTTGTTTTCCTTTTTGAGCACATAAATTTTAAGAGTGGAAAATTCATTGCTGCACTACCAAGTTCGAACCCAAGACTTCTGGATTTGAAGTTGAGGTACTGCCCTCTAACATGGCTCATATATAAACTAAATCAAACAATAAATAAACACTTAACAATTAATACAACCTTTCCATTAGCTTTGCTTACAATGCTGTGAGAAAATGTCCAGCTTTATTATTATTATTCTAATAATAATCATTTCAACAAGAAGTTTGCGTGTTCTGCAGATATTTGTTCCGGGTCTGGGTGTTGTGGTTCCACGGTACATGTAGTTCCTGATACCCATGACACGGAATCCTAGTGCAGGGTATGTATTTATGGGGACTATGTATTTTGTTAAACTTCACTTGTCTATTCGTAGGTCCTTCAAGGTCAGCTTTATCTGGAGAACTTGAATGATCTGGATGCGACGGAGAAAATCATCGACCAGCTTGAAGGATCACTTGAAGATGCAGATGGGGTCACCCCTGTCCACGGAAAATTCTACAAACTTGCCTCGGAGTACTACAGGTATGAATGTTTATAGAGGATGTTGAAGAGAGAGGTGACTGATGGAAGGGTCACTGGAAGATGCAGATGGGGTCACCCCTGTCCACGGAAAATTCTACAAACTTGCCTCGGAGTACTACAGGTATGAATGTTTATAGAGGATGTTGAAGAGAGAGGTGACTGATGGAAGGGTCACTTGAAGATGCAGATGGGGTCACCCCTGTCCACGGCAAGTTCTACAAGCTTGCTTTGGAGAACTATAGGTATGAATGTATGTTGAGGATGTTGAAGAGAGAGGTGACTGATGGAAGGGTCACTTGAAGATGCAGATGGGGTCACCCCTGTCCACGGCAAGTTCTACAAGCTTGCTTTGGAGAACTATAGGTATGAATGTATGTTGAGGATGTTGAAGAGAGAGGTGACTGATGAAAGGGTCACTTGAAGATGCAGATGGGGTCACCCCTGTCCACGGCAAGTTCTACAAGCTTGCTTTGGAGAATATATAGGTATGAATGTATGTAGAGGATGTTGAAGAGAGAGAGTGACTGATGGAAGGGTCACTTGAAGATGCAGATGGGGTCACCCCTGTCCACGGCAAGTTCTACAAACTCGCCTCGTACTACAGGTATTAATGTATGTAGAGGATGTTGAAGACAGAGGTGACTGATGGAAGGGTCACTCGAAGATGCAGACAGGGTCACCCCTGTCCACGGCAAGTTCTACAAACTCGCCTCGGAGTACTACAGGTATGAATGTATGTAGAGGATGTTAAAGAGAGAGGTGACTGATGAAGGGTCACTTTAAGATGCAGATGGGGTCACCCCTGTCCACGGAAAGTTCTAAAAGCTTGCTTTGGAGAATTACAGGTATGAATGTATGTAGAGGATGTTGAAGAGAGAGAGTGACTGATGGAAGGGTCACTTGAAGATGCAGATGGGGTCACCCCTGTCCACGGCAAGTTCTACAAACTCGCCTCGGAGTACTACAGGTACGAATGTATGTAGAGGATGTTGAAGACAGAGGTGACTGATGGAAGGGTCACTCGAAGATGCAGACAGGGTCACCCCTGTCCACGGCAAGTTCTACAAACTCGCCTCGGAGTACTACAGGTATGAATGTATGTAGAGGATGTTAAAGAGAGAGGTGACTGATGAAGGGTCACTTTAAGATGCAGATGGGGTCACCCCTGTCCACGGAAAGTTCTAAAAGCTTGCTTTGGAGAATTACAGGTATGAATGTATGTAGAGGATGTTGAAGAGAGAGACATGACTGATGAAGGGTCACTTGAAGATGCAGATGGGGTCACCCCTGTCCACGGCAAGTTGTGCAAACAGGTATGAATGAACGGTCGTATGTTGCAGGGTCCGCGGTCCCATGTCGCGGTACTATCGCTGCGCGCTGCGCTACGTGGGCATGTCGGACGGGGGCGCCGCGCTCGCGCCGGCGGAGCGCAGCCGCATCGCGCATTCGCTCGCACTCGCCGGACTCATCGCACAGGACGTCTACGATCTGGACGAGCTCGTAAGTTGCAAATAGCACTAACTGTATTTAAAAAATATATACAACGTGTTATTTTATTAAGTAACTATAAGCCAAATGGGTTTATTCCGACCAAGCAGGTGAATACGTTGATGTGTGCAAAGGTAGATTACATCATATCTGAAATTCCAATACAAAAATTTTTGCTACAAATTTTTGTTTGCGTTTGGTTTTTAGTGCTTTATATTATTTTTGTATACCTTTGTACCAATGATTTCTTGTAAATATATACTGTTCCAAATCCTTACCCATTCATAATTTCCAGGCCCCATTACTATAACAAAAAAAAAAAAACAAACACGCACGACTATCTTCCCCATAGTGGACATCCTCAGATTACATTTGGTACATGCCCGCGTTTTGCAAGTTAGCATTCCACGTGACAGGTTGCAAGACCATCGCCGCTTATTGTAACACTAACTGTTGGCAATGCGCAAATATTTTTTTAGTGTGGAAAAATCCATTGGTGCTCGACCGGGTGCGAACCCACGACCTTCGGATCAGAAGTCGGGGTATCGCCCACTAGGCCAACACGCCGTGACTTATGGAATACAAGCTTTCGGGCTTATATAAGCTCAAGTGATGCGCCCACCAACAAACAGCATTATATTTGTATTTATATATAGATAATGTTTTCAGCTCGCCCACCCAATAATGGAGTCTCTCGCCGGCAGTGCGAACGCATGGGCCGTGGAGGCTCTGCAAGCGGCCTCCGTCGGGGACATCACGACCTACGAGCGCATCGTTACAGCGGCCAACAATCCAGACCTTAACCAAGCGCACACCAACATCCGGACGAAGATAGCTCTCCTGTGCCTTATACAGGTATTTTACCCTTGACTTTATGATTCATCCGGATAAAGATAGCCCTCTTGTGCCTGATAGAGGTATTTTACCTTTGACTTTATGAGTCATCCGGTTAAAGATAGCCAGCCCTACTGTGCCTTATACAGATATTTTACCTTTGACTTTATGCATCATCTGGTAAAAAATAGCCAGCCCTACTGTGCTTTAAACATGTATTTTACCTTTGACTTAATGCATCATCTGGTTAAAGATAACCAGCCCTACTGTGCTTTAAACATGTATTTTACCTTTGACTTAATGCATCATCTGGTTAAAGATAACCAGCCCTACTGTGCTTTAAACAGGTATTTTACCCTTGACTTTATGCATCATCCGGTTAAAGATAGCCAGCCCTACTGTGCTTTAAACAGGTATTTTACCCTTGACTTTATGCGTCATACGGTTAAAGATAGCCAGCCCTACTGTGCTTTAAACAGGTATTTTACCTTTGACTTAATGCGTCATCCGGTTAAAGATAGCCAGCCCTACTGTGCTTTAAACAGGTATTTTACCTTTGACTTAATGCGTCATCTGGTTAAAGATAGCCAGCCCTACTGTGCTTTAAACAGGTATTTTACCTTTGACTTAATGCGTCATCCGGTTAAAGATAGCCAGCCCTACTGTGCTTTAAACAGGTATTTTACCTTTGACTTAATGCGTCATCTGGTTAAAGATAACCAGCCCTTCTGTGCCTCTAGATCTCGATATTGATGCGTTTTGTGCAATATATTGCTTCGTACTTTACGAATTATTCGTTCGTGTTTAAACTTATTTAACTGAACCCAGCTAGTACTTTCTTCTAGAGATGCACGAATTAAATCTTTTGAAAGAACTAGAATAGATTTATAAATCTTTTCGTTCAGAAGATTTAAATCACTCTTATCTTTAAATCCCAAATAACTCAGTAATTCGAATGATAAAATTTAATTTACACATCATTTTAATATCTTCAATATATCATGCATTACTATCAATTGATTTTGCTCCTTGACAAAGTTCCAAATTCCACCGAACATCGGTAGGTACGCAGTATGCATGCGCAAACTTTTTCCATCACACTCTGTCTCTTTTTGATTTATCTTATAATGCATCAGTCGTCCCATTCACTATCAATCTAAATCTTTTAATGCTTATTCAATCTTATTTAATTAATTAACCGTAGCTTTAATGATTTAAAGATGTGTTTTGTAAAACCTATGATTTACTGAATTAAACAATCTTTTGACAGATTTATATCTTTTTTACCAAGCATTCCTGAGTTACACATGTTTACTTTCTTCAGATGCTGTGTGAAAAAGTCCAGCATTATTATTATTATTAAATATAAGCTTTTCTTTTCAGATGGCGTTCAATAAGACCTCTGCTCAGCGCAAGTTGACGTTCTCTGAGATAGCTCGTGAGGCGCGCATCCCGCAAGACGAGGTGGAACTGTTGGTCATGAAGGCGCTCGCTGAGAAACTGGTGCGGGGACATATCGACCAGGTTCGTTAATAGATAAAGTCAAATATAGATATCTCAATAAAACATCAAAACTTGACAGAAACTATGACCGACCCAACAATTTTTGTATGGAAATCTTGTTGATATGGACAACGTTTTGACGTTTGTGTTTAGTCTGACGTTTGTTTGTTCTGTCTGACGTTTATCTGTTCGGTCTGACGTTTGTATGTTCTGCACTCAGGTGTCGTCGAATGCGTACATATCGTGGGTGCGTCCACGCGCGCTGCCCCGCTCCGGCGTGTCCGCGCTCGCACTGCGGCTCGACGCGTGGTGCACCGCCGTCGGGAAGGCGGGGGACCTGCTCGCGCTAAAAGCGCCCGAGCTGCTCACCATCTAGCCAGCGTATGTATCATCATCTAGTGTCGGTATAATCATCTATCTACCACGCGCCAAGACCACCTCCTGCTGTATGCGAGCGGAGAGAGGGGGGAGTGAGACAAGCGTCGCGCTCCGCCGTCTTCCGTCGACTGTTGCGGCGGCTACTTGTGTTTTTACTAGGAATACCTGTTGCCCAGTGTGGTGACAGGACTATGTATGTGTCTGTCAGGTGTTTTTATTTATTATTATAATAGTATTTTCTAATTTCAGATGCCCGAAGAAGTCTTCTCGATCCTGTAATGTATTCTTTTAATTGTAATAAAATACATAAAAAATAAATATATAATATAAGTGGTAATTGTTTTTACATATTAAAGTTAAGTAATGGTAATATTTAGAATTCCACATTTAAAGTCCCAAGTTTTTTTTATTGGATAATTAAAATTCAGATCTAAATTAGTTGCAAAAATCTTTTCAATGATAGACATCCTCTGATTCAGGCTCTGTATGCAGAACCAATTCGGGATACCAATTTGGGGGTAGTCAGAGGCACAGACATTATATTTGGGTACATGCCCACGTTTTGTAGTTCACATGACAGGTTTGCAAGGCCATTGCTTATTGGAACGCCAACCGTGGGCACATGGTATCGATTTTTTAATCCTATGGCATGCCGGATTTCTTTTGGTGTTTTCCATCACCATTATTATCACCATACCATATTACCATTTGGGGAAAACAGGCATGTGTTTGCCTCGAGCCATAGATAATAAAACGAGAGATTCTTGAATACATTTTTAATTTTATAAAACAATATATTTCGTTACAAAATATTTTATTCTTAGAAATAATATTTACAGTTCATAAAAAATAAGTCGTACAAAGTCCTTACCCAACTTAAAAGTAAAATGGAATGTATTTTTATAGCATTATATTTTATTTTTTTTATGCTATTTGAGCTTTATGTATTTACGTGGCCAAACCATAACATCACGTTATGACTTTTCATACAAACGTAGTCTAACAGCGCGAGTTTGAACGAAGCTTTAATTCAAAATTGTCGCATTAAAATCTATGTATATCTTTGAAAAGTGCCTCCACTTTAACGTCCCCTCCGCAGGAAAGCGGAAATGTGCGGTCACCCAACCAGCTGGCCGTTCTGATTATTGCTTAAGTGGATCTAGCCTCAAGCACTTCTAGAAAAAAAAGATGAAACTATATATTTTATGACGATGATAAATCCTTAGTCACATTTAGTCTAAAATATCAAAATTGAGCAAATAATTTCGATTGTATAAACATATATCTACTTAACGCTTAAAGCCATATATTCATGTATGTCTTACCCGTGGCCACATTAGCTTGAACCATCAATGTGACCACGGGGAATTCGGGACCACGGGTATTGAAGCTTGTTGTTCATTGCCCGTAGGCCTTGAGCTTGCCCAATAACGGGAACATGGGGTAACTCAGAAAT
Organism: Perizoma affinitatum; assembly: GCA_961405105.1. Lineage (NCBI taxonomy): Eukaryota > Metazoa > Arthropoda > Insecta > Lepidoptera > Geometridae > Perizoma > Perizoma affinitatum. The sequence goes on from OY560207.1 coordinate 1,079,455, forward strand.
AAGTGCACTTTTCATTGCGCAGAATGAAAAGTATTTTTTCCTGGGCCACCCTTGATATTAAAATCGGTGTATTCAAACAATAACTACTTATCTATTATATCACATACGTATGAATTACATATAGGTAGTAAAAATGATACCAAAGGTCTAGTTTTTAAGTTAGGTAGGTAAATGCAATGCATACCTACCTAGGTACTTATGTAGTTTAGTTATAAGTAAGGTAACAATATAGATAGACCTATGGATTAAATATACATGAACCTATTTATATACAAGGTGTCTAGAATTATATATTGCATTACGATATAGAGAAGAAAAAGAGTTGTTTGTTGAATTGAACCCTTTTAGAGTAATATATTATTCTGGTACACCCTGTACCGATAGTATTTCTCTAGGTATATATCCCTTAAAGTAGTACCCAGAAAAATTGAGCAAAACAGATCGAAGTAATTCGAAGACCCTTTTAATTAATCTAACTTCATAGAAAATTCTCAAAAACCCATATTTCGTGGAATTTCGTCAATTCATTCAGACAAAACGAATGTTGCCATCACACCAACGCTCCAAATATCATTGAATTGAGTAAATTGTGAACAAAACGAGTGAATTTTATTTAAAAAAAAAATTGAATGCATTTAAAACGAAATGGATGAAAGTATATTTATTTATAAAAAAGTAACATTTGGAATAAAAGAAGCGATGATGAAGGAATAGAAGTATTTTTAACGAAAGTTCTAAGACTTTAATGAAAATAATGAAGAGTCAGTTTTGCATTTTTGACCAATTCAATTCAAATGTCAATTCTTTGAACGAAATGTTCAATCAATTCATTCAAAATTCATACCATTTACTTCAACTGAGCGCAGTGTGGTGGCAACAGAACAAGACAGACCGTCAACAGTCACACACATGCTATTAATTTGGCAATCATTGCTCCCTGGGGCCTATTTCTCAAAAGATTACAAAGTCACAAGTGTGATATCAAGTTATATCGCATCCTTTATGAAAAAATAACGTTACCAGAACGAAAATTACATAATAAAAGGGTTTTAAACTCGCGATGTATATGTGTTTACCGTAAGAGGTTTGTTTGTATGTGTGTATGTTTGTTACTTTATCTTCGAAACGTCATGTCCGATTGAAATGCGGTTTTCGGCAAACGCATTTCAATCGAACATGACGTTTTGAAGATTATTTAGTCTCTTAGATATGTTTTATTACCACAATCACTAGGGGCACTGCAATAGACGATATAAAAAATGCCGGGGATTTTCAAATGTTTTCAATAAGTTCATGACAACTACACTCTTAAATATTTTTTTTAATCTGTAGCAACGTTTATATTATGGCTTTTGGTCTTTAAAAATATAGAAGTTCAGTTAATTCGTGGTTATGTTCAAATGTAACGTTTACAACACACTCCAACTTGTAACTTTTGTGAAACATTACCCACTTGATTTTTTAATCCGCGTCGTATCCGTGTCTAGAAATCGATCGATACATATATGTATAGGCACGAAACATAAAACACCTAATTAGAATCGACCAAACCATATTATTATACAATTCTCAGACTTTATGTCACCGAACCCAGAGTCAAAAATAAGCCTTTCAAAACTACCACCAGAGTTCTTAAGAATAATACTGACAGTACGAATTTACGTTTCAAAATAATAAAAAATGGAAAATGATGGGTTTTATTTTACGTTTGTGGTATTATCACATTGCACAACATGGTCAAAGGTTGTAGTATGTACATAACTAAGCTGAAATATTCAGCCTTTAATCAAGCTTTCAGTAATGAAAACAGATGGCGCTGCTCTAAGAAGTGGAAAACAAAATGCCAACCTAAGATATATCTTATTCTAGAGCATAGATTTATCAACTTTTTGCTCTTGAGAATGTCCAAATTGTGTCAAATTCAAATATTTTTCTACATAGAATTAGTTTCCATAGAAGCCATAATTTAGTTGAAGAATTAGTTTCAGACACAGATTAAAAAATGTTTACTCGACAGACTCTTTTTGACGCACAAAATATGTGACTTTGACAAGCAAGCACCATGAACAACAGCCCTCGTCCTATGCGGTGACATTACGGTACTTGCAACATCAGTGCCATCTATCACCCTATTTGAATTATTTTTTCTTGAATGAAACGCCCTCATTACGAACTCTAATGACGTTTCTGTCAGGCTCAACTTAACTATCTAAACTAAACCTTTTATTTCTATGCTCAGACAAAATGAATGCATTATCAGACCTTAGCAAAGATTCCCGCTCAAAAGCGCTGAAGGAACTCCTTACAAATTCTGTTTTTAAAACTGATTTAAACTCTTCCATGCTTGCGCTTATATCCTTTACGAAAACCAGCTCATGGAGCTTCTGATTGGGTGAATTCAAGTTGTGATATTCATTTTTCTTTTGTGAGTGTATTATGTTTGTGCGTAGAGTCTCGCGTCCTATCTCGATGATTTCCAGTCGGTTTTGTCCTAGGATGAAGTTTCGGTAGGCTCGTACAAACATGATGGCTATGAGGCTAAGTCCGAATAGGATCATTCCGTAGGTTATGAGCGGTGCCGCTATAGGACCAACTGCTGTGGCTAGGAATATCCAGCGCCAGATAGGAGTCGATACTTCGTGGATGCCCTGGAAACATTAGTCTGGTTAATAATAATAATGCTGGGCATTTTCATAGCATCATCTAGCCCTAGAGCTTGTGTTTTGGGAATTAGTGATATACTACTTATATAAGTACATTTGTTTTGTAAATACATATATAATATACATAGAAAACACTCAGTGTCAAATATTTGCAGATCATACAAACATTTATCCCGCGGCGGTATTCGAACCCGCAACCTCCAGATTGAAAATTGGGGTATCGCCCACTAGGCTAACACAGCCAGTGTTATTATTATTGATAATTGTTGATGATCTCATTACCTCTTCAAGCCACATCACCGGGAAGATGATGTCGGGAAAGTTGTGTATGTTGTTGACTCGGATGCCGCGAGCGCGATTCACCTTCAGGTTCAGTTGGACGCGCACAAAGCCTTCAAGGGGCACACCTATTTTCTGCAATCAAGAAACAATAATATTTATTTTAGATTTAAGTTTTTATGAGCCTGAAACCTCTTTGGAACAGCGGGTAACAAATTTTAGCCAAAAGGCAGCCAGTCCAATATATTTAGTACCCAACCTTCTTGGAGTTAGACAGAATGACACTGGCATGTGGTGATACGCTCGCTAAGATCTATGGTGATATATTATCTGTGAATAACCTTTGATGGCGGGAATCTTTTCAAGATTGTACACATGAGAAAATTATGTGAAATTGGAGTTTTATGTGATGTGAACTCTAGAAAGCGTTGCAGCGGTATTATTATTATTATTAGGTAAGTACCTATATTAATCTTAGTTTCTTAAAAAGGGAAAATAACATCAAAATGCGCACTGCGAACAGAAAACTAAACCGTAAAAACGGTACCTAATTCGCGAAAGGCGGGCGAGTAGCGGGCTATGACGTAAGAGGTGCGAGTTCGATTCCCGCTGCGGAACATAAATTGAATGGTCTGCATAAATTTGTACCGGGTGTTGTGGTACCTACTACGGTAACTTTCATAGTTCCCGATACTCACGATACAGGAATCCTAGTGCGGGTTCAGGCTTATGCAGTTGGGTGTTATTATTTCAGTTCGTGGGTACCATTTGCGCTACTTTCCCAACAGACTCCCTACATGATTTATTTACCATGTTTTCACGTTAAAATATTAGTTAGAATTAAGTAGTATGGTAACTTACCGTTTGAATCATAAAATATGTCTCGTGTTTCTCCTTATTTGGTGCCAATCCTTCGAAGTGCGTCAGAAGTGTGGGGTCCGCCTCGTAGAAGTGAGGGTACGACAGATACACGGGGGCATCTGTAACAAATTCAACTTATTTTTATACACGCTTATTTTTTTACGTACGCCATCCAATCTCAGAATCCTCTGCATTCAATCATGTCTGGAAGAGATCACTTCTAAGCAATAACACCGCCTATTGGAATTTTCATTCGTTTTGGTTCATTCATAAATTGATCGTAGATGATGAATTGTCAATCATGGGAGAATGATGACTAAACTAAACTGGAAATGGGGCTTATTTCAACAAGCCGAGTAGGTATGATCACAGACCAGTTTTAACTATTCTGTGGTATAATAGATGACTGGAACCTCCTTTCCATAATCAGCACCCCCAAATAAGTCGAAAATGATAGCCATATTAACATTTTGAAAAAATGGCTTGCGCCCGCCATTATTAATTTCAAAATTAACCTCATTTCCATAATCAGCATGCTGAAATTAGACGAAAACGATACCCATATAAAAAATATAAAATACTTATTCTTTGATTTTTAATTTAACCTCATTGCCATAATCAGCATCCCCAATGAATTTTTGAATAAATTTCGTGTTCGCCATGATTGATTTCATAATAGATGACAAAGGATGAATCGTAGGACAACGGGAATAACCCCTGATGACTCAGGGGCTGATGTTCTGTAGGCACCGGATGATAAATGACTCACTGTATTGGCAGGGGCTGATGTTCTGGAGGCCACGCGGCGGGCAGGCCTCGCCTTGGCAATAACATTTGTTGTCAGGGTTCAGGTCTGCGCATTCGAATGTTGTGCTGGGTGGTGTATATAGCCCTGTTTGGATGCCTGAAACAAGGACGGTATAAAACAGTTAGTTCGTTAGTAGTCACTGTTTTATTCTTGGTCACCTAGGCAATGTATGGAACAATGGCATCTGTAATCACCACATGCAAGGTGCCGTTCATGAATTAGAAATGCTTATGTGTTAAATTAAATTAATTTTATTGATTCCCACAAAAATACAGGTACCTGTGTTAGTATGTTTGATTAAAAAAAAAACTATGTTAGTGTTTTAGAGTTACAAAATAATGCTTCATACCACCATAGCTGTCTGGTTGGCACCATAGAGTATAAGTTGGTTCTTATCGCTCTGTCGCTAACGAAAGAGTGTGACATATTTTGTGTGGTTGTGTGTTGCGAACCAACTTTGTGAGTGGCATGTGTTACGTACCGTCTTTGTATACATCCTTCCTGTACTTCAAGGGCAGGATTCGGCACAGGTCCTTGTCATAAATGTGCACGATGTCAGACTTGGTAACGGAGCGCGGCGGAAAGAATGAACCCTCGGAGGCTCTGAAAGTAACAAGAAAGAAACGTTTGTAAACATAGTTTTGTACTACCCTCTGTTTCTTTTAAAACCATTCGTTAACTTTAGCATCCTGCTAAAAGTTGCCTTTGTTTAGCATTAGAAAAGGACAGGGCTAGATTTAGCGACTTGCTGTTGTAACAAGCCGTTTTTATTGGGCTCCCTTCGGTAGTCCGTAGCACTAAACTAGCCGAAGCTAACATCGGCTACGCTCGGCTCTCTTCGCCAATGTCCTTCAAATAGATAGATAGATAGATTGATAACTTTTCATAACCTACCTACATAGGTAGTAAGTAGGTAACGAAATTTTTGTTACAAGCTATAAGAATAATACTGTGTTTATTAACACAGTCTAAACTAAACTAAGTAACTGTCTAATAATATCAAACAAGGAAATAGGTAAGACTGTTTTCTACCTGTTGTACTTAATAAGATCAGATAACAGGTGGTTTAGTTTTAGGTACCTACCTATAGTTTTTAATTATTATTCGTAAGTGGTCTGTACAATCTGGAAATAAAAATATATGATTGTTAAAAAAAAAGAACAAACAGGAATTTATAAAAAAAAAGGTACCTACAATGAGCGGTGTTATCGCTAAAATCGATCTGTTCCTGACAACTTTTTGGTGGACAGGATAAAATTAAAGACGGCGGTGTATGAGTACGAGTGAAATGTTTATAAATAGGTTTTAACGACACTAAGAGCGTGTTAGCCTAAGGCGTGGTATCCCGACTTCCTATTCGCAGGCCGTGGGTACGAACCCGGCCGTGTACCAATGGACTCTCTCGAAAAATGTGCTCAAAACGGCGAAAGAAAACATCGCTAGGAAACCGGCATGCCATAGCACCGAAGGTCATCGGTCCAATTCTCCAATAAGCGGCAATGGACTTGTGGTTACAAGTTATCACATGGAATGCTAAATTACTTGCAAATCGCAGGCATGTGCCAAATATCATATTTGGACGTGCCCCTGACTACCCCCTTGGTCTACGCTTTGTATCTGAGGGCATCCAACATAGGGAATACAGTTGTTAGCGTGTTTCTTTTTTTAGGATAGGATAGGATCGTCTCACCTCCATAAAGTATTAGTTTGTCGTCTTTAGCGTTTCGAAAGTTGCACTTAAAACATGGGTAAATAGAAAAATCCTTGGACAATGGAACCTACCTATTGTACAACGCCTATCTTAGCATATTGACAGTATTTCCATGCAATCTTTATACAAATAACTTGTTCAAATAGAACTTTTTTATGGAAATTGTACTTCCCCGACGACGTTAAGATAAATACAATAGCGTCGATTCTCTTGAACATCAACTAAATTTATATTAAACTGTCGCTCTCTTTTACTGATAGATGACGAAAGAAAGAGATGGCAAGAATTTTACTCCTGTCAAATTAGCTTACGTAGAAGACTTCGTGTTTATGGTCATGTTTTGGAATCACTGCAACGCAAGAGATGCCGGTTCGATTCCCGCTGCTGGACAAATGTTTGCATGTTCTGCAGACATTTGTTCTGGGTCTGGGTGTTGTGGTGGTACTTGCAGTTCCTGATACCCACGACACGGAACACTAGTGTGCTAGTTACATAGTTCTGACCCCGTTTTTCAGGAACCAATAAAAACCGTCTTAAATTAACGGAAAGTTGAGAAAAAGTACAATATCCTCTACTTTTTCACCCTTAGTAATGGGATTTCCCATGAAGTTTTGAAAAAATAATTATGTAAATCGGTTCACAATATTATTGACACTTAAAAAAAGCATACACAATTGCGAACCTCCTTTTTTGAAGTCGGTTGATAACTTTTTCCTAAGATGTTGTGCTAAGCAGGAATATTATTAATAAAGTACTATAACTGTTTTACAATGTAGGTAATGTATTTTTGCCGTTAGTTATAAAATAATCTAACGCACTATTCATAATCACACACTAATTAAGCAAATCGCTAACTCTAACCCTGCCCTTGTCTAACACTAAACAAAGGATAGAGGCAGACAACTTTTAGCTCGCTGCCAAAGTTAGCGAGTGATTATTAATAAGAGGGTACCAATAAATAATATATTAGATAGATAAACTCTTTTTATTCAAAAAGCTATCGTGAATTTGATTATTAATATTGTAAAAAACAAGATTCTTCACGTACCCCACTATCGGTGTAGGCACCGTGCAGTGCACGACGCGACGCGAGGGAGAGCGTTGCGATCACTCACCCTGATGAAGACTCTCGGAATGAGTCGAAACTTAGTCGGTGCCTTCACCGATAGTGCGGTACGTGAAAAATCCCGTTTATTACAATACAGATAAACTCCTATTTGCACACCTAAAAAAAACATAAAAGGTACAATGGTTTTATAGATCAAAGCGATCTCTTCCCGACAACCTTTGGATTAGTATGTTAGTCTGTAATCAAACCGACCTCTGTGGCGCAGTGGGCGAAGGTCCGCCTGAGACGCAGAAGGTTGCGGGTTCGATTCCCGTCGCGGGACATATGTTTGCATCTGGAAATATTTGTCTCGGGTCTGGGTGTTTTCTATCTATAATAAGTATGTATTTACAAAAAAATATATATAAGTAAAGTAGTATATCAGTCATGTAGTTCCCATAACACAAGCTCTGCTTACTTTGGGGCTAGATGTTGTGTGAAAAACGTCCAGCAAAGCTAAGGTCTAAGTTACAATGGAAAATGAATGTGACAAAAACCCCATGATTGTCCAAGGACCGTTCAGACGTCATCGTTTCATATGACAACGTGAACGTCACCTTATGACGTTGCTATTTCTAAGGATCGTGCTCTTCGAAACATACCTACCTAATGTTCTATGATTACCCATTACTGAGATCTAGCTAATTATTAATCATTCGGTTTTCCCCGTTTATGAATAAGTATATTCTTTCCACTTTGCCGGAAATTTACCGTTTTTATGTGTTACTGGCTTCTGTCTACAGCTTTGCCCGCGTGGTACTAGGGTATAAATTAACTTACCTGTTATTCAATATCACAAACTTAGGTACTTATATAAATTTTAAATACAGAATAATATATAAAATACAACTATCAAAAATTAAAGAGTTTTAAGATAAAAATAAATATACTTTAAACTAGATACCAACTGTTCTAAACAGTTTTTTTGGTTCATTGCGGAAATATACCAGCACTTTACATTTGTATGTTGTTCATAACACCATAGAGAAAAAATATCGAAGAATGATTTCAATATGAGATACCTAAGCAATAGAAAGGTAGGTACGAGAATACGAATTTCAGAAAATCGGCGACTATCGACCATTTTTCTGATATTTCAACAATTGGGAGATTTTCAAAAATGTATCTCTTGCACTTATGATGGTACCTAATCATGGGCACCGGGAGGAGGGTGTATGGGGGAGCACTCGCACCCCCCTGCCATTAAAGAAAATACACAGAGTTTACATACACATAAAATGTTTATATAAAACTTAAGGCGTCTTATTCAACATCCAGAACTTCGCAAATTTTTCGAGCTTTGGGAATAAATGAATGTGTAGATGCAGATCCTCTTTGAAAATAATCCTGCTGACGCCCATGTACCTAATGTAACCAACATACCTTCGCCTACTCGCCTTGGTACATGTCTTATAATAATTATGACTATTATAAACAAGTAAAGTTTGTAAGTTTTTGATTTAGGAGGTAATCTACAAAACTACTCATCCGATTTTAGAAATTATTTCACCGTGTTGGCCTAGTGGGCGATACCCCGACTTCTGATCCGAAGTTCGTGGGTTCGAACCCGGTCGTGCACCAATGGATTATTCCACCGGAAAATTGTATGCTACCGTGCTCAAAACGGTGAAGGAAAACATCGTGAGGAAACCGGGCATGCCCTAGAACCAAAAATTCGAAGGCATGTGCCAACAGTTAGTGTTCCAATAAGCGGCGATAGGCTTGCTTATTGGAACGTGGAATGCTAACAAAACGGCAAAAAAAACGGTCGAGCGAATGCGTTTCTTACGAACGCTGCCAACCTTCACATCAAAGTACCACGCGACCGAAGCCGTGAGCAGTAGCTAGTAATAAAGTACGATGAATTAATTACAATGCAATTAACAAGTAGGTACATACTTGATGTGTCGCCTAGGTACCTACATGTAGGTAGGTAGTTACTCATTTTATTGTCAAGTCTTCGCATAATTGTCTTCCTATTTAGGTATTAATCACGTATATTTACGTTTTACGATGGACGTAAGTAATTGTTGTGTGATTTACAATGACTTCAATTATTAAATAACTTTGCCAATTGTGTTTTGTAATATTTATTGATGACATGCCAACGAGTTCTTAGTCAGTTTTATGACAAGCCAACAAGTTCTTAGTCAGTTTTATGACATGCCAACAAGTTCTTAGTCAGTTTTATGGTTGGCTTGTAGTAATAATAACGTCGATTCCCTAGTACACAAACTAAATCCAAATCCAACCAAATCCGAGATGCTCACACATGTCTGGGGACCTATATAACAACCTGCCGGAGCAAGTTATACAAGCACATAACCTGACGTTATTTAAGAGTTTTAGTGGAGGATTTTATAGGGAAAATCCGATAAGTATTTTGGACTATTAAAATGATTTATTATGTTTAATAAATAAATTTTATCTACAATATTAGATTATATTAATTTTAATATATTTTATGTTAATTGACCGACATGTACATTTTTATTTACCAATAAATTGATTAATCTGATTATTTAAACTTCATTTAAACTGTCGCACGCAAGAATGGGATGGCTAGAATTTTTACTCCTGTCAAATTCTTGCTGTCCTGTGTCGCTCTTCTCCGTGTTTTTATTTTATGGTCAGTATGTCTTGAAATCACGACTGAACTTGTATGAAATACTTAAATCGGACTAATTTCACAACATTAAAATCGTTGCTATCTTTTGTTACTGTTAGTAAAAGAGAGCGATATATAAAATAAGTTTAGTCAGTGTACAAAATAATCCCTATTGCTTAAATATCGATTAATGTTCAAGTTATGACCTGTAAAAATCAGTTACGAGCACAACATTAAAACTGTAAATTCTTGATCGAGTGAGCGAAGCGACTATGATCACGCAGCCTAACTTGGGCAATCTGGGATTTTTATGCATGAATCTATGTACATTGGTATTGTATATTTTTATAACGCTGTGTAGTAAGTATGTTATTATGTAGTTAAAATACAGTGTCTTCATTGTATGTGGTACAACCACTTAAACCCATTGCAATCTTTCGTACAGACCCCTTCTAAGGTTGTCTGGTAGAGTTCGCTAATTAGCGATAAGACCGATAATTGTACAACGTTGTCTAAGTTTGTAGTATTTATTTAAGCTGAAAAATTTTGTATTCATTAAAGTATTTTTTATCTATCTGTTCGTATTTTAATAAAATTAATTAAATAGGTATGTAGGTAGGTCATTTACCACATAATACTAAATACTTACTAATATAATCTTTAAGTTCCTGTCAAAACCTGTCACGTGGAATGCTTGCAAACCGCGGGTATGTACCGAATGTAATGTTTGGACGTGCATCTGACTACCCCCTACTTGGTATCCTATAAGATCTACTCACTGAGTATGTATCTGATGATGTCCACCATGGGAAAGACAGTAGTGAGCGTGTTTCTTTTTTTTTTTCTTTCGAATACCTAGGAATAGTTCGTGTCGCATTTTATTCAGTTACAACGCGGTTGAAGCAATCTGCAGAAGCCAATACATATCTGCCTACAATGAAAATCTATTTATCTAGCCAAATGGCTCTGTTGATTGTGGCATCTGTGACTATTGGTAAAGAGAACCAGTGTGCTGCAACGAATTATTGGTGATGAAACTCACCGTATGTTGTTACAAGGCCTGTCCTTCCAGTGGGGTAGGTGGTCCAATCCGTTCACGCGATCCAGATAGCCGAATCGATCCAAGTTCTGCTGACCGGTGTAAATAGTTGAGACCTCGTCTAAAGTTCCATTCCTCTGAAAATACGAATAAAATCACAAAATAAATACATTAAATATTAAAAAAAACAATTCATTAGGACTATAAATGTGAAAGTTTTGCGTATATAACATTTTGCGAAATCTTGAAATGTTTCTGGACGCAGTTACTGCCTCTGTTTTTTCGCCCTCTGCTTACTATCACGTCATCTTGACTGGAGATATTATCCTAGATCTCTTAGAGTCAGGCTCTGATTAAAAAAAGCTCTTAGATTCCTTGAATTGTTTTAGTCTTGAGCAATTTGTTACCGTGCCTACTCATTTTACTGATCACAGCGCAACATTGATAGACTTAGTGTGTTCTAATATAAAACTTATCGATATTGCTGTAGATCACATACCTGACTTAAATAAGTATTCCTTCGTATAGTTTAAGCTACGCGTCAAAAAGGAAAGCCTTGTCCTAAATGGATAGCTTACCGGCCGATCACGGATATTGATCTTGAAAAATTTAATATTGACCTCGAGTCTATAGCCGTATAGGAAATCGTTAGCCTCAAAATCTCTACATCGGAAGTGAGGTACCAAAAAAATATATACTTACAGCTAAAAGCAAGCCCATTTGACTGTTAGGTCGTTTTCCTTTAGGGTAGAAGATGTGTGCCAATGACACTAGAGGGTCGTTGTATCTGTAAAAAAAAAAACAAAGTTTATTTTGTGCAGTGTACGCGGGCGGAAATTAATAATACTGGTCATTTTTCACACAGTACAGATCTAGCCTATCAATTTTTTTTAATATTCACACAGTTTCCATGTATGAACCAATTCATGGGTTAATCTATGGATTCATTCATGGGTTAATCTATGGATTCATTCATGGGTTAATCTATGGATTCATTCATGGGTTAATCTATGGATTCATTCATGGGTTAATCTATGGATTCATTCATGGGTTAATCTATGGATTCATTCATGGGTTCACATAGGTTTATGAATCGATTGATCCAAGGATAGAAATTCACATACCCAAAGACCAGTTCCTCAGCAGTTACTTGGACGAATGGTTTGGCACGGTCTCTATAGGTGACAGCCAAGCCAGATACTAAAATGTTGAAGAGCCATCCGGTCAAGTTTGGAGAGAAGGATGTTACTGTCTGAAACACGGATGGATATTAGAATAAATAATAATAATAAATAATTCTGGACATTTTTCACACAGCATCATCTAGCCCCAAAGTAAGCAGAGCTTGTGTTATGGGAACTACATGACTGATATACTACTTATATACTTATTTTTTTTGTAAATACATACTTATTATACAAAGAAAACACCCAGATCCCGAGACAAATATTTTCAGATGCAAACATTTGTCCCGCGGCGGGAATCGAACCCGCAACCTTCTGCGTCTCAGGCGGGCTTCGCCCACTGCGCCACAGAGGTCGTCAAATTAATGAATGAAAATACTTTATTATACACCATAAACAAATAATTAAATTAACAAAAAAAAATCCTTTTAAGTCAGGTACAATGGGCGGTTTGATCGCTTAGAAGCTTGGAATATACTTGGTTAATAATGGATATAGGGCAACCAGAAGTCAGAATTTAGCAGGTTATAACAAAAACCATGTCCGATACAAGAATCTGCAAGTTGCCCAAAAAGTCCGATAACAACTAATCAATGGGTTTTTCGCAAATAATGCTTTTCAAAACAAAAAATTGGAAAATTCTATTTCACTTTCATGGGCAAAGTCATGCTCTTTCGAGAAAATATAGGTACATGTTCTGGGACATTAGTCATGTAGGTATTATATACGTTTATGTAATGGTTTATGTACGTGTAATAGTTATGTACATAAACTGGCTGTGTCGAGTAATTCCTGTTAAATCCCATAAGACGTTCCTGTTAGATCCTCGATTATACAGTCGACTGTACTTTTCTGAGTACAGTCGATTGAAAAACTTATTCTGATTATTTTTTATTAACAATAATCATCCCTTGAAACAAAATTACAATAAACCATATGTCATGGTTTATTTTGTAATTTTGTATTATTAATTATTAAACACACAGACAAGTAGGTAAGTAAATTACATACTTGTCCAAGTTATAAATAAATAAATAATGCTGGACATTTTTCACACAGCATCATCTAGCCAAACTAATATTTGTTTTTAAAGTTTATTTAATAGCGTCTGTGGTTACGAAAATCAATAAAAACCTGTACAGTGCCTAGAACGGACACCTACCAAAAATCGTATTTTTTAGTATGAATGAATTAAAATACATAGTATTTACACCACAAAACAAAAAATAAACAAACACTCAATATAACTAAAAGTAAATAAGCGTTTATGTCATAATATTTAACTTTTCTCACCAGTAAAGGGATATTCGGTACAACCAGCTTCAAATTCTTATCGACCGAGAGTTCCGGCACGAATCTAAGGATCTTGTTGTGTTGGTACGTCACCGTATCGTTATCGTGGAACTGTATGTTCACTTTTTCCATGTCCTCTCTGTAACAAAAAAAAACAAATTAATGCTTTCGCACCTTAAGCTAGAGAAGCTAGAAGTTGTGAAAGAGCTCATCTTGAAAAGTACTGCCACAGTACCAATTTCAGTAGCCAAGTAGTAATGCTCGCATTGCTGTGTCCTGGTTTGAAGGGTATAGGTACCGGTGAAATTACAGGTATCTGAGACTTCATTGTGTCTCAGAGTCGGCAACGCGCGAGTGATACAACTGTTGCAAGCTTATTGGTGAAAAAAAAGGAAAAACAGACAAACTAATAGTATATTATGAAGTATCTAGTATGACGTAGGTATATTATGTATTTAGGTATAATAGTATGTTATAATTAGTTATATTCTTTGAATTTATCCGTCTGTGTACACATACCCACCATTATTTTGCAGCTGTCCCTATCCTCAAAGGTTTGGTGGAAGAAAACTCTTGTTAGGGTTAAGCTCGCCTTTGTACATGTCCTTTATGTAAGTTAGTTTTTTGTCTGTATTTTCTGTGTACATTAATTTTTTGTGGGCTTAAATAGATCCCCGTCTCAGCATTATGCTGCACCAAAACCTAGGTACCTAGGCTAAGTAATAGGGTCTCTTGTTCACCTTTTCGTTTGAGAGCTCTAGAAGATAATTAATAAAATAGCACCAATTAACATTAAAATTGGTCAAGCAATTAGCCAATTATACTAATGCCTGTCTAGCCAATCAATCTCAAGAATCGAAATAATTATGCTAGTTAACGTATGTTGCAGATTTCACTTCGTTACTGCGGTCACGGTCGTTTTGTTAACCATTTCACACCGTGGGTACAGATTTGTAAATCTACTTAGTTAATGGAGACTTTGACATGTATATACGGTTTTAATATTCAAAAGAGGTAAATTTTGTCTATGGGAGGTAATCTCCAAATCTACTCATTCGATTCCAAAAATGGTTTCTATTATTAAGAATGGTAAAAACGGTCGAGCGAATGCGTTTCTTACGAACGCTGCCTTAACGGTAAGAGCTACTTTTCATCGGCTACTTTGTATACGGGTACCACGCAGGTGAAGCTGTGGGCAGGAGCTAGTCTATATACTTATATTAAAACCGAAGAGTGTTTTTTGTTATTTGTTTGAACACGCTATCTCTGGAACTACCAGGATAATTTGAAAATTATTTTTGCATTTGATAGCCCAATTCTTGAGGAAGGTTTTAAGCTATTTTACATCATGTTACGACTCTTAGGAGTCGAGCAAAAAAAAGTAATAGCATGGGTGGCCGTGGCCGGCTAGTTTTTAATATAACAACCCAACATACGTAAGTGTATGTCCGTCCGAGTCCACGCTAGGATTCCCTGTGTATCAGAAACTACGAGTTCTGTGGCACCACAACGCCTAGACCCGGAACAAATATTATGCAGAATCAAAAAAATCGTAGCGGGAATCGAACGCTTACCTCTTGCAAGCCGGCTACTTGCCCACCGTGTCACTGGTAAGCAACGGTAATTTGACAATACACGTTGTCAAAGGATGACTTTAAAGTAAATTTGCTTTAAATTATTAAATTTGGTTAAACCAAATACAAAAGCAATGTTTATTTCTTTTTCTTGATCAGGATAACAAATAGATAAAAATATTTCATCTAATTATATTATACTCGTAGCAAGGGAGATTGCCAAACTCACCAACATTGAACATCCAAATTACAAAAATAACGAAGTAGAATAGCTATTTATCGTTCCCAAACGGGGTTTTTCCGTTGCTATAGGCAGAAATAAACTGTTAACTGTGAACTCAATAAAATTATCAATTTATGCACACAAAATAGAAATGTCGTTGGACAAGATTTAAGAAGAAAGATTTTAGATAAGGCACCGGGTTTTATTTCTAAAAATTATAAAATCATATATTTTTATTTGTACAAGGCTGAGATGCGAATGTTGAAATCCCTGTATGGAGGTACAAGAATGGACAAGATATGGAATGAGTATATCAGGCGAAGTCTGAAAGTAGTGATGGAAAATTTGAGGAGTAACTGATTAGCGTGGTATGGGCATGTCATGACGAGGGAGGTAGGTAGAGGTAGGAGGGCAGAGGTAGGTCAAAGAAAAGATGGATGGATTGTGTGAAGGATGACATGGTTAAGAAAGGAGTGAGTACTGAGATGACGGCTGATAGAGAAGAGTTAAAGAAGAATACATGTTTTGCTGACCCCACATAATTTGGGCACAAGCACAAGAAGAAAATGATGAATTTATTTTTATTTCATGTAAAGTAAGGCTTTCGTTTTCTTCATCAGAAGTTTTTCTGGGAAACGTGCGAATTTCCTTGCAATCTTCCAAAAATAATTGATTATTTAACTAGATTGTTCTTCAATTATATAAATTAAGAAACAAAATTATAAAAATATATGATTATAGACTATCACAGCTAGTTCTAAACAGAGTCGCTATAGATAAGTACATATAAATAAATCATGAACCATTTTATTTTTTCGATAATCCTACTACTATTATAAACGCGTAAGTTTGTGAGTATGTTCCAAAGTTTCAAAAAGCTACATAGAGATACAAACGTATTCAACTTTACATAATTATATGTATATAGATACAGAAATAACTTAACATTCATAAGTTTGTGGGGATGTATGTTTGTTACTCTTTCACGTAAAAACTAGAGAACGTAATTTGATGAAATTTTACAGTAATATAGCTTATACATCAGAACACATAGGCTACTTTTTATCCGGGTACCACGCGGGCGAAGCCGTGGTCAGAAGCTTTTATAGAACGGCCGGAGACAAATATTGGATATTTGTCTCCGGACAGATCGTACAAGCATATGTCCCGCTGCGGGAATCGAACCCGCATTTATTTTTAACATATCACGCCAAAATTTGTCCCTGAAGTATTATTACTAATAGTTTTATTATTAATTACTAATAATTCTGAAGGTAATAGCAGATAAGTATGACTCTCCCATATTTAAATCTGTCATTCACTGATTTAGTAGTCTCAAAAGCCTATTAAATCGGGACATGAATGAATGAATGAATGAATGATGTTGACATTATTGAATTGAATGAATGTATTTTTGTATTGTAATGATTTTTTAATAAGGACTTGTACTGACACTATGATATTATGTAATTTACTAACAAATTATGGATATCTAAGATAACTTATATATAATTAATGTAACTTATTAATTATAAATAAGTTATTTTAATAAATAAATTATTATTACTATTATTAGATTATCAGTAGGTACTTAGTCGTTATGACAAGCTGTTCTACCCAAGCGGCTACCTACCCCTATAAATCAACGTATTATAACTTCATATTATTTGCCTACAGATACCACTCATAGCGTTATATTTGGCAATAATCTACTTACGTGTCAATGCATTTTAAGAAAATAAAATAAAAAAATAAGCTGCAACTAGTATTTACACCAGGTTTTACCTTTTAGTACCTACTTTTTTTGCTCTTTAGTTAAGTGGCAAACAAGCATACGGCCTAATTGTTGGTAAGCGGTTACCGTAACCTATGAACGCTGGCAACACCAGATGTTTCATTCACGCGTAGCCTCCCTGAGATATCAAGATGAAAGTGGGCGTGGACGGTCCCTTCTAGGAATGAAAATAATATTAAATTTGAAAGTGTATCTAGGGCCCCGCAGTCCATTTTATTCGCAGTCCCTAACGGTGTTTAGTTAATCACATAAGTAAAATAGTTAGGTTTAATAGGTTACGGTAACCGCTTACTAAAAGGTAGGCCGTAGGAAGCTACGCTTGATTGCCACTTTAGTTGATAAAAAACGGTTATAATCTTTATAATAAGGTCCTAAGTCGACAAATGTAGCTGATCTACTCAGAGTCGAAACTTAGTCAGTGCTGGTCATCATCTGTTTATTTGTTTAAAACAATTAATGATCTCTAATTTTAATTTGATAACAAGCCTCAATTTAATATTATGTGGTGTACAATTATGTATTTTCTATATGTATGTATTTATTTGTATTGTCGGCGAGTAGCCGGGTGCGATGCAAGAGGTGCGGATTCAATTCCCGCTACGAGACATATGTTTGTATACTCTGCAAATATTCGTTCCGGGTCTGAGTGTTGTGGTATTCGTAGTTCCTGAAAACCCACAACACAGGGAATCCTGGTGTGGTATCAGGAATATGTGTGTTTCTTTTGGGTGTTCATTTAATAATGTATTTATTTATCTTAGAAGAATTATAAAACGACACTATCCACTTATAAAAAAAAACGTAGGACATATCACGCATTCACAAAAAACACCAAAAACTATGCACACTATGATGGTCTAAAGGTGGGTATATAAGGTTACACGGCGACCCGCTATGATTTCTACACAGTCCAGGGTCTAGCTAGACAAATACCTCACGCTTCCCTTATGCGCTAACGCAAATTTGACAAGGAAAAACTTGGCAGCAGTCACGTGACATTTCCTCAGCTAATGTCATTTCCATACAATTCAAACTTTCCGCAGTCGTAAACGACAACATAAATTAGTTGTTAATCAGTCTAATTATTTTAAAAACTAGCGTGCGAGGGCGCACGTGCTTATACTGGAATGTAATTATGTAATCTTCAACCTTGTTTACATCCACAAACACAAAATTAAGGTACGATAAGTCTTCAAAATGTACATTCAAAATCCTTGACTGGATGATGTCTCGTTTCGTTATGGAAAACTGACACATTTAATCGAAAATAAAACATTTTACGAGTGTAATTGGAACTTCAAAATTAACTTTAAAAGTTGATGTGCAAACTTCACTTTAAACAGAAACATAAATAAATAAATAATGCGGGACATTTTTCACACAACGTCATCTAGCCCCAAACTAGGCATAGCTTGTACTATGGGAATTACATGACTGATATACCACTTATAAACATTTTTGTAAATACATACATTATTATACATAGAAAATGTTAGAAATATAAAAATGTAACTTGAAACCCATAATGATAGATGGCAGCACTTTGCCATCAATTGATTGTAACTGAGTGTTCTTGCAAAATGGTGTCTATACTGAAGAGAAATAAATAAGTTTTTATTACTGTTTCAAGCTGTTTATAAATCAGAATCCCATAATCCAATAGAAAATAACCAGACCCGAGACAAATATTTGCAGATCATACAAACACCCTAAAATTTCAGTTCTTTAGGACCAACGGTTTAAGCTAACACCGATCCAGTCATTTTTAGTTTTTTTTTAATTAACATTTAAAGTCTGTAAAATACCGAATTTATGTTTATCACACGATACTTTACATTGTCCGTTTTTTAAATACAAGAATGGGGTCAGAAGGTCAGTAAATTAGTCAGCCACGTTTTTTATAAACTTATTTACACGTGCCATATCGTAGCATAAAATTACATAGTTAAGATTTTAATCTCCGGTCTTTACAGATAATCGTGCTTGTAGTAGCCAGATAGCATTGCGAATTTCTGTGACGACACTTACAGAGAAATCAGAGTACCTATGTCGTTTATAACATTGATTATTTCTTAGTCACTCTTAGTTAAAGAGTTATGGGGTTCGAACTTTATGAAAATAAATAATGCTGGACAGTTTTTCACACAGCATCATCTAGCTCCAAACCAATGTTCCCATAATTGGCTGATATACTACTTATATACTTTTTTTTGTACATACATACATATTATACATAGAAAACCTCAAATATTTGTCCCGCAACGGGAATCGAACCCGCAACCTTCTGCGTTTCAGGCGGGCCTTCGCCCACTGCACCACAAAGGTCGTTAATAGAGCTCCTTGAGAAAGAGCTAGTCTGGGGAATAATTAGCATAATGTCTATTTCTTCTGCCGAGCATTGCCATGATCCGGTTTGAAGGGTATGGATGCCGGTAAATTACAGACACTTGAGTCCTTTCACCCCTGTTATGTCTCAAGTGATACCTGTCTAGACAAATACAACTTTCTGTTGTCGTTAACGCCTGCGGAAAGATTGAATTGTATCAAAATGAAATGAGCTGTGGAAATGTCACGTGATTTCTGCCAAGTTTTATCTTGTCAAATTTGCGTTAGCGTGAAAGGAAAACTAAGAGTGAGGTATTTGTCTAGACCCCTGGTGTTGCAAGCATCCAATAGATAACGGTAAACGCTTACCAGCAGGTGATTGTTTGCCACTGTGACCAACACCGAAGACACCAGTTTTGTCGTAAGAATTATTTGTAATAAATTAATAGTAAAAATACAAGCTTTTATTTAATTCTCTAAAAAATAAGAAAAACCTTGTATCTATGTCATGGTGATTAAGTTGAGTTATCTTAATTGAATGCGTTTACAACATTTCAAGTCTGCTAACCATTAAGGAGTTCCCTAGTCAGAACCCAACCCTGAATGTAGCAACCATGTCATGGTAAAACTTAAAACCAGCTATCATTATAAAATGCGTACACAAAATTTCGTGTCTGTGCTGTTGACCGTTGAAGAGTTCCTTTATCTGGAGCTAATCCTGGATGTCGAAACCGGTAATGCTTACCATAAAAATGCATTGTCATCGGTACTGAACCAACATGTAAAAATTCAACTTCGTAGGATAAGAGGAAGTGGTAAATTCAGCTTGCAAGATTTGACCTAAACTTGTTAGTTTAGGTCAAATCTTGCACATTGCAAGTTTAATAAAAGCTTTTAAAAACTTTTATTTGACTTGCAATCTTTTATTAGCTTAAAAATATTAGGGAATGCAAGTTACCAATACAAAGCTACCTTTGTTTACGTGGTCAAAAAATATATAAATAAGTATGAATCTGCTTTTACTTTTAAAATTTTATTTTTAATTATTTTTTAAAATAGACAGAAGCGATTTTGCCTGTCGAAAAGGAGAAACATAGTTAGATAGATAATAGAAAATTATTTATAGCACAAAATAGAAGAAGCATATAGGCGAACTTAATTAGCATTTTCTTCCAACTAACCTTTGTGCAATGAAGAGCGGCGGTGAAGAAGATTACCAATAATAATAATAATAATGCTTTATTGCCTTAATTTGTAACATTTAGTACTTATAAATAACTAAGATAATTAGGTTCACAAGGAATTAAAATTGTACCATAGGTGAGCTCTGTCCACGCTCTAGGTCTATAATAGCCTGTATAGAGGGGTCACGGGACTCGCCGACGGACTCTCTATAATTGCATGCTACAAAAGGAGAGAAAAAAAAAAAAAAAAAAAAACCAAATAGAGATGTTTTCAAAATAAATTTAAAAAACAGAAGCATTTCTTGCCTTCCCTTCCGAAAACAACATAATTACTTAATTATTGTCAAAAGCGTCATTACCTGCCGGCGATTGTAGCTAGCCACACAATCATGCGACTGACTAAGCAGTTTGTCGCAAGAAAATTAGTCCGTTGTAACTAAGACATGAAATTACACGCTATAATATACCTACGTTTATATAGGTACGTAGATGTATTAGGCCGAGCCGTCATTGCCGGTATCCGGAATTTCGATCTGGAGGTCGTGGCTTCGAACCTCTTCGTGCACCAATGGAATTTTCCAATGGTATGCATGAACACGTGCTCAAAACGGTAGGGGAAAAACTGGTGTTTGGCATAGGTATGTAGGCAACTTACTCTATAGATACAAACACAAAATACCAAATTCATATGAAAGCATCTTGTACAGTGAAGACTAATAGGTACCTACCTAAATTATAAACAAACAAACAAACACGCTCACGACTGTCTTCCCCATGGTGGACATCCTCAGATACATACTCAGTGAGTAGATCTTTGAGGATACCAAGTAGGGAGTAGTTAGAGGCATGTCCAAACATTACATTTGGTACATGCCCGCGTTTTGCAAGTAGTAAGCATTCCACGTGACAGGTTGCAAGCCCATCGCCGCTTATTGGAACACTAACTTTTGGCACATGCCTTCGAATTTTTGGTTCTAGGGCATGCCGGTTTCCTCACGATGTTTTCCTCCACCGTTTTAATGCGCACATAAATTTTTCAAGTTGAAAATTTTATTGGTGCACGACCGGGTTCAAACCCACGACCTCCGGATCAGAAGTCGGGGTATTGCCCACTAGGCCAACAAGGCTGTAAGGCTGCTAACTTATAAATGTATAAGAATATAAAGGCTCTGAGGGCCTTTAAACATTATAAAACCATTAATAAACTGAACACTGCTTCGTCTCTTTCTTATAATTGTCAATTAAATTTATCAAATTAAACAGAGGAAATCAATACAATGCTCGATGAGAAAAATATCATGTCCCTTACATGTATAACCTACTGAGGAGTGGCCGAAAAAGTAACTTTTTATTTTGATTTCTAATTTACATGCCTGTAGTAGTGTGTTTCTCGGTAGATCGTCGAAGCCGATCGAAGCTAAAGGTTAAATAATTATGTAGACTTTTCAATGTGCATTTTGAAGCCCTAGGGTTTGCAAATGGCAGTATCAAGCTACTTTACCGGTACAGAAAAAGTCCGACCTCAACTAGAAAACTTTTCTCGCCATGGTCGTCGAAGGGTTCGTCACGTTGAAATGTCGACTTAGGCAGCATCAAGTTTTCTTATCGATAGGTATATAAACGGTCCGACCTTAGACTAAGTTTCTCGCCATTTTCGTCGAAGCCTTATTCGTGACTATATACGTATTATTATTATTATGTACTATCCCGGCGGAGGGCATTGGTACGCCATCACACAGGTAAACCTAGTTTGGGTGCCAATGTTATAAGGAATGTCATATTTTTAGGATCTTAATGATAATAGGGATTATTTTACATGGAACTGTAATGTTTGTGAATCATAATACATTTCATTGAATTGAATATACTGTGGCAGTATGAAGCTAGTAATAAGCTTTCCGGCCCTAAGTGTTCCTCCATGAGCCAAAGTTTTTCGCCAATCTCGTTGAAGCTTAAATATAGACTGTGGCTTTATTAAGCTAGTTAGTTTAATAGCTCTAAGGGTTCCTCCATGAACCTAGGTTTCTCGCCAAGTTCGATTACTGAAAATCAGCGCTGCGCCTTTGTCTGCCGGCATTTTGCTGGGTGTACTCCTATTGCCTGAATATAATCATGGCAATTGCTTAGGTAGATATAGTTAGTTTTTTTATGTATAAGTACCTACTTAATTATGTAACCTGATGCTGTTATGATCATAATTTCAGGCAATAAATATTTTTATATTTTCTATTAAGCCGTGAGGGTTCGTGACGGTGAATAAAGACAGTGACATTATGTGATAAGCTTACCGGTATACAAAGGGTCCGACCTCCACTAATCTAGGTTTTTCGCCATTATCGATGAAGCCTTGAGAGTTCGTCACGTTGAAGATGTAGACTTTGGTGAGTCGCACCACGCCCGGTTTCTGCCAGTAGTTGTAGCTTAGGGAGCCGTTCCAGAGCTTCAGTTCCTGGAATTAAAGGTTCTTTTAAGATGATCTAGGAAGTAACAATACTAGCAAAGGCAATTTAATTAATTGATATTTTCAGGTTACGGAATGCTGCGGATTCCCGAGTGATGTAGTGTGAGTTTCTTCAAAATGGGTGTTTTATAAGTTTTTGAAGGGTCTGCATTGCGCGTGTGATACCTGTGATCTTGCAAGTGTCCATAAGCTACGGCAACCACTTACCAACAGGTGGGCCGTATGTATGGTGGTAAATGAAAACGGTAAGCGCAAGAGCGTGGCGTTTTAAAAACATTACATTCGGCATATGCCCGCGTTTTGAATGCGTTTACTGTGATTTTTAATAATGTTGTAAAAATCACACTTTTTGACCCACCCCGCAAAGGTTTTTGGTGTGTAGGGTGATGTAGAAACAGGTGTTGGTGTTCCCTTGCGTTGCAAATGTAAGGGCGTGGACGGTCCCTTCTTGAAATGAAAATAGTCTCTAGAGACTATTTTCATTTCTAGAAGGCAATAGCAATCTATTTTCTTCGCAGTCCCTAACGGTAATGACCCCAATAAGCGACGGTAACCTACCATTCAGACCTCATTAGTTTACTATATAAAGAACAAACATAAGAGTTGCATATAGTGGTGTGTGGTCACAAAAATCTCCATAAATAAATACAAACGATCGATGTTACATAACTCAGATGGAAGTAGGTAAGCTGATTGAGACCGAACATTATATGTAACCGGTTAATACCAGTTACCAGTTCTCTCACCGGGTCAAGGTCATCGGAGAATTCTAATAAATAAACTATTTTGACATTAGGGTCAATTTAGGGTCCGTACCTAACCGTGACGGAAAAGTTGAGGAGTATGGCATGGGCACGTCATGAGGAGGGAAGAATGTCACATTACGAGAAGAGTGTTAAATATGAATGTGGATGGAAATAAAAGCAGAGGTAGGCCAAAGAAAAGATGGATGGATTGTGTGAAGGATGACATGGTTAAGGAAGTAGTGAGTACTGAGATGACGGCTGATAGAGGAGAGTGGAAGAAGAAAACATGTTGTGCCGACCTCACGTATTGTGGGATAAGGACAAGAAGATGATGCCTACCCATTACATTCTGACGAGAGCTGTGCGACGAATTTGAACTCTTTTTTCTAGCTGTTATCCTATTACTAAATGTAGAAAACTATTAGTTTCCTAGTTTAATATGTTGTGGATAGTTTAGTTATTTTTGGTTTTAAAGTATTTGTATCCTTCTGTGTTTTATGTACGTTGTATTTTTTTAATTGGATTGTGGTTGAAAATCAAAGTCAATAGGTTTTTCATTATTCACAAGGATAAACCATCTCCGACATAAACTAAGATTAAATGCTTCACAACCGCAAGTTTGGATCGAAACACTATCATTTACAGTTATTTCTCTAAAGAATCAAAATCACTATACAAGATAATTCTACTATTTATCTTACTTATATTATAAATATGAAAAATATTTAGATGTTTGTATGTTAGTTGCTAATAATCTCCGTAACGACTAAACCGATTTGGATGTTATTTAGATAGGCGGGCTTACTCTTGACACTATACAATCTCAATTAAATTCTAAACCAATCCAGTTTGGTGTTTTTTTAATTCCTGCCTTTGACAGTTCTGTATCACAAACTCTACTTCAATCTCGAAAACCGACGTCAAAATCGAATCAAATCAAATTCCTAGAATAACACGTATTAGGCTACTTTGAATCCGGGTACCACGCGGGCAAAGCCGTGGGCAGAGGCAAGTTAAATATAAAACATGAGAGGAACGAGCGACGGATGTCAAATAAATCCTACTAATGTAATAAATGCGAAAGTCTGTGTGTGTGAATGTTTGTTACACGTATCTCCGTAGCCACTAAACCGGTTTTGATGAAATTTGGAATGTAGATAGTTGAGGTTTTGAAATAAAAACGCGGGCGAAGCGGCGGGCAGAAGCTAGTATGTAATAAAAATGTGTGCAGCATTCCATTTTTTCCTCTCATGCTGACGCAAATATGTCAAAGTAACACTTGACAGAAGTCACGTGACATTTCCACAGCCAATGTCATTTCCATACAATTCAATCTTTCCGCAGGCGTTAACGCCAACTGAAAGTGGTATTCTCTGGGAATCCAGGGCTACAAAACTGTTTGGACATGATATAAAAAACACGCTCACAACTGTATTCCCCGTTATATATCTATCACACAGCTATATTCAGTACTAAGCAGGTACCAGGAGGTTTCGTGGGAGTGATTGTTATTTTTCTTGGCTATTAGTTTTTCTTTTAATATATGTATATGTCTGTCTGTTTGTAGGTTGGTTTCGTAACTTACCCTGAAAATAATGTAGTCGAGCCAGGGCACGAAGGATAGTATGATCCCAAGGACCACCGTGCAAATGCTGAATAGGATCACAGCCAAGCGTCCTGAAACAAAACAAAGAAAAAGTTAATGACTAAAGTTTTTGCGTATTTTCAATCGATTTCAAAAGATTCCTACGAATTGAGAACTTCCTTGAGAAAGGAAGTTCTCAATTCGTCTATATATTTTTTTGGGTGTATGTTATGCTATATATTCGCCAATTGTGAACAGATTTTTTTTTAATAGGTAGGGTATAGTTACTTTAAAGCTGGTTCCATACAAATTTGAAAAAAACCCTCTAAGGCTTAAAGATTGGGGTATGAAATATTTGACTTTTTTCTATCCACTTCACGTTACTCTAAATTAACGTGAATTTGATAAAAAGTCCAAGTGGATAAACCGACTTAGTCGTTTTTTTTTGTTGAAAAATTTTTATTCAGCTTAAGCCTATTATATTGGTGAAAGAATTTTCGAAATCGGTTGAGTAGGTAGTATCGGAGATTACCTCTTACTTCCAAACTAAGCTACGAACTTTAGGAAGGTACTTCTTTATAATATTATTGTAGATTTTAATAGTTCAGTTCGTCACTATTCTAGAACCTATTCCCTATCGTTTATCGGATCAGCGGTTTTGAGCCAGTCCGTGTGGAATGCGATCATTCTATTTCCAGCAGAACATCCTTGACCTGAGCATATATCTACTTTACCTAGAAGTGTTTACACATAAGGTAAACAATTACATGGATTCTTAGCGAGAATCCGCGGAGTAAAGTTGTAGACTGAGATCGTTCGCTGAGCACTCTTCTGAAGAGGCCTATAAAAAAAACACCCAGCAGATACATAAGTCCTGACCCCACACTAGAATTCAATGTGTCTTAAGTATCAGTTAAAATATCAGTTACTGCAAGTACCATGGTACCATAACACCCAGACCCGGAACAATTATCTGCAGAATATGCAAACATTTGTTTCGTAGTGGGACTCGAAATCGCACCACTTGTGACGTTGCCGGCTACTCGCGTCACACCACTGATGTCGACAAAGTTTTTTACATTATAGTCTTGCAACCTGTCACGTGGAATGCTTACTACTTGCAAAACGCGGGCATGTACCAAATGTAATGTTTGGACGTGCCTCTGACTATGCCCTACTTGGTATCCTCAAAGATCTACTCACTGAGTAATCTGAGGATGTCCAACAAGGGGAAGACAGTCGTGAGCGTGTTTGTTTTTGTTTTATAGTCTTGACGACGCACTAGGATCCTCTGTGTCGTGGGTATCAGGAACTACGAGTACCGTGCATCAACGAGAGCCACAGCAAATATTTACAGGTCGTGCAAACATTTGTCCGTAACAGGTAAACGCATAAGTATTGCCATTCAGCGTGGCGAAGATATCGCGTAATATACACACAAAAAAAAACATACAGACGATTTTGAATAGTAAAAAGGCTTTTCGCTGTTGCCTTCAGACCTCCCGAGAGAAAATAAAATACCTGACACATATGTTCATACCCGTGTCTTGCTTATTTAATCACCGACGCGTGATCTATTGCTAGCTCGTCATTAAACAAGCATTTAACACAGATTAAAATTAATAAGATCTTAAAGGAAACTGCATATTAGAGGCCTATTACACTGAAATAGCTCTAACTGGCACGTGTAATCATTATCATTGACAACTTGTCGAAGTCCACTGCTGGGTAGGTCTTTCCTAAAGACTATTCCCCCTTATTCATAATCACTTACTTTAGTCCTGTCTTTTTCTAACACTAAACAAAGGATAGAGGCAGAAAACTTTTATCACGCTACTAAAGTTAGCGAGCGATTATTTTTAGGGTACCCTACCTCAAAATTAAAACACGAAACCCTTATAGAATCACTTCGTTGTCCGTCTGTCCGTCCGTCTGTCTGTCATAATTATTTTTCTAAAGAACGCGTTGAAATTGATATCAACAAATAAAAGTCTACGGTCCTTTGGAGCTCTACAAAAATCAAACTACTAAGTTAAGGCAATAAAAAAATACGGCCATATTTTGATACTCGCGAATAAATCAAAACCTCCCAATGACAATGAATCATGAATTTTAGCAAGAAGCAAGGTCTCACAACCACAACCTTACCTCACAATTTTAGGGGAGGGAAGCTAGAGTAAGGTCAAGGCGGGCTACTACCGCGGTGACGATAGTAGTTCATAAATACCACTGACCATCTGCGTGTCACCGGCGGGACACAGTCACTTAGCAGGCAACAACTGGGGTGTAAACCCCATGATTGCACTGTGGCTGTACACTGCCATTGTGAGGCCGATAATCACCTACGCCTCCATGGTATGGTACGAAAAAGCCTTTCAGTCTACCGCAATACAAAAACTAGGCAGTCTACAAAGAACTGCATGCCTTATGGCAACGGGAGCCATGTCCACGTCCCCTGGATTAGCGCTCAATGCATTGCTTGGACTACCGCCACTTCAGGTACATATGCGAAGAGGCGAAAGCCACCATGTACAGGGTAATCATCCAGGGCAGAAGAAATTGGCTTTCCCAGAAACTGACATCTTTACAAGACTCAACGTTGGAATCACCCGTACTGAACATGATAACTGATGCCATGCTGCCACGGCATGTTTTCGATAAACACTTCACTGTGGTAATGCCCTCTAGAGAAGACTGGTTGAATAGCCAGTTACTCTGTGAGGACAGGTGTCTCAACTGGTACACAGATGGTTCCAAAATGGGGCTGAATGTAGGCTGTGGAGTATATGGAGAACGACCCAAGTTCAAAAGAAGCATAAACTTGGGAAATCACGCATCCATTTTCCAAGCAGAAGTGCCATCTTAGAATGTGCAGAAACCAATCTGCAAAAGCGCTACACCAACCATACTATTTACATCAACTCTGATAGTCAGGCGGCCCTTCTGGCTCTGGATTCGAAGGTTATCACGTCCAGGCTAGTTGAAGACTTTCTGTCAAGACTGAACACTCTGGGCTCGAGGAACAGAGTTGTGCTAAGATGGGTACCGGGACACGCTGGGATCGTAGGTAACGAGTGTGCTGACGAACTTGCGCGTGCAGGGGCCAACGGAACACAAATGGGACCAGAGCCATTTTGTGGTATACCAAAAAGCCTAGCCCAAAGAGGAACTCTCCAGGCATGAACCATTCTAAAGCGGTAACCAACCAAATCTTAGCGCTAAACAGAAACAACCTTCGCACTATGGTAAGAGCCTTGACTGGACACTGTCGCCTCAACAAGCACATGTTCAAACTAAGGCTGAGTGACACGCAAACCTGCAGACTCTGCAATGAGGCAGACGAATCGCCCCTTCATCTCTTAGAAGAGTGTGGACCACTGATACATAAGCGTAGCCTTCATCTGGGAAAACACATTCTTTAGCCCAGATGAACTGAAACTCATCACACCCAAAAAGATCCATTTCTAACAGCGGCAGGGCTGAGAGGTGAATTATGAACGCCCCTTGCGGGGAATATAAACAAGTGGCGATCACAATAGGCCTAACGGCCGCAGTGATACCAAAGCCACTAAAAGCAAATAAAAAAAAAAAAAAAGGTCTCACAACACAGGTAAAGGAAAACAAAATATACACAAATACAAATAAACATTTTGTTTTTATATTTGTGTATAATTAAATGGCGTATGTAACGCGTTAGAAATAGATAATTTTCTGTAATGTAAACTCATTGGGTCTCATTACGAAAGGTGGTTTATCTTTTAGACTTTTGAATCTTGATTTCAAGACTAATTTGTACAACACAAAGGAAACAAGTTTTAACATTGAATGTTAAAATAAAATAGCAGATATTTTAAAAGTATATGATATTTTAAAAAGAGGTTTGACCACAAATAACTGCTAAAAGATAAACCAAGCGGTCACCTAGTTTATTTCTATCATAATTCAACGTCTTTTTGAGAACCTACTTTCTTTTGGTAGCCAATCAAAACTGTGTGTTTCTTTATTATTATTTTAAAGTGTTTTAAAAAAATGGACATCCCGTGGTTTTATTTTATAATAGCTTCTGCCTACGACTTCGCCCGTGTGTTTCCCGGATAAAAAGTAGCCTATGTGCTATTCTGATTTACAGCTGATGTAAGCTATATTCGATTCTTAAACGTATTAATCGATTCTCAGTGCAAATACGCGGACCACCCCCTCCCTATTCTGTATCTGGTGACAAAACTTTGTCAAATTGTCTCTCTAATGAAGCTTAACAACGAGTGACTTTTATATACAGAATAGGAGTGCTGCTGTTTATCGATAACTAGGGAGGTATCAAACAAACCTGAAGATTAAACAAATAAATAATGCTGGACACAGCATTATCTAGCCTCAAGGTAAGTAGAGCTTGTGTTATGGTACTATATTTTTTTTAAATACATTCACAAAAAAACGTGCGAGTTACCTCTGTTGTTGCAAGCGTGTATAGGTTACGGTGACCGCGAACCGACATGTGGGCCGTATGCTTGTTAGCCAAATAAGTATTTAAAAAAATGTATTTAAATTGAGTTCGAGTTTTTGGCCTAGGTGTTTACGCAGATGCAAGTAACATTTAAAATACACATCCTCCAGATAATAATTAGACGCTAATATATATCTATAATATCCAGTGTCACGATAGACAAACACGTAATATAATCTGTGTAATCTAAGTGAATAATCTGACCTAATAGAAGCAAAAGAGGTATCCCAGGCGTAGCAAGTAGAAATCTGTGCTCTCTGCCTACCCCTACGGGAAACAGGCGTGACTATGTGTATGTGTATGTATAGGCTACCTAATAGGTACATTTTAAAACCGGTAACATAATCTCACTAATTTATTCAATCTGTTGGCGTTAGTTTAAGAACCACAAAAAAAATGTTGTTTTAAATTCGACATTCCTTCGAATGCGTCAATGAAAGAAAGGAAGATTTTTTTTAACCCAAAAACACAAACATGGTGAAATAAAATAATCTATAGAATTTTTTCATATTTTTAAAAATGTGTTGCTTGCGGTCAAAAAATAGGTCGCAGGTTGATGCAGCGTCGTGTTGTGCGTTGCTGCGCTGGTTTTCAGACAGGGAATTTTGTGAGCACACGAAAATTGACGATATAACACAAAATCCATGTGTTTTTTGGTTGTTTAAATAAATAAACAACCAACAGCCTGACCTCATACTAGGATTACTGTGTCATGGGTATCAGGGGCTACGAGTACCGTAGTATCACAACAGTCAGATCCGGAACAGATATCTGCAGATCATGCAAACATTTATCCCGTAGCGGGACTCGAACCCGCCAAGCCACCGCGAGATCATCACCGGTTTTTTTCCAATGAACGATTATTTAAATGTGTAAACCACAATGTATTAAAATGACTATGTCTTGATTATCTATTATTAGTGGATTACCGAGAAAATATCATTTTCGCAAAACGTGCATAAAACCACAGCTACCGCACATTGTAGTGATGTGAACTTGACCGAAATAAAGCCGAAACAATGCCGAAACTAAATGCGTCATAAACGTTCCTAAAAATTACTGAGCATTGTGGCAAGTGATGTGAACATAGCCAAAATAAAGCCAGACATTGAACTCAAAGCAAAATGACAAAAAACTTAGATGCAAAAATTTCAGTAAATCCTTTTAGTACACCACAGCCTTTACATTAAAAGAACCTTCCTTGCAGAAGCCATATTCTCTATAAAAACAGTCTAGTTTAATCTGGATCTTTTGAGCATCAAAATTGGTATTCAACTCAAAAATAATTGCCAATATTTTCTTAGAGAAACCGTTGAAATTGCGATTATGGTCTGAAAGTAGATTGACACAGTATTATATCGATAATTTATTGTGAAATAATTATTGGCTTCTGGCTTGTGTTGCGTCAGTCACAACGATTAGTTTATCACGTTCAGAAAACAGGTAATCGCGATAATGACCCGTATAAATCTTCTTATTATTTATATTTTAATATTCATCTTTTCGGCCTCACGCAACTGGCTAAACCGAAAAGCCAAGCATTAGATATTCTAATTGCCTTCTAACCTATTAACCTTATTGTATATACTTCTTAAGACTTCTTACAAGAAGTATATAATATAGTATGGTATATACTAAGAATCATCAAATCATTTGTTTAGTTGTCAAACAGGCTTTAGGGACTTTTACGGTAACTTAACTAAGCCATTATTTATTAAGATCACGTAACTACCTCTTAGTATTATATACCTAAGTATTACACTTAAGTATCTCTCGGAATAAGTCATTTATCTTAGATCAGTCATTACTTATCCTTAGTCGTCAAGCGATAAAAACGAACTTTTAAAATGTTAAAATCTTATAATAATATCTCAAAAATGTAAACTCGGCGAATTCCAGTTTTTTTTTTAAATTAAATGTAACGGAATCCCTCTAACGTGATCGGAGTCGTTGTATCGACCTCCCGTTTGGTAAGCGAGTTGTGGTTGGTATAGACCAACTAAGCCACAAGGTCGTTTGGTTGGTCGAAATTCTTGGGATGTTTCGGCCCAAGCGCCGTGAAAAACAATGTAGCGATTAAAAGTGAAACGAGTTTCGGGAAAACGAAATTCGGAGTTACAATTTGAATGCAGTATTCTGGTCTGTTTTTAAATGTTTAGACAATGCTATGAAGATTTAATAACTGTGATTTTGTGAGTTATTTTCGAAGAACCATGCCAATGTTCGGATAACAGGCAAACCAAGTATCTTATTCTAGGTAATACTAATAATAATAACGCTGGACATTTTTCACACAGCGTCATCTAGCCCAAAACTAAGCAGAGCTTGTATTCTGGGAACTACAAGACTGATGTACTACATATATACTTTTTTTTTGTAAAAACAAACATATTATACATAGAAAACACTCAGACCCGAGACAAATACTTGCATATGATACAAACATTTGTCTCGCGATGGACGAAACCGCAACCTTTTGCGTCTCAGGCGGGCCTTCGCCCACTGCGCCACAGAGGTCGTCTGATTATGATAGGTATTATGATACCCAATTAAAACATACATTATGCGCACGCGCATAAATATACCATACGAAATATGCTCGGAAGGTCATGATTGCGCGTCCAGTATCTCAGTAGCTTTCACTATAACGATCACTTTTACTTACGCGTTCACTTTCTTTTGAGAAAACTAATAATAAGTGTTTTTTGTCTGTATGAACGTACGTTGCACCATCTTCAATATCAAACTCACATAAAATCCTATCCATCAAGGTTGTTTGGAAGAAATTACTTCAAAGCGACCAACAATTGTACCCTTTTTTAAAAAGGTTTTGTTTATTTTGTGAGCCGCGTCGACCTAATCGTAGGTATGCCGACTTACGATTCCGTGGAATGTCGTGGGTTCAAACCCGGTCGTGCTAATTTTTTTTTTCACTCGAAAAATGTATGCACGTGTAAAATGAACACATACATTTTACACGTGGTCAAAATCGTGAGGAAACCGATATGCCCTAGAATCAAAAAATCGAAGACATGACAAATTAGTGTTCCAATAAGCGGCGATGGGCTTGCAACCTGCCACGTGGAATGTTTGCAAAAACACGGGCATGTGCCAAATGTAATGTTTGGGCATGCCTCTGACTACCTCGTTCTTGGTACCTTCAAAGATCTATACACTGAGTAAGTATCTAAGAATGTCAATCATGGGAAACAATTGTGGGCGTGTTTGCTTTAGGTTTTTAATTTACCTTCTTTATTCAACAAGGAATTGGCCCAAAATCGTTAATAGTGGCACTCTTTGGGAGAGGGTAACGTCCAACACTTCACTTCTACAGGCTATTTATGATGATAAGATCATTTAAGCGATAATACCGCCCATTGTGTAAAGAGTTTGTTATCTTGTGGTCTAAAATACAATAAAGTATTTTCATTCATTCAAAGACAAATTCAATAAGTTTTTATTCATTGATTTCACAAGGAACATACAGAAACGTCAACTTAAAAACTACGTGAATTTAAATTTGTGTTAATTTACTTTCTTGTTTAAATCCATTTTAACCGTTCCGTGAACGAGCTACGTGAAGTTGGCAGTAATATTCCTCACAACACAGAGGAATCAGTTGCCATTATTAAAAAAAAAAAAAAAAACTCTGATTCCTCGCGCGCGACCAAACCTATAGAAGAATCAGGCAACAAACTCTGCTTGGTTATTATTTTTAACCTCTTTTATAGAAAAAGAGTACTACTAGTCAAAGAATTAAATAAAATCTAAAAAGCATCAACCAAAGTTTTTAAGACAACACACGATACGCTTATTAATAAACTATTCTTAACCTTTTAAATATATTTGTTCTAAAGTGATTACAAATAATTCAGCAATATTTAATTTAATGTACATACTGTATGTAACCTATAATGTACCTGTAGCCATAAACTATTGTATTCTATTCTTAAAAAAAAAATATTGCCACAGATACGCAATTTGGCGTTCATTCATGAGTGCACCTTTACTACTACCGAAAACGAGTATATCGAAAGTGAGAAAGAGTTTCCTCAAGTGTGACTAATTTTACCAGCGACGGAAGGGCCAATTTGGGCCAAGGGCCCAGTAATTTTATGACACCGCAAGATATTCAGGTCATTGCTGAGATTAAAATCGATGATGCATTTATAGAAAAAAAAATCGTCAAAGTTCAACTCGTGTTGTATAAATATGTTTTGAATATCAGCGTGGCAATGCTGCCAGTATTTTGGGAACGCTTACGTCTGGTAATATGTATTAGTTGAGCTATCTATAGATCGTTTGCAACGGTCTTTAGATAGCTAGCTGTTTCATCTGTATTTTTTGTATATACCTACTTGTGCATAGTTGTATGATTTTTGTCAACTGAATTGTTCATTTTCTGATTTGCTTGCGTATTGAGATAATATTTACAGTAATTTATATATGCTGCGTTAAGTTACATGCCAATGTTCTGTAACTAAACGAAATAAATAAATATCAAATTAGCAGCACATGTGTAGTTTAGCTTCGACTATATTAGACCAAAGCTAGAAGAACAGCAGACCTCTAGTAGCCCTACTTGGACCGTAATATTCAATTGAATGCAGACATTCAGTAAAATCACCTATTATGGTCGAACGATAAACAATACTATGACGTATGCGACAAAGTTAGATTTTCTTCAACGTTTTCCTCAACATATTTATAAGTATGTACATTGCGAATATTATGATTTAATCTTAACCTACGTAGCTACATACCCTTCTACGTGAATTGATAAAATTATATTATTTCCCCAGTTAATTAGTCGGGAAAACATGTATGAATGAATGGAAATACTTTCCTGTTCACTATAAACACAATATGACGAAATAAACTAAATCTTATTTTTATTAAGGTACAATGGGCGGTATTATTGCTTAGAAGCGACCTCTTCCAGACAACCTTTGGATGGAGAGGATAATAGAATTAAATTTTCATATAACTAAAGCAAACAAGTATACGGCGTCCCATCAATTGGAATTTATCTATTTAAAAAAATATGTTACGTAAAGTATATATTTATCAGTGTTGCCAGCCGGGTCTTTTCAAAAGTTACCTAAAACAGTTAAAAAGTAACCTTTTGGTATGAAGGAATCCATTTCCACAAAAGATAAAAAAGTTGATAGACAGACAGACACTTTAGTAGTTTTATTAAACTACGGAAAATTGATTTTACATTTTAAGTTGTATTTCACGATATTTACTTTTCTAAACAACTATTTATTTTATATATTTTGCCAACAATGCCTAAAATATACTAAAGAGCGCTTTTTCGTTCAGTTTCAATTAGGATTCAAGCAATTAAAAATGTATTCTACGTACCCAAAAAAACACTTTTAAGTAACCTTCTGAGTCGTGTAACCTAGATGTATATAACTAGACGTAATTATATATCACCTAAAAGGTTACAAAAGTAACCTGCCAACGGGATTGCCATCCCTGTCGACTAATTATTCGCATTTGACCACAGTTTGTCTTATATTAAGCAACGCTGTAGACTCCGGTGAAGCACTCTTATCAACAAAGGAGCTTTTTACTTTGGATTTGAAAACTCCCATAGTTACCCTAAAGTCGGTTTACATTTGGCGAAGCTATCACGTAACAAACACACACGATAAAAAAACATACATTCAAATTGAGAATCTCCTCCTTTTTTTGAAAGTAAAAACTACAAAAATGATGTAATTGATTTTTTTACGAATGAATGAAATAAGACTACGCGTTAATGAATTACAACCAAGTACATATTTTGACTTTCATCCCCTCTCCCAAGGGAACCGTGCTGAATTTCGGGATAATAAGTATCCTATGTCCTGCTCCGTAGTATAAACACAAATCATGTCAAGTTTCATTTGAATTTATTTAGTAGTTTCGGCGTGATGCGCGTTCCAGATACAGATAGACAGACAAAAATTAAAAAAAATACATTTTTGGACTCAACGATCTCTATAATTATCGATTATAGAGTAGCCTCCATTTTTAAAATATCTTTAATGTACAGAATTTGACCTGTTACATTCTTATTATAATATATACATAGATTAAAGTATTTTTTTTTTCAATTTGAATACTTAAAAGAGATTTGTTTCGCATTTATAACTTATTCATTTTAACATAAACCGATACAGATATTGTTTTTTTAATAAAGCTTATTTCCATCGCATAAGCAGGCGACAAACTTTAAAAATAGGTAGGTATTTGAAAATTAACCTTGTAACTTTGACCTTAGGCCGGTAATTCCGATCAAATAACAGTCAACAAAATGGAGATTTCCTGTTCCTCCTTCCATGTATCTAAACCTGACTAACTTTGAAGATTTTTATAAATTATAGATTATTTATTTCACAAAATACATATTACAATATAATTACGACTATACCACGTACTTTACTATTCTCCTGCTGACGTTTCGTTGACCGTTTAGAGGTCCTTCCTCATGAGCACCGTCCGCGACCACGCTCGACGGTCGTGAGGTCTCACGTAGATAGTAAGTACGTGGTATAGTCTTAATAATATTCTAAAATGATAACAAACCACGATAATTTTAATTCCACAAAATACAGAGGCGAATTTAACGTTAGAAAGCATTCTCTTAACCTTTGTGTATTGTGAAAAAAGATGTGTTGGTAATGCACAGAATGGTTAAAACAAAAAAATGTACTGATTATGTATTTTTTGTTATAATTGATATACACATTTTATACTGGACATCATTTTAGACCCTTTAATAGGCAATTTTAAAGTTATTTGAAATATTATATTGTGTATTTTTTCGTGTTACTTTTGCCTGATTGGACAGGTTAGTGTATAATTAGGTACATTACCTAATTAAAAAATAATAATCAGTCTTATTTCTTGCCTTTGTTTCCTGGTTTCGTCGCAGAAGAACAGGCAGTTAAATTGACCCTTGTGATTTTAATGAAGAAATGAATTTTCACTGAGACTTTTATTATCTGTGGTAGAACTTAGTTGGACGCATTCCTAAAAGAGGTTCACATTATTATTAGACCTAAGCGAATGTAACTTTCATCGAAAGATAACATTATCACCTAAAAAAATGTCTGTATACCTAGAGAAAGGTATTTTTTTAATGTAGCTTAATGTAGCAACTTAATAACAAATTAAGATCTGCAAATATTTGTCTCGGGTCTGGTGTTTTCTATGTATAATATTGCCATTCAGCGTGGCAATGCAGCTAGGTTTCTAAATTTTTCTCAGCTTTCAAATAAACTGTAATTTTTTTATCCCTCACTAAAGAGGCCTGCATTTTCCTTTGTACTAGGAGACCGTTTGTTTGCTTGTCTGTCACCATGTATTTGTTATGTTTGAAATCGACTAGTAAGACATCAAGGTTGGTTCTTAGATTTCATCGCCACAAGTCACAAGGCAGCAATACAATAGATGGAGGAAAGCAAGTCCGAGGTTTTTAAATTATGCAAAAATTCACTTAAATACATAAGTAGGTAGTTAGTATATTGAATTGAATTGAATTGTAGATACTTTATTGAGGACTTGACATTATATGCACTATTACATAATATACATCTGGCATTTGTACTTCAATTGACGGTCTTATCGCAGCGATTTGTTCCAGACCACCATTTCCTATACTAAAAACTAAAAGGTTGATTCTAAACACCCTGCCGCTTACAGCGATGCAGCCCAGTTTGTCTGTCCACTATCCCCCGAACAAGTGTGAAAACTGTATTTTGGAGACGAGTTTACATCCTCACTGGGCAGTTCACACTAACACACTAGCATTTTTTGAAGGACTTCTTCTCCAACTTCTGTTTAATTTCCAAAAAAATATTCATAATATTTTAACGTAACATAAATGGGTTGGGATCTCTTTAGTTAAGTTTAAGCACTTATTCATACAACTATGTACAAGTAGGTATATACAAAAAAATCTGATGAAACAGCTAGCTATCTAAAGACCGTTGCAAACGATCTATAGATAGCTCAACTGATCCAGATCACTACCAGGCGGAAGCGTTCCCAAAGTTAAGTTTAAGTAAACCTGTATTAAAAGAATCCCCTCTTTTCTGTGGTTCGTACACGGCTTCTGTGGTTAGAGTTGCCACAATTTTGCCAATGTAATGTCGACAAGATTAAAAAAAAAATAAGGCGTTGGAGAGGAGTTTACCGAAATTTAGCTGGTTTGAAATAGAGGGAGACTCGAAACTGTTTTTAATGTAAATCAACGCCGGTAAAAAAAAAAAAGAGACAGATTAAAAAATGTTATGTGTCACTTACGGAAGACAGTTATGATAACTAAATATCTATTTAGTGTTAAGTGTCCGTTAGTCACACAATCTGGCAGCCAGCCAAATTGTAACAATTAGTATTGTTCTGTCAGATTGGCAACAGTTGTAAAGTGGTTAGCCGACTGTGTGATAACGAGTTATGCTTTAACATGTATTTTATTTCAGAGACAATGGTAACTTCATTTATTGAATGCTGCGAGATAATTTGCTAGACGCGGGCATGTACCATATGTAATATTTGGACGTGCCTCTGACTACCTCTCTCTCAATAATATACTCACTCAGTATCTGAGGATGTCCACCATGATAAAGACAGTCGTGAGCGTGTTTTTTTTTGGTGCGAGATAAATCTTTGTATGTTCTGCAGATACAATTTTATAAAGTTTTTTTCTGACAAGGTACGTTCATACTAAGGTATTCTACACGATTACTCATATGAAAGTTTTATACTAAAATGACTTTTTTAGTTACATTAGCTTAGGTATTTCAAACCTTGTAAAAACTTTTTTTTTTTGCAAATAAATTCTTTATTATTATTAATAATAACTAGCTTCTGCCCACGGCTTCGCCCGCTATATTACTGTAAAATTTCATCAAAATTCAGCTTTTGCGTGAAAGAGTAACAAACATACGTCCTCACAAACTTTCGCGTTTATTATGTAGTAGAAAGATATTGTGGTACCACGGTACTCATAGTTCTTGATAACCACGATACAGAGAATTCTAGTGTGTCTGCTCACCCGCCGTGTCACTGGGGTCTTCGCTTAATTAAACTTAACAATTTAACTAACATTAAATTGTCATTAAGTCTCGAATTACTTATTTAATTGATCGGAACTTAAGTGCGAGTAATTATCCAAATAGGTTTAATATACAGAGATACATTATACCGTTGATTGCAGTTTAATTAGAACTGTATTATTTTTTTCTCTAGGTGACCCTCTGACCTAGTCTAAAATCTGGTAATTTAATTTCAACCATCGCTCTCTTTTACTAACAGTAACAAAAGAAAGAGATAGCAACAATTTTAGTACTGTCAAATTAGTCAGACTTAAGTTTTCCATACAAGTTCAGTCGAGATGTCAAAACATGCTGACTATAAACACGAAGAAGGGCGATCCGTAATTTGACAGGAGTAAAATTCTTGTCATCCCTTCCTTGCACACAGCCTTAACCAGAAGTTCTGGAGACCAGCCTGCTAAGCATGATGACCAGAGACAACGGTTTTCTACCGACAAGAAGGAACAATGCCTGAAGACTAGTCTTCAATCAGTGCGTCCTACCCATGATAATCTATGGTACCGAGACGTGGACACAGTAGGACTTATCCTCCTAGTTCAAGATTGATAAATGCTATTCACCAGTACAAGCTATGCTCAGGGTTTCTCAAAAATATAAATAAGATTGTCCGACAGAGAACGAAAGAAATAAATAAAAATGAATTCAGATGATAGTTTGAATATGAAAGTCATAGAGAATAAGCTCAGAAGATTTGCAAGCTGAAGTTGCAGTTGGCTGGGCAAATATGCTGAAGAACCGACAACATAGTGTGGTGCGCTCCCCGGCTAAATGGAGGGAAGATGGCAGCAGAAAGTGTATGAGTAGAGCCAAACACCGGGATCAGTGGCGCGTGTTGGGAGAGGCCTATGTCCAGCTGTGGTCTGGTGTGGCCTGATGATGATGATAGCACTAAGTGGGAATTAGATTGAGAAATCGTTAAGAATTTCGTGAACGCAGTCATTGACCGACCATTGCTGACGCCAGTAACCTGAATTGTTGCGGCCGACGAAAGTTCTGTTTGGTTTTTTATGCTAATAGAAGTCAAAAAGTATTTTTCGTGTTCTCTTTCGTAGATATGTCATTTCGAGGATTTTCTTTTTGCGTGTGCGCAGACAGGAGTCGTGTTGTTCTAGTGAGTGTTTCTACGACTTCCGATCCAGAGTTCGTGGGAACCCCGTACCCTAATGGGCATTCTACTAGTCTAGTTTTTATTAGTTTAATAATTGAACTTTAATTGCGATCATTAATCTAATTATCCAATTGGAAGAGCTCCTGCCTAAACTCACGTAGACATTTTTAATGGCAATGAATACTTACGTAAAGTCACTTAAATCGGGACAATTGTTTGGGGCATTATTATTATTATATATATATAATAATAATAATTTATTCCAGATTTAACTCCATTATTGTTAGTAGCGACTTAGACTTAAATGTTAGTAAATTTATTCAAAATAAATAATTATTGTCCTAATTTAAATCCAATAAAAATATGTATATTAGTATAACCTTGGTAGGTAAACAGGTAACCATGTGTTATTTGTAACTACCTAGGTACGGTCTTGATGTCTAGGTGTATTTGAGTTTAAAATTGATACAAATAATTAAGATTAGAAATATATAAAAGAACAATTGAAAAAATATAAGAAAACGCAGTTACATATTTTAAAGACGAAATCTTACTGACCTACCTTTATAAATAAATATGAATCGAAAAAAGAAGAAGATAATTTGATTATTTTTAGCTAATCTCCTTTATTGATGTGTTTTTCTCATGGGGGTTTTTATGTTAGATTTGCGTCATTAGAAATAGCAAAAGGACAACGTCGTAAAATATTTAGTTGAAAATATTAAATGTATTCAATTCAATTCAATTCAATTTATTTCTCAGAAGGCACATAAAATCATTGCACTTAAGAAAGTCAACTTTACAAAATAATAAATAATAATGATCACATATTTATAGGTGAAATAATATAAAATCACAAGGATATGTAATGTCAAAAGTTATTAAATTAAAATAAAATAAAAATATACTTATAACTAGATTAACTAGATTAAAAAAAAAACATGTCAACAAAATAAATAATTACACGGATAGGC
Source organism: Perizoma affinitatum (assembly GCA_961405105.1). NCBI lineage: Eukaryota > Metazoa > Arthropoda > Insecta > Lepidoptera > Geometridae > Perizoma > Perizoma affinitatum. Next base: position 1,120,601 of record OY560207.1, read on the forward strand.
ATAGTAGCTAATTTCATATATTAATATTTTCCCAATATTTGTAGTCAGAAAGAAATTCATTGATTGATTGTATTAATTGATTTGTGTCGGAGAGGTTTTTAAATAAATATGTTGTTCTCTAAAACGCTTATAAATGACCCTGAGTTATATTTTATATAACTCTGAGTTATAGTTTATATTTTAATTAAGGTGTTATTATAATATCTGCCAGAGGTACTTACTATAGGTAAGGTTGTCTACGAAATTAAAAATAAACAAAAACCAAGCACGCTCACGACTGTAATCCTCGTGCTGGAGATCCTGATCTCAGTATGCAGATCTGTGAAAATGCCCGAGTATTCCATACAAGTTTAGTCGTGATTTCTATTCTATAATCACGAAGAGCGATACGTAAATTAATTTGACAGAAGTAATTTTCTTGCCATCCCTTTCTTGCGTGCACGATCAGTAAAAGAAAGCGATAGTTTAAATTAAAATTTAGTTGGGTTGTCGGAGACACATCAAAACACAGGATTGAAGTGGCTGTAGTGGTGTAAAATTGTCTTTTTTCGAAAAAGGATTGAGAAGACTGAAATCTTGCTAACGAAAGAAGCAGCGTCTCAACCCGCGCAAACTGAGGGTAGATTCCCTTTATTACCGGTATGCTTTTTATATCTACCTTCATTAACAATTGTTTGGTGACATTTTATATTTTCACCCCTAACGCAAAAGGGGTGCTATAAGTTTAACTTGTATCTGTATGTCTGTCTGTGGCATCGTAGCTACTAAACGGGTGAACCGATTTTGATTTAATTATTTATTGAAAGGTGACGTGATCGAGAGTGTTCTTAACTATGATTCTAAAAAAAATGATCAGCCATTTTGAATATCATCAGCACTTTTCTATATTAATTTTAATTTGAGTTTTAAAGCGACACCTCTCGTCAATTGAGTAAATGTAACTTTAGACATTGAATAGGCTTGGATTAATGCAAAGTTTCCTCGTTGGTCTGTTGATGAAGCCAAGAGGTGTATAGTGTTTTTTTTTAGGTCAAAACTTGCAAGCTTAATTAGAACCACTTCCACTTATCCTACGGAGTTGATTTTTTACATGTTGGTTCAGTTCCGATGACAATGCATTTTTATGGTAAGCATGACCTGTTTCGACATCCAGGATTGGCTCCAGTAAAGAAACTCTTCAACGGTCAATAGCACAGACACGAAATTTTGTGTACGCATTTTATAATGATAGCTGGTTTTAAGTTTTACCATGACATGGTTGCTGCACTCAGGGTTAAAAGCTTGTTTGAAAATGTTTTTTTTTACTTTTAATTATTAATAATTAGAGCTTTATAAAAGCGTGTTTTTAACTACACATTATATTTGACGTAAACGTCTCTCATTTCAGGTCAGTAGGGGATCACTTGCAAAAACCATATGTAACCTTGTATACATAATATGTACATATTATGTAACATAAGCAAACCGAGACGCCCTTCTACACCAACTTCACCAACTTCACGAGTCAGCGAGCCAGCTTTAAAACGGGAGTCTGTCCCCTAATGATTTTGCTATACTTTTTTTTTATTATTCAATAGTAAAGTGAAATGTGAATCCATTCCGACACTGTGACGTCGAAAGCACGGACACCGGTATTAATATTCAATAAAACTACACCTTCTAAACCTTCAGCATTATGGCTGCCGGTAAAATTAGACTTTACACCTGTCTCAGGGTCGGCAACGCGCGAGTGTTACCTCTGGTGTTGCAAGCGTCTAGTCTACGCCGTGGTCTGTTGACGACCTCTGTGGCGCAGTGGGCGAAGACCCGCCTGAGACGCAGAAGGTGCGAGTTTGATTCCCGCTGCGGGACAAATGTTTGTACGATTTGCCAATGTTTGTCTCGCGTCCGGGTGTTTTCTATGTATAATATGTACTTATGTATTTACAAGAAAAAAGTACTTGAATAAGTAGTATATCAGTCATCTAGTTCCCATAATACAAGCTCTGCTTAGCTAGATGATGCTGTGTGAAAAATTACCAGCATTATTTATTAAATTACCGTAGAATAACACGGTAATAGATTACCAACACCATAACTTTTGAAACTATCAAGGTTGTGAACAAAATGTTTACTAAAAAACAGGATATTTACCATGATTTGTTAGTTAAAGTTCAAACTCACAAATCATGGTAAATAACCCGTTTATTAGTAAAAATTTTAGATTGTCAACATGTTGGCCGTATACTTGTAAGCCACTTTGGTTCTAACTTAATGGTTATTTGGGTTTTAAAGGGAAACACTTTAGGGAAATTACAAGAATTTATAATATCCCATTAATTCGTCCTCAGCGGGACTTGAACCAGCGATCTCTCTGGAAAATTGTGTAGACGATTTTATCTTAGCCTACAAAAAAGATAATTATTTACTTAACTGATTGCCAAATTATTTGTTCCGGAGCTAGGAAGTTGAAGATAAGATGGAAACGTCAACGCTTCAGCAAACTCGGAGAGGTCAAATGCTTTACGTCATTTGACGTCCGTGATGGCCTAGTGGGTACCCCGACCTCCGAACCGAAGGTCGTGGGCTCGAGCCTAAATGCACCAATGCATTTTTCCATTCGAAAAAAATATGTGAAGGGTTGTAACGGAAGAAAACCAAAAGCATCTGTCTTATATAATTAATTTCAAATGCATTTCTACGTATTTATTATTAACAAAAAAAAATAGATTTTGAATATTCTCTTATCATGTTTACCTTTCGTTCCAGAAAGCGTGTAATATAACTTTTTAATTAAAGTTAATTTATTTCACGAAAGTTTCATAATTCATAAACGTATAATGGGCGGTCTCGTTGCTAAAAGTGATCTCTTCCAGACAACCTTTGTTGTCAATTCAGTAGACTTCTACAGTCTGATGATGATGCACATAACTGCTTTCTTTTACAATCGCATTTCCGGTTTGACTGGTGTTAATGAACTTCAACGTTCTACATCCGGTTTTGTGCGTAGTTTGATTTAGTGTTTGTTTACTTATTACTCTTGTGTCTAGCGTGTTTCGAACGGTGAGGGAAAACATCGCGCGTGAGCATCTACAGGAGGTCCAAAACATGCCCAAAGGGTAAAGGGTGATTCGGCCGTGAAGGTGGGTTTGTTTTATCTTTGAACGCGCTAATCTCCGGAACTACCAGTCGAATGAAAAAAAATATCTTTGCATTTAAAAGCCCAATTCTTAAGGAGGCTATTTAACATCCCGCTACGACCCTTAGGAGCCGGGCGATGCGACGCGATAGCTAGGTTGGGGGCCGCGGGCGGTCGTGGCCTAGTTCTAATTAATTTAATCCTATCCTATCCTATCCTATCCTACTAAAATTATACACGCTAATGTTTGTTAGGATGGATGTTTGTTACTCCTTCACGCAAAAATTACTAAACGGATTTTGATGAAAATTTACAATAATATAGCTTATAAATACATCAGAATAACACTTTCTATCCGGGTACCACGCGAAGCCGTGGGCAGAAGCTAGTCTATAATAATAATATGTCAGATTTTCATATTAGTTTTTTTTACAAAAAACAAAAATACAAAAAACAAAACAAACACGCTCACGACTGTCTTCCCCATTGTGGACATCCTCAGATACATAGTCAGTGAGTAGATCTTTGAGGATACCAAGTAGGGGGTAGTCAGAGGCACGTCCAAACATTATATTTAGTACATGCCCGCGTTTTGCAAGTAGTAAGCTTTCCACGTGACAGGTTGCAAGCCCATCGCCGCTTATTGGAACACTAACTGTTGGCACATGCCTCCGAATTTTAGGTTCTAGGGCATGCCGGTTTCCTCACGATGTTTTCCTTCACCGTTTTGAGCACGCAATGCGCACATATTTTTTTCGAGTGGAAAAATACATTGGTGCACGAGGGGGTTCGAACCCACGACCTCCGGATCAGAAGTCGGAAGGGGTATCGCCCACTAGGCCAACACGGACTATTCAAAAATCATTCGGCGCTGCAGATACTAGTACGGGATCACTTTCACAAGTTCAATAGCGCTGATAGTGTTATCAATAATGTCCGGGACGCAATTTTTATTTGTTCTAATCAATTTCGTAATGTCCGTTTTGATAAATTTATCATAAAAAATATTTTGCGCCTGTCGGTAGCTTGACCACTGTTTATTATTTATTATGTGGCAAACAAGCATCCGGCCCACCTGTTTGAAAACGGTTACCGTAACCTATGGACGCTTGCAACACCAGAGGCGCGACTGATGTTTTGCTTGACCAAGAAAAAGCCAATGACGAATGAAAAATACCTAATTTAATCTTATAAATAATATATTTATACAATTTAATAAAAAACAAACACAATCACGACTGTATTCATGATGGATGTTCTCAAATTCATACTCAGTGCGTGGATCTTTGAGGATACCAAGAAGGGCGTAGTCAAAGGTACGTTTGGCACATACCACGTGACAGGTAGCCAGCCAATCGCCGCTTAATAATAAAAAAAAATAAGTTTCCCACAAATATAGCAGATTATATGCAGCTCAATTTAAAAGAAAAACTTACAGACATACGTACATAGTCCTGACCCCACACTAGGATTCCCTGTGTCGAGGGTCGTGGTGTTGTGATACCACGGTACCTGTACTCGTAGTTTCTGATAACCACGATACTATGTCTGTCTCTGTTCGCTGTTTATTTATTTGATTTATGATGTCATCGTGCTTACATATTTGATTATCAATATTTACACGTTTAAATCTAAATATTATACCAACGCTAAGTTCCTAATGTTTCCTTATTACTAATATGTACTACAACCCTAAAGCCATAAAGAATAAGGAAGGGCCTAAGGTCGCCCCTTGAGCTATTCCACTAGTTTGCGCATGCACTCACAGAGATCGTTAAATAATGGCTTATTTTCAATGCTTATGAAATTACATAGGGGCCGTTCAAGTATTACGTAAGCACTATTGGGGGGAGGAGGGGTCTTTGTTTTGCTTATTTTGGATGACATGGGGGGTAGGGGAGTCTAGATGATGATTACGTCATCGGTAGTTATTTACTTTTTTACACGAATGGCAACCCTCACATTATCTATGCTTGAAAACGAAACGCATTTTCGAGGATTCCCGCAAGTAATGCATACGTTTAGGCACTCGCTTTAGAACCGATTTGGGGAATTACCGCGCGCTATTCACTTGTCTCAATTTCCTCTGTCAGTGTATTGTTTTGTTTGGATACTATAGCGCGTAGACGTATTGTAAGCATAGCAAAGCAAGTTAACATTTGTGTTACCATTGATTCCATTAGCCAAAGTTTGACGTTTAAATAAGATGTCGTTTCAAATAGACAAATCCAACTTATACCAAAAATTGTTTGAAAGTTTTAAAAAATCTCATACAAGTACGAAAGTACAAAATGTACAAAAGTTAGTTAACGAAGTGTGGCGAAATTATAAATTACTGTTAATTTGAATTTAATATGTGTACCAAAAATTTAAAATAAGTTTGTTATGTTCATAAGATTATAATATTTTTGTCCCTTACTCTATGTTGAATACTGTATCAGTAAAATCTAATCTCTATCCTAAATCTATTCTTATTTTTGAAATTATAAATATAACATTATAATCATAAATAAAAAAAGATACATTTATAATTGAAAAATGTTTACGTAAGCATAGGGGGAAGGGGTAAGAGCTTTGCTTACTTTTGCTGACAAGGGGGATGATGGGGTAAATAATTGTAATAAATCTGCTTACGTAATATTTGAACGGCCCCATATTGCCTACACTTTTCAAGCCAATCAGTTATACAGTATGTAGTAAAAATATAATTTCATACACGTATCACATACAGACGAGTAGTTTCCCGGAGGGGTCGGCGCAGACCACGTATTTCCTCTTGCTACGATCCTGCCTTTCTCTCTTCTAGATCTTTCGCTTAATTCATACAAGCTCGTCTTGGCCTTTTACCAGAACGTGTCCGAAATGGTTAGAATCCGTTCGCCGAGGCCTTCCCCTTCCAACTATCCCTTTCACGCTGGCCTTGTATACTTGTTATGTTAATCATCTTTAATTAATCCTTAATAGGTAGCAAGGTGGTATTTGGTTTGAAAGATGCCAGGTGGTGGATCTTATCATAACTTTCTTAACTCTGTTCAGTCAAAAACTGTCAACTTCTCTTTACGTGTCACATGTCTTCGTATTTTCGATTCTAGGATAGACCGGTTGTTTCGTTGTTTTCCTTCACCGTTTACCATTCTGAGGTCCCAACTATTTGACAAAAACTCCTAGGCTGCAGATAGTTACTAACTACCTAGGAATACTCGTGTTTTATAAGAATCCTTAAAAATATTTTTGTTTAAAACTAATATTGTTAAATACAACATTTTAGGAATACTATTCTTAATCCGTAAATTTCCCAAAAACTTTCACACTGTTTTAAGAAAGATGCTCAGATAGGGTTTAACGCCGCAAGTCACAAGAGGGCGCTGCTTATTTTTGTTTTAGGGTCTCTATATTTTATTTCAATACGCTTTCAAATCAATAATTAAAAGTTTTTTTCTTTTAGGCAGTATAACAAACCATTTGTTTGTAGATACTCTTAGGTAATAACGATATTTTGGAAACGGAATACGACATTTTGCGGCTTTAAACTTTAAGAGAAGTCGGGATGTGTCCAAATGGTATGTAGATATACTTCTAAGCAAGTATATCTACATACCACTGGATCTACAACAGTCCACTCTGAGGTTGTCTAACTGATTAAGAATCGACTACCCACGTCCTAATCCTAGAATTATATTTAATCCTAGAATGCGCGGGCGTAGCGACTCAAAACGAACAAATCCTCAACAACCCGAGGTCACTCCGAAGATCCCAGGAAGCTTATGTGCGTCTAGGCGGAATGGACCAAATTTTAGTTCGAATGCGGTTATGAGGGTCCACCTACATACATACACCGGGGTGTCTCACGAACAGGTAGACAGACAGAATTATAAAGATTCCGTTTCGTTATTCAGTTTGGGAACCCTAAAAATGGCTCATTCGGATCAAGGTGCGCCTTGTCATCTCAAGAACATTAAATTTCGATGTGACCTTTTTATAGATTTATTTGAATCTGATGTCAAGTCGTCGTCTGTCCGTGACTGTAGTAATAACTGACTTCCAAAGTGGGATAAAGATTCGATTTAAAATAAGCTTCTTATAAGGTACTAGCTTCTGCCAACGGCTTCGCCCGCGTTGTACCCGGATAAAAAGCCTATGTGCTATTCTGATGTATAATCTATATTACTGTAAAGTTTCATCAAAATCCGTTCATTAGTTTTTGCGTGAAAGAGTAACAAACATCCATCCTCACAAACTTAATAATAACCAATAGCAGTACGATTTTATATCGATAATAATTATACAAAATAAATAATATTAATAAACACCCAACACTCACAAACATAGTCCTCAAATAGATCTTTAATCGTAGATCTTCATTTGCCAATCATCCTAATAAGTGATGTTATAGTCGATGATGGATCATGAAGGTCTAGAGTCTAGAAGATACCTATTCACTATTATCTTGTTAAGATAACAAAATTGTATTATTCATGAAAGACAGATTATGGTACCGTCTTCCATTCCCTCACCCTTCATTATAAAGGTGGGACGGAAACGAATTGTGTAAATGGGTGGTATATTCACAAGATATGGATGGCAGTGAGCCGTGCGTTAGCTGGTCTTTCATGTTTTTTTCTATTTTGCCTGAAGTTTTCTATGAAATAGGTACCTAAGTAAAGACTTTATTTCTTTATTGTACACACAGAAAATACAGACACAAACTTACATACAAGACATGTACAAAGGTGAGTTTAACCCTAAGAGTTTTCTTCCAGAAAACCTTTGAGGATAGGGACAGCTGAAAAATTATGGTGGGTATGTGTACACAGACAGATATATTCTAAGAATATAACTAATTATAACATACTATTATACCTAAATACATCATATACTTACGTATAAATATAATATATATGCAATATTCACAAGGAGAGGTAGTACTCTTTTACTCTGAACGTACTTAGCGATGGACTGGCGCTTTTAGACTTTTAGGGTTCTGTACAAAAAGGGTGTCAACGGGTCCATCCCAAGAATTTCGACGTAACTGGTAAATAGCAATAGACCGAGCCATAGTAATTAATGTAGTGTATATTTTTTATCCTACTATCCAACTAATATTATAAACGCGAAAGTTTGTGAGGATGGATGTTTGTTACTCTTTCACACATAAACTACTGAACGGATTATGATGAAACTTTACAGTAATATAGCTTATACATCAGAATAACACATAGGCTACTTTTTATCCGGGTACCACGCGGGCGAAGCCGTGGGCAGAAGCTAGTATTTCATATATTGTTAGTAAAGATCTCGTGGCTTAGTCGGTATTAACAGGTTACATATTTTTAGATAAGTGTTTTCTATAAGTCAGTACTTTCGACAGATTAATTTCTGCTTACATATCAAAACTAGTAGGTACTTACTACGGCTTTCACTGTTATTATCGCAGTCTAGATAATTTTTAGCAATGTTTCCATCATGTAATCAGATTACCAACCTGCTTAGCGTGTCATAAAAATGGTCCAAGTTACAAGCGTTTTAGATCCTTATATATTTTTATAAAGCGTATCGTGTTCTCTTAACATGACCTAATGCACATACTTAATTTATTGTACACCATGAACAAAAACACCATAAACAAAATATTATTGAGGACCTCTTCAAAATCTTTCAAGATCTTACAAACATTTATCCTGCGGCGGGAATTGAACTCGCAACCTTCTGCGTCTCAGAGGTTTTCATTGAATTAATAAATTGAATAAGTTAAGTGAATTAATTAATTGTATCAATTCCTACACTGCATCGGGTGGATTAAAATATTACATGTGTATGTAAATTTTCGAAGGCGAAAATTAATGATAAAATCGCTGACTCTCATGGTTCACACCATACATTAAATTACGAAAAACGGACGCATTTCGCAAGAAGTTGCATTCCATCTTGTATGAGTTGTATGAACTGCCGTACTGCGTTTTTGCCTTCTATGTTACTAGGTCGAGCAAGTTTACAGAACCACAGAATTATACCACCTCTAATAGACAGAAATACGATTTCTGTCATAACATTGCTTGCGACACAGTAGGTAAAGTTATAAGTAGGTAATCTTGGAGCGACATGTAGAATCTTTATTAATTTTTGAAGAAACATTTAATTATGACGTACAACATTTAATTATGTACCTCAAGAAATAAAAATAAAATATGTAGTTTAAAAAAAGCTTTTATGACTCACTAATAATTAGGAATACATCAGAATTCCACTATCCATCTCCTGGCTCCATCATCAGACCCTTGTTACCAAGCCCGATCTATTGGACTCGTCAAAACGAATCATAGGAGCCCAAACTCGAGGGGTTTACTAGAAGCCACTGAAGAGTTCCACTATCCAACTCCTGGATCAGATCAGCTCCAAGATTCCAAAGTTTCATTTCGATACGACAATTAGAAGGTTAAAATTAACTTCCAATATTTGATTACATTGATAGGGATTTGTAAATTTATTACGCCGTGTAGACTGGTACATAATTGTATTTATAAACGTTTAAAAGTTAAATTAGTTTATTCTAAGACTTACCATGATTGATTTTCCCCTGCTGTGAGATCAGCATATTGATGGGGGTCCGACTCCCGCCAGATATCCGGGGCGTGAGGTCGAAGAGTCGGCTGCGGGCCGATTGGCCCACCGCCAAGTATGGTTTATGGCCCATTCTTGCTGGCTACATGTGTTCTGTAACAAAGAAAGATTTTTTGGGATATTAAAAATTCTAACAATTTCCCTAAACACTAATAACCAACAAACCAAAGCAAAATTGTTTTAATTTTTTCTCTTAATTTTTTTTTCTTAAAATACAGTGCTCAAAACGGTGAATGAAAACAACGCGAGAAAACCGGCATAGAATCTGGCCATGAGCCTGCAACCTGTCAAGTGAAAGTCTGACTTGCAAAACACGTGCAAGTGGAAATCCGTGGTCTCTGCCTACCCCTCCGGGAACTATGTATTTTCCTAACACCCAACCGTCGCCTAACCCCACACTAGGTTTCCCTGTATCGTGGGTATCAGTAACGACGAGTACCATGATACTACTAGACCCGGGACAAAATAATAATAATGCTGGTAATTTTTTACACAGCATCTAGCCCCAAAGTAAGCAGAGCTTGTGTTATGGGAACTATACAGGGTGTAATCGTTAAGTGTGCACAGGCGATTATTCCGTAACTATTGCAGATATCAAAAAACTTTAAACTGATATCGAAAGTACTTTACCTAATGAGTAAAATGACATTAATAACTTTTTAAAAATAAAACGAGAAATATCCAAAAAAAATACATTAATCACTCCCATACATTTAGTATGAGATAGTAGAAAGGTTTTAGTTTCCTTATTTTAAGTGGAATAGTACCTACTCATTTTACCCTTGTCATTTTATAATTATGTACGATATGAAGGTATTAATGAATTTCAAGTAGATACACGTGTAGATTAATTATCTTACCACTTCAAATTTATAATAAACCTTGTTTCAATATTGTATTGATTTGAACTAGCTGAAAAGCAACATACTAAATAAAAACAAAAAGAAAGATACTCTTTGGTGTTCGTTCTAAATTCAAATTCTTTATCGCGGGTTCTCGTTCCCGCCAATTTATTGTATTTTTCAATTTGCGTTAATAATCGTGATTGTTGCATTTATTGATTGAAAAATGGCATATTCCAATACAGAAAAGAGGGACATGTTAAAAATGTACTACAAACATGATTGTAACAATAGGGCGGCCATTATCGCCTACAGAAGAGAGTATCCAGATAGAGAAGTTCCTTCTGGTACGTATTTACGTAAGTTGGATAACAATTTGATAAATTATGGATCTTTTAACAGAAAAAAAGGTTCGAGAACAAGATCCGGAATTTGATAATGACTTAGATAACAATATTATTAACTACGTAGTAGATAATCCACAAGAATCAACGCGTTCAGTGGCCCGATCATTTCCAGTGTCCCACAATTATGTACACAAGTTATTAAAAAAACACAACTTCAAAGCATTTAAGATAAAACCTACTCAAACGCTGCACAATGATGATCCTGCTCGTCGGCTGGTCTATTGCAATTGGCTAGTCAATAATTATGTCAATGTAAGGTCAATTTTATGGACCGATGAAAGTAATGTTTCAAACTGCGGCATTTACAATAGAAAAAACTCGCATTATTGGTCAATTGACAATCCTCGCTTAACTACTGAAGTTAGAGCTCAGGTGCGATTCTCAATTAATGTGTGGTGTGGTATTCTTGGAGATCGGATCATTGGGCCATATTTTTACAGTGGAACCTTAAATGGACAGAGATATTTCTCCTTTGTACAAAACGATATGCCAAGTCTCTTAGAACCAATTCCAGACGATGAAAGAAGGTCGATAATTTTTCAACAAGATGGAGCACCTGCACATAATACAAATGTTGTAATGAATTTCTTACGAAACAATTATAATGGCTTAATAGCCAATAATAGTGCAACCCCTTGGCCTGCCAGATCCCCGGATCTCACGCCTTGTGATTTCTTCCTATGAGGATTTGTCAAAGACCACGTGTACGCTGAGAGAGTACACAGCCTAGAAGAGTTACAGAATCGTGTACGTCGTGCAATTGCTTTAATTACTCCGCAAATGTTAAGGAAAGTTCATTTAGAAACTGTAAATAGAGCTCGTCATTGTATTGCACAAGGAGGACGTCACTTCGAACATATGCTTTGAACACAAAATTTTGTACTTACTAAGAAATAAAATGTATGGGAGTGATTAATGTAATTTTTTTGGATATTTCTCGTTTTATTTTTAAAAAGTTATTAATGTCATTTTACTCATTAGGTAAAGTACTTTCGATATCAGTTTAAAGTTTTTTGATATCTGCAATAGTTACGGAATAATCGCCTGTGCACACTTAACGATTACACCCTGTATAGAAAATACCCAGATCCGAGACAAATATATGTAGATCATACAAATACCGCGGCGGGAATCGACCCCGTAACATCTGCGTCTCAGGCGAGCCTTCGCCCTATGCGCCACAGAGGTCATCAAATATCTACCGATTATGCCAATATCTGTCCTAAAACGGGAAGGGTGTCCACCTAATGTCAAAGTCAATAGATTTTTATTTATTGAAATCACAAGCATCATAATAGAAACGTCAGCTTAAAAACTAAATGAATTTAATATTTTAAAGTAAAGCCGTGTTGGCCTAGTGGGCGATACCCCGACTTCTGATCCGGAGGTCGTGGGTTTGAACCCGGTCGTGCACCAATGGATTTTTCCACTCGAAAAATTGATGTGCGCATTATCACGTGCTCAAAACGGTGAAGGAAAACATCGTGAGGAAACCGGCATGCCCTAGAACCAAAAATTCAAAGGCATGTGCCAACAGTTAGTGTTCCAATAAGCGGCGATGGGCTTGCAACCTGTCACGTGGAATGCTTACTACTTGCAAAACGCGGGCATGTACCAAATGTAATGTTTGGACGTGCCTCTGACTACCCCCTACTTGGTATCCTCAAAGATCTACTCACTGAGTATGTATCTGAGGATGTCCACCATGGGGAATACAGTCGTGAGCGTGTTTGTTTGTTTTAAAGTGAATTTACACCGATTCTTCACGCGATCAAGCCTAGAAGAATCAGACAACAAACACAGCGTGTTTTTTTAATGTTACTTTTTTAGCTATAGTGTGGTGCCAATCGAACCTAATCAATGTACTTACGAGTATGGCATCTTATAGATTGCGAGATTGCAATCTGTAAAATGTCTTAGGATGGGGTGCGATTGTCGGTGTATCAGGCCAATATGGTTAGTTATGGTTGGCCTACGTCCAGCATTTGCACTTCTGTTGATGATGATAATGATTTTCGTTTGAACGGTCATTTAAATAAGTATAAATATATTCATTGAAAATATTTTTAAAATCAAGCTTTTAGTGATGTCATTTTAGTTTTCGTATTCCTCTCAGCAAACCCTTTAAATTGATTTGAATAATTGGTCCGCTATATTGGATTGCTAACCATGCATCCAAATTAATCGTGTATGCCAAATATCAGCTAAATCAGCTCAGGTTCGGGATAACTAGTTTAAAATTCAGTTGCAAGATTTGAACCACACAAGGTAAGTTAATAAAATAATAATAAAAGCTTTTAAAAATACTATTCTTGACGATTTGTCTGATTATATACAATTAAGTACCATAAAGTAGGCACTCGATACTTTTTTGTTTCGATACCTAGTAATTTTAGTATAGCATGAATGACTCGACTTTACAAGTGCATGAAAGTAGGTAACCTTTTTTGATTCAACCTTTGTTGTCAAATTCACATCATCTTTATAACAAAATTTACGAAATGACATAGTTTTTATTCACTGCTCCGAGCAGCGCCATCTGTCTTCGACACTGAAAGCCGTTACAACCCTTCATTATGAACGCATCCGCTTTGGATTTCTGAACGAAAATTACGTGAACGTACGATTTTAGATTTGGCGCGTATTATGTGTCTATGGTATTGGCTTTGACTTCTGCCCGCGCCCCACCCCACGACTAGTCTTCAACACGTCGAGTCGCTCTCTTGTCTTTAAATTTTTAAATTGTTAAATGTGTTGATTCTTAAAATTGTTTTGTGTGATATATTAATAAACTAGCTTTCCGCCCACGATTTCGTCCGCGCTGACGTAAATAGATAATATGAGTGCCTTTCATCCCTCGCTCATATATTTATCAAATGACATGCTGTAAAAACGCAAGCTTTAATTTACATGAAATTTTCATAATGACTAAGCTATCATTTTTTATAGAACTTATAGAGAATACTTGAATCATTTTCAAATGTAATATTTCTTTCACTTTAAAAACCGTTACTGTGCCTGAAATATTAAACTTATATGTATGTTATCGCGTACTTTTTTGTAATTCTAATGAAGGCCATCATTTTTGCTCTACATTTTATTCACTTATTTCAAACTGCTTAAAACTTTAGAGAGCGCATTTCCATTGTTTTTATCTGATTTGAAAAGTAGTTTCTTCCTCAAAATTAATCTTTATCAAAATAAGTGAAATAATCTTTGAAATTAAAACATGGATAAGAAGTTTTGGAAATCACCTTTGAATTTTGGATGAAATTTATTGGTAATGTAAGATAACAGATATATACAGCCAAAGCTGCATTCAAAAATAGATTACAGTTTGTCGAACAACTTTATGATAAAACTTGTAAGTAGATTTTGCTATTATATTACAGTCGTGGTGTTTTCGTCAGCGCGATCTAGGATTTGTAGCTTTTTACTAGCGACATCTAGTTCTCGATTACTGAGTTTTTACTAGCGACATGATGTACATTTTTGAGACACACAGCATCATCTAGACCCAAACTAAGCAGTGCTTGTATTGTGGGAACTACATGACTGATATACTATTTATATACTTATTTTATACATAGAAATACCCAAACCCGAGACAAATAACGCAGATCATACAAACATTTATCCCGCGGCAGGAATCGATCCTGCAACCTCTTTCGTCTCAGGCGGGCCTTCACTACCTACGCCACAGAGATCGTCAACATACATATATATCGTCAACATAATTATATTATACATAGAAAACATCCAGACTCGAGATAAATATCTGCAGATCATACAAACATTTATCCCGCGGCAGGAATCGATCCTGCAACCTTCTGCGTCGCAGGCGGGCATTCGCCCACTGCGCCACAGAAGTCGTCTCTACTACTTGTCAACACTGAACTGACAATATTATTTCATATCTACCTTCTTTCTTCTATAATACTAGGACATTTTCATTTTATTTTTTTATTTCTTTTTGATACGGGCTCGATTCCCGCTGCGATAATTATGTTCTTCGGATATTTGTTACGATGTTGTGGTACTTGTAGTCCCTGATACCAACGGCACAGGAAAATGTATGTCTGTTTTCTCTTTTTTATGATTCAGGTTCGCGAGTGTAGACTTCTCATTGTTTCTAATAACGTGATAAAGGGTTTAACAATTATGGCACTTTATAATGCCTAGTTGTTAATTTAATTGATAGATTGCTTAGTAAAGGAAATGATTTCTCAATTGACCTTGCAGCAAGGTTAATTATGACGAATGGCCAGCTTATTGTACCCCATGATAAATAGTAGAAACAATGAACGGTATTATCAGTGGAAGCGATTTCTTTCCGGCAACCTTTAGGCAACTTTGACACGTTAATCCTCTGTTTCATTATCGATTAGCGACCTGCTAAGCCCTGTCCTTTTCTAACACTAAATAAAGGATGCAGACAACTTTTTAAGTTAGCGAGTGATTATGTAACAGAGGGTAAGCCAAAACACAGCTGAAGTGATATTTTATAAAAATACATCTTATAAATAAAATAAATATTGCTGGACATTTTCACACAACATCATCTAGCCCCAAACTAAGCAGAGCTTGTGTTATGGGAACTATGACTGATACTTTATATACATTTGTTTTGTAAATGCATACTTATTATTGATGGAGAAGACACAGAGACCCGAGACAAACATTTGTCCCGCGACGGTATCCAGCAACAATTAGATATTGTTGCAGAAGCCCGGAACTTAGGTCTGCTAATAGATGGCTGTAAACAGTTCAAAATTATTTATATAGGCTGTCTGTTCTATATCGTATGCGAGAATATCTTGGTACTGACTTACGGATCGGGCCCTCATTTCGCCATACATTAATAAACGTGACGTCACGCCGATTTTCATTGACCATTTTGCTACCTGGCTTTTCGGTGTTATCAAATATCAGCGACCACGATATTTGTTTGAAAAACTTAATTTTTCGGATTGCTTAATGCGGTATGTATTTCGTGGCAGGTCTGAGTATGCTGCCACGAAATGTTGGAATAACCGGCCTCCACCTTTAAAGAAAATGAAATCTATTTGGACTTTAAAAAAGAAATTGTTCGCTTCAAAAAAAAAAACCCACATTCAGGTGGTCGATCTGGACCTAAAAGTAGGTACTTATTTTTAGTTATTTAAGTGTTTATTATTGTCAACATATATGTAGTTTTAAGATATTAGAATCCAGCCCTTCTATTATTCAACAGTTTTTGAACAATTTCAACTCTGTAATATTAAATCCACTTAAATATTTGTTGCCCCGCATCCACACTGGCGCTTCACAGAAGCTTCAATTATTCAACTTTTTGTTAATGGCTTATGTGGTTAGGGTTGCACAATTTTGCCAATGTCAGGTCAACAAAATTTAAAAAAATAAGGCGATGGAGAGGATTTTACCGTAATTTGTCCGGTTTAAAACAGAGCAAACATTTTTTTTAAAATAAAAGTTGATTTATGTATATGAAAACAAAAGGAACAACACAAATACTAGACACACATACTGTACATTTAACATTGTGAAAGGAACTTATTAATGCATAATTATCATAATTTTATTTTATTATTGGATACAAATTTACATAATAAACCTATAAAAGGGGAGAAGACAAGGGATAGTAAAAATTTAGAAGAGAGAGGACGAGGGATTTCTGGAGGGGTGACATCATATAAAGATAGCCGTAGCTTGGGACAACAGAATAAAAGGTGATCAACATTTCCTTCATCTAACCCACAGAAGCTTTATAGTGGCTCAAAGTGCTGAGTGGCGGCCAATTTTACAGTCAATGTCAAGCAAATGTTTTATTTTTATGACTTCATTATCATCTCCTGTCCTAGCAGGGCACAAATAAACGATTCTTTTATTTATCTTTTGAATATTGTACATTATTTTACTAACAGCTCAATTTTATTGAAACTGTAATTCAAAAACTGCGAGTTTCACTTTCACTCATCATAGGACTCTTTCTGGTGTATATAGCTTCTTGGTAAAAAAACATGTTATAACACGACCCGTGGCGTTTTCTTCACCGCGATCTAGAACTGGTATGTTTTTACTAGCGACATCTAGTACTGTTATAGACAAACACACGGACAAGTTTAAAGAATCTGCTTCACTTATTATTTTACCTAATATAAATGCGAAAGTAAATGAAACATAAAAACCCATTTAAATCAATTGCCGTATGTATGTAATAAACGGCTCGATCGATTTGGCTTATTTTTTTAGGTGTCAGGAAAAAAAAATGTATGAAAGAAAATTATTGGAAAATTCACCGGAAGTTGGAAATATGGATGACCTAATTAATAAATAAACAGTCACATAAATAATAGAAATAAAATGTAAAAAATCAAAACAATAAGTTTTTTTACTAGGTTTCCCTGTTTCGTGGGTCCGTTGAAAAATCATTAAACAGTTTTTAATTATTTGAGTAATAAATTATTAAGTCATAAAAAAAAACAAATAAACACGCTCACGACTGTCTTCCTCATTATGGACATCCTCAGAGACATACTCAGTGAGTAGATCTTTGAGGATACCAAGAAGGGGGTAGTCAGAGGCACGTCCAAACATTACATTTGGTACATGTCCGCGTTTTGCAAGTTACCATTCCACGTGACAGGTTGCAAGCCCATCGCCGCTTATTGGAACACTAACTGTTGGCACATGCCTTCGAATTTTTGGTTCACCGTTTTGAGCACGTATTAATACGCAATCCGGATCAGAAGTCTTGGTAATAATAATTTTAGTCATAACAATAATATTATTTTATTTATTTGTGACCAAGATCCATATTGAGTTGGTATTACATAAATAAGGTACCTATAACTATATTAGTAAATTAAATTAAATTAAATCTATTGTATTCTTGTATGATTACAAAACTGTGGATATTAAAAAGTATCGGAAAAGCGTCAGCCGATGCGGTGACCAATCAGAGCGCGCGGACCTTGGCCGAAATGCGGGTTTCCACGCAACCGACGACGCTGTAAACATGATCCAGTAACTCAACTCACTACCTACAACTCACATAATAGTAATCATATTTATTATGTATGAATGAACGAATGAATGTAAATACTTTATTGTAGGTACACCACATTATGAAATAAACAATAACACATTAAGATTAATGATACAATAGGCGGTTTTATCTCTAAAAAGCGATCTCTTTCAGACAACCGTTTGGATGGAGGGGAATCCCCTATTTGATTTAAATGACCCGATGTGTATCTAATCATTTGCACTACTAGTATTTTGCTTATTTATTGTACACACAGAAAATACAGACACAAGAGTTTTCTTCCAGCAAACCTTTGAGGAAAGAGACAGCTGAAAAATAAAGTATTAATAAACAGCCAACAGTCGGCTACCAGCCGCCGCGCCATCGATGTTTACAATGTTTATTTGTTAAGGATAACTAAACTGTGTATAAATCAATCTTGATTGAACTTGGTAGGTAGGTAGTTTATCCTAATTCAATTTCGGGATTCGGATATATTGAGCTTAATTTGTAGACGGGTTTATGAACTATGGGTTCGTTATTTGGGTAAAAACCGTACTTTGCGAGATCTAAGTTTGTAGCGAGACTAGTTTTTTTACAGTCCAGTGGCATGAGTATTACCGCACCGTCAACGACCTCTGTGGCGCAGTGGGCGAAGGCCTACCTGAGACGCTAAAGATTGCGGGTTCGATTCCCGCCGCGTCTATGTAATTATATACAAAACAACATATATAAGTAGTTTATCAGTCATGTACTTTGGAGCTAGATGATGCTGTGTGAAAATGTCCAGCAATATTATTATTAAACTGTTCACCTTTCTCCATGAATAATGTGTACATTACAGAAGCAAATAAGACGGTTTACTGTTTTAAAAGCGTACTATGTCGCAAATAATCGTCGTAACAGGTACATTGCGTTTCTACGATGTTCTGTAATAGCGTAATAGTATTTGTTGGCTTTAGCTATTTGAAAATCACTTTGTTTTCATAAAACGTTATGCTCCGTCGTCGGCCATATAAATACAACAGGAATGTATTTAATCTGTAAATACAGTTATTATGTAAATAAATACCTATCCATTTATAATATATCTACCAATACATTTAATTTATCGCTCATGCTACTGAACGCAGTCCAAATTGGCGCAGCGACTTTCTTTCTGTATATATTATTTATTTTAAGGATTTAGGAAAAGGGGGAATTATTCAAGTTGATGTATTATATTTTTCAATCAATTTGATGTACATTAATTATTTATAAGAACCTACAGACAAACACAATTATAAATGTCATACATAAAAACACTTCTTTCATTCATTAAAATGTAGTTTTTTGTTTTTATAATTAAACACATTTACGAGTGTTGCAAAAAAGTAATTCAGTAGGCAATACTAGTTAATTATGGCATACAATTAGTGAGTCTTTTCAATATATGTAGGAGATACATTAACAAATTATAGATAGGCTTTGTGTGCTTATATATTTCCAAGTATATAGTTACCTAGAATAACACGCAGGCTACATTACAACTTTAAAAAATGAGGAGGTTCTCAATTCGTCTGTTTGTCTGTATGCTACGCGATATCGCCGCTAATATTTTAATGGGTAGATACTTCAAGGCTGATTCCATATCAGTTTCATAAAAAAACCTACCACCTCCCACTAAGGCTGAAAAAATGGGGTATTGAATTTTATATTGGACTTTTTAACAATTTCCTTTATTTATTTTTCCTGAAATAAATGTCTTGTTACGTGCGGGCCGAAGCCGTGGGTGGAGAGTCGAAGCCGAGGTTAAAGGGGCGAAGCCTTAGGTAGAGGGGCGAAGCCGTGGGTAGTAATCAAATAGATTCGCCATGGAATACACACAGTTTTAATATCTAGATCATCCTGAAGATATATGAATATTGAAAAATATAATTAAAATCGTATATATATATTACATGTTAGGGATCGAAATGAAACGAATTTATTTTTTCTTATGCCATTCAGCGTGGCAATGCGGCCGGCATTTTGGGAACGCTTAAGTCTGGTAGTGACCTGGAGCAGTTGAGCTATCTATAGATCGTTTGCAACGGTTTTTAGATAGCTAAAAACCGTTGTTTTTATCTGTATTTTTTTAGCTAGCTGTTTCATCTGTATTTTTTGTATATACCTACTTGTACATAGTTGTATGAATAAATGTATATGTAATTATGTATTTACAAATAATTATATATAAGTAGTATATCAGTCACGTAGTTCCCATAACAAAAGCTTTGCTTACTTTGGGGCTAGATGATGCTGTGTGAAAAATGTTACATAATTTATTGACAAATCATTAGTAATGTACCTAGTGTTCTCTCATTTTATGCAAATGATAATTATTCAACTCGACATAAACTTAAAGCATCTGTTTGTTAGTTTATGTAAAAAATGCATTTGTTATGCATGAGAAAGACTGACGGACAGGCTACCAGATTTATACATATTTACACATTTGACATAAGCTAAGACCTATTGTCTTGTCGCGTGGAAATGCTAAAAATTGGAATGACTTCTGGTAACTAACAATTTGCACAGAACGCGTTTTTTTTTAATATGTCAGGTTAGCAAATGTCTTGTTATCCTATTCTACTAAGTTGTTTCAAATGAAATGAAAATATTTATTTGGCACAAACAAAGGTAACCTACCCTATGATCCAAAAATAGGATTTTGGGACAGATGAAACCAAAAAATAGGTTCTCAACCTATTTTTAAGTAGAACTGAAAAGAAAAGCCCGCGGCGCTTTTCTGTTCCATCTGGGCAGTTCAGTATCACTCAAAAATAACACATTTTGAAAGTCAGTTTTCACGAAACCCTAAAAAAAACATTATCCAAATTCCCTCGTCTAAATTATCAAACATTAAAAAATAATTATTGGTATAGAAACACTTTTCAACCATATTTCTCATGGAGATTGTATTTCATTAGGTATAGCATATTATAAATTTAATAAGCCTGTTTTTTTTAATTTATTATGGAACCCTAAGTACTCCTGTGCACACTTCTAACTTCTATAATAATTCTTTTACTGTACAAGCTATCCGCCTATGGAATGCTCTACCCCTAAATATCAGAACTGCCAAATCTCTTCCTATCTTCAAAAAGCTATTGCACAGTCACTATATGTCCAAATCTCAAAGCTGATGAGTTCCTATCATATTGATTATTTATGGTTATAGATTATATATGTAGGTATATGTATTAATGTATGTATATATGTTTTATCCAATATTACGTCACTGTGTATGTTTTTATTGTCTTTACACCACCGTCCTTTATCGTGCATGTCAATTCCTGTCCATCCAAAGGGTGTCTGGAAGAGATCGCTATAAGCGATAAGACCGCCCAATGTACTTCCGCGATTAGCTTGTAATTTGCTGTGTTATTTGTAATCAACATATTATGTGGTGTACAATAAAGAGTTATCTATCTATCTATCTAAGTATTATTTAATAATAATAGAACGAGGTTAAAATGAATCGTATTTACGAAGCAGTTTTCGAGTTAACTATGGCGATGTAGGTCAGAGAGTGAGTGATAATTTACAAGCCCTGAGACCACACTGATCTCAAAAACTACGAGAGCGAAAAATGATGGTATCATACCAACAAACAAACTGCTCTCACGCACACGCACTATATATTTACACACACGCAACCCACATATATATATACCCCCTACACACAGACAACAAAAAAATATTATCCTCTAGATATATTAATACTAAATTATATCCTTTTTTTACTTTCTTTATATGTTAATTATTTTTTATTTTCCTTATTTTCCCTTGTGTACCATAGAGTTAGTTTTAGCGAATTAAAACTATTATGATTGCTAGTTGATACAGGAATCAACTCCTATCGAATATATTCCGTGGCGAATCCCTTGTGACCCCACTATACTGTGACGCCGCGGGACAAATGTTTGCATCTGCAAATATTTGTCTCGGGATCTGGGTATTTTCTATGTATAATATTTATGTATACTGTGACGCCGCGGGACAAATGTTTGCATCTGCAAATATTTGTCTCGGGATCTGGGTATTTTCTATGTATAATATTTATGTATACTGTGACGCCGCGGGACAAATGTTTGCATCTGCAAATATTTGTCTCGGGATCTGGGTATTTTCTATGTATAATATTTATGTATACTGTGACGCCGCGGGACAAATGTTTGCATCTGCAAATATTTGTCTCGGGATCTGGGTATTTTCTATGTATAATATTTATGTATACTGTGACGCCGCGGGACAAATGTTTGCATCTGCAAATATTTGTCTCGGGATCTGGGTATTTTCTATGTATAATATGTATGTATTTACAAAAAAAAAGTATATAAGCAGTATATCAGTCATGTAGTTCCCATAACACAAGCTCTGCTTACTTTGGGGCTAGGTGATGCTGTGTGAAAAATGTCCAGCGTTATTTATTTATACAAGCTTTCAGACCTAGTGTGGGGAACAGAGATAAACCGAGGCACAATTCTTGTTGATTAGGAATCGTTCCTAATCTTGTAGTGCTCAATTATTTGTCCGTATAATGTAAACATTTGTAATTATTATTAAGTTATAATAATTGGTCATAATATTTGTATTACTGGAATTGTACCAAACTGTATTTAGGAAAACTAACTTAACTTATAACGCTAATAACTTTATCTTATCTTTTCTAGAGGTTACGGAAACATAACTTGCAAAAGTTACAAAGTTGTATCCAACTATAACGATAGTCTTGCGATATATCCGACGATCTCGGTGGCGCAGTTACTGGTTCGATTCCCGCCGCGGGACAAATGTTTGTAGGATCTGCAAATATTTGTCTCGGGTCTGGGTGAATTCTATGTATAATATGTATGTCTTTACAGAAAAAAAGTATATGAGTGGTATATCAGTCATGTAGTTCCCATAACACAAGCTCTGCTTACTTTGGGGCTAGAGTCGATGAAGAAACGGTCGAGAGAATGCGTTTCTTACGAATGCTACCATTCCAAATGTACACCCCAGGAAGTATATTTGGAATGGAATTCAAAACCTTTCATTTAGGTTTGTTCCATTCTGATGGTACTAGCGAAGAAACTTCTTTGTCTACTTACGTAGAACAATGTATCTCCACGACAAGCCCCTTATTTTAAGAGAATTTAAAAATAATTAATTTCATTTAATTCTTTGACAAACTTATGATTAGTAATGTATTTTATAAATTGATTATCATGAAGCTATACAGGGTGTAATCGTTAAGTGTGCACAGGCGATTATTCCGTAACTATTGCAGATATCAAAAAACTTTAAACTGATATCGAAAGTACTTTACCTAATGAGTAAAATGACATTAATAACTTTTTAAAAATAAAACGAGAAATATCCAAAAAAATTACATTAATCACTCCCATACATTTTATTTCTTAGTAAGTACAAAATTTTGTGTTCAAAGCATATGTTCGAAGTGACGTCCTCCTTGTGCAATACAATGACGAGCTCTATTTACAGTTTCTAAATGAACTTTCCTTAACATTTGCGGAGTAATTAAAGCAATTGCACGACGTACACGATTCTGTAACTCTTCTAGGCTGTGTACTCTCTCAGCGTACACGTGGTCTTTGACAAATCCCCATAGGAAGAAATCACAAGGCGTGAGATCCGGGGATCTGGCAGGCCAAGGGGTTGCACTATTATTGGCTATTAAGCCATTATAATTGTTTCGTAAGAAATTCATTACAACATTTGTATTATGTGCAGGTGCTCCATCTTGTTGAAAAATTATCGACCTTCTTTCATCGTCTGGAATTGGTTCTAAGAGACTTGGCATATCGTTTTGTACAAAGGAGAAATATCTCTGTCCATTTAAGGTTCCACTGTAAAAATATGGCCCAATGATCCGATCTCCAAGAATACCACACCACACATTAATTGAGAATCGCACCTGAGCTCTAACTTCAGTAGTTAAGCGAGGATTGTCAATTGACCAATAATGCGAGTTTTTTCTATTGTAAATGCCGCAGTTTGAAACATTACTTTCATCGGTCCATAAAATTGACCTTACATTGACATAATTATTGACTAGCCAATTGCAATAGACCAGCCGACGAGCAGGATCATCATTGTGCAGCGTTTGAGTAGGTTTTATCTTAAATGCTTTGAAGTTGTGTTTTTTTAATAACTTGTGTACATAATTGTGGGACACTGGAAATGATCGGGCCACTGAACGCGTTGATTCTTGTGGATTATCTACTACGTAGTTAATAATATTGTTATCTAAGTCATTATCAAATTCCGGAGCTCTTGTTCTCGAACCTTTTTTTCTGTTAAAAGATCCATAATTTATCAAATTGTTATCCAACTTACGTAAATACGTACCAGAAGGAACTTCTCTATCTGGGTACTCTCTTCTGTAGGCGATAATGGCCGCCCTATTGTTACAATCATGTTTGTAGTACATTTTTAACATGTCCCTCTTTTCTGTATTGGAATATGCCATTTTTCAATCAATAAATGCAACAATCACGATTAATAACGCAAATTGAAAAATACAATAAATTGGCGGGAACGAGAACCCGCGATAAAGAATTTGAATTTAGAACGAACACCAAAGAGTATCTTTCTTTTTGTTTTTATTTAGTATGTTGCTTTTCAGCTAGTTCAAATCAATACAATATTGAAACAAGGTTTATTATAAATTTGAAGTGGTAAGATAATTAATCTACACGTGTATCTACTTGAAATTCATTAATACCTTCATATCGTACATAATTATAAAATGACAAGGGTAAAATGAGTAGGTACTATTCCACTTAAAATAAGGAAACTAAAACCTTTCTACTATCTCATACTAAATGTATGGGAGTGATTAATGTATTTTTTTTGGATATTTCTCGTTTTATTTTTAAAAAGTTATTAATGTCATTTTACTCATTAGGTAAAGTACTTTCGATATCAGTTTAAAGTTTTTTGATATCTGCAATAGTTACGGAATAATCGCCTGTGCACACTTAACGATTACACCCTGTATATGTATTTTGTTAAAATGACTTATCTAAGAACATGTAATTTGGTCAAAAGATTAATTAAAAAATAATGGAATAAATATCTATCTATATAAAAAACAATTGCCGTATGTATGAAAGATCACTTGAGAAAAGCTCGACCGATTTGGCTGTTTTTTTGTTGTTTTCGTAATAGTCGTCGTAATAAGGTTATCTGGAAGAGAATGCTTTTTAGCATTAAGTTCGCCTATGTACTCATATTTTTATGTGCAATAAAGAATTTTCTATCTATCTATCTATCTATAGTCGTAAATTTTGTCGAAGGCAGGGGCGGGTCGCTAGTATACATATAATAATGTAGGTACTGGTAGGTTGTACGGAGATACGTGCGACCTGGATTTTGAGGTGTGACAGTGCAGTTTTACCAAATTACACGAGAAACTCAGATTGGTGTCAGTGCATTGCAATAATCTCAGCTTAGCTAAGCAGTTGTCGTAGGATAGTGACCCGACTTACGATACGAAAGTGGGTTCGAATCCCGTCTTGTTTCAAAGGGTTTTTCGACAAAAAAAATATGCTACACTAAAATGGTAAAACATCCTGAGGAAACCAGCATGGAATAACCAAAGATTCGTATACATATGAGACAGGCACGTACGAAACGTACCTGAATCATTTCACGGCAATGGTTTTTTCACCGCCGTTCACTAGGCTCTTTTCTGGGCCAACCTCAACCGGTAATTTTCCTAACACAAGGTCACCCAAAAATTACCAGTGACAACGAATGTCTCTCTCGTACAACTTTATGAGATCCTTTCTTCCCCGTACATGTAAACTATAGAACGAGCGGCTTTTAAGGTTGAACTATAAAATGACCCACTTAAAAAAAAATGAGGAAAAATGAGGTCTTCAGAGCACCAACGCATCAGCAATTGTAACCGCGCGTGATCAGGTGGGCCGTATGTCTGTTTAGAATAAAACAGTTTATTGCTCAAACATAAAAAAAATAAAATCATAATAATCATATTAAAAAATTATATTTAATAGGTTGGTACTAATACAAATTATTAATACCTATTTAAAAATAGACCTTGTTTGTCACGTTATTACAAAAAAAACGCACACACTCTTTTGAATGAATTTCTCGTATTAACTTTAATAATTTAAATATTACTAATAATACAATTTTTTTTCAATTTGCTAACAAATAAAATCCGTAATGAGATTGCCCGACCGAGAACGAAAGTCATCGGCATAGCTCAGAGAATTAGCAAGCTGAAGTTGCTGTGGGCTGGTCATACATGCTGAAGAACCGACAAACGTCGGGGTAAATGAGTTCATGAGTTCATAATCTGTGGATGAGGCTGTGGGTCATACATTTACCTAACATTGTTCACTTTAGTTTGTAACTAATAATCTAATGTATGACTGTTTGTCGTTCCTAAAACAATAAAATAAAATAAATAAAATGAGTGGAAACCGCGTCTTGGCAAATGTAGTGTGGTGCGCCCCCCGGCTAAATGGAGCGATGAGTTAAGGAAGATGGCGGCAGAAAGTGTATGAGTAGATCCAAACACTGGGATCAGTGGCGCGTGTTGGGAGAGGTTGTGATCTGGTGTGACCTAATGATGATGAGAATTAGATTGAGAAATCGTTAAGAATTTCGTGAACGCAGTCATTGACCGACCATTGCTGACGCCAGTAACCTGAATTGTTTCAACCGACGAAAGTTCTGTTTGGTTTTTTGTGCTAATAGAACCGCTTCGTAGTTTTTGCTTACGTTAACGGTACGTAGTTTGATATTACGTAGTGACTGTTTTTTACAGAATTTAAACTGGAGTTGCTAGAAATTTGACCGATCTATTTAAACTAATATTATGAAGTGGTCAAATTTGTAAGTATAATCTACGAAACTAGTCATCCGATTTCAAAAAATCTTTCATCAATTTTTCGAATGGACTTTCAGCGTTTAATAAATAGGTTGTATATTATCATGTTAAAATAAAAAGAACTTTACGTGGAGCCAAATTTAGCAACGTAAGACTACGAAAAAACGGTCGAGCGAAAGCGTTTTTTACGAACGCTGTATCCGAGTACCACGCATCTTAAAACGGTGATATACGGCATCGAGAGTATTTCTAAAATTAAAATTCAAAAAAATATCCAAACATTTTTCCATTCTATCCGCGTTCCATACTTACCAGTCCAGAATCCGGTTTATTCCCAGAATCCCCGCGTGTTTTGATTACTGTTCGTATCAAAACACTTGTCAGTTCCCATACAAAGTTAATTAATATCAAGACCTAACGGTAACAATCCAGAATTCAGTTTATACGTAAAATCCCCACCCAGGTTTGACCACTATTCGTATCAAAACTCTCTAGTTGACATAATGACTAATGACAGAATAACTGTAAATGTCATAAATTGGTGAAAGGCAATGGTGGTAGCTCAGAATGATACAATTCCTTCATCATATATATTAAAATAAATGAGTTAACTTTGTGATTGGCACCACACTATAACTGAAAGAAGGATCTATCTCTCTCTTCTAAGCTATCCCGTATGTTGGTGGGGTCGGCTTTTCTAATAATTTCCTTCCACTTTGCTCTATCCTGGACATCTTGATCGGAAATGTTGCATGTAACCATATCTGTGTGCAACACATCTATCCATGTGGTCTTGGGTCTCCCTCTAGATCTTTTACCGGGGACGGATAGTTCCAGTTGTCAACGTAGTCAGGTGGTCTCCTCCTGGTATGCCCATACCATCTCAGCCTACCTTCCAGAAGCTTATCGGCGATGTCACACATCGCACGTACTCGTTACAGATTTTATCTCGTAAACAACCTAAGCATTTTAATTTCGGCCATATGAAGGGTATAGATATGGCCCTGTATGACAGCCCAGGCTAATTACATAAGCGAAATGGCAATGAGACCGAGAAAATGGCATAATGGCATACTAAACTCAGCAATGTCCAAATCTTAAAAAAAATAATACAAAATGGAAATGTTTAGGTCGTGAAGTCTCCCCTTTTCAAGTTTAAAAAGTTTTGAACATTGATAAACCTGGAAAAATAACTTGTTCCCGATCGCCATTTTGTTAGTTTAGTTAGGGGGCTGGTCTCGCTGCTATATGGTCTGCATTATGGTCCTGTAAACGAGCCCTTTCAGTGAGACCGGTTTTGTTTTACGCAAGTTACGCAGGTGAGGACTTCAATGATACGAGACAGGTATTGCCATTTGAGCCGAGCCATCGAAAGTGCTTTTCGCAGAAAAAATGCAAGGAAATAAAAAAAGGTTTCTTATATAAGATACTTTGACATAGTTTTCTTTGACTTCGCTCCATCGTTAATTCGGCTTCGGACCTTAGATCTGGTGAAGTGCAGTTAATATCCATTTGTATTTACAAATTTATGATCAAAATAACAGAATCTTGACGACCTTTCTCTTTACCGCCAATTTTTTTTTTATTTTACTTCAAGTGCAGAATGTTAAAGGCGTCTGCATACAGCCAATTAAATGCAACCTTTTTGTACCGAAAGAGATCAAAATTGGAATGAGGCAAATAAAAAAATTGTCATAGTTTTGGCTAAGATTGAAGGAGCCATTTTTAATTGGCTACTTTTTCTCCGCGTATCAGGCGGGCGAAATGAGGGCAGTAGAGTTCTTTATAAAAAAAAAATCTCCAGGTACCAGACGGGCACATCCATAGACTAGCTTTACCAGTGATTAGATCATGATATAAAAAAACTAATTATAAAAGTCATAGTCGTGCAAAATCTAGTATCAAAACACTTATAACCAAAACATCTAAATCTGGGTGAGATGTTAAAGACCTAATAAATGACACCACCTTGAACTGCATTAGATAACGACCGAGAACTGACAATTTATAGATGTGCCATTTTATATGGATTGCGTTCTTGAATTTTAACGTCAAAGCAGACACTTGTGACGTCACTAGAGATTCTGCAATATTTCTGTCACAATTGTCAGTATTGTATAATTTTATCAAACGACACTTGACATTTACTGTCATAATTATTCTTTTTAAAACGGGACAAAGAGATCTGTAATTAAATCCGTGGTTGCATGAAAGCAGTCTTTTCAACACACTAGTCCTTTCTTTCAGCCAAACGTGTCCAAATCAAAATCAAAGTAGAATTATTTATTGAAATCACACGAATCCTACTAATACCTATTATAAACGCGAAAGTTTGTGAAGATGGATATTTGTTACTCTTTCACGCAAAAAATACTGAACGGATTTTGATCAAACTTTACAGTAAAATAGCTTATACATCAGAATAACACATAGGCTGCTTTTTATCCGGTTACCACGAGGACGAAGCCGTGGGCAGATGCTAGTCATATTATAGAAACAAGCCTGAGACGCAGAAGTTTTCGGGTTCGATTCCCGCCGCGGTCCAAATGTTTCTTTGATCTGCAAGTATTTGTCTCGGGTCTGGGTGTTTTTCTACTTATAAATGTAATATATTTACAAAAAAATATGTACATTAGTAGTATATCAGTCATATAGTTCACATAACACAAGCTCTGCTTAGTTTGGGGCTAGATGATGCTGTGTGAAAAAGTTTGAAGGTTACAAGTTATGGTATCTGCTTACCGGAGTATAAGGAAGCCAGCCTCTGTGTCAATGGGTGAGACGCCTTGCATAATACGTTGCATGACTGGTTGGGTAAAACTACGATTATTAAGAAACGCATACATATCTCTGAGTCTCGTGGTACAAGGGCCTTGACTGGCCACACCTCAGCCACCAGAGAACCACGGATAAAAACCACGGTTTTCAAACGAAATAAATAATGTTTTATTATGTTTCTGTTTTATACTTTAGAATGGTGTTATGCACAATAAAGAGATATTAAATGTCAAAAAATCGTCTTCCCCACGTGCTTGCGAAAAACAACAAAAAAAAAATCTAAATCGGTTAACAATTGGTGAAGATGTCAAGTAACAAAAATAATTGTATCTCTTCCTTTTTTTTAAGTAGGTTAAAAAACAGACCTGTTTGTCGAAACCTATTTTGTGAATTACTGGCGTCATCCAAATATCAGACATTACAGGTATATTTAA
Organism: Perizoma affinitatum; assembly: GCA_961405105.1. Taxonomy (NCBI): domain Eukaryota; kingdom Metazoa; phylum Arthropoda; class Insecta; order Lepidoptera; family Geometridae; genus Perizoma; species Perizoma affinitatum. Next base: position 1,150,718 of record OY560207.1, read on the forward strand.
AAAAAAACTTTCAAACAAACCCTTGTCCTGACAAATATGAACACAACAAAAAAAAACTGTGATGAACCTTTCGGCAAGTGATTTTTATTTATAATCTATATAAATAAAAATAGTAGTATTCTGTTTTATACAAGGTCATATAGTTAAAAATCAGAAAAAAATCATTTAACCTTTATATAGTTATGTAGACATTTTTATTCATTTTTTTTTCAAACTAGGAAAAGTAGACTGTATTCTACCTGTAGAAATACAGGTATAAAATAGAGTATTATTGTTTTTTTAATTCGTTTTCTGAAAGTATTAATTGCTAACGATCGTCTTTTTATAGTTTTAGTTATGCAACAGAATTTTATAATTTCTTTGGATCTTTATGGTCTAAATATAAACAGTATATTATTATAATTATTATTGGTCGAAACGATGCGTGACCACAGAGCTGGCTCTTATCTGGGTCAACCCAGTAGCATTGCCATTCAGCGTGGCAATGCTGCCATCGTCTAGAGCAGTTGAGCTATCTATAGATCGTTTGCAACGGTCTTTAGATAACTACCTGTTATCTAAAAAAAATACAGATGAACTGTATTTTTTGTATATACCTATCTACTTGTATAAATAAATGTATGTTAGTATGAAATAAAATAAATAAATAAACACCCAACAGACAAAAAAATACAGATGAACTGTATTTTTTGTATATATCTACTTGTATAAATAAATGTATGTTAGTATGAAATGAAATAAAATAAATATATAAACACCCAACAGACATACATAGAACTGACCCCGCACTAGGACTCCCTGTGTCGCGGGTATCAGGAACCATGAGTACGGGAGGTACCACAACACTCAGACTTGGTGCAAAACAAGCAAACATCTGTCCTGCAGCAGGAATCGAACCCGGTTTTGCACCAATGGATCTCTACAATCGAAAATTGCATGAACAGAACACTTGTCTTTCCGATTCCTCTAGAACAACTTGACTTGTCAACATAACCTCCTTTAATTGCAAGTCGGTTATCTGTAACAGGGCTATTTAAATTATATAAGATAACAGAAACGTAATTAAACGTTATAAAGCTGGGTTTTTCAACGGCCTAGATTTAGTTTAACTAAAGTATGCTTACTTAGCGGGCGTCCGCTAGTGACAGCAGGGACTGAAGCGGACTTCTGTGAAAGGGCTCGTCCGAGGAAGTGCTACCACGCCTATTGCTGCCACCAAGCAGTGATGTTCCCATTGCTGTGTTCCGGTTTGATGGGTATAGTTGCCGGTAAAATTATAAGCACATGAGATCTTTAATCTTAACATATCAGGGAGGCCTCTGGTATTTTCAAGCAGCCATATGCTACGGTAACCGCTTAAATCAAGAAGGCCGACGTTGGTTTGAAACTTCAAAAAAATCTACTAATTTAATTTGGCTATTTTGTTTGGCCTGCTAGATTCCGTTCTAAGCTATGGATAGCGAGCGCCATCTAGCTCGTAATGTAAGCGGATTAAGCTTAATAACGAAACGTAAACCAATACTAGAGATAAAACTTACGAGTGGCCGCTCTAGCCCTTGGTTCACGTTCACCTAGAACGTCCGCTGAGTGTGCATAGCCACTTAGAGTGCTTATACATAAATGCCTTGAATTTAAGTGATACCTGTTATTACTAAGACGCGACATTGAAATAGTTCTTAGGAAAAACATTTTTGTTATTATCTGTATCATCTGTCACACAATGCATTCCCTTTTTGCTGGGATTGCGCTGGTTTTTTCTTGGTCAGACAGCGTCTGTGCTTTGATAACCTTCATGGTTTTTGCGTTTGTAAAATAATTATGAATTAATGAATGAAAAACTTTATTGTACACCAATAGATAAAAAAAACATTTAAGTAATAAGAGCTTTAAAAATTATTTCAGAGCGACTGGTCGAAGCGACGCGTGATCTAGGTCAGCTCAATAGCATTGCCATTCAGCGTGGCAATGCGGCCAGTATTTTGGGAACGTTTCCGCCTGGTAGTGATCTATATCAGTTGAACTATCTATAGATCGTTTGCAACGGTCTTTAGATAGCTAGCTGTTTCATCTGTATTTTTTGTATAAAGTTGTATTGTATTGTTATATAAACTTGTACATAGTTGTATGAATACAATATAGTAATATTTTACATAGTTAAAAAAAATATTAATAAGATCGTTAACTTAAGTAATAGTTTATAATATTATAATAGTGCTTAGATAGTATAACCTAAAATAGCCAACATTGTAAATATACAAACAGAGAGCTGACTCTTATCTGGGTCAAAGCATTAGCATTGCCATTCAGCGTGGTAGTACTTCCAGTATATTGGGAACGCTTCCGTCTGGTTCAGTTGACCTATTTACAGATCGTTTGAAACGTTCTTAAATAAAAAGCTGTTTCAATTGTTTGCATTATCTGCAAACATTTGTCTCGGATCTGAATATTTTCTATATACCTATATAATTCTATAATCTAGAATTATTACTAATATTTCTTGTATTTTTGTGCAAACCTAAGTATTATATTTATACATTGTATACTAAAGAATACTTCGTAAATACATAACCTAACATCAGCTAAAATCTGTTTGAATCGTTTTATCTAATAACCTACCTATATGCTATTGACCGACTTAAGCCCTGGTTACTCATATGGCCAATGTTACATGAATGCGGTGAGACCACTTTTGATTGGGTTTTTGTTGAAGAGCGCTGTTGTAAAACTGGTTTTGACTTTCGTAATCGGATTCCAATCAAGGAATACCAAATATTTATCTTTACACATATGTACATTTTTTTTTGTAAATACATATTACACATTAAAAAATACACAGACCCTAGACAAATATTTGCAGATTATACAAACATTTGTTCCGTGGCGGGAGTAGAACCCGCAACCTTCTGCGTCTCAGGCGGGCCTTCAGCCACTGCGCCGAAGAGGTATTGCTTCTTGTTTCTATAATATGAATCTTGTGATTTTAATAAATAATTATATAGACTTTGATTTTGTTTTGGACACGTGTGGTTCAAAGGACTAGTGTGGGGAAAGACTGCTTATATCCGGATTTACTTATCGATTTCTTTATCCAGTAAACTAATAAATAAGGAAATAATAGTAAATGTCAAAAGTGTCGTTAGATAAAATTTTACAATAATGACAAATGTGACATAAATGTTTGGACGTGCCTCTGACTACCCCCTACTTGTTATCCTCAAAGATCTACTCACTGAGTATGTATCTGAGGATATCTACCATGGGGAAGACAGTCGTGAGCGTGTTTGTTCTTTTTTTTTACAGATATATTGCTGAATTTCAGTGACGTCACTAGTGTCTGATTTGACGGGTGGCGATAACACACATTGCAGTAAATTCAAGAACGCAATCTATATAAAATGGCACATCAGTACATTGTCGGTTCTCGGTTGTTATCTAATGCAGTTCAAGGTGGTATCAATTATTAGGTCTTTAACATCTCACCCAAATTTTGATGTTTTGTTTATTACAGTTTATTGCTTATACTAGATTTTGCTCGACTACGGCTAAGTCAAAAGACGGTTATGGCTTTTAAATATAGAAAGGGGTTACCAGAAGTTCAGGGCTGTTTAGTTTAGGGGGTTCTAAAGCCAAATGGTAAAACTGAACCCTGATATTTTCATGATGTATGCTTGTCTATCTGTCACTCCATACAACACCAGAATTTCATATTGATTTAAAAAGTTTTAAAATAAAATCTACATTTATTTTATAACATTTATTTCACTGTATAACATTGGTTGTTATACAAGGTATTATATATTAGTGAAGGAAAACATCGGCATACCGAACCAAGAACTCGAAGGCATTTTAGTGTTCCAATAAGCGGCGATGATCTCGCAACATGTCACGAAGAATACAATTTTAAAAAACGCGGAAATATTCGATCGAGCTTCAGACTACCTTACTTGATATCCTCAAATATCTATTCATTCAGTATGTATGAGGATATCCATATTCTACACTAATTGTAGGTATAAAAAAATAAAGTTTGAATTAAATTAGTGAATGAATGTTTTTTTTTTATTTTACACCTTATCATATAAAAAAAATAAACAAGAACACATTAAGACAAAGGTACAATGGGCGTCTCTTCCACACAACCTTTGGATGGAGAGGGTTATTTGTGATTTTGAAGTGGCCGGGAGTGTACTTAATAATTTGTGTAAACTACCTTAAATAAAACAAACAAAAACAAAAACAAACACGCTCACGACTGTCTTCCCCATGGTGGACATCCTCAGATACATACTCAGTGAGTAGATCTTTGAGGATACCAAGTAGGGGGTATTCAGAGGCACGTCCAAACATTACATTTGGTACATGCCCGCGTTTTGAAAGTAGTAAGCATTCCACGTGACAAGTTGCAAGCCCATCGCCGCTTATTGGAACACTAACTGTTGGCACATACCTTCGAATTTTTGGTTCTAGGACATGCCGGTTTCCTCACGATGTTTTCATTCACCGTTTTGAGCACGTGTTAATGCGCACATAATTTAGTGGAAAAATCCATTGGTGCACGACCAGGTTCGAACCCACGACCTCCGGATCAGAAGTCGGGGTATCGCCCACTAGGCCAACACGGCTTAAATAATATTATAATAAAACATACTACAGCAAAATATATAATAACATATTTGGTTGCATATGTTTTATATGTTTGGTTGCAAGTAATCCCCGAAACTACCTACGGTATGTGATTTAAAAATGTATTCCACTTATATTTAGAATGTACCTTCAATGTGGACATAGGCTGTATATTATGCCGTTAAAATAAAAAGGCTTTTCGTGGAGACCAATTTTGCAACGTGAGTCGACGAAAAAACTATCGAGCGATTGCGTTTTTTATGCGAACGCTGCCGTAATGATTAAAAGTTACTTTTCATAGGCTACTTATTGCTAGTAGAGATTACAGTCGTGGGCGTGTTTGTTTTTATTCTAGGAATATGCTGGCTATCATATAATGCTAATAGTACCATTAGTTAGTACCTACTAGCTATTAAGACTTCAGTAATCCCTTCACTTCTTGATTAATGCTTTTGTAACTGTACATTTGTCACAATTCTGCCAACTATTAGTCACAAAAAAACCCGAACAACCACAGTTTACATCCGGAAATGCGACTTAGAAATTAAATGGCGGCAACGTGGTTTTTAATTATAGGAATGTGCTCTGTCATCTGTCATGTGATAGCATTATTACCTAATAGCCCTTTAATTAATGAGTAAACCCTTCTTCACTTCACTTCACTTCTCGATTATGGCTTCTTCTTCTTTTTTCTTTTCTTGATTTATGGCTTTGGCTTTTGTAAATAAAAAAAAATGAACGACCACAGATTACATCCGAAAATGCGACTTAGAAATAAGGTAAAAAAAAAATAGAACGACCACAGATAACACCCGAAAATGCGACTTAGAAATTAGGTAAAAGAAATCGAACGACCAGAGATTACACCCGAAAATGCGACTTTATTTCCTGACCGCAACTCGTTTTTTTTATTCTAACATGTGCTAGCAGTCATGTGCTAACACTTAGTACCTTCTAACACTTTAGACGTCAGTAATCCCTTCTTCCTTCCTTTTCTTGACATATGGCTTTTGCATATCGTCACAAAAAAAACCCGAACGACCACAGATTGCATCCGGAAATGCATCTTAGAAATAAATTGACCGCAACTTGAAGGCTTTATAAAATGATTGTCGAGTTTGCATGTCAGTTGATGATGTCTATGATAGCTAACATACAGTCACGATCACTGATTTGTGAACCACTTCCATTATTAGTATATATTATATTAAATGAAAAACATTTGTTTGGGATAATTGGAAGGGCCTCTGTGAACGTACTCTGACCAATTTGGAGATATTCTAGAAAGGCTATTATAATATCTATGGTCAAGTCAAGGGTCCACTAAATTGACTAGATTGTAAGAAGAAAGTGATGAGGGTGTATGATGGGAAAGAAGTAGGTATGCCTACCCCTCCGGGAAAAAGGTGAGACACATGTATGTATGTTTTTTGGCACAAAATGTAAAAAAAAGATCAAATTCGGTGCGAATGATGACCCAGAAATACGATGTAATAAATTAATAAACATCTCACAAACAACATTCTGACCTCCAAACTAGGTGTCACTGTGTCGTGGGTATCAGAAACTACGAGTATCGTGGTACCACAACACCCAGACCCGGAACAAATATCTGCAGAATATGCAGTTACAAATGTTAGTGCTGAAGCGGGAATCGAAACCGAACCCGAGGTCGAGAAGCCAAATTAAATGATATGAAAAACATTTAGTTGGTACAACATGAAAAAAAAGATTTGTGATTTTTGACTTTGAATCAAAAAAAGAATTTAAAAAACCTCCTTCTCCAATTTTCCTCACAATGTTTTCCTTCACCGTTTTAAACTTTTGTTAATATGTAGATATACAAAAATCTAAATGTTCTTCGCTTTTCGGTCACACAGTTTAAAAAAAACTGTGATAAGCCTACAGGTTTGGTCGAGGCGACGCATGACTTGGCTCTTAACTGGGTCAACGCATTAGCATTGCCATTCAGCGTGACAATGCAGTCTATAATCAAGGGATACGTTTGGTCTGTATATTTTGTACATACCTAACAAAGTGTGTGAGTGAAAGTAAGAGAGTGGGCGGTACCCCGACTTTCGATCCGGAGGTCGTGGGTTCGAACCCGGTCGTGCAGCAATTGATTTTCCACTCCAAACATTTGTCTGTGAAAAATCTAAGGCATATGCCATCGGTGTTCCAATAAGCGGCGATAGGCTTGCAAACTGTTACATGGAATGCTAACTACTTACAAAACGCGTTTGGTAATGTTTGGACGTGCCTCTGACTACCCCTACTTGGTATCCTCAAAGGTCTATCTGAGTATGTATCTGAGGATGTACGTCATGGGAAATAAAGGGAGCGTGTTTGTATTGATAATTTAAAAAAAAATGTGGTACACAAATCGAGATCGCGGCTGTACTATGGAAAATAATATAAACCTGAGGCCAAGGTCCGGGATGTGATGAAATTGTCATAATAATCATCATCATCGTCATCATCTACCTATAGAAGGCATAGTTCAATCCATTTACTTTATTTGTGACTTTTTCTGTGTCGAATGAATGAAAATAGTTTAATGTACACCTTAAACAAATATCATAATAAACTAAATCTTATTCTTAAGGAGGTACAATGGGCGGTCTAATCGCTTAGAAGCGATCTCTTCCAGACAACCTTTGGGTGGATACGATAATGAGAGATTAAATAAATAAATAATGCTGAATATTTTAACACAGCATCATCTTCCCCAAAGTAAGCAGAGCTTGTGTTATGGGAACTACATGACTGTATTATATGTCATCTTATACATAGAAAACACCCAGATCCCGAGACAAATATTTGCAGATACAAACATTTGTCCAGCGGCGGGATTCGAACCCGCAACCTTCTGCATGTCAGACGGGCCTTCGCCCACTGAGCCACAGAGGTCGTCTTTTATCTACTGCCTGTTCCTCAGCGACCAAGCCAGGAAAGCTAGGCAACAAAACAAGGCTTTCTTTTCAATTATCTTTTTATAAAACGATAAGTCCATTTTTAATACCAACATTTTTTGACGATCTCTTTGGCGCAGTGGACGAAGGCCTGTGACGCAGAAGCTTGCGGGTTCGATTCCCGCTGCAGGACAAATGGTTTGTACGATTAGCTAATGTTTGTCTCGGGTTTGGGTGTCTTCTATGTATAATATGTATGTGTTTACAAAAAAAAATGTATATAAGTAGTATATCAGTCATGTAGTTCCCATAATACAAGCTCTGCTTATTTTGGGGCTAGATGATGCTGTGTGAAAAATGTCCAGCATTAATTATTTATTTAACATGAATTGTGTCAAAACTATTTAATGCCTACGGCTTCGCTGACCTAGTACATGGATAAAAATAAGCCCATGAATAGTAGTCTGAAATGTATTCACTCGATCGTTTTTTTGTCGACTAGCAAAATTCGTCTCCATGAAAAGCCCTGTTAGATTAATAGGATGATACACAGCCTATCTAAGGTTAATTCTTAATATAAGTGAAATAATTTTTGAAATCAGTTAATAACATTATAAACGAAGGTATAAAGTTTTAAAGATAAAACTTATACATCATTCATGAAAGTTTTTGATATTCTGTTTTTTTTAATACATTAATTAGAATATGCGTCATTTGTTTAAATACAGGTTTATTATCAGAAATAGGTAATAACGTATGAAATAACTTATAAATTTACGCCCCGTCTTAAAACTGTTTTATATTACTATACAAAATTATTACTATTAAAAAAAGTAGTCTTAGGAAAATACTCTCCTCAGACTACTTGCGGGCAAAAGCCAAAGTCAAAAGGTTTTTGATCATTGAAATTACAAGGCTATATTACTATACTTAATTAAAAAAACACGCTCACGACTGTATTCCCCTCAGACTACTTGCGGGCATAAGCCAAAGTCCAAAGGTTTTTAATCCTTGAAATTACAAGGCTCAAGAAACATTAAAAACTATGTGAATTTTAAATGTCAAAGTGAATTTACGCCGATTTCTCGCGCGAGACCAAGCCTAGAAGAATCAGGCCACAAATTCTGTTTGGATTTTTCAATCAGCTATCGTGTATGTAAAATATAATATTTGGACATGTCTCCGACTACAACCTACTTGCTGTCTTCAACAATCTACTCACTAAGTATCTGAGGGAGTCTATCGTGGCGGATAAAGTGTTTTTTTGTTAATAAGAAAATACCTGGTCTCTACCCCCAAATTAGGATTGACTGTGTCTTGGGTATCAGAAACTACAAGTACCATGAAAACGTAAATAATATCTGTAGATGCAAACATTTTGACCCTCAGGGAATCGAACACCTCTTGCGTCGTAGCTGACCACTCGCCCGCCGCGCCACGTAGGTCGTCAAAGATTTATATTAATTGGATAATGTTGGGTACAGACTGGTGTAACACGAAATGAAATAATTTGCAGTCAAAATAGCGCAATGTATACAAAAACAAATGTATAATTATGTTTACAAAAGATACTTAATTGCAACACTGATGAAATCTTCTTATAAGTAAAAAATACTTGTTAAAGAAGATTTCGCTCTTGGTTATGCACTTTTTTCAGAGGTATTTTGTGAAGCGATTAAAATATTACAACAGTTTTATGCACATTATTCATGCAAGGTAATAAATTTTGTAACAAATTCACCTTGTGCGCTCCGTACACATTATACGCATTCTACGAGTATAACATGTCGACGTGATTCGTGGGTTTATCTGACGAACAATAAGGGGACGTACGCAAGAAACGTCTATACTGAAGATCGCCTGAAGAATGTTACATTATCTGTTACATTTCACTAGTCTGTGCCCGGCATAAGTTGTCAAAAATACAATAAATAACGATAAACCTTACTGTACTTTTAAGTTGTGCATTTTTCTATATATTTGATACATGGCTGTCAAAATGTTGAATGCAAAACAGAATCAATTAATCATACATTCCAAAACATCAAAATCCTTCCTATCCAACTTACTATAAACGCGAAAGTTTGTGAGGATGGATGTTTGTTACTCTTTCACGCAAAACCTACTGAACGGATATTGATAAAACTTTACAGTAATATAGCTTATATATCAGAATAACACAGGCTACTTTTTATCTGGGTACCAAGCGGGCGAAGCCGTGGGCAGAAGCTAGTACTATTATAAACGCGAAAGTTTGTGAGGATGGATGTTTGTTACTCTTTCACGCAAAAACTACTGAACGGATATTGATAAAACTTTACAGTAATATAACTTATACATCAGAATAACACAGGCTACTTTTTATCTGGGTACCAAGCGGGCGAAGCCGTGGGCAGAAGCTAGTACTATTATAAACGCGAAAGTTTGTGAGGATGGATGTTTGTTACTCTTTCACGCAAAAACTACTGAACGGATATTGATAAAACTTTACAGTAATATAACTTATACATCAGAATAACACAGGCTACTTTTTATCCGGGTACCACGCGGGCGAAGCCGTGGGCAGAAGCTAGTTAATTACAACCTGGATGTAGTGTTATGAAGAAGACATAAAATAACATCTGTTCACGTTGTTCGATTAGCAACACACTAAAGCTGAATGAAGGATCATAAATTTAATCAAGTAGAGTTTGCTGCCTGATTCTTCCAGGCATGAACGCGCGCTTTAAAACTACGTAAATTTATAATTCACTTTTCATATTTTAAATTCGGGTAAATCCTACCACCATGACTATTAAACAGAATTACTAGCAGTAATTCTGTTCCGGTTTGAAGGGTATGTGTGCCGGTGAAATTACATGTACATGAGACCTTATACCCGTTATGTCTCAGTCGGCAACGCGCGATTGATACCTCTGGTGTTGCAAGCGTCCATAGGTTACGGTAACCGCTTACCAACAGGTGGGCCGCATACTTGTTTGCCACTTTGCAACGATCTTAAGATACCTAGCTGTTTTATCGGTGTTTCTTTGCATATAACATAGTTTTATATATATTCTCTTCGTTAAATTAATATTTTTGGGACTACGAATAAAATAGCCCCTAGACAGTTTCAAATTTAATATTATTTTCACATCTAGAAGGAACCGTCCACGATTACTACTAGTTTTTTAGACAAACCTACCTAATTGTATTCAGTCCAGTCGTAAATAAAATACAATTGGAAAATAAGTGTCAGTTTACAAATCTACACACCATATCACTATCTAAAACATTAAAACCTAATCACTTCTAAAAGTTGCTAGATATAAGTACAAATTTGCTGTTGGCAACACTGAAATGACCATTCTCCAAATGTTGGGACACAACCGGTTCTTGGCAACATTCGTGCAACACAATAATACGGTTAGCTAAAACTGATCGGTTGAGTATAATTTCATTTTATAACCCGACAGCGGCAACGCTAGGTTATGATTTTCACTCTCTAAACTTTAAAGTATGTTATTTATAATTGGATGGGTTTATTATCGAGTTTAGACTACCTCTGTGGCGCAGTGGGTCAAGAAGATTGCGAGTTTGATTCCCGACGAAGTTTGCAATGTATAATATGGATGTATTTACAAATAAAATGTATTTAAGTAGTATGAAATAAAATAAAATGTTAATTGGTATCTCAATCAGATAACGTAGGTATGTTTTTTATTATCGCTACCTAGGTAAGAAATAAATAGTCTTATTCTAATAAAATAGTACCATGGGTTATGCCCTGTTCCCCACACTAGGACTTTATAGCCTGTATGGCAGGGTCACAGGGACTCGCTACGGACTCTCCCACATAAACCAAACTAGATAATACATATACATATCTAAATATGTATACAGTACGGGTAATGGTTGGATCGTTGAGAAAAAAACAAAAGAATAATAGTAGCTTAGGAAGTTACGGTCTACAGTAAATAAAATCAATTTTATACCAAAAATAAAATTAGGTAGAATACCAATCATGTAGTTTCCATAACACATGCTGTGCTTTCGTCGGAGCTAGATGATTCTATGTGAAAATGTCATTATATTCATAACTAGCTTCTGCCCACGGTATCCGCGTGGTATCCGGATAAAAAGTAGCCTATGTGTTAATCTGATGTATAAGCTATATTAATGTAAAGTTTCATCAAAATCCGTTCAGTAGTTTTTGCATGAAAAAGTAACAAAAATCCATCCTCACAAACTTTCGCGTTTATAATATTAGTAGGATAGGATTTTGTAAATAGAAAACACCCTGACCGTGAGACAAATATTTGCAGATCATACACACATTTGTTCCGCTTAAGGAATCGAACCCGCAACCTCCTGCATCTCAGGCGGGTCTTCGCTCACTGCGCCACATTCCATGGCAACTGAACGTGCATCTTCACATCTCAGTGAAAGTAACCGAGGTTGGTACACGTTCAATAGATAAAAAGTATTTAGGTTCTGTTGATATGAGAAGAATGGCATATGCTTTCTAAATGCTGCAGTGTTTATAAGTAAACAGAAACGTTGAAGAGATTCACAATAACTATCTAATGAGATTTCTTTTTATACGTGTCAAATTCGCAGGGTGACCAACAATAAAAAACAAAATTGGAATATTTGATTGGAAACTTTGAAAGAATCCACTACTGATGTAAACGTTGCTATAGAAGAAGGAGAAAAAGAAAAATCCCTGACTAAAAGGAGGTGAGTGGTCAAAGAAAATTCGTCAGGGCAAGCCCTTCGCTGAATCAAACAAAGGAGAATAAAAATGAAAGCCTACAATAAAATTATTTACGTACACAACGTAAATAAGTCACATAATCTAAAACTACAAAACTAATTAATTTAATAACTGGATCAGTTGAGCTATCTATAGATCGTTTGCAACGGTCTTTAGATAGCTAGCTGTTTCATCTGTATTTTTTGTATATACCTACTTGTACATAGTTGTATGAATAAATGTATATTTCTATCAAAAAAAAATTAATTTCAAGGCAGAGGTTATTGAATCTTCGTTCAGTCGTGGGTAAAAATCAAATCATTTGTTATTTCACAATTAATATTAATATTAATATATCGTTTAAATGTCGCATGTTGCAATAAGCCTTATTCGTTATTTGCTCGCCTCATTCATTTTAGCACGTAGATCGTTTTTGCAATGTCAAATGTTTTCGTCACAATACTAATAATAAAGATTAAGAGTTTGTTTGTTTTATTACTGGAACTTCCAGTTGAATTTGATAAAATATATTTGCATAGCCCAATTCTTGAGGAAGGTTACAGGCTATTTAAAATCACGCTACGACCCTTAGAAGCAGAGGAGAAGAAGAAAAAGCGGCGACGGGCGATGCGACGCCGAGGCCAGTCACGCCACAGTTTATAACTTATATAATCTGTTCTCTGTTTTAAAGCAAAGGCCATCACGAAGATTTTGAAACAATCCATTCATGTCAATGGCTGGTATTTTATCCAATAAACGGTTTATTTATACAACATTATAAATAACTACTTTAAACTATATATTAAACATAAAATTACATATATATTTTTTATAATTATGTGTCTATGTTTGTTAGTATGTCCGACATAACTGCCGAACCATTTATTCAATATATAGGTTGGTAGGTATTACTAATATAATGTTTAAGTTCGAATATAAGCATTATCATGGGTTTTTTTAAATATGGGTTAAAATAGGTACCTACGTCACGAGATCTCAGTTCGTGGCTAACTAGTTGGGATACCTTTTTCTAGGGAACCCTGATAATTTCCCCCTTCTCCCACTGGGGGAGGTCGAGGGGTCCGCCAAACACGGACAGTTACCGATAGAGTCGCGGTCGAATTCTATCGAGATCCCGTGACTCTGTCAAGAGCCGATGCAGCATCGAACTATTCGTCTGGAGATGAATGATTTGATGATACATTGGCACTGATGAATGATGAATGATTTGATGATACATTGGCACTGATGAATGATGAATGATTTGATGATACATTGGCACTGATGAATGATGAATGGTTTGATGATACATTGGCACTGATGAATGATGAATGGTTTGATGAACAGGGAGGAACTTCGACGGGTTGTTTAGTCGGTATTACGCTGGCTTTCGTCAGCGTCGAGTCCGACAGACCCCTCCTGCTCTCCCAACTACAGCTGGAGGACATACGTAAAGATATGTTTCCCATCGTAAATAAAACAACCCTGATAAGTACAAACATGCAACTATAGCATATGGGAGGGTTTTGTGTTGTGATATGTTTGCCAATTTAGTGGAATAAAATAAAACTGAACAAAAAAAAAACACGCTCACGACTGTCTTCCCCATGGTGGACATCTTCAGATATATACTCAGTGAGTAGATCGTTAAGGATACCAAGTAGGGGGTAGTCAGAGGCACGTCCAAACATTACATTTGGAAAGCATTCCACGTGACAGGTTGCAAGCCCATTCAATGCCATTATATCTAAGATCTTAGTTAAAAAAATGTGTACCTAACTAAAATTAAAATGTATTTCTACCATTCGCAATACGTTTTGAACTTTTGCATAATGTCAACCGAAAACTTTCGAAATAAAGGTGCTATTTTGTATTATTTTTTATTTTAAGCTATATATAATCTATATTTGCATAGTATTAATTATTTCGGTAATCTAAATGCATTAAAAATAGGATAATTCATGCCAATAAGCTTTTACTTACTATATATAGTTCGGCAGGAACTGTAAAATCAGGTCCTTTGTATGTTTTCATTTTGGTCATCTATATTTAATAACGACGAGACGAGACGAGAGGCAGACCGAGGAGAAGGTGGTGTGACGACATCGCAGAGGTAGCGCAGAACACCTGGACTAGACTAGCACAACACCGACAACAATGGAACCGTATGGAGGAGGCCTACGCCCAATTTTGGGTGCCAAAATGAAAATCAATTTAGAATCAATAATGTATGTGTATTAGATTAGTTGATATATTATTTTGGAAATAAAGGCTTTATTATTATTATTATATTTAATTAATTATTGAATCGTCACGTTTGCCGTAAGTGGTTGTTTATTTCTCTGTAACCCGAAACGATTTATTGTAATGCAATTGTTTTTTTTTTTTCAATCGATTTGTGCGTCTTCAAGGATAGTTCTAAAATAGGTTTTAAGGCCACAAGTCATTAGAAGGCGGTTTAAAAATTTTTGAAAAATGTATTAATAATAAAGCTGGCCTAGTGGGCGCTACCCAGACTTCTGATCCGGAGGTCGTAGGCTCGAACCCGGTCATGCACCAATGGATTTTTACTCGAAAAATTTATGTGCGCATTAACACGTGTTCAAAACGGTGAAGGAACGTCGTGAGGAAACCGGCATGCCCTAGAACCGAAAATTCGAAGGCATGTGCCAACAGTTAGTGTTCCAATAAGCGTCAATGGGCTTGCAACCTGTCACATGGAATACTTACTACTTGCAAAACGCGGGCATTTTCCAAATTTTATGTTTGGACGTGCCTCTGACTACCCCCTACATGGTATCCTCAAAGATCTACTCACTGAGTATGTATCTGAGGATGTCCACTATAGGGAAGACAGTCGTGAGCGTGTTTGTTTTTTGTTTTTCATTTTCACACAGCATAATCAAGCCTCAAAGTAAGCAGAGCTTGTGTTATGGGAACTACATGACTGATATACTACTTATCTATACAATTTTTAGCAAATACATACATATTATACATAGAAAACACCCAGACCCGAGACAAATGCAGATCATACAAACATTTGTCCCGCGACGGAAAACGAAAACGCATTCGAAAAAAACATTACGTTACTCGCATTTGTCGTATAGATACAAAGTAAAGTGATGCGATGCTTCATGCTAGTGCTTGCATCAAAAGTAACGAGTAGCGTAACGATACGATAGTAACGATTGATTGTTTTAATAACAATTAATAAATAGATACGGGTACACAATGTCTCGTTACTTTTACAGCTTTACGCAGAACTGTGAAAAATGGCGTGCTAGAGTGGAGGCCTATACCTAGCAGAAGGTGAATATGGGCTGATTAGATATATTTATATTTGTTATTGTCCAAGCCGACCCGACAGACATTGTCCTGTTCTTGAATGTGACAGTGCAATGTGTGGTTGTCAATTCGACAACCATAGAGGATGTAAACACTACGCTCGACAACCAAGATCAGTTTGTATGGGAGAATATAATAACGTGTTTTTATTACATATTCAGAGAAGTTTTCTAATTGTTTTTTCGTTAAAAACGTTATTCGGACTATTCAAATATTTTGAAACGAAAATTAACCAAATCGGTCCAACCGTTCTCAATCGATGTACTTATCAACGAACAGTATTTCATTTTATTTACGTATACAGATATTCTGTGATCAAATAGCTACATAGAAATAAAACCTTATTCAACTTACATATGTATATAGGTAAAGAAATAACTTCACATTCATAACTTTGTGAGGATGTATGTTTGTTACTCTTTCACGCATAAACTACTGAACGGATTGTGATGAATCTTTACAGTAATATAGCTTATACATCAGAATAACACATAGGCTACTTTTTATCTCGGTACCACGCGGGCGAAGTCGTGGGAAGAAACTAGTTTTTTATATATATTTTTTAACATTCCGAGAGTCTTCATCATGGAACGTTAAAAAATATATAAAAATGAGTCAAAACTTACGTAGCCGGTGCGTCAATTGGACCATTAATATTAATATTAATTGATGATGAATTTTGGAATAAAATTAACATATTAGGTACTATTAAAAAGAGATACGAAAGGCAGGACGCCTTTAGCCTTTAACGCCTTTAGCGTTAACGCCTTTAGAAAATCAAATTACTAGAAAATTAAAGGGCTGTTACAAATTAAATAATTCTTAACTTGACATTAATAGTTGATTGATTCTAATAAAAGCCTCGTTCTAACGTTCACTTCATACAAGGCTGTTGAAATTTTAAAATATTGTGTAGTTTATTTTATACAGTTGTATAAATAAACTCATGTAGGGAGTACGCCCGCACTATTGTAAGATTCTTTGATATATTATCTGTGATCGGAAAAGGAACGTCACTAGACCGACGCCGCTCTAGTCGTTCTAGCTTCCTTTTGGCCGGCAGTTAACTTCTGGTAGCGTAAGACTCCTACAATTTTGATACTCCTACACTCAACAATATTTTAAATAGTTACAATTATGTGGATATTTATAAACCTACTTGTAGCTATCAGATCAGCTAGCTATCTAAAGACCGAAGCAAACGATCTATAGATATGTCAACTGATCCAGATCACTAGTACACGCAAGTGTTCACGAAATGCTGATAGCATTGCCACGCTGAATGGCAATGCTAATGCGTTGACCCAGATAGACCAAGCTCGCTGGTTACGCGTCGTCGCTTCGACCAGTTGCCCTGAAAGCGTTCTCAAATCCTAGCAGCATTACCACGGTGAATGGCAATGCTAATTGCCCAGATAAGAACCAAAGAACCAAGAAGCGACGCATGACCCAGAGAATCTCTGGGTCATGCGTCGCTTCGACCAGTCGCCCTGAAATAATGTTAATATACCAAGAGCCCCGGTTCCCCACGGACCAAGAGTCTAAACCTTAAAAGACTCAAGTAAGCCTTTCGAGACTTCTTCATCGTCTCTTGAGATCCTCGGCCGCTGCTGATTTTTAGCAAGTTTTACTTTAGGTAGTTTTTTCAACTAAAAAAACATTTTCGACTCTACGACTTTAGGAAATTCATTATTAAAGAAGAATGCTGTAAAAAATCAGCGTTTCGAAATGCAATAAATTTATTTAATGTCTTTTTAATCACACATTTAAATTAAGTATCTTATGAAAACATGTTTGACGTTATTTATGAAAATGTGGCAAAAGTCTAAAGATCAGTGGTGTACTGTGGAATTAGCTGTGGATATGTCACGTGACTGCTGCCAAGTTTTACCTTGACAAATTTGCGT
Source organism: Perizoma affinitatum (assembly GCA_961405105.1). NCBI lineage: Eukaryota > Metazoa > Arthropoda > Insecta > Lepidoptera > Geometridae > Perizoma > Perizoma affinitatum. The sequence goes on from OY560207.1 coordinate 1,168,243, forward strand.
TAGCGTGAAAGGAAAACTAAGCGTGAGGTATTTGTCTAGACCCTAGGTTTTTATTCTGAGGCAAACTGTTTCTGCCGAAATCAAACAATGTCCTCTACATCAATAAGGTGATTAATGTTTTTGAATATCTTTTGAAATCTTTCGGGCGAAGGCCCGCCTGAGACGCAGAAGGTTGCGGGTTCGATTCCCGCTGCGGTACAAATGTTTGTAATGTTTGTCTCGGGTCTGGGTGCTTTATGTATGTATTTACAAAAAAAAGTATATAAGTAGTATATCAGTCACGTAGTTCCCATAACACAAGCTCTGCTTAGTTTCGGGCTAGATGATGCTGTGTGAAAAAATGTCCAACATTATTTAAGGATTAAAAAATCGCACATAAAACATGTTTCAGCTAGTCGTGATTCCATAAGATGATGATGTTTTTTTATTTTTTACGGGAAAAACAGCAATGCCTCTAGAATAAAACTTTTATGGAACAACTTTGGGGTTATTCTATATACAACAACAAAATCATCAGAATCGGTTAACGATTGGCGAAGATATCAGGTAACAAACACACAAGGTAAAAAAACATACAGCCGAATTGAGAAAATTCTCTTTTTTTTTAAATTGGTTAAAAATTCTAATTCTTACAGTACTTTAAAAAAAACGATAATATATTTTAAATATATTTTGGGAACATTTTTGACAACGGGGTATCTGTAAGTCCAAAAAGAGGGTTGGAAGGTGAGCTAAAGTGCGTTAGAAACAATTTAATTTTCATATTATAAAAATAATTTTCTTAACGTCTTTTTTTGTTTTTCAGGAAAACTTCAAGAAGTTTCAGGGGAAACTTTCGCAGTGGGCGAAGGTCCGCCTGAGACGCAGAAGGTAGCGGGTTCAATTCCCGCCACGGAACAAATGTTTGTATGATCTGGAAATATTTGTCTACAGACTGGGTGTTTTCATGTGTAGTATGTATGTATATACATTAAAAATATATTTTATTAGTATATCAGTCATGTAGTTTCCATAAGAAAAACTCAAGCTTACTTAAGGGCTAGATGTTGCTGTGTAAAAAATGTCCGGCATTAATATTTATTTATTTATGAATGTACTGTATTATACACAATATACCTCATATAATTTCATACATATCATATTACCTTCATAGCTACCATAAACAATGTCCTTTATAAAAAAGGTTTCTGAAAATCGTTTTTTATCTCAAAGAAGACACATCCTTTGAATATACTAAGATACCGTCTTATTTCATTCGTGACATAATAATATGCAAAAACATATGCATAATGGTTTATATATATTCATTTTATATTCATTTTATGTATATATTCTTGAAATAGGCGTCTAGGCATATGATGTTGACATAAACTACCTACGAATTTAGTTACTAAGTGAGTTATAGAATATTTAGGTAATATTAAGAATATTAATAAAAGGTTTATTTAGAATTAAAATCTTCTTGTTATAGGTAAATAATAATAAATAATCCTGGACATTTTCACATAAAAATAGGTAAATGTTGTAACTTCTTTTGTTGTTTTTTTTTAAGTTGTCTGGAAGATATCGCTTGTTACGACAACGCCGCTCATTGTGAATCTGTGTTTTATTCTTTGGTGTGTAATAATGAGTGTATCTCTCTATCTGACGACCTCTGTAACGCAAGTCAGACGCAGAATGTTGCGGGTTCGATTCCCACCGCAGGATTTTTTTTTGCATGATCTACAAATATTTGTCTGGAATCTGGATGCTTTATTTGTATAATATGTATTATTTACAAAAAAGTATTTAAGTAGGTATTATAACAGTCATGTAGTTCCCATAACACAGGTAACGCTAGATGATGCTGTGTGTATAAAAAAAAATACCAACATTATTTATTGTTTATGAATTCCTGTTTTTTTTTATGAGCGATACAGAGTTTATCTAGAGAGATATCTATATTTTCCTAAACAAAAAACAATATATGGGCATTTCTCCACTCATTGGGAAATCGTTTTCCCAGGCAAGTTAATTAGTTTTTCATGAAGACACATATTTCATTCATAAATGCCTTTCATTGTATTAACATATTTTCTTGATATTTATGTTGAACTTTTAGGCCAGTTTCCAATTAGTAAAGAAACACTCATATTCATATTGTTTCCGTCATAGAATTACTTTAGAAGAATAAATGAATAGTAAAAAAAACATTTTAAAAAACAAGCTTTTAACCCTGAGTGCAGCAACCATGTCATGGTAAAACTTAAAACCAGCTATCATTATAAAATGCGTACACAAAATTTCGTGTCTGTGCTGTTGACAGTTGAAGAGTTCCTTTATCTGGAGCTAATCCTGGATATCGATTCAGCAGGGCGATCACACTAGCCCATGGCAATCAATCTACAAATTATCAAGCTAGTTTTATATAATTAGGATAGTTAGATTTCGTCTTAAATACCTTAAAAGATCTTGAGTTACTATGGCAATACACAACTAGGACCTACCATTTACTAGACGAATCACGTGGCCATATTTAAAATTCAATTTGGGTTGGTACATTATTTTTAAGTTAGTACACTTGAGGACAAAAATATTTCATAATAAATTTTTTTTTACTATATTTATTTTATCTTTTAGGTAACTTATAGGTTGAATCAGAAATATAAAAAAGAGGGGGGGAGGGGGTCGTTATATAAGTTATTTTAAAAACGGAACGTCCAATAGTGAACCAATTTCGTTCATTTGCATTGTCCATCTATGGCACATCCAGCCTACAAATTAGCGTGATACGATTCACCCCAGGCGTTTTTTACGTAACTTATAATCAGATAATTTGTGGATTGATTGCCATCTCGATAGCCGTGGGTTAGTGTGATCGCCCTGCAGCTCATGCTTACCATAAAATGCATTGACATCGGAACTGAACCAACATGTAAAAATTTAACTCCGTAGGATAAGAGGAAGTGGTTCTAATTCGGCTTGCAAGATTTGACCAAAACAAACAAACTCACATACAATCAATGTAAGTTAAATAATTACCTCTGTGACGCAGTGGGCGAAGGCCCGCCTGAGACGCAGAAGGTTGCGGGTTCGATTCCCGCCGCGGGATAAATGTTTGCATCTGCAAATATTTGTCTCGGGATCTGGGTGTTTCTATGTATAATATGTATGTATTTACAAAAAAAAAGAGTATATAAGTAGTATATCAGTCATGTAGTTCGCATAACACAAGCTCTGCTTACTTTGGGGCTAGATGATGCTGTGTGAAAATGTCCAGCATTACTTATTTTATGTTTTTACTTATTTTTGTAAGAAGTGGAAATTGGCACATATTCATGTCATTATTATTATTATTATTTTTTATATTTGTAATGTTTTAATGTAACTTTTCTGTGTGTGTTTATTTGTTCTGTATTTTATCACCTGTTGTGGTTAATTAATGTATTTTCTTTCTTTCTATATGTTATTTATTTAGATAATATTTTGAATATACGCAGCCGTATTTTGATTCCATTTCATCCTGTCTATCCAAAGGTTGTCTGGAAGAGATCGCTTTTATCGATAAGACCGCATATTGTACCTTTTATGTTTATGAATTTCTGTGTTTTTGTATTTCGCTTTTGCTTTTGTGTGTAATAGAGTTTATCTAAATATCTATCTATCTAACTACATGCGAAACAGTACCTGTATGAAGCGGTTTACGCTTTTAGGTGGTTAAGGGTATTAAGACCGATGGTGAAAGAACGACTTTCAAGCTTAACAGATAAAAAAAGCTTATAAAAGGTGTCTTTACGATTGCACAGCGCAGACGTTCATACAGCCTCCGTCACTTTCCACCGACCTGTTGACCCAAATTCCTCCCCCCCACACCCCACTCTTTAAAATGAGAGTGAAAGCGAAAATTTGCAAAATTCTGACATAACTTACCTCACTGCTGCAAAACTGCAAATCCGTGGTAGTTTTTCTTTCGAAATGTAACACACTTCACAAAAACACTTCACTAGAAAATGACACTTGGTGGTCACTTTCAAAATCACAGGTTTCGTTTCGTAATTTTCGGGTACTTGTCTATGTCCGAAAAAAAAAATTAAAAAATTGTTGGTTTAAAATTATCGCTACAATTTTTTTTTATTTTGAATTAGATATTTTACGACCTTTCTCCGTTTCAGCAATCACGGTATATACTATTTCAGGTCAATAACCAAATTCATTTTTTTTTCAGGAAATTTGCTTCTAAATTTTATAAAATAAATTTATAAAAAAAATAATTAATTACCTAATAAATCTGTGTGCGAATTCAGAAATATTCAAATACCCGTCACTTATAGTAGACACTGTGTTTTTTTTTTTAATATATTATTTATTGCACGCGTCGGCCGCGCGTTCTACCTAGCCGGCTCTGATGGCCGAACTGCATAGTACGCTCTCTGACTTATCCGCGTCAGGTACTCAAGAAAACCGTCAGGCAATTGTTCCAATCTGACATTGGCAGTATCCCGGGAAAACTTAGTTTCACGCTTAGTTTGGATCTCGCTAACTAGTCCTTGAGTTAACCTACAATAAAACGTGTAGTTTAAAAAAATAATTAAAAACACGAACTAAAAATTATAAAAAATAAATCCACTTTCCATCATCATTGATTTCACCAACAATAAAACGTGTATATATAAAAAAAAACTCTTGTCACGTACATTATTTTTTATAAAAATTATAAAAAATAATTTCAGTATCATCTCCTGGCTTCATCATCAGACCCTCGATAAAAGGCCCAATCTATTGAACTCGTCCAAATTAGCCCCAACTCGAGTTTATTAGTAACCACTGAAGAGTTCCATTATCCACCTCCTGGCTCCATCATAAGATCAGCTCCAAGATACCAAATTATAGTATTGTCATCCGAACTACATAGACAATTAGAACCTCTATGGCACAGTGGGCGGAAGCCCGTTTGTGACTCAGGAGGTTGCGGCGCGATTCCCGCCGCGGGACTAATGTTTGTATGATCTGCAAATATTTGTCTCGGGTTTGGCTCTTTATAAGTATAATATGTATGTATTTACAAAAAACGTTATATTTAATATATATGTTATTATATATTATAATTTGCTGTGTTATATTTTATAATTATATGATTTAAGCTAGTTTACACAAATTAAATCACATATAATCCTCTTCATACAAAGGTTGTCTGGAAGGATCGCTTTTAAGCGATAAGACCGCCCATTGTACCTTCGTCCTAATGAGTTATTGTGTATATCATAAGGTGTACAATAAAGTATTTTTAATTAATTAAATTTTTCATTCATAAAGTTCAAAGCGTATCCAGATAAAAAATGATTAAAATGTAAAAGTAACTTTCGCGTACCCCTAAAATACATGTTAGCTCGGATGAATATTTTTAAATACATTTTGTATATTCTATTTGCATTGTGCATTGTATTCTTCTTTGTTTTTTTTTTATCTATCTGACAGCGGAAAAACATTGATTTCCGATCATTCTTGAGGATTGAAAATAGATTATATTGTGTTTGACGCATTTAACAAATAAAGTACCTATTAGACAGCACGATTTACGTAGAATATTACGTTATTATTACCAACTATTCGAGTCATTTTTAGGGTTCCAAAGACAAATGGCGAAAACGGATCCCGTATAGTTTCTTCATATTCATCTGTCTGTCTCTCCGCCCGTGTGTCACATCCCAATTTCTAGCTCAGTTTAAAGCGTATTAAGATAATATTTGGTATATCCTGTTAAAGGAAAATATAAACATAAATAGATAGAGTAACTTTTATTACCTCTGTGGCGCAGTGGGTAAAGGCCTGCCTGAGAGGAAGAAGGTTGCGGGTTCGATTCTCGCTGAGTGACATGTTTGTATGATAAGTAAAAGTCTGTCTCAGGTCTGAGTGTGTTCTATGTTATATGTATGTATTTACAAAAAGTATATAAGTAGTATATTAGACATGTAGTTCCCATAATACAAGCTCTGCAAGCTCTAGTTTGGGGCTAGATGATGCTGTGTGAAAATGTAAAAAAAAAGTCTTTAGTCATTTAAGGTAACAGCGGAACCCAAACATCGCTTGACCGTACACGTCTTGGGCCTTTACTGTTGAGTCGTTCAAAGAAATGGTACCTTAATGTGGTTAAAAATCCCCTGAGATCATATCTCAACGACGACCAAGAATTCTTAGAAAAAAAAAAAACTGTTGGTTGCTAAGTTAAGCGAATTAATGTTTTTCTTCACTGATTTTCTGTAAACAGATGGATTTATAATTTTTTAAGCCAAGCAGACGTATAATGCTTAATTAATAATCGTCATAGGTAATCGTATAAATTTTCGTCATAGGTATATACACAAAGGTTAACTGGAAGAAAATACTATTTTATATCTTGTGCATTTCTATCATACCATCTACATATCTTGACGACTTCTGTGGCGTAGAGGGTTCGATTCCTGCGGGACAAATGTTTGCATGATCCGCAAATTGTTTGTCTCAGGTATTATTTACAAAAAATATAAATGCGAAAGTTTGTGAGGATGGTGTATGATACACAGATCCTGCCCACGGCTTCGTTCGCGTTGTACATGGATAAAAAGTGTCTCCTACCATTAAGGCAGCGTTCGTAAGAAATGCATTCGCTCGACCGTTTTTTCTACGACTTACGTTGCAAAATTGATCACCACGCAAAGTCCTTTTCTTTTAACGGGATAATATACAGTATATTTTATGAAACACCCTGAAGGTAGGTACATTCTAAATATGGATGAAATAATTTTTGAAATCGTATGTGTCGTTTTGTGGATGGACATGGATTCCTACATGCAAACTTACAAACTTGACCTAATAATGTTAAAAGAATTAAAAATAGGTGATACAGAAGCTATTTTCGTTTGTAGGTTAATTTATCAGCAATAACAATTAAATAGGTGGATACTTTACTAATTATTTTTTATTGCTGATAAAACAGTTATTAATTTCAGTTCAGGTCCATTGTCTCAAATCGTAGTCAAAATATTGACATAAATTTATCAATGTTTTTAATTAATCATTTTCTAAGTACTTTGTTATTGTTCTAACTTCTTATCTATTTTGTTATAAAAATAAAAGTGGTAAACAGGTTTACCACCTTACCTGCTGGTAAAGCGGTGACCGTAACCTATGGACGACCTTGAAACACCAGAGGCATCACTCGCACGTTTCCAATTCTGAGATATAACGGCTGTAATTTCACCGGCATCTTTGGGAACACAGCAATGCGAGCATTACTCCTTAGTGGCAGATATAGTTATGGTGGAAGTAATTCTCCGGACGAACTCTTTCCCAAGGATCTACATAAACTATAAATCTTATATCCTACATGATATGTGATGATAACATCTATAAAGATTATTAAAACTATCTACTGCTCCTGCTTGACTACTCGACCGTTTTTTCGTTAACTTACGTTGCAAAATTCTCCACGAAAAGGCCATTCATTTGAACCCGATAACCTATTTTTGGGCATGTAGAAAGGATAGATGAAACACCACTAATAAAACTAGTATACAAGGCGATCGTGAATGGAATAGTTAGAAGGGGAAGGCCTCGGCGAACGTACTCTGACCAAATTGAAGATATTCTAGAGAAAGGCCAGGTCAGAAGTACACGGTTTAGTGTACTTCTGACCTGGCCGCGTGTGTATGAAGAATTTGATGAGGATGAATGAAGCGAAAGAAATACCGTGGTCTCAGCCTACCCCTCTGCGAAACAGGGGTGACTATATGTATGTAACATATATTTTGTAAATACATACATATTAGGTATACATAGAAAACACCCAGCCCGAGACAAATGTTTAATATTGAAACGTCTATTTGAACACGCTACCCCATTAGATGCTAATTAACTCTTCTTTTGAAGATATAGTTGTATTTTGTGGGAAACACTGTGGCAGGAAAAAAGTCCTACTCCTTAGCTGTTCTCATTAGAAAAGAGGAGAAGCTATTTAAATCGATGTTATACAAGAGTGGTGTGGTTTACTAAGTCTGTGGAGTCAATTCTAAAATATATTTTTTCCGCATTATCTAGCCCCAAACTAAGCTTTTTAAATAGCTTAATAAAGAATTTTAAATAACCTTAAAATAAAAAGGTTTGGTTTCACTCCATCCGATTCGCTTTAGAGATAAAACATACTTTTTTAGGCTTCCCTTTTTACGTAGGGGTTTTAAAACTAAATCCATCTTTGACAGTTGGGCACAAACGTAGACGACGAATTGAAAGCCTCCCGCTTTGAGTCGGTTAAAAGTATTAAACTCTTGCCCTTGAATAAGAAAATATTGTAATTAAGGTAAGAATCCTATTAATTGGTTGTCTTGGTTTTATCTTATTCAGACTTATTTACTATGACTTTGCCACGAGAGGAGAGTGGAAATTAACAATACTTAATACGCAATTTTCTTAACATTCTTTATTTTATGCAAATTTAAACGGAAAACTGATTATAGGTCCCTATTGAAATACATTTTCAGGTAGCCTCTGCCCGCGGCTTCGCCGACGTGGTACCCTGAGTAGTCTGTGTGATTCCAGGTCACGAACTATACCTGTTAGATTTAATCCAAATCGGTCCAGTCGTTATGGAAATTATCCAAACAGGTAATTAATTACCTTTTGTTTTGTTAAAGGATCATTAAAAAGAATAACCAGCCTTGTTTTGTTGCCTTTCTTTCCTGGCTTATTCGCAGAGGAACAGGCAGTAGATAAAACTGACGTTTCAAAGTGATCCTTATGATTTTAATAAGTAAATGAATAATGACTTTCAATTTTAACTTTAACTTTGAGTAGGTAGTTACAATAACGAGTTAGCAATGCTAGTTACTAAAAAGCAACTAGCATTATTAACCTAGGCACTAGGTTATCGACTCCCCCCCACCCTGCTAGTTCATAAGTTGCTCGACTACCCCCCACCCCTCCTTGCTCCCCTTCCCCCATCCTGCCAGTTCATTAGTTCAACGTTAAGATCCCACGTAGAAGTTTTTGTCTGGATTAAACGAGGCGCAATGTTCCATAAGCTTCCGTTCACCCTGGATCCGTCCATAAGCCTACGGGCACTCGAGAAGGTTAACCGACATGGCACCCCAGCAATAAAAACATGTATTTTTTTCAGTTGGGTAATGCCCTCTCATGGGACTATGTGGGACTTAAACCCACTAGAACCCCCTCAGTTAACAGTCCCCACCGAAGTGGGGCAAGATGGGGTCATATTAGCATTTACCATCTCGCCCCGGCGGTTTACTCGGGAGCCATCTGAACCTCGGCCTTGAGTGGGGTCGTCCAAGCCAGCAGAGTCCCCCGACCTCCACCAGTGACCCTATAAACCCGCCCTGAGAAAGGCGCCTCCTCCAACTTACGCTGGTCCCTCCATCCAAGCATGACGGGTATAGCCTTGAAGATCATTGGGACTCCTCCTCGAACCCATCATGCTCGCCGCATCCAACATGATCCATGCTGGAGATACTGTCCAGCTTAAACGAGGCACAATGTTCCATAAGCTTCCGTTCACCCTGGATCCGTCTGATCCATAAGCGACCAGAGCCTAAGGGCACTCGAGAAGGTAAACCAACATGGCAACATCTAGCCCCAACTCACTTTAAAAATATTTATAGAAATTACAACGCATTACTGTCTTCATTACTTTATTTGACAAGATGTTCATAATTTAGCCGATTTTGCAGTAAAAAGAGAAGTTATGACTTTTACATTGTCATTTTAATTTCTTATTTGCCGGATGAGAAATGAGCAGGTAAGTAATACTTACTTTTATATGATGACAATAAAAAAAGTGTTAACAAGTTATGCGTTTTTAACCCACGTCACAAGAAAAATGGCAAAAAATCACACGGTATGCCTTGGGTCTATAAAACCCGGATTTTCAAATTCCGGAACAACTAGTCGTGAATAATTAGCTGTTTAATAAAATTAATTCAAATAATTACTTCTATTAAACAACTTATTAGTTAACTTATTAGCCGTGTTGGCTTAGTGGGCGATACCCGACTTCTGATCCGGAGGTCGTGGGTTCGAACCCGGTCATGCACCAATGGATTTTTCCACTCGAAAAATTTATGTGCGCATTAACACGTGCTCAAAACGGCGAAGGAAAACATCGTGAGGAAACCGGCATGCCCTAGAAACAAAAATTCGAAGGCATGTGCCACCAGTTAGTGTTCCAATAAGCGGCGATGGGCTTGCAACCTGTCACGTGGTATGCTTACTACTTGCAAAACGCGGACATGTACCAAATGTAATGTTTGGACGTGCCTCTGACTACCCCCTACTTGGTATCCTCAAAGATATACTCACTGAGTATGTATCTGAGGATGTCCACCATGGTGAAGACAGTCGTGAGCGTGTTTGTTTGTTTGTTTTTGTATTAGTTAGGGGCTGCAAAAAATCCTTTTTATAATTTCATTTTCTGAAGTTTCACTGAGGTCATAAAATTCGTTATATTAAGTGTAGTTAGAAATTAGGAATTATTTAAAATGGTTACTTGACTTTACAGTAGGTCGTTTGACTTGGCTAGTGGTGGCGCTAGTGTCGCTGGTTTTACCCCCACTCGAGGATAGTCGTTGTGAGCACTTCACTTTGCTTGGGAGCGCCAGACAGATAGGAACATCGCATCGAATCTGTCCCGTACTTACTTACCTCAAGTAAATAAATATATAATGCTGGACATTTTTCACACAGCATCATCTAGCCCCAAACTAAGCAGAGCTTGTATTATGGGAACTACATGACTGATATACTACTTATATACTTTTTTTTTTGTAAATACTTACATATTATACATAGAATATTGTACCTAGCTGGTTAGCTGTTTTCTACAATAAACTTGTGTGAGCTGTATTTTACTGGTTTGCCTGAGTACCCTAGAAGCTGGATCCTATACCCGGATTAATAAATGTTTACAACTCTCAATGTTTTAAAAATGATAGCTAGTAGGAAAGATGCATAGGATAGGATAAGATAGGATAAGATGAGATAGTAGGATTTGATGGTATATAGACCACCAGTATTTCGACCTTTAAACGCACCTTATAAGGAAAATCGAAGAATTAGGAGAACGTACTTTGTTTTCACGACAAAAATACATTTGCTGGCGTAACTAAGTGAATACGTAGATTCAGTCAGTAATTAGTTGACAGATCTATTGTTCGTAACGTAATTACCTGACAAAATATGATTCTGTGTGTTTGTCTGTAAAAACAAGACAAGTTAATAGGTCCCTACGTAGATATGCAGGTACAGTCAGCGTCTTAAACTCTGGAGTTCAAAGAATTATTTAAATAAATAAGTAATGCTGGACACAGACCGTGTTGGCCTAGTGGGCGATACCCCGACTTCTGATCCGAAGGTCGTGGGTTCGAACCCGGTCGTGCACCAATGGATTTTTCCACAAAATTTATGTGCGCATTAACACGTGCTCAAAACGGTGAAGGAAAACATCGTGAGGAAACCGGCATGCCCTAGAACCAAAAATTCGAAGGCATGTGCCAACAGTTAGTGTTCCAATAAGCGGCGATGGGCTTGCAACCTGTCACGTGGAATGCTTACTACTTGTAAAACGCGGGCATGTACCAAATGTAATGTTTGGACGTACCTCTGACTACCCCCTACTTGGTATCCTCAAAGATCTACTCACTGAGTATGTATCTGAGGATGTCCACCGTGGGGAAGACAGTCGTGAGCGTGTTTGTTTTTTGTTTATTTTCACACAGCATCATCTAGCCCCAAACTAAGCAGAGCTTGTGTTATGAGAACTACATGACTGATATACTACTAATATATTTTTTTTGTAAATACGTACATATTATACATTCTTTAAATCTAGTATTTTAGGGAACAGGTATAAACCGAAGTATCTTTATTTACTAGGGTATCGTTCCTATTATTTTGGGGTTTATAATGTCTGTACCATGTAATATTCTTGTCTAATATATAATAAATATTATCTTATCTTTTGGCTCGTTTTTATCTCGGGCAATAATATCGACTTAGGTCCTTATAAAGGTGGCACGGTGAAAATCGTGACGGTGGCGCTGGCGAAGGAGATGGGAAAAGGTGACAACCAGTGATTGTGAAACTTTGCTTCAATGTAGGTACCGATCGCCACCGCGCGCCACCGCGACCTCGCTAGTTTGCGCGGGCCCTTATCAAAGTCTATTTCTAATAATATTGTCACGCGGCGGAAATCGAACCCGAAACCTTCGTTCCCGCAACCACAGAGGTCGTCGTGTCTTTACGTGTCATTTGAAATTCAACGAAAAACAACAGAACACTGTTTAGCAAAACAAGTATTTAAATCTTTATAATTAAGGTAAGGACAACAAAAGATGAAGAAAATCTTAAAATGTATTTATTAATTATTACGGGTCAACCAATTATATTAACTACGCACGATTAAAAAAAATTTGCAATCAATTTGAAAACAAAAGGTTATTAACACAATAATGTATAACTATTAATATAAAACTATTTATATAAAAAAAATATCTCACGAATTGTTTCCTTCAAAATACAACAATAAACTAAAAACAAAATTTTCAATAGTTTTTTTTGTTTTTATTTTTCATGGGGGTTACCATCGATATATATATATACCTTAAAACACATATATAACTAAAGTAAATAATAAACTGTCTCAATATTGTTAAGTTTTGTCTATCTTCGTTGGTATATTACATAGCTTTAAATGCTTATTATATATATGAATATTCTCAGTTATGTTATGGTGTAATATTTTGGGGTAACTCAGTTGACGTAGAATCTACTTTTCTAATAACTACAAAAAAAATATTGATAGATAGATAGATATACTCTTTATTGCACACCAAAGTAAAATACAAAACACAGGAATTAAAAAAAGAATATAAGAGGTACAATTGGTGGTCTTATCGCTTAAAGCGATCTCTTCCAGACAACCTTTAACCCTTTAAATATTGAGAATTATTCACAATATAACACTGCAAATCTCAGAAATATATTCAATTATAATTTCGTAACCTTACCTAACTGGCGTTACCTAAGTGTACGAAATATGTATACAAATAACACCATAATTACTTTTGAAGTTAAGTCTAGCCGTGCTAATTGACAACGTCAAAAATATAAATCCTACTACTATTATAAACGCGAAAGTTTGTGAGGATGGATGTTTGTTACTCTTCCACACAAAAACTACTGAACGGATCTTGATGAAACTTTACAGTAATACTTACACATCAGAATAACACATAGGCTACTTTTTATCCGGGTACACGGGTGAAGCCGTGGGCAGAAGCTAGTACAACATAGTAATACCCCAAGTCAACAACACAAATGTTTCATAAAAACTTCGTTTTAAACTGCAATTAGAATCTACAACGCACTGATCATTAAATCTCTTAATGGATAAAATCCACCATTTCAAAAATGTATTAAAAAAATCAAATCTTTTCTATAGCTTTTACTTAGCTTTTGTTTAACTTTTTAAAACAATACCTATTTTTTTTTTTTTTTTTTAAACAGGTCTTCAAATAAATATTTTACTTTACTTAGACTTTACAAAAGGTCGTAAACATTTTTGACGTGTGTAGTCATATAAATAAAAAAAAACCACTTATATTTCGGTCTCGGTAGTGTTTACCGTATCCACGAAAACAATTCTATTTTTCATAATTTAAAATTAGCAAATTTTTTGTGGGGTTTATTGTCTGCCGTCGGGCATAAAGTGACCTCTGTGACACCCTTAACTATATATGTGAATAACTTACGACTTAATAGTACAGATGTCATGTAACTTGCATTTAGTTAAATAAATAAATAAACACGCAACAGATACCCACACAGTACCTATGTGGTACACCAATTAAGCCCCATGTAATCTTTCGTACACTCCGTTTCATCCAAAGGTTAGATCTGGTAGAGATTTTACAACATTGTCAAAGTTTGTAGTAGGAAAAAAAAGATGAAAAAAAAAACAAAGATATATATTCTATGCAACAAAGTATTTTCTTGTACACCAAATCTTTTATTTATCTATCTACATAGCCACACTGGGATCCCCTGGGTCGTGGGTATCAGAAACTACGAGTACCGTAGTATTACACTACCTATCGAAACTAATCTGCAGAACACGCAAGCATTTGTCGAACCCACACCTCTTGCGACGGTGCTAGCTACTCGCTAGCCCCGCCATCGTAGTTACATGACATCAGTCTAAGTAAAAAAACATTCATTAAAATCACTAGGATCACTGAAACGTCGGTTTTATTTACTGTCTGGTTCTTCCGCAACCAAGCCAGGAAAGAAAGGCAAGAATACAAGGCTGGTTATTCTTCTTAAAGATCCTATTAGAAAACAATAGGTACCTAATTTTTTTTATCGATTTGGAGCATTTTCAATCCCAAGAGTTTTTATAATCTAAATAATTATAAGTTTAACGGGTCTTTATCGACTTTATCGACGATAAAGACCCGTTAAACTTATAATTATGTTATCTAATCGCGAAAGTTTGAAAAGTACTATAATCTAAATAATCAGATATTTTATAGAATGCCTTTTTATAAAGTTTTTGTTTAATAACGTTTTTAAATTTGTTTATTGACAATTTTACCTAAATCTCTTATAGGTCGCTTCCTATAAGTCTGTTTTGTGGACTGCATACCTAGAAGACGTATAACCTAGACCTTAATATGAAAGTGGGTCATCCGGGAATGTTCTACTACCATTCCTATTCCTGTCGCCAAACAGGGATGATAAGATGATGATGATGTCATCCAAGCCCATTTCGGCGACATTATAAATAAATAAATAATGCTGGTCATTTTTCACACAGCATCATCTAGCCCCAAACTAAGCAGAGCTTGTGTTATGGGAACTACATGACTGATATACTACTTGAATACATTTTTTTTGTAAATACTACTGTACTATACACGAAAACACCTAGACCCGAGCCAAATATTTGCAGAACATACAAATATTTATCCAACGGTGGGAATTGAACCCGCAACCTTCTGCGTCTCAAGCGGACGTTCGCCCACTGCGCCACAGTTCGTCGCTAAGTTGGTTCTGTTTGGTTTATATGGTGAGCTCTGAGATGACTTGAGTTGACAATTTCAGCTTTGAATATTCGTGCACAAAGACTGCAAGTCACTGTTAACATAATTACCTATATATAATGTTGGCAGCGGTTTGCTTTAATAATTAAAATAATAATGCTGGACATTTTTCACACAGCATCATCTAGCCCCAAACTAAGCAGAGCTTGTGTTATGGGAACTACATGACTGATATACTACTTATATATATATTTTTTTGTGAATACGTACATATTATATTTGACCCGAGGAAAACATTACAAACAAACAACGGGAATCGAACCCGCAACCTTCTGCGTCTCAGGCGGGCCTTCGCCCACTACGCCACAGAGGTCTTCAAATTAGATAAACATTAGAGGCACATGCCGAGTGATCCAAGTCTTCATAGGCTACGGTAACCGCTTACCAATAGGTGGTTCGTATGTTAGTTTGTCCACTTTTGTTGTATAGGAAATATGCTGGTTCAAGGAAGGCTTTTCAGATTTTCCTGGTATTCTTGAGATGTCTTGATCTCTTCAGTTACCTTTGATTATGTATTGTGTAGACTTTTATTATGTGTTACAGCCTGCTTAGCATAAGGAGGTTTGTTCGACCGACGTACATCAAGTAATTTGTTCCTCTGTTTGTTTGACGGAATAGTTCTTCTCTTTCGTAGAATAAAAGTTTAAGCAGGTAATAGTTTAAGCTTCTGAGTCAGATTCGTTTATTTGCGAAACATGGGTTACAGCGTGTGTTAAAAATAAAGTATGTAAGTACAGCCATGGTCAACTCGCAAGCATGCAAAATTAATAAATGTCAGATCATCTCAGAATTCATATAAAAATAAGAAAATTAATGAACATGTCATAAAAAGGATTAAAATTAAATGTACAATAACCATAGAATATTACTTAGATCAACGCAAAATAGAAACATTTACACAAATAAAGTTAGCTGAAATTAGCGTACTTAATTACGGATATTATAATACTTGTAATCATAGGTAACAGGAACTATGAGTACTGTGGTACCACGACACCCAGACCCGGAACAAACCTGTGAAACATGCAATATTTTTTCCCGTTGTGATAATCGAACCCGTTACTTTGGCGTCAAGGGTATAACTGTCTATTCGTGAGCGCTCCCGTGCTTTATTGGGCATGCTGGCGACGACGACACGAGACGTTCCCTATCAATAAAGTAATTTTTATTTCATTTCATTTCAAGTATCTCTCTATGTAGGAGACCTACCTAATGGTCGCCATGTTGAACTATGTTGAGCCGACTAATTAAATTAATGCAATGCACTTTGTAGGTATGTAAGTTAATGCCATGAAAAATGTAATTTTGAGAAGGAAAGCAGACGTGTAGATACCTGGTACACGCTATGCCATTCAAAGTTATACAAACTTTATACCTAGGCACGTCCAATATTAATTTAAAAAAAAAAAAGTTAATCAGCTTTTAGTAAGTACTAATAGGAGTATTGTTATTAATATTAGGGGAAAGAATGAAAGGTTATTTTTCACACCAAAAGGATGTTTTATCTATTTTAGGTAATTTTTGACAAGACCCAGCTAATTCGGAAATATAATTTACCTAGGCGACATCTATTAAATGTCATCTGTAACTTGAAAGCATTACATATAACTTTTGCCTTGTACTATAGCTACTCGCCACTAGATGGCATTGTAACACAGTTCCAGCTACTCCTCAATAGGTGATAGTAACTACAACAATATGTCCAAGTTCAGTTGGTAAATTATTTATTTTTGACTTTATGAAATATACATACCTATGTAAAGCCATTGTTAATATAATTGGTAGTCGGTAGAAAGACAAATAAACCATAGTGAAGTTCTGAATCTTCGTACCTAAATATTTCTCAATATCGGAACGTAATCCAATAAATCAGCTGCTTGCAGAATTGAGGGTTTCCCTAGAATTGAGGAAAATCTCGATTTCCGTAGATATGTTTGATCTATCGAGCGAAGCTATTAAGATCTCATTCGAAGCTTATACGCTCGTTTATACTGCTAGACCGTTCTTGATCATGAGCATACTATTTTAGTACCTTGACAAAGTTTGTAGTAGGTACTAAGATGAAAAAAAAACAAAGAAAATATTTATATATTTTATGCAACAAAGTATTTTCTTGTACTTACATCAAATCTTTTATTTATCCATCTACATAGTTACACTGGGATCCCTGTGTCGTGGGTATCAGAAACTACGAGTACCGTAGTACCACAACACCCATCGGAACTAATCTGAACAACATGCAAGCATTTGTCCAGCGACGTGAATCGAACCCACACCTCTTGCGACGCTGCTAGCTACTCGCTAGCCCAGCTAGGCCTCAGGTCTCAACAACTTGTGGCAGCCGGTTTCTGAACAAAAAACCGGCTGCCAAAACTTACACCTTGCCCTAGCGCACCAATGAGAGACTGGCTCGCGGAGTTTTTGACAGCCGGAAGACATATAAATTTGGGCCGGTGGTTAGCGCTTTTGTGATTTTGACAGATATATATATATATATCTAAAATCTTCAGAAAGTTCTATACTCGGCTGAGTAATCCAAGTACATAAAAATGCCAAAGGTTGTATCGATCCATAAGAAACATCGCATAACTTTCTGTGATCCACTAGATACGATTTTGTTATCGCTACAGGGTCGAAGCTAAAGTTGAAGTTTACTTAGCATATTATGTTAATTGGCATTTTTATGAATGAATGAATTTAAGGTAGAGCTTTGACCCACAATGCCCCACAATGGCTTTGTATCGTTGTGAATAAAAATTTATAATGGAAAGGACTGTGGTTGTAGTGATACGCCTACCGTCATCTGGTATTCCAAAAACTGATTTAAGTTCCTAGTGTTCGGCTATTTTTCATAGCCGTTGCTGGCAACATAGTCTAGTACGTCCAACCGTTCACCGAGTTGATTGTCTGACACACGATACCTACGATTTGATAATTTAGCTACGTACGAGCCGTGTCGTGTTTTGTAAACTATAGACGAACGGCTTGGTTGGTATTTCGGTTTCAAAACAGTGGAACACCGTGAAATTGTACTATTCAGTTTCACAATTAGTACTTCCTTTCCTCATAGCTGTACTTTGTGATGTAAAATAAACATTCGTTCCATCTGTTTTTGTACGGGCCGTTCAAGAAATCTGAAAAAAAATATAACTAAGTTATTTCAAAACATGTTTTGCTTTGTGTTCATTTCGTTCTGTGAGAATTAAAAATCGTGTAAGTGATTGCTACAGTGAATCCAAAACAAAGTTACATCCGTAGTGTCCAAAAATGCCTCAATTTACAGTGAAATAATGATATCGCAACCCAAAAACAGAGTGCAAGCTATAAAAAGTAAGTTCGAGAATTTGAGCAGCGAGCCGCAGCTGCAGCGCTCCCAACTGTACAAAATAAAAAATGAGTGCGATAGAAACAAGGAAAATAACGACAGCCCAATCCAATACACGGGAATCAGTGATAATGTAGCATCGGCAGACGGCAGTCCCGTAACTAACTTCAGCTACCTTCATAGTGACGTGAAACGCAGTATCTCTGCACCGAAGCCTTCATTAACCCGTCAGATCAGCGACCCTGGCAAGAAACTCCATCGCAGCCACGCATTCCGATGCGAGAAAACTGTAAAAATAACCAGTCCTAAACGCGCAGGAAGCTACAACAGCCGACCAGACATGGACAGAAAACTAAGCAAAGACAGGCTGAAGCGATTAGGAGACATACTCGATGAACAGATGCGGAAAGAGAACTTTAAACCGAACGAAACATTAGTCGGGGAAATCAAAGAGGTTGGTCTTATTAATTCTATACCAGACAACAGTGTCCCTCCGCATATCCTAGCCCAGTATGCACAAGTGCTTAAAACTAAGAAAAAGGATGACAAAAATGAGGCTATGACAGATAGTGGTGTCAGTTCGGAAACTGAGAATATAGATGATGACAAGGGCCGTGTTAAAAAAATCACAGAACAATTTCAAAAAGATACCCCTGTGTATAGTAGAGATACCAAGTTAGAAAGTCAAGATGCCCAGTTAGAAAATAAACATACCGAGTTAGAAAGTAAGGAAAAGACTGATACCATTGAATTTAAGACTAATCTAGATGTGATGGATGATTTGGCGGGATCTAGCGAAACTATGAAGCTAGAACGTAAAAATCCGCATTTAAAGCTAACTGATACTTTAAAGAAGGCTTTAAAACAGCCATTGCCTCCTGGTCCGCCTCCGAAAAAACCACCTCGCACATTCAACATACCCACAATCCCCGAAAATGAAAAGAAAGACACGAAACGAAAACTCAAAAAACTTGAAGAGGTTTTGATGAAACGAGAAACGGTTAAAAAGGACAGCAATATTTACGATATTGCTGAAGAGAACTTGAGTCTGAAAAGGCCTAAAGAAGTGCACTATCTCTGTACTGAAATTCTGGACATCACCCAAAGGACTTTATTACCTAATCAAAATGAATCTCCTTTCAAAAACTGCCTGAGCAAACTCAACTGTGCAGGTACTTATAACTCAATGTCAAGCTTACCATACACAAGGCTGAGCCAAGACATAGATTCCAACCGAAACTCCTTCAAAACCTGCTGCTCATGCAGCACTGATAGCTTGAATGCTGGAATCCATATGTTTGTGAACAATAAATGTACGAAATGCCAAGTTAATGAAGAGAAACATGATCGGTTTAAATGTCACTTAGACTGTAAGTGTCGACACCATAACTCGGAGTTCTATATCGATGAACATATTTACGATGAGCCGTATATAAGTGATGATTGTAAAACAAGTGAACGGAAAAGCAAATATGGGATGATAAATAATGTGAATAGTGCTTTTAGCAAGAGCTTGGAGGATCTCCGCATCAAAGATAAGAAAGAGGTTAGTTTTTTAAACATATTGATTTGATCCTTACCTTCCATATAGAACCTTACATTGTGTGTACTTCTATAAATCTTTCCATAGTATTTATTAAGCTGAGCCCATAACCAGATGGCCATTTTTCACTGTTAAGTCATTTTAAACCATGTTTTTATATGGTAACTATTGAAATAAATCAATGTACTTTGTTAATATCATATTTAAGCGTTCTCATAGCCAGATGTTTTTTATTTCTCTGCTGTTTTTAAATCCATGTCATTGTGTGCGGTACCTACAGTATCTTAAATGAAGTCAGAAGTGTTAGTTTTTTTTTAAAGTATTGCTTGCATTTCTGAGTTCCAGTTTAAAAGATATGGGTGCAAATTATAGGCACATTAGACTTTTCAACAGTTATGTCTCAGGGTCGCAACGCACAAGTGATACCTCTGGTGTTGCAAGCGTCCACAGATGGGTATACTTGTTTGCTACTTAGTTGTAAACAAGTTGCTTCCTTAGTTGGCATAAAAAAACAGTTGCTTGTTTTCACTGTTTCAAAAAAAGTATTGAAGTCTTTTACAGCATATGGTAATTATCAAACTTGATGCAAAATTAGGTTATGGGCCCAGAAATAATCATTCTCACATTTTTTTTTAAGATTAACAAAGAGAATACATCATTTCATGCTCTACTTAAGTCGCGTTATCACACAATGCAAGTTCTCATAACGAGCGTTATGAATAAGAATATTTAGTAAACTTAAATGCATCATCTAGAGAGTAATTCAGTACATTGCACTGTGACTCATGTCTCACGCTTTTAATAGCCACAGCGTAATGATAACAGCTGGTTATCTTTACAATATAACAGAATAGTCCTGACCCTAGAGCCCTTAACCAGTGGGCACACAGATCTTTATTCCGACATTTAATTAAATTATTTATAACTCTCATTTTCAATAATACATTATTCTAAGAATAAACATATTCTATTCTATTCTATCTAACAACACATTCAAACCAACTAATGTTCTGTAAAAATAATTAAATAAATAGATAGTTTTGACCCAGACCTTGGGTCCCTGTGTCATGGGTATCAGGAACCACAAGTACCATGCTATGTCAATCATGGCACTCTTAGTTACTGCAATGATTATTTAAATCTATAAAAGTATGTTTTAATTATATAGATTTGATTCTGACTCCATGCGGCCTGTAAACTTCGAGACCAACCGAATTACACTAGCGAAATGGCTATGAAAATGAGACAATAGTACTCATTTGGCCAAGAACATTAATGTCCGAAACTTTAACAACTTGGAAATGTAGATGGAAAAGGTAGGTAAAACTAAAATATTGCCGGCCTGTTGAAATTAAATTGCCATTTTGTAATTATTTTCATCATCATCATCATAGCCCGACTTCACCCACCGCTGGGTATGGGCCTCTCTCAGCTTGTCTTTTTTTATATACAAATAAAGTAGTAAAGTCAAAGTCAAAAAGGTTGTCTGGAAAAGATCGCTTCTAAGCGATAAGATCGCCCATTGTACGTTCGTGAAGTATATAGGAAATATATATATATTTTTGAGGTAAATTGATAACGCTGGTTTTGCCATGACGGTCAATTATTGCATGACTATATTTATTACCTTTTATTTTAGTGGATGAGTTATATTATTGCAATTCGTTACCATATTCAATTATTTACGCGTTATTAAATACTAGCTACTGCACACGGCTTCGCGCGCGTACCTTCTCTGTTATGCTTGGTGCTCGTGGGGCGGCCGCCCTCGGCCCCCGATCCGCCGCGTATCGCCCTTCGTTTTCGCTTAACGTTATTTCTGACTTCTCCATTTTCCTCGTCTTCTAAGGAGCGTAGCGTGATGTTAAACAGCTTATAATCTTCCTCAAGAATTAGGCTGTCCAATGCAAAAAATATTTTTTTATACTTATCTGGTAGTTCCGGAGATAAGCGCGGAAATAAAAAAAAACAAGCAAACTCTTCAGATTTATTATTAGTATAGATGAATGGGAATGGAAATAAGGCAAGAATGGGTTGTGTGAAGGATGACTGATTTTATTATATAACTAGCTTCTGCCCACGGCTTCGCCCGCGTGGTACCCAGATAAAACAGTAGCCTATGTGTTATTCTGATGTATAAGCTATATTACTGTAGAGTTACATCTAAATCCATTCAGTAGTTTATGCGTGAAAGAGTAACAAACATCCATCCTCACAAACTTTCACGTTTATAATAGCTCCTAGTCCTACTACTATCATAATTATGGGGTCTACCTATTTTACTTATTTGTAATTTATTTTAGGCTTACTAATACACTATTAGTAGATAGGTTATACTAAATAAGATGTGAGGCGGGAAATTATGTTAGTTTTGTATATTTTGCTTTTACTCAGATTTATGGTGTAAAATCTGCGGGTGTTGATGTGTGTCGGTTTATATGTGTCGGGCAACTATGTGGGCGCGTGGCGAAGGCCTATAGACTGCTGGTGATCCCGAGGGCGAGGTCTAACCTCCTGAGTGAATCGCCATTCACGCGAGCCTTTCGTAACATCAACAGCCTATGTGAATCCGATGATATATTTCAGACTAGTTTGGTGAAATTCACAGTTGCTCCACAGTATATGTATATGTTATCTACTTTGCGATTACATTGTCGTTTTGGTGTCCCTTAATGTTATGACAATGTGATTGTATTCAATATATATAAAAATTATAAAAGTTTTATAAAATAATTACTACAAAATAACTCTCAAAGAGGATGTAGGGGGTGTAAAAGTCCAAGAGGTGAATCAACGCACAGCCCAAGTCATAAGTCCTAGAAGCATGAAACTTGGAGGGTATATTCTACCCCTAAGGGGGTGAAAAGGGCTGAACAACTTTGTAGAAAATAACTGAATACGTATCAAGGTATTCAGTCCCTTAAAGGTGCAAGGCATGCAATAATTTTTGACGCGATGCTACGCGAGTAAAACCGCGGGCATCGACTAGTTTGAAATAAATAAATAATGGTATGTTTATTTGGGCTCACGCGGATTCCCTATTAAAGGTAGTCCTCGCTTTTATGAAAACAAAAAACCTTGAGAGTTTCTTATCAAATAGGCGGTCGTCCTCGCCAAACTAACTGGAGAGTCGTAGCGCGAATTAGTCACAACTTTGGACTAATTATGAAGATCAGGGGTCATTGTTTGCTGTACAGAAATGGTCTGAAAATCTAAGTACTTTGGTGAGCTGTTATATATAGTTGGCTATGTTCTGTCGCTCCACAGTTATTTTCGCATTGATGAAATACGACGTGGAATTTTTATATTTTTTTTTTTTTATTGAAATTGGGTGATTTTTTTTGGATCATCACAAACTTAAAAATTTTACCTCCTTATAATATTAGTTCAGATTATCCGCGTCTACAGGAGTTGCGTTTGCTATACGCTATGCTATATAACATTTATCTCAAACGGCTTATCGGGTTTTTTTTTTCTTTATTGTACACATAAAATACAGACAAAAAATGTAACACAGGACATGTACAAAGGCGAGCTTGATCCTAACAAGAGTTTTCTTTCAGCAAACCTTTGAGGCTGAAAAATACAGAGTTATATCTTCTCATCTCTAGGAACTCTCTTAATTTAAGTCACGACGCCGATTCCCATCCGGCCGAGCGTGACGCGATGTCCTTCGATGCACCCCAGTGACTGAGTGTCGATGTCACAACACTGCGCGCCAACTTACTTTGCGGCTGTGCAAACCGACCAATATTTACTGGCGTTCACACCTGCAAAGACGTTTGTGTTTGCTATAAGTTGTTTGTCTGTTAAAATTTACCTACAAAACGCATATCAGTGGCTAAATGGAGATGTCACTGCGCGCCAAGTTACTTTGCGGCTTTGCATTCTGACCGATATTTTACAATACAACTTATAAAGTGATAGGTGAGAAAGGTGGATTACTATATACATAGATAATTTTCATTAACCACCTTCAGCTTAAGCAATGTCTTATATAAGTCTTTTAAAAGTTAACAAGTTAATTCAAGTGCAGAAGTGAACTTTCCTCTCCACTTGAACTTTTCCATTTTCATGTTTTGGATTTTCTGGACACTGCTAAGCCTGTCCAAATGCGTCGAATCCCATTGCCATTCTGTTAGAATAACAGTGCATTGTCGTCAACTTGAAAGCTGTGAATTTTAACACATGGATGACAGGGACGAGTTTAATTGATGGAAACTAACTAACCTCTTCCTTTTTGTAAATCTTTTTTGATAATCCAACACTAAATAAGTATACTTTTTACATGTCATACGAGCACCATTAGAAATCTGTTAAAGAGCATGGTGAAAGTAAAAGATTGATTGACCTTGATTTGACAGGTGACAAATGACAGAATAATAACGGGTTCATATGTCGATTTAACGATGATCTGACAGTTTTCCCACGGGTTTTGACCAAGTCATTGCAGAGTGTATGCGGTGTTAATAAAGGAAATGTGCAATAAATACTTCTTACTATATTATAAAGAGGTAAATATTGTAAGTTTGTATGTAGAGTGTCTTCACAGAAACAACACATCCGATTAAAAAAAAATCTTTCACCAATATTTCGACATAGGCTATTTACAGTTAAAATAAAATTGCTTTTTGTAGAGCCCAATTCTGTAACGTGAGTCGACGAAAATGGTCGAATGCGTTTCTTACGAACGCTACTTTTCATCGGATTTTTAATCGGGTACCACGTGGGCGAAGCTGTGGGCAGTAGCTAGTTATATAAAATATTTAAAACTAGTTTAAATTTTATATATTGTAAAGGTATGAACTGTTTGTGATCTTTTTGTAAACATACCATCTTATGTAAAAACATCTGGATTAGTTGACCTATCTATAGATCGTTTGCGACGATCTTTAGGTAGTTGCTGTTTCATTTTGGTAGCTGTCGAAGGTTAGCTGGAAGAGAATGCTATCTAGCATAAAATTCGCCTATGTACAGTACTTTTTCGTTGTGTAATAAATAATTTTCTATGTATCTGTATTTTTTGTATATAATTTTACCTCAAAGTCAAAGGTTTCTATCGATCTCAAGGATCATATACAGAAAGAAACGTCAGTGTAAAAACTACGTGAATTGAAATGTAAAAGTGAATTTACGGCTATACCTCGCGCGTGTCAGATCTGTAATTATAATGAAACACTTTCCTTGTATTTAAGATTTGTAAACACTGTCATCTATTTTGTATTGGTTAACTGTAATTTAATATTAAAGAAATCTCATAAAAAAACTAAGAGTAAACAAACATCGCAATGTTTTGTTTGGTTCAGAAAAGTGTTGCCGGTATACATAAACTTTAATTTTGTTCAGAAATATGCTCGTGAACTACAGAGCATATTTCAATACAATCATAATTTCATATCTGACATGTGCGACCAAGCCTAGAAGAATTAGGCAACAAACTCAGCTTGGTTATTTTTTGATGGTCCTTCATTCAGCTGTGGTGTGGTGCCATGTAAACATAGTTGTATGAATAAAGAGAATCTCCTTTTTGATAAATAAAATGTTTCGTCAACAAGTATCAAGTTTCATGTTTCAGTCTTGAGCAATAACATTTTATATAAATGTATGACCGATCGAACGATATCTCGACAATTCCCTCAATTGGGTTTCATAATATTCTATGCTTTCCTTATGAACTGTAAACCATGCAACATGTAAAGTATCGGCACCTGGCATTACCTTGAGATAGCCGGTTTCATATCCTGCCTATACGATAATAGGTTGATATTGGCGTCGGTCGGTTCTCTTGTAAACCAACTAAACGCAATTTAAAATGTCGCTCTCTTTTACTGATAGTGCAAGCAAGAAAGAGATGGCAGGAATTTTACTCCTAACAAATTAATTTACGTGTCTCTCTCCTTCGTGTTTGTAGTCGGCATGTTTTGAAATCACGACTGAACTTGTATGGAAAACTGAAATCTGACTAATTTGACAGCACTAAAATTGTTGCTATCTCTTTCTTTTGTTATTGTTAATAAAGGAGAGCGATAGTTAAAATTATGTTTAGGGTGTATAAAAGAATCGACGCCATTGTCTATATCGTGGTGCTTTGCTTACGCATTTAAAATATACGGAATGAATGAAAATACTTTAATGTACACCTTAAACAAATAACATAATAAATAAAATCTTATTCTTAAGAAGGTACAATGGGCGGTCTTATCGCTTAGAAGCGATCTCTTCCAGACAACCTTTGGATGGAGAGGATAATGAGAGATTGTGAGAGTGGCGGGGTGTGCATAAAATGAACAAGACGACCTCTGTGGCGCAGTGGGCGAAGACCCGCCTGAGACGCAGAAGGTTGCGGGTTCGTTTCCCGCCGCGACAAATGTTTGTATCGTCTGTAAATATTTGTCTCGGGTCTGGGTATTTATATGTATAATATGTATTATTCTAGGCTTGGTCGCTCGCGATAAATCGGCGTAAATTCACATTAAAATTTTAAATTCACGTAGTTTTTAAGTTGACGTTTCTACATGATCCTTGTGATTTCAATGAATAAAAATCTATTGAATTTGACTTTGTATGTATTTACAAAAGAAAATATCTGTAGTATAACAGTCATGTAGTTCTTGTAATACAAGCTCTGCTTACTTTGGGGCTAGATGATGCTGTGTGAAAAATGACCAGCATTATTTCCAGGCAACCTTTGGATGGACTTGATATAAAGTATGTGAAGAGTGGTGGTGTAACTGCATATAAAATTAATTATTATTGTAATTGCTTGCCTGCGCCTAAATTTGGCACGTGCCAATGTTTTTGCAAGTATTTAGCATTCCAGGTGGCAAGCCCATCACCGCTTATTGGAACTCTATCAGATGGCACATGCCTTCGAATTTTAATGTTCAAATTTGAACCATAAAAGCAGTGCGCGTGGAAGGTCCCTTTAGGAATAATAATAATACTAATTATGAAAGTGGCTCTAGGCCTCTGCAGTCCATTTTCTTCGCAGTCCCTAATTATTGTGATGCCGTTTTTTTTCATTTTTGAGCAAGTGTTAACGCGCGCATACTTTTTTTCTAGTGGAAAAATCCATTAGTGCACGTTGGGTTCGAACTCACGACCTCCTGTTCGGAAGTAGAGGTACCACTATCTATGCCAACGGATCTTTACAGGACACATAGTTATATTAATAAACCAATAAACTTCGTTTCGGGTTTTCAATAACAATCGAAACAAATTTCGTATGACCTTGAAGAGCAAAGATCGTTGAATATGAAAAATCCGGTTTTCACATAGCATCTTGCTCAAGGTTGATAAAAAAATGCGACTAGTTTTCGTTATTACCTGATAACAGGTTACAGGCAATGTATCTTTTTAAATTGGCTTCACTTGTGTTATGGGAACTACATGAATGATATACTACTTATATATTTCTTGTAAATACTTACATATTATACATAGAAAACACCCAGACCCGAGACAAATATTTGTAATTAATTAACAAGCAATGTAATCTAATCTTGGAATTTTATTGTCGTATCGAAATGAAACTTTGTATGCATAAAATGTAGTTCGGATTATAATATAATTTGGTATCTTGGAGCTGATCTGATGATGGAGCCAGGAGTTGGATAGTGGAACTCTTTAGTGGGTACTAGTAATCCCCTCGAGTTTGGTCTCATATGATTAGTTTTGACGAGTCCAATAGATTGGGCTTGGTAACGAGGGTCTGATGATGGAGCCAGGAGTTGCATAGTGAAACTCTTTAGTGGCTACTAGTAATCCCCTCGAGTTTGGTCTCATATGATTAGTTTTGACGAGTCCAATAGATTGGGCTTGGTAACGAGGGTCTGATGATAGAGCCAGGAGGTGGATAGTGGAATTCTTATAATGTTTTGTGAGGTTGTGTCAATTTCGAGAGACACATCGAAGAGGGAAATGCATTGGTGCTTGATCGCATTCAAATCCACTACCTACCTTCGGATCGGAAGAGATACACCCACTAGGCCCACTAGGCTAACGCGGCTTGGTAAAAAAAAAACATAAAAAAATCTTAACTATAACAGTTACTTTACGTTATGCGTTACAAAATGAAATAAGGAATGAATTTAAAAAAAATACACGTTCTACTTTACTTTCCTACATAATAATAATGATGTATCTGTTGCAACACAGTCGAAACACATCTATACTAATAATATAGCTGAAGCGTTTGTTTTTTTGTTTGAAAGCCGCACTAATCTTCTAGTCGGATTTGAAAATAATTTTTGCATTTGATAGACCAGTTCATGAGGAAGCCTATAGGCTATTTAACATCACGCTACGACCCTTAAGAGCCGAGCAAAAGATACGACGTAATAGCGCGGGATACGATAGTTCGGAGGCCCAGGACGGCCGTGGTACAGCTAGTACATACGTAAACTCACGCCTGTTTTCCGTAGGGGTAGGCACGTAAGCAGAGACCACGGATTGTATCTCAGGGAGGCAACGCGAGAGTGACACCTCTGGTGTTGCAAGCGTTCATAGGCTATGGTAACCGCTTAACAACCGATGCGCTGGGCCGTATGCTTGTCTGCCTCTTTAAAACAAAACAAACACGCTCACGACTCTCTTCCCCATGGTGGACATCCTAAGATACATACTCAGTGAGTAGATCTTTGAGGATACCAAGTAGGGGCTAGCCAGTGGCACGCCCAAACATTACATTTGGTACATGCTCGCGTTTTGCAAGTTAGCATTTCACGTGACAGGTTGCAAGCCCATCGCCGCTTATTGGAACACTAACTGTTGGCACAAACTGTTTTAGATCACGATGACACAAGTCTTTGAGTATGTTGATACAGCTGTCTGTTTTCTAACGTTCTCGAACATTCCAAAGCCTGTGATGAGTAAAGGAACGGCCATTATAATTAGCATAATTAACTGACAGGAAGTTAGGGATACTGGAACAATGCTGTCATCAAACCAGAGTCCACCGCTACTTCAAGGAGTTCGGCTGGTTGGGGTCAGGTTAGAAGGGGGATAATGTACAATACACCCCAACATGAATGAAACCAAAGACTATTAAGCAGAAATGAATAAAATTGCATGAATTGATGTCCAAATATGTCAATGTCAATTCTCATGTTTGGTTTACTAGTGAATTAGAAAAAAAACCCTTAAAACATCGTATCCTATACTATCCTACTACTATTATAAACGCGAAAGTTTGTGTGGATGGATGTTTGTTACTCTTTCATGCAAAAACTACTGAACGGATTTTGATGAAACTTTACATAATAAGAAGTGTAATAAGAAAAAATATAAGGGGAATTTCTGCACTTTTTTTAACATTATAGTTCAGTTTTCTCCCCTAACGGGTATTCCTCAAAGGGGAGTAGGGTGCTCGCTCGACGCTCGAGCTGGCAAGTTGCGTACCGAACTTTCGGTTTTCGTTTGATTATAGTACCGACCGCTCGAAACGAAACACGAAGTTTCGTACTTCGGTATATTAGAGTAGAATTCCAGGGGTCTAGACAAATACCTCACGCGTACTTTTCCTTACACGCTAACGCAAATTTGTCAAGGTATAATTTGACAGCTGTCACGTGACATTTCTCGTCTAATGTCATTTCCATACAATTCAATCTTTCCGCGGTCGTTAACGTCAACAGAACGTCTGACGGCTGTTTCTATTTATTAATTTACTAGCTCCTGCCCACGGCTTCGCCCGCGTGATAAAATGCAGCCTATGTGTTATTCTGATGTATAAAGCTATATTACTGTAAAGTTTCATCAAAGTAGTTTTTGCGTGAAAGAGTAACAAACATCCATCCTCACAAACTTTCGCATTTATAATATTAGTAGGATAGGATTAGGATTTATTACTAGCTACTGCCCACGGCTTCGCCCGCGTGGTACTGGGATAAAAAGTAGCTCTTACATTATGGCAGCGTTTATACGAAACTTATTCGCTCGACCGTGTTTTCGTCGACCTACGTTGCAAAATTGGTGTCCACGAAACCCTATTATTTTAACGGGATACGTCCGAAGGTGTGAAATATTGATGAAATATTTTTTGAAAACGGATTGAAAGAAAGAAAAACATTTATTTAGCACGACATTAACACAAATTTTGTAAGTTATGATGGTGGGATAAGTTCTAATCTCAAGAGATTAAGTGTTAAATAAGTTTATTATAAGGATTGGTTGTTTATGAGATAACCTTCTACATCCAAACTTACAACTTTACTTTTTTTTAATATTAGTGAACTAGACTAACATTATCAGCGATGGTGGTTCCTTAGTAAATTGACATCATCAAATTGCTCTGTCTTCAAGCAATCACGTGTACGTACGTCACGTGTCACGTGTAGCTGCATGAGGGAAAGTGCACTGTATCCGTACCCTGTGGCACTCCGAACCAGTGGGCAAAGTAATACGAGCCTTTTCGCTCTGGATTTAGATCGAATATAGATCTGAGAAGATGTGGTTGCTAGTATCTCTCTTTTCTGATTCGATCGAAGTTATGAATTAATGAATGGAAATACTTTATTTTATAAGAAAAATAAATACAACTTAATAAAACTTAAAGAACAATGTACGGTCTTATCGCTTTGCATAATAATTATATTGTAGACAACCTTTGGACATAGTGCGGTATGTGTACCAAAATGCAAGATATGTCTTGTGCATGTTAAAATATGACGTAGCCATAATACAAATATATATTTATTTATTTGCCAAAATATTTAGAATTACAATAGAGTTGCTGCTGGTACCCGCACTAGGTCGAGCCTGTATCGAAGGAGGCCGGTTACAGATAAAACGATTTCCATAAAACAAGCGCAGGGCAAAACACGAAATATACATAAAATAAAAACATTTAAAGGTAAATTTGTGGGGGTTTTGGAACTAACAGGCATGATCATGGTGGGCCTTGCACATTTTTGTTGGAAATTTGAGAGTTTATGTGTTTAAATGTGTGTGCGTGTGTGTGTGAGAAGAGTTTTTGTATGTGAGAAAGAGTTTGTGTGTGTTTAGTACTTGTGTAGTATATTGAGAGTGGGAGGGGGGGGAGAGGTTGTGAGAGGTCGTGAGAAGAGGCCATGTGTACGAAGATACGGAAATAAATAAAAAAATAAATAATACTGGACCTTTTCACTCAGCATTATTAGACCCGAGCAGATATTTGCATACATACATTTGTACCGCGACGGGAATCAAACCCGCAACCTTCTGGGTGTTAGACGGGCCTTCGCCCACTGCGCCACAGAGGTCGTTTGCTCTTTTTGCTGTCGGAGGTCATAATATACTCGTTAGCTCGAAAGCTTATATATTAACTGTTCGTTATACATACCTCTGTACCTAATTACGGAAGCGCCTCTAACGGTCACCCATCTAGAGTTGACC
This sequence comes from Perizoma affinitatum, assembly GCA_961405105.1. Classification (NCBI taxonomy): domain Eukaryota; kingdom Metazoa; phylum Arthropoda; class Insecta; order Lepidoptera; family Geometridae; genus Perizoma; species Perizoma affinitatum. Next base: position 1,199,606 of record OY560207.1, read on the forward strand.
GTGTTGAACCTTGCTTCTGCTAAGATCGGCCAAAGCGTCTAGACAAATACCACTTTCTGTTGGCGTTAACGCCTGCGGAAATAATGCATTGGAATGACATTAGTTTTTGAGATGTCACGTGACTGCTGCCAAGTTTTAGCTTGAGGAATTCGCGTTAGCGTGAAGGGAAAACTAAGCGTGAGGTATTTGTCTAGACCCAAGTTTTAGCTTGAGGAATTCGCGTTAGCGTGAAGGGAAAACTAAGCGTGAGGTATTTGTCTAGACCCCTAGATACATGACGCGCCGAGTGAAACTGTCTGTGTTTCTTGAGCTATCGATCGCGTGTGGGCGCCAGCGAAAGTCAATAACGTAGGCGGAACATTTTTTTATGAGATATCTTTTCAATTATACAGCGTATTGAGATCAGTATATTCTGCACTGGAAATTGTTACGTGTACATTTTAAAAAACAAAAACAGACACGCTCACGACTGTATTCCCGAAGATGGAAACCTCAACATATTATTATTTTTTACACAAATTATTAAACACACCGTGACCGGGGGGGCCACTCAAAATCACATATAATCCTCTCGATCCAAAGGTTGTCTGGAAGAGATCGCTTTTAAGCGATAAGATAGCCCATTGTAACTTTTTTTTAATGTGTTATTGTTTATTATAAGGTGTACAATAAAGTATTTTAAATTCATTAATTATAAAACAGCGTAAGATATAACACTTTTAACTTTACAGGTTTAGCGTTATTTCATTATGACGTATAAAATTGTATTTTAAACTAGGAAACTACTTATCTTTCATCCATTAAATTACTTACCTATTTTTAGTGGGTAGCTCCAGTTAGAAATACAAAAAAAATGCGTTATATATCTAACATTATTTATCTATTTAAATCAGCGGTTTTGATACGCTAAGTTTTTCTTGAGACTCCCTATGTCTAGGGCCGGGTACTGATGCAATTTATCCATCGATCGAGGTTACGGCTTCCGGTGTTTGTTGTACCTACAGCTTCTAGTTGAACACGATACTATGATACTAACACAATATCATGAAACCAACAGATAAATAAATAAATAATGCTAGACAGTTTCACACAGCATCATCTAGCTCCAAACTAAGCAGAGCTTGTGTTATGGGAACTACATGACGGATATACTATTTTTTTTTTTTTTTTTATTTATTATAATAAATTTTTATTTATTTTTTTGTAAAATTTCATATTTTATACATAGAAAACACCTAGACCCGAGCAGATATTTGCAGATCATGTACATTAGTCCGCGGCGGGAATCAAACCCGCAACGTCCTGCGTCTCAGGCGGGCCTTCACCCACTGCGCCACAGAGGTCCGCTAATTTTCCGCGTCTCAGGTCTGGTTGTTCTATGTAGAATTATGTATATATTTACAAAAAAATAAAAGTATGTAAGACTTATGCCAGGATCGTAGCAAATCCTTGGTCTCTGCCTACCCCTCCGGGAAACAGGCGTGACTATATGATGCTGTTTGAAAAATGTCGAGCATTATTTATTTATTATTTATAGTTTAATTTTAACTGTTAAATTATATAGTATTCCTTAGTTTATCTAATTAGTTTAATTTTACCGTTGGCTTTATTAAATGCTGTGGGCGGCTGTAATTGGCACGCATTCTATATTAAGTTTAAGCCTGTATTTTATAAACTAGCTATTGCCCGCGGCTTCGCCCGCACCCGGATAAAAAGTACAGCTCTTACCGTTAAAGCAGCGTTCGTAAGAAACGCATTCTCTCGATCGTTTTTTCGTCGTTTACGTTTCAAAATTGTTCTCGACATGAAACACCTATTTATTTTAACGGTTTTTTTCAACCTCTAGATATATAGATAGATAACACTTTATCTTACACCACATAATATGTTGCTTACAAATAACACAGCAAATTACAATCTAATCGCGAGAGTACAATGGGCGGTCTTACCGCTTATAGCGATCTCTTCCTTGGATGGACAGGGATTGACGTGCACGATAAAGGACGGTGGTGTATAGACAATACAAACATACACAGTGACGTTTTTTTTAAGAAAACATATACGTACATACATTAATACATATACCTACTTATATATAGATATAACCATAACTAGAAGGTCCTCTAGAAGGTCTATTCTAAATATTGATGATTTATTGAACCACCCAATGGTGAGTAGTTTCGGAGATTATTCCCTACATCCAAACTTACAGATATACAAAAGTAACCGCTTTTGTGCGACACTATCCCCATTTTAGAACAGGGTTACTGAAAATAACTCGGAGAATGAGGAAGTTTACATTTAGAATATCCGACATGAACGGTGTAACATATGGACCGATGAACTGAATATTTATCTTATTTATAAATATTTTATAACCATACCAATATATATAACGACCTCTGTGCAGTGGGCGCAGGCCCGCTTGAGACGCAGTAGGTTGCGGGTTCCAATTCCGCCGCGGGACAAATGTTTGTATGATCTGCAAATATTTGTATCGGGTCTGGGTGTTTTCTATGTAAAATATGCATGTATTGACACAAAAAAGTATATAAGTAGTATATCAGTCATGTAGTTCCCATAATACAAGCTCTGCTTAGTTTGTGGCTAGATTATGCTGTGTGAAAAATGTCCAACATTATTATTATTATTATTATTCCTCTTTATTTATTTAAAATATCAGGCAGGCAGGCTTTACAGGCATTCGTGAAGCCGAAGCTAACTTTAAGAGGGCATTTTGTACAATCCAATAATATAAAAAAAACGTTATATTGTGTATGGCGACTGATGAAACAATTGGAAATATTAGTTGATAAACTGGGCTATTGCAGGAGTATATCCTTATGGAATGGTCGCTGGGCTATGTAGGATGAAATGGCACCTGTCAATTCGGACTAAAATTTAAATCAAATCATAGGTATGACCTGCCGTCCACTAAACGGGCTCCAAGTGCCGACAACAGACAGCGTAGATGCAACGTTGGTGTGAACGGGTAAAGGGTGTAGAGAGGTGTGGCTGCAGTTACACTAAACGCTACTCCTGACTTTATGCCTTTAACACTTCCACTTCCACTCTTGAAGCAAAGGTCTTGCGTCTCCCCCGACCGGCAGGCTGAGACAAGCCGAGGGTCCCTGTATCTGTCGACCCCAGGGTGTAATTGGGCTTCGCGGTGGCGCCACGCACCGAACGCTCGTCCTGAGCCTTTTTTTTTACAGTGGCTACTGTTGCATAATGCGACCGTATTTGCCGTCAAAGATAATTTTATATTGGACGTGTTTATTTTCTCTGTGTTACGGAAAATAACCGTTAAACAGACCATCATAGTTCTAATCCTAAACTAGGATTCACTGTATCGTGGGTATCAGGAACTACGAGACCCAAAATAAACAATTTATCCGTTTAGTCCATGTCCCAGTTAAAAATAACTGCTCTCAGCTGCCAGTTTGATGTCATTGTGGGCTTTGAGGGGCTCCACGTGAAATGTTTATTTATAGTTGGAGATGACGTATTGTTCAAATCAACACCAGATGTCTTTACGAAGAACAAAGCTTCGTTATTTATACCAACTGTTTCCTAAACGGTGAGAGATCTCGAAATAGTTTTTAGAGACCTTGACACTCGATTCTAATCGCAATCGGGATTGCGATCGAATTCTTGCAATTTGGTACTTTAGATTTTTTTTGTTTTTTATTTATTTAAAAAATGCTTCACAATAATGATTTTGAATAATAATAGCACCTAAAACCGCTAAGGTTTGTACAGATGCAATACAACAATCTCGAATGTGACGTCGTCATTCGAGATTGAAAGAAGTTTGCAATTGAAATAATATTGAACGAACACTTTGGAATGTGACGTTGTCATTGGATATTGGAAGAAGTTTGCAATTGAAATAATATTGAACGGACACTTTGGCGTGTGACGTTGTCATTGGATATTGGAAGAAGTTTTCAATTGAAATAATATTGAACGGACACTTTTAAATATGACGTTGTTATTCGAGATTGGAAGAAGTTTGCAATTGAAATGAGATTGAACGGACACTTTTGAATGTGACGTTGTCATTCGAGATTGGAAGAAGTTTGCAATTGAAATGAGATAGAACGGACACTTTTGAATGTGACGTTGTCATTCGAGATTCAATAAGTTTGCTATTGAAATATTATTGAACGGACACTTTTGAATGTGACGTTGTCATTCGAGATTCAATAAGTTTGCGATTGAAATGAGATTGAACGGACACTTTTAAATGTGACGTTGTTATTCGAGATTGGAAGAAGTTTGCAATTGAAATGAGATTGAACGGACACTTTTGAATGTGACGTTGTCATTCGAGATTGGAAGAAGTTTGCAATTGAAATGAGATAGAACGGACACTTTTGAATGTGACGTTGTCATTCGAGATTCAATAAGTTTGCTATTGAAATATTATTGAACGGACACTTTTGAATGTGACGTTGTCATTCGAGATTCAATAAGTTTGCGATTGAAATGAGATTGAACGGACACTTTTAAATGTGACGTTGTTATTCGAGATTGGAAGAAGTTTGCAATTGAAATGAGATTGAACGGACACTTTTGAATGTGATTGTCATTCGAGATTCAATAAGTTTGCTATTGAAATATTATTGAACGGACACTTTTGAATGTGACGTTGTCATTCGAGATTGGAAGAAGTTTGCAATTGAAATGGGATTTAAGGGAACAGGTTGGGGTATTAAAAAAAATGGGTAGGCTGTATCAAGGACGCGGCCGTAGCGGAGTACGTGAAATGTCGTAACATAATAGGTAGATGCACTACCGAGTAATGGCTTTTAACATCTAAATATTTTTTTTATGTATAATATGTATGTATTTACAAAAAAAAACGTATATATGTAGTATATCAGTCATGTAGTTTCCATAACACAAGCTCTGCTTAGTTAGGGGCTAGATGATGCTGTGTGAAAAATGTCCAGCATTATTTATTTATTTATAATGGTTTTAAATTATGCCTGTAAGTACTATGTTTCCAAAGTAATAATCGGAGTTGTCATAACGTATTTCGTTCTTTATTCTTTATTGTACACACAAATAAACACTTACAAGAGACAGAATTCAATGGCATGTACATATGCGAGCTTAACCCTAAAAAGAGTTTTCTTCCAGAAAACCTTGAGCTAGAGAGAGGTAATTATAGAAATATGATCGTGTTCAGAAAAAAATGCTATTTTTTGTAGTAGTCTCTACGCGTAATTTTTGGATTTGCCTCTGACTACCGCCTACTTGATATCTTTGAATACCTACTCACTGAGTATGTACCGGAGGATGTACACCAGTTCGATCAGTCATAATGTACGTTTTTGTCTCGACCCCAGGTTATATTCGAGCTGCCACCGGATATGCAACCGGTCCGAAGGCGCCAACTCGCAACCTGCCCAGAACCTGCGCTTGCGCATGTGGTTCTATAGAAAGTGAAGTAGTTACATAATCCGATCAACTACTATATATTATGTAGTATATATATGTAACAGCAGTATTATATACTATCCTACTACTATTATAAACGCGAAAGTTTGTGAGGATGGATGTTTGTTACTATTTCACGCAAAAACTACTGAACGGATTTTGATGAAACTTTACAGTAATATAGCTTATACATCAGAATAACACATAGGCTACTTTTTATTCGGGTACCACGCGGGCGAAGCCGTGAGCAGAAGCTAGTATATTATAAAGAGGTAAAGTTTGTATGTTTGTATGTAGGAGGTAAACTACTCATCCTATTTTAAATATTCGTTCGCCAATATTTAGAATAGACTTTCAGGGTGGACATAGACTATATGTTATCCCGTTAAAATAAAAGGACTTTGGCGGTGACCAATTTAGCAACGTAGAACGACGAAAAAAACGGTCGAGCGAATGCGTTTCTTACGAACGCTACTTTTCATCGGCTAGTTTATCTCGGCACTTTTAGTGACGAATCTGGGTCCTAGACAAATAGGTCACGCTTAGTTTCCCTTTCACGCTAACGCAAAATCAAGGTTAAATTTGTCTAGACGTCCTGATAAATAATAATAATAATGCTGGACATTTTTCACACAGCATCATATAACACCAAACTAAGCAGAGCTTGTGTTATGGGAACTACATGACTGATATACTACTTATATACTTTTTTTATAAATACATAGAAAACACCCAGACGCGAGACAAACATTTGCTAATCATACAAACGTGTCCCGCTGCAGGAAAACCTTCTGCGTCTCAGGCAGGCCTTCGCTCACTGCGCCACAGAGGTCGTCAATAGCAGCTTAATAAAGTTTCGATAATGATGATGACGATTCATATCGGCGCCAGTTTCCTCAAAGCTAGTCGCGCACCTATCTCAGTAACCTCAGACGTACATTGACCACAGATCAACCGCAGACGCACTGTAACTAATAGCTGCATACAAATATATTAATATGAGAAATAAGTTCAATGTACCGGATAATGTGAGAATGTGGGGTAGGTCGCGGTTCGATTCCGCGGTATAGAATGTTTGTGTGATATGCAAATATTTGTCTCGGGTCTGGATGTTTTCTATGTAATGCATCAATAGATTTATAGAACATAGGTCTGAAGGCATTTGTACCTAGGTCGCGATTCGATTCCGCGGTATAGAATGTTTGTGTAATCTGCAAATATTTGTCTCGGGTCTGGGTGTTTTCTATGTAATGGAAGCACCATTGCTGGATTCATTGCTGGATAACATTGGTGTATTCTATGTAATGCACCAATGGATTTATAGAACATAGGTCTGAAGGCATTTGTACCTAGGTCGCGGTTCGATTCCGCGGTATATAATGTTTGTGTGATCTGCAAATATTTGTCTCGGGTCTGGGTTTCTATGTAATGAAAGCACCATTGCTGGATTCATTGCTGGATAACATTGGTGTATTCTATGTAATGCACCAATGGATTTATAGAACATAGGTCTGAATTAATTTGTACCGTAGCGGGTATTGAACGCGCATCTCTTACGTCACAGCTCAACTAAACGGCAGTAGAAAGCGTATATAAAGCTATAATTAATATTGATTCTATGCGGGTTAGGAGTATCATTGATTTTACACCGGAAGGAATGGATAAATAAGGCAACGTGCGGAAGATACCTATGCTGTTGCAAGCGTCAATAGGTTACGGTAACCGCTTACCAACAGGTTGGTCGCGATGCTCGATCGGTGGCCGAGGGCGGCCGTGGTACAGCTAGTAAATTATATGACTATGACCAAAAAGACGTGTTGGCCTAGTGGGCGATACCCCGACTTCTGATCCGGAGGTCGTGGGTTAGAACCCGGTCGTGCACCAATGGATTTTTTCACTTGAATTTTTTTGTGCGCATTAACTAGTGCTCAAAACGATGAAGGAAAACATCGTGAGGAAACCGGCATGCCTTAGAACCAAAAATTCAAAGTTAGTGTTCCAATAAGCGGCGATGGGCTTGCAACCTGTCACGTGGGTGCTAACTTGCAAAATGCGGGCATGTACCAAATGCAATGTTTCGACGTGCCTCTGACTACCCCTTACTTGGTATCCTCAAAAATCTGCTCACTGAGTTTGTATCTGAGGATGTCCACTATGGGGAAGAGAGTCGTGAGCGTGTTTGTTTTGATTTTGACTAACCCCCAATAACTGTCGGTCGTAGGACCCCGGGTAAGTGGTTCAGATGGATCAGCCCGGTGGAAGAACTTACCCTTTGTAACAGAAGACACAACACCAACTAATCTCCGTATTGGTGACCCCGAAGTGATCAGAGCTTGTGTTATAGGAAAAACATGACTGATATAATAATATAAATAATGCTGGACATTTTTCACACAACATAATCTAGCCCCAAAGTAAGCATAGCTTGTGTTATGGGAACTACATGACTGATATACTACTTATATACGTTTTTTTTTGTAAATACATAAATATTATACATAAAACAACCAGATCCCGAGACAAATATTTACATATGCAAACATTCGTCCCGCGGCGGGAATCGAACCCGCAACCTTTTGCGTCTAAGGCGGGCCTTCGCCCACTGCGCCACAGAGGTCGTCAAACTACTAGTAGATATACTACTTATATACATTTTGTATTTGTAAATATTTGCAGATTATATAAACATTTGTCAGGTGGGAATAGAACCCGCATCCTTCTGCATCTCAGGCGGGCCTTCGCCCACTGCGCCACAGAGGTCGTCAACATGAGCTGTGCGATTCTAAGTAGGGCGTTCGTTTTACAAATTGTCACTTATGGAGAAAGTATTTAACGCCTACCAGACATGGAATTAACGATACACAATGACTTTCAAGAAAAAAAACTGGTACTTACTTTACTTACTGTCTTTGTAGTGCTGGGAAAAGCTGAAAACAGGGTCACAGCAAATCATGTAGTTAAAGTACAGTCAGCTACGAAGGAAGATTAACAATTTGATTTCGAAGAAGCTCTTCATAATTAGAATTGGATTCGGAATATATTTATTAGGCAACTGTGTAAACAAGATGGTGGGCATAATAATATGGGAAATGTAGTAACAGCTGGCCCATTAGGGAATATTTAGGTACTAGGTACTCAGACAAATAATAATAATATTGGTTTGTCGAAGTTATAAAACACTTTAGATAACAACCATTTTTAGGGATCCGTACCTCAAAAGGAAAAAAATTGAATCCTTAACGAAGTGATCCTATCACTTCGTTAAGGGTTAAGATACAGATTAACAATGCATACAGAATATTCAGATAGGATACATACTAAGTGGAATATCTAACGAGACCCAAACCAAGCGTGAGCTTGTATCTTGGGTATCAAGAGAGTACTTACAGAAATATAACACGTATTGCTCGTGATTTTGATTTTATTGTTATAACAAATAACTAATACAGAGAAATTTGGATATAATGTGACGCATTGGAAAGGGGTGAGAAGCGTGATGTATAAGAGAGGGGTATGTATGTGTGGTGTGTGGGAGTGATTTAAATGAGATCCTCTGTTTCGTCGTAAGCAGGAATAAGATTGAATAATTATAATAATAATTGTTTATTCAAATATCAAGCATTTACAAAATCAACAAGAAAACAGAACATATAATTACATAAGTAGTTACTTGTAAGGCTTGGACTCGCACAGGTTGGTTTGCGGTGTCAACAGCACAAGCGAGACTTGTGCTGTAGACATCACGTTAGCTTCGTTGACTTCGACTTTTTGGTAGCCGTGCCTTTCTAAGTGTACATTAACTTTTGGTTGAACTTACTGAATTTCAATAGTTTGTTAACACAATTATCATCTTTTGTTATTACAAGAGAACACGCTATCGCAAAATTTAATTATAAGTATATGATTTTTGCTCGTCGGAGCAAATCTCATATAGCAGAGTTGTATACTTTCATATAAAAATACAAACAGGTGACTCTATCTTTTCTTCTCTTCGTTCCAGGATGCTATCTACGAGATACCGTGCGACCACCGACCGTCCACTCCAGACCCGTTGTCCCCGAAACTGGCAAAAACCGACTTCCAGAGACTGCTGCAAAACTTCGAAAATGGCGTCACCGAGAAACCAGCCAAAGAGAAGTCACCACCAGCGAAACTCTCACCGAAAGTCTTAGACGATGTCAAATTCACGCCGAAATATCCCGACGATGGCAAATCTACTCCGAAGTCGACCGAAGATGGCAAGTTCTCGCCGCAGTCGCCCGAAGTTGGCAAGTTCTCGCCGCAGTCGCCCGAAGATGGCAAATTGTCGCCGAAATTTGATGAGGATAAGGCTGAAGTGAAGTTTGCGAAGAAGGATCGGAGGTTTTGCACTGAAGTGAGGAGATATAAACCGGAGAGGAGTTTGGGGTACAGCCTGCCGAGGAAGAATCCTCAGCTAGATGAGGACAGAGAAAACGTGAGTGTTTTATTTGTTAACCCTAGCTTCTGCCCTACTCGTGAGTAGGTTTCACTTTTATCTGTTGACGTTTTTTTAGCGAACATCTGAGAATGTAATCATCCAACCTATAATTTGATAGGATCAACAAACTATTTATCTATTAATTGTGTTTAATCCACTTCTTATGAAGTATTTCTGCCTCGTCGTCATTATCAGCCGGTCCATGTTTGGCGAATCGTTAAAATTCTCGCCGAAATGGGCTGAAAATGGCAATTTTTTGCATCAATTAACATTCTCACACTTTGCGCCATGAACTTGTATATTGTTAACTCATATAACACAACTTTTCATGATGAATGCGAGAAAATTAAAAATGTCTCATAAAATAATTTTCATAACAGTTCGTTGCTAAACAGAAAAATTGCGTTCCCAGTTTCCCGTTTTTTTTTTCAAGACCTTCCTTTGGCCTGTTCCATTTTTAAATAGGAATAAGTATTTGTCATGGAGATTGTATTTCATTGTAGCATATTATGAATGTAACGAGCTTAGTTCTATTTTCAAATCTCTGGTGTGTTAGGCCGCCGTAAGTGGCATTTACGGAGCAGTTTTCGAGTATTCTCAGAGCATGAGTGTTGAAAAGTACTCTCAAACGATCAAAACGTAGGGTGACCAGAAATAATCCAGTGTCAAACAAATACTAGATGTACTATCTGAAGAAGGATCTATATGGTCAGGGATATGGCTGCTTGTTAAAATATGTAAAACGTGTGTGCACTAGGGCTTCCAATACCGGGATCCCGGTATCAGCCAATACCGGGATCCCGGAAATTTTTTCGAGATTTTTAATACCGGTATTGAAATGTTCATAACCGGGATCCCGGTATTAGTGATTTTATTTTAATTTTAGTACAAAACACAAAATAGGTAATAAACTATCACTACCGCACATAGACATTTTTATCTATTTATTTATTTTGGAATATTTTAAATCGGAAATTCGAATATTTGAAATCGGATAAACGGCAAGATTCTTCTAGCACTGTAATTGATATTGATTCTATTGTACGCGTTGAAATGGGTGTTTATGATAGTACTGGAGGTGGCCGAGAAATGTATCTTGATATGGCTTATAATTATTTGTTATGCATTCCGCCAACAAGTGTAGAAGCGGAAAGAGCGTTTTCCTCGGTCACATATTTATGCAACCGATTAAGAAGTTCGCTCTCTAATAAAAGCCTAGATGCTCTTTCTTTCCTTAGAACGCAATTTCAGGAAGAAAAAGCCACAGCCCAATGATATCGTGCTTGATGTGACAGTAAATTTGTGATTTAAGCTTTTTTTAATCATTAGATTTTTTAATAAGTATGTTTATTTTTTGTAAATGTTAACCAAAGTACTCGTAAATAGGTATAAAAATTATATTATTAAGATGTCTTTTGTTGGCTAGATATTATGTGTTGATTTCTAATTTAAAGTTTTTATTTTCACTGTTATTATATCTTAGATGTTAAAACCCAAATATCGTTGAGATTCTTATTACTTAAAAAAATGTTGTTAGACAAGTTTTGTGAAATTCTATAATAATAAATGTGATTAGTCATAACTTTTATAACGCAAATTATCGTAAAAAAAGACTGATCTAAATGAGACTTATTATTGTCATATAAAATGATAATATATGATTTGACAATAAAACTGTTTATTAATTTTACCTTCTAAATACGTATACTGGAAGTATACGTATTTAGAAGGTAAAATTAAAAAGAATAAAATTAAAAGTCTGATAAAAATAAGGTTATTTTTTCAATACCGGTATCCCGGAATCCCGGTATTAAGAAAAAAAAAATCGGTATTAATACCGGTATTGAAAAAAATCCGGTATTCGAAAGCCCTAGTGTGCACTGTGTCGACGTTTATTGGGAAGAGATCGAATGAATCTAAAGCACAGACTAAAAATACTTCATGTCTCTAACAATATCGGAAAACTTTGTGTAAAATGTTGGCCTACCAAAAAAATAAAACTGACAGCACATAAAAATGATTGACATGTGTTCTGTATTTTCTCACAATGATTAGCATAGAAAGTTTATGCATAGCGGTAGGAAGTATACCGGGTATCATAAAAAAAAAACTCATTTTCACACGGCACAATTTGTACATGCAATTACTGTGATTCCTTTCAACACACTGGCTCTTACACATTTTTCTGGGACACCATAGCTAAAGGTTTGGTGAAAAATCTGAAAAAAAAAACACTAACGACTTCGGTAGCGCGGTGGGCGAGTAGCCAGCTGCGACGTAATAGATGCGGGTTCGATTCCCGCAGCGTGACAAATGTTTGCCTGCAGATATTATTTCCGGGTCTGTGTGTGTACCACGGTACTCCTAGTTCCTGATGCCCACGACACAGGGAATCCTAGTGTCAGGTCTATTTATGTTCCTATTGAGTGTTTTTTTTTATTTATATTACTAGGTGTGCCACGGCTGCCCTCTGCCTCTAACTTACCGCGTCGCAACGCCCGCCCGAACTATTACTTATTTTGCTCGGCTCCTAAGATTCGTAGCGTAATTTTAGCCTATAACCTTCCTCAAAGAATTGGGCTATCTAATGCAAAAAATATTTATTCAAATCCGACCGGTAGTTCTAGAGATTAGCGCATACATACACACAAAAAACAAAACTCTTCAGATTTATTATTATGTAGTACTTAAGGATTGAACATTTTAAATACAAAAGTTGTAGGGACACAAATTATAGACCGTACGTTATTCATAAATACCTTCATTGTTAGTAACTAGGAACTTAGCTATTATACCCACATAACGTGTATTCCAATCACTGTTCGAATTATCGATTTCCATAAATGGCATAGAAACTTCATGATAGCAAAGAATTTATAAGAGTATGATTACAAAGTACGAGCGACATCTATTGAAAGTCTCGCTAAACTAACTGGTCTACACAAAATGCTTCAGTGCACAGAAAAAAAACAAGTACATTTGTGAACTTTATGCATATTCTTATTATTCCCTCAACCTTTTAAAGTTTAAAGATTTTATTCATTGAAAGCACAAGGATCATAATTTTAGAAACGTCAACATAAAAACTACTTGAATTTAAAATTGTCCAGTGAATAACCGTCTTTTCGCATTTGTTGCGTCCACTCGTTGATAGATGGCAGGATACAATAAAATAATCTAAACATAACTTAAGTTATAATTTTATACTTACAAACAAAAACAAACACGCGCACGACTGTCTTCCCCATGGTGGAATCCTTTTTTGTCATTTACTTTTTACGACAAATAATGGCTAATTTTCGAAGCGATTTTAACCAATACAGCATTAATCCTTAACCAATTAAATACCTTGAATACATTGTTCATTTAATATAGATCTATATGGCCCTTTACACCGTATGATTTAAGTGAATATTTTCGAAGATATTACAGATTTAAAAATTGCGGGACGTAGCGTTTGCGGCGGTACCGGCCGGCCGCCCGGTGCGGCAAGAGCGTGCCTATAAATGGCGCGTCTGAGGCCGCGGTTTTCCCTATAGCACTTTGAATTTAGCAGCGATCGGACGCGTTTATTATAAAAACGTGCTTTTCAGCGCGACAACGTATCAGTAATTATAAGTAAGTTACGATAAATAATTGTATGATAGTAGTTTTAAAATATAAATTATATTCTATTCTAAGGTTAATTTTTAAATCGCACTTATAGTAATTATAAGTACCTACATAAGGTAGTGTATTTAGTATCAGCATTGCACCCGTGCGAAGCCGGGGCGGGTCGCTAGTCTACCTATATACGAATAACGGAGGTAATTTACACCTGCTACATATTCCTTTATATACCTAGGTATAGTGCATTACTTGCTTATTCTAATTTCTAATACTTATATAAATAAACTTTTTAATCGAAAATTATCCCTACGTTTGACGTGATTTCAAAAACCATAATTTATATGTGTTGTTTCCGCATTAAAAAGTAAATTTTCAACATCAAAAATTTAATTCGAACTGTCGCCCTCTTTTACTGATAGTGCACGAAAGAAAAGATATGTCAAGAATTTGACTTATGTCAAATTATATGGCAAGAATTTGACTTATGTCAAATTAGTTTACGTTTCGCTCTTCTTCGTGTTTATAGTCAGCATGTTATGAAATCATGAACTTGTATGGAAAAAACTGAATAATTCCTTAGCACTCAAATTGTTACTTTCTCTTTCTTTTGTTACTGTTAGTGAAAGAAAGCGATAGAAGTTGGTGTACAAGAGAAACGCCGCCATTGAAATACTAAGATAGATGGCATAGTTGCATAGTTCGGCTACCCGTTGATAGATGGCGTTAGGTGTAACGTCCTTTAATTTCTAGATATTTAGATTGCAGGTGAGTACTACCTCACTTTGATCTGTAATTTTTATTTTCAAATTAAATATTCATAATGTAAATCTTACTTAAGAGGTATACTCCTCACCTTGGCCGACTTTCAGGTAAAAATAGTCGGAGGATAATGATCTTGTAAATTGTATGAATCAATAATGGATTTTAATTTTGCCTTGAACTAGTCCAAAGAGACTGGGGAAATATGAACCTATTACAACGGTATTTATTTCTGCCGCCAAACAGTAATGCTCGAATTGCTGTGTTCTGGTTTAAATTGAAGAGTGAAATAATAATAAATAAATAAATAATAATGCTAGACATTTTTCTCACAGCATCATCTAGCCCGGAACTAAGTAGAGCTTGTATTATGGGAACTACATGACTGATATACTACTAAAATACTTTCTTTTTGTAAATAGAAAATACCCAGACCCGATACAAACATTTGTCCCACAGCGGGAATAGAACCCGCAACCTTCTGCGCCTCAGGCAGGCCTTCGCCCACTGCGCCACAGAGCCGGTTAAATTACAGAAATTGAAAATAGTTGGGTAGAGTGTGCTCTTGAAAAATACTTTGATATTAAAGGGATTTTATTAACTTATTTTAATTCAATTTTGTAATGTATGTATATTATTTTATTCTAAATTTGTAATTAGAATTGACTTGCCTTGTATAATGTTATAATATGGTAAAGAATGAAATCTGAAATAATCCTATTTCTCGATCAGAATAGGTAACCAAATTGATTTTTCTAAATTTTTTGTTGTGTTTTTTCACATTCCCTCGAACCAATACACTTCGGTTAAATCGGGTTGGTGTTCCAATAAGCGGCGATGGGCTTGCAAACTGCGTGTCTACACAAAAACCATTCCCATACAATTCAATCTTTCTTTTGGCGTTAACGCCTGCGGAAAGATGAATTGTATGGGAATGACATTAGCTGTGGAAATGACACGAGACAGCTGCCAAGACTTAATAAAATAAAAATAAAAAAGCCTATTCCATAACTTAATAAATATTATTATACTATTCATGCAACTTATGTAGATAATTCATTTTTTAATATTGAATAATTGTTAATATTTTTTTTTTTATAATTTAATTTACAAGACTTACCTTGACAAATTTGCGTTAGCGTGAAAGGAAAAGTAAGCGTGAGGTATTTGTGAATAAATATTATTTTAAAATTTATCTAGATAATTTATGTTTTAATTTATTTTGTAATTTTGAATAATTATTAATATTTCCATATTTTTTTAAATTTAATTTACAAGACTTACCTTGACAAATTTGTCGTAACAGGATGTTTGTCTAGACATCCTGTAACGTGGAACGCCAAGTGCTTGCAAAACGCGAGCATCTGCCAAATGTAATGTTTGGACCGTGCCTCTGACTACCTATGTCTTATCCTCAAAGATCTAGTCTCTGAGAATGTTTGACGACCTCTGTGGCCCAGTGGACGAAAGCCCGCCTGAGACGCAGAAGGTTGCGGGTTCCATTCCCGCCGCGGGACTAATGTTTGTATCATCTGCAAATATTTGTCTCCGGTCTGGGTGTTTTCTATGTATAATTATGTATGTATTTAAAACAAAAAGTATCTAAGTTGTATATCAGTCATGTAGTTTCCATAACACAAGCTCTGCTTAGTTTGGGACTAGATGATGCTGTGTGAAAAATGTCCAGGAATATTTATTTATTTATGTATCTGAGGATGTCCATCATGTGGAATATAGTAGTGAGCGTGTTTGTTTTCTTCTTTCATCTTTCACAAAGGTTTTATAGTTTCAAAAGTTATAAAGCAACATAACAAGAACTGCTTACTTTGTGGCTAGATGATGCTGTGTGAAATATGACCAGTATTATTTATTTATAAATATGTAGGTTGTTACATGGTAGGTAGGTTTGTTTGTTTGGTGCTGTTCAGTTCATAGTATTATCTCTGAGTCACAGCGGAAAGAAATCACGATACACGCCAATAGGGCTCGGCTTACATGGCGCTAAATATTTATAGTAATAATAATGCTGGACATTTTCACACACATAATCTAGCCCCAAAGTAAGCAGAGATTGTGTTATGGGAACTACATGACTGCTATACAATTTATATACTTAATATTTTGTAAATACATAATATATTTAGATTTTACCCGTGACGTAAGGGTCGTGTATGCGTTTATCATCCGATTAATATAGACGCAAACAAGGCTCGGCTTACATGTCGTCAAATATTTACCCTCTTATTCATCACTCAATAACTTTATCGGCGTGCTCATAGTTGTCTGCTTCTATCCTTTGTTTGTTAGGGTGTTTTGAAAAGGACATTAATATTATAAAGTTCTAATGTGTAAATGTTCAGATGTTTGATTCCAATAATATTCTTAATGACTCAACCAATTGAGATAAAATTTGGAAAAGGTGTGGTTCTTTACCTAGAATTACACATAGGCTGCTTTTAAGTCGGGTACCACGCAGTCAGGCTTTGGACAGAGGCTGGTATTTAAAAAAAATGCCGATTCGTTAAGTCGACTCGAAATCTCTCGCTCGGTTATTTACTCTGTGTTCTTTCTCACATCCATTGGTTCGTGATTTATCTCTTTATCGACGACAGTCTGATGAAAGCGAGCACAGTACACGCAGGCGCAATGTAAACCGATCTTTACTAAACCAAGGTTTTCCCGACGCTCTGTAGTGCCTGTCCTGCTATGCGGCGGAGTTGTTTCGCCGCCAAAATTACGTTATGTATTAATCCTGACCGACTGCGAATAGGAGGTTTTTGTGTTCTTAACTATCAGTGCAAAAAAATGTAGTGGAGTGAAGTTTAATTTAAAAAAAAAGACTTGCTTATAAGTTTTTATGTGTAAAGTCATAGACGTTAAGTGCTTATGTAGAGATATCATTCATTTGTAGTGTTTTGCTTTAGTTTTATTATACACTAGCTAATGTCCACGGCTTCGCCCACGTACCCGGATAAAAAATAGCCGATGAAAAGTAAGTTTACCGTTAAGTGAGCGTTCGTAAGAAACGCATTCGCTCGACCGTTTTTTCGTTGACTTACGTTGCAAAATTAGTCACCACGAAAAGTCCTTTTATTTGAATACTAGCCTCTGTCCACGGCTTCGCCCGCGTACCCGAATAAAAAGTAGCCTATGTGTTATTCTGATGTATAAGCTATACTACTGTAAGATTTCATCAAAACCCGTTCAGTAGTTTTTGCGTGAAAGAGTTACAAACATCCATCCTCACAAACTTTCGTGTTTATGACAGTAGTAGGATACAACCTACTATCCGTCCACCCTAACGGACCATTCTTTTGTGTAAGAATTTTAGAAATCGGTTGGCTAGTTTTCTAGATTTCTTCCTACATCCAAACTTACAAACTTTTCATTATAATAAGATAAGTTTAGAGCAGTAGATAGATAGATGACTCTTTATTGTACATTATATGTTGCTTTGTAAGCACAAACTAATCGCGGGAGTACAATGGGCGGTCTTATCGCTTATAGCGATCTCCTCCAGACAACCTTTGGATGGACAGGAATTGACGTGAACGATAAAGGACGGGGGTGTATAGACGATATTAGTCAAAGAATTAAATAAAGTCTTAAGTGTAACACCCCCCCTCTCATCATAAAGACTAGTGGTAGGAACTTAAGTAACCGTAACTAAACTTAACCTAACTGTTGGTTTATTGTGATACGTAAGATTGGCCACGTGAATCGTCTAGTGATCTAGGTAGGATCCTAACATCATGAGAACCGTAATAATCCTTGTTCTTTTGAGGAACTATGAGACAAATCCTATAACTACCTACTTCTACCTACTTAAAAAGATATTCCTAATCTATAAATACATCCTAAATTTAGACTATATATCTTCCTATTTAGTTGTTTGATAATTAAATATAGTAAATATGTGATACCTACTATAATAAACAGATTTCTACCAATTATAAAATGTTCTAGAGTCTTTCATACTGAATCTAATTGCGGCTCTGGCATGCGCCCCGCCACCGCGCTATGCAGTGAGATGCGTCTCCAAACTGGAGGTCTCTCCTCCGCAGTCAAGTATAGTAGGTACACAGTACCATAACTATAATAGGGGAGTGTTAATGAATTTACTTTGTAATAGTTCAGTCTGTATGTTCCGTCAACTAGGGATTAGAGGACATAATCTTTTATCAAATTCTGCTTGGCCATACATCTCTGACATTCAAGGGACTTTACGTTATGTTGGTTATGTTTGCAAAACAATCTCTTTCTTCAATCCTCTTGTTATCTGCGGATAAGCAATTCCCTATAGCTAGAGAAAAGCAAATCCTATTTGGCACTCTTCCTACCTAGCCTATTTGTATCCTAGATACCTAAATTTGAATCTGCAATTCCCTTTTGTTAGAATAGGGAAGACTAATCTTATATAATAATAATAATAATAAATAAGCCATTTATTTCAGACACCTTTAACAATTAATGAATATTTCAAGTACATTGAATTAATTTAAATTTATATTTTATTGTATTATCTATTACCTACCTACACTATGATTTAATAATTTAATTTAATTTAATTGTTGATTATGGTCTGTGTGCTCTTCAGCATAGGCCTCCTCCAACTCCTTCCATTTTTCTCTGTCTTTTGCAGTTCTCGTCCATAACTTCCCTCCTGTGTTTTCAATGTCGTCTTTCCAGCGTTTGTATTGCCTACCTCTGTTTCTTTTTCCAATTCTTGGATACCAGACTGTAACTCTTTTGCTCCATTTATCCGCACCTCTTATTGTGTGTCCTGCCCATCTCCATTTAAGAGTTTTTATTTTGTATGTCACGTCTGTCAGTTTAGTCTCCCTCCTTATATCTGTGTTTCTTTTCCGATCTCTTCTTCTGACGCCAAGCATACTTCTCTCCATCGCGTGTTGGCAGACCGAAAGTTTGTATAGTTGCGTGTTCGTAAGGGCCCAGGTTTGACAGCCGTATGTTAGTACGGGTAGGATGCAGGTGTCGTATAGCTTCCGTTTTAGCTTCATATTGAAGGATTTGTTTTTCAGTACTTCCTTCAGTGACCAGTATCGTTTCCAAGAGTTGGCTACACGTCTGTTTATCTCCTTCTCATTAAGGTTGTCAGTAGAGATTATTTGTCCTAGATATATGTATTCCTGTTGATATTCTATTATTTTATTGTTCACAGTTATCTCTACTTCTATACTATTTGTTAACAGTTTGGTCTTGTCGGCGTTCATTGTGAGTCCCACTCGTGCACTTTCTTCGGCCAGCCCTTCAAGCATTGTTTTCAGGGTTATAGGTGACTCTGAGAACAAGACCACATCATCTGCGAACCTAAGATGTGTTAGTCTGACTCCGTCTATCGCTATTCCCAGATGGTCCCATTTCAGACTAATCTTAATAGTATTCAAATAAACTACTTGGCATACCCATAATGTTATAAATAAACCACTCAAATAGTAGGCATCCTATCTCTAATTAGCAAGCATAATTTTAGGTAAACAAGTTTGAACCTGTGCAATGTTATTATAAGAATCATATTTAGCAAAACTTTTATGTTTTATAAAACTTAGTAGATTACTATCTTATAAAGTAATAATAAACTCTGGTCTCACTACTGTAGATAGATAAGCAAATACAATGCTGAAATGTCTATGCCCTACCCTCAAGACTTTGAAGAAAATAGAGTTTTCTGGTCAAGAAATACTCTTAGTAATAGGAGTCCACCGCTCCAGTCTTGTTAGACAAATCATCATTCCCCACATTCGGAGGTTGAAGCAAATATTCGAAGTAAATAGAGTTTTCTGGTCAAGAAATACTCTTAGTAATAGGAGTCCACCGCTCCAGTCTTGTTAGACAAATCATCATTCCTCACATTCGGAGGTTGAAGCAAATAGATATAAATAAGACCATTCATCATTAGATCTATAATCTGTAATCCAACGGGTTCTCCCTAGGACTTTGGAAGATTATGAGTTTTCTGGTCAAGAAATACTCTTAGTAATAGGAGTCCACCGCTCCAGTCTTGTTAGACAAATCATCATTCCTCACATTCGGAGGTTGAAGCAAATAGATATAAATAAGACCATTCATCATTAGATCTATAATCTGTAATCCAACGGGTTCTCCCTAGGACTTTGGAAGATTATGAGTTTTCTGGTCAAGAAATACTCTTAGTAATAGGAGTCCACCGCTCCAGTCTTGTTAGACAAATCATCATTCCTCACATTCGGAGGTTGAAGCAAATAGATATAAATAAGACCATTCATCATTAGATCTATAATCTGTAATCCAACGGGTTCTCCCTAGGACTTTGGAAGATTATGAGTTTTCTGGTCAAGAAATACTCTAAGTAAGGAACTACTGTTCCAGTCATACTTATTAGACAAATTCACCAACTCTTTCAGCAAAAGTAAAATAGTTCAGTTAATATTAGGTAGGTAAGTATTTAGGTTTAGGTATTTCAGAGATTTGACCTATTCACTAACCTCACTACAATGGTGTTTTATTTGCTTTATCCTTATATTCCCCATATGAATCTAATGTTACTGACATTACCAAAGTTCCTACGTACGTTCCTACTGTTTGTTCCTACGTCCTACCTGTTTTGTGTACCTATTTACGTCCCTTTCAACTAGCTGGGTGTGTTTATAGCAATACTGGGAGAGAACTCCATATTAACTATTAATCGTGATGTCACTTATCGAGGTGCAATGATAAGTTACCTAGCTGATAGGCTTGCTGATGAAGCTTGCGAGTTGGCATTCTCGACTTTGAACCTGACCCTAAGCCGACCGAAGACAAATATCTCTGCAGACCGAAGTCCAGGGATGAGAGACAAATGCCACCTAATATAAGTGAGGGAATAAATAAATATATAAAATACGAGAACACCTGAAACCACACAATTCACCAATATCACTGTCACGGTACAAAATCACAAAACAAACACAAAATAAACAAAAAAACCTCCCGGCACTCCCAAATAAAAATTAATATTCCCCCCCAATTTCCAGCGTGACGCTGTCAGTCCACCCACGGCCTAAAAGTCAATGTCAAAATCACATCTCATAATAGTAAACAAACAGAAGCCATTCTCGGACTTATTACTACACTTGGGTGCAAAAAAATCGCACATGTATAAATTTTCATCAAATTTTCAAAAAACAAAAAAAACGTGTTTGTTTTTATTTTTTTTGGTATCTAATGTTAAAGTTTATTTCAAAACCTATCCAGCGGTACCTTTTTTGTCCTTATACCGCGTCTACTTAGTGAGTTTTGGGTAAATGTCTGAAGTACCTGTTTTTGTGTATTTATACCATAAAAGTTAGGGGTTGAAATTAAATTAAAAACATGAAAATCAGCATAAAAACTTTTTTATTAATAAGGTGTGTTCCCTCCCCTAGCCCGAATGACTGCTTCCATGCGTTTTTTCATTGACTGAACTAAATTTTTTATAAAATCTTGCGGTATGGCATCCCATTCTTCTTCAATCGCATGTTGCAGCTCCTGGAGACTCGTTGGGGCAGTGTCTCTGGCCCGAACTAATTTTTTTAGCTCGTCCCATAAATGTTCAATCGGATTGAGGTCCGGGCTGCGAGCTGGCCACTCCATGACAGGCGCCGCAACCTCTTCAAGGTACTGGTACACAATACGAGCCGTATGCGGTCTTGCATTATCTTGCATGAAGGTGAAGTTTTCTCCGATGTATCCCGCAAATGGTACAACGTGGTCCTGGAGTACTTCCTCAATGTACCTTTGAGAAGTGAATCCCCTTGATCGGCGGCCAGGATTCGCTCCGGAGATGAAAACAAGATCAGTCTTTGCCTCCAGTGATATGCCTCCCCAGAACATGCATGATCCACCGCCGTAAGAGACTCGTTCTTCGATGCAGCATTGTTGAAATCGCTCGCCTGGCCTTCGGTAGACTCTTCCTCTTCCATCTTTGCCATGTAGGCACATCCTGCACTCGTCAGAGAACAGGACTGCGCTCCATTGGTCTTCAGTCCATTCCAAATGCTCTCGAGTGAATTGAAGGCGGGTTTGTCGGTGGGCTGGGGTCAGTTTCGGTCCATTTGCTGGTCTGTGCGCAGTCAGATTCCCTTCCCGTAGTCGTCTTCTAACTGTCCATCGGCTGACATCGACTTCCCGTGTTTCTTGGAGACGCTGTCCCAGTTGAACTGCATTCAAACGCCGATTGCGCAATGCAGTCGTCACAATAAAGCGGTCGTCACGCCTTGTTGTGGCACGGGGTCGGCCAGATCCTTGGCGCCGTTTGAAGCCGCCAGTCTCTTGATACCTCTGCCATACTCGACGGACAGAGAACCAGCTTAGATTCAGTTGTCTTGCCACTTCAATTTGGTTTCTCCCTGCTTGAAGTAGGGCCACCACTTGAGCGGCTATTTCTGGTGTGGTACTCATTTTTTTATTTTGGGTTACGATGTTATCAATTGACGACTGTTCAAAGTACATTTTGATGTGCGAATGAGGTCAGTACCCTTAAAACGCACCATTTTATACCTGCGACAAGTAGTGCGAGCGTCTCTACCTGTAACGAGCGATTTCGGGGTATGCTATTGTATTGTTGTTATTGTATTGTTTATAGAGGTTGATGGTCACTCGATGTGTCACTCAAAAGCCTACGTATGCATTTTGATTTAATGGTAGTAACATTTTGCAGTACCGTTAAAATCACCCAAATAAAAATTCAGCGAAAGTCAAAATGTTGCATACGTGCGAATTTTTTGCACCCAAGTGTATGTGGGCACACGGGCCTGGCAAGTAAGATGCGTTGTCTATTATTGCACCCTGTCGCCGAGATTAAATATTAGGTTGGGGAAAAAGTCTTTTCGCATTATTGTATGTATGAACTTGTAATAAAATATCTTTGGCTATACTATTTGTATCTAGCTGGTTTTGGTATCATTAAAAGTTTAAATTTTAAAGTAGATAATTCCAAATTCAAATTAGGAAAATGTGTGATTTTTATTTGTTTTTCGTACTGTTAAGATGAGTGAATCTAATGAAGAAATTCGATACATTTTAAAATTTTACTACAAAAAAGGTAAAAATGCAACGCAAGCCGCGAAAAAAATTTGCGATGTTTATGGACCTAGTGCAGTGTCTGTGAGAGTAGCACAAATTTGGTTTAAGCGTTTTCAATCCGGAATTTTTGATGTCAAAGATGCACGTCGCTCTGGTCGCCCTATTACGGATAAAATGGATGCCATTTTTGAAAAAGTGGAGCAAGATCGGCATATCAGTAGTTACGACGTAGCTGAAGAACTGGGAATTGACCACAAAACAGTTTTGGCGCATTTGAAAAAAACTGGGTACACAAAAAAGCTCGATATTTGGGTACCTCACGAGCTCACTGAAAGAAACCTAATGAACCGTGTTCTCATTTGTGATTCTTTATTACGACGTAATGAAACCGAACCATTTTTGAAGAAATTTTTGACCATTTTTGACCTCACACATCTTTAGCCACTCAGCAAAAATTAAGAGAGTTTGGCTGGGATGTGTTAATGCATCCGCCGTATAGTCCTGACCTTGCACCTTCAGATTTCCACCTGTTTCGGTCTCTTCAGAATTCTTTAGGCAGTGTCAGGTTAACATCACGAGAGGACTGCCAAAACCACTTGTCGCGGTATTTTGAACAGAAGCCCCAAAGTTTTTATAGCAATGGGATCATGTCCCTGCCTACAAAATGGCAAAAAGTTATCGAACAAAATGGTACCTACATACTTTAGTTAAATGTAAATAAACTATATTAAAAAATGTTTTGAATTTTCTTAAAAAATGCGAAGAAACTTTTTCCCCAACCTATTAATTATCATTGATATAAAACAACAAGAAATAAAAATTACTTATAACAAACTTTATGACAACATTTTTGTGTAATAATGATAATTAATAATAATAATGATATTTTCTGGTAAAAACATCAAGTACTTCTTCAATGTTCTCCATCGTATAAATATTGATACATATTCACTATGATTAGATAATTTAACCGTACTACACGACGTCGCCTCAGCGGGGCTCGTGCACCCGCACTTCGATCCCGCGTCCGTTCTTGCAAGGCAAAGTAGGTAGTCTTTAACACAAAATTCCCCGAATTATATTTAGCTAGCCGCTTGCCTGACCCAAACCATAGAAAAACCTACAGTTTCGCGCGCTCTGTTGATTTGTATTTACACTACCTACTTTAGGTAGGAATCGATATATTTCTTTACCTTACTTAGAAAAACATATTTTCTAACTACTCGCTGATTCGATCTGTTCATTTATCTGCACTAGATAGCGATACTTACATTTATGTATCAAAATATTTTAATAATATTGTATTGAATGTTTCCTATGTTCATATAATGTAACGTTAATCATTTTGGTTCGTTACATAAGAATATCAACCAAAGTTGTTAAGATTTTGCAAGAAGGCCCCACGTGGTGCACGCTGAACTAATTAGATGGTCAGTCGTGATATCATTGTTTCATTGTTATGTAATTAGTAATTACATCTGAATGTGTACGATGCTTCGTTAGGATTGCGCGTTACTCACGCGGCCATGCTTTACCCGCGACGGTAGGAGCTCGTATATGCGTCTGTAATAAGAGGCGCCCGATCATGGTTGTATCGATAGATAAAATGCGACATGAATTCTCGATAAATCTTTGGTTTTTGACGAAATTTGACGAGATCGTTAGGAACTTAGTTTATCGACGGGTAGATAATTCGAGATAAAATTATATCGATTTTGTTAAAATTCTATATTTATAGAATTTTATTGAAAACCGTAGTATGGATCTTATTTTTGATTGTGTCATTGGTTAATTTTTATCGATCGTAACGATATTTTATCGGGCTTTGGACACCTTTTTGGACACTTTTGGAAAGTGCAAGTTGACAAGTGTTTACAAAACTGTTTTTTTTAAATGATCGCAAGGGTGTTTGTGGGGAAGGTTCTAGAAGCTTCCTCCCACGAACACTCAGATTCTCCCGACTGACTGTAATGTATTTATTTATTCATCCATAGACAGTTAAAATGTACTAATATAAGTCAAAATACAAATAATATCATAAAAAAGTATTTTGCTAAATATGTTTTTAAAACGTAAATTTATATTCATATAAAATTAGCATGTACTTACACCTAAATTAAAATTTAACTGGTTTCAACAGTTTGGTTCTATTCCAAAAGCTGTCGTGAATTTGATATTAATTCATATTGTAAAATGGGAAAGCACGATAGTAGGTACCTACTTATGGTTCTTCAAAAAAGCCGGTAAAACAACGTTTTTCAAAGGGCAAGCAACGCGTGTGTTGCCTCTGGTGTTGCAAGCGCCCTTAGGTTATGGTAACCGCTTACCGGCAGGGCCGTATGCTTGCCACTTTGGTTTTATAAAATAAAAGTTTGTTTGCTTGCATGTCCTTTGACGTTTATATAAAAAATTGCTAGTATATTTTTGTTATGCGGTTTTTATACTCAATCGATTTGTGTGTTTTCAACGATGGTTCTTATACAAGTTTCATCGCCACAAGTCACTAGGGCGCGAAAATCAAAGAAGTCAGGGTCTAAGGTTTTTCAAATAAATTTCTTCGCGATGTTTTCCTTCACCGTTTTGAGCACGTGCACATTTTTCGAGTGTAAAAATCCTTGGGGCGCAACCCCGACTTCCCCGGTTCGAACGTGAGTTCGAACCGGGGAAGTCGGGGTGACCACTAGGCCAACACGGCTCATACAGGAAAAACAAAACAAAAGGCGGGCAGTACGAAATAGGCAGATAGATAGATAGATAGATAGATAGATAGATAGATAGATAGATAGATAGATAGATAGATAAATCATTTATTTATAACTACTTATTAAGTATATAACTAACATGGTTGCCCTACCAATGTGGTAAAAGTAAAAGAAAAAAAAACAAAAGAAATACACAATGGACGGTCTCATCTGAGAGCGATATCTTCTAGACAACCTTAGGATGGAGATAACTATTTAAAAGAATGACGGTGCAATTGCCTTAATTTGTGTTATTATAATATAATTAGGTATTTAATACGTGATAGACTTATCAGTGACATTGAGTGCAGCGGTGGCCGGTAGCCCTTCCGACCAAAAGGTCACGGGTACAAATTCAGATGGGAGATGAAAAATTTTACAAACAGACCAACATGCAGACAGAAAGACGGACATTAATGAGGTTCTTTAGATAGGCAATAAACCTAATTGTCTATACTATAGTGTTATGAAACTACTTGCTTACAACTTGCAAAACACGGGCATGTACCAAATGTAATGTTTGGATGTGCCTCTGACTACCCCTACTTGGTATCCTCAAAGATGAACTCAGTATGTATCTGAGGATGTCCACCATGGGGAAGACAGTCGTGTGCGTGTTTGTTTTGTTTTTTTGTTTGTTATAAAAAGGTAAAGTTTGTATGTAGGGGTAATCTCCGAAACTAATTATCTATATAAAAAGCATACTATAAAATATCGGATTAAGATTTGGCAATTCTCTCCATCCAAACGTAGTCTGGAAGAGATCGCTTCTAAGCGATATGATCATGGTACATTAAGTTGTTTTGTTAAGTTATATATGTTTTCTTATGGTATACAATAAAGTATTTTCGCCTCGTTTGATTGGCACCACACTAAAGCTGAATGAAGGATCATAAAAAAATAACCAAGCAGAGTTTGTTGCCTGATTCTTCTAGACTTGGTCGCGCGCGAGGAATCGCCGTAAATTCACTTTAACATTTTAAATTCACATAGTTTCTAAGTTGACGTTTCTATAACGACCCTTGTGATTTAAATAAATAAAAACCTATTGAGTTTGACTTTGACTTGATAAAAATGCGGGATTGAAAATGCTCTCGATAAAAAAAAAATTAGGTAAGTACCTATTGTTTTGTAAGAGGACCATTAAAAAGAATAACCAAGATGGCTTGATTTCTTGCCTTTCATAAGAAAAGCACTCGATGGAAATTGCCTGTCTCGTATGCGTGGGGCTCGACCTTCAAACTCATACTAAACCTGCAATTGCCTATTTCGTGGTCTCTGCAATAATGGACTATTATAATTATAGCCATGGGACACTCTGTATATACCGCACCTAAAACCGTGACTCGTATCGTGACGTAAGCGTGGCTTTTTATAGACTATGCAAAGGGCAAGGCAATTTCCTTAAAAGCAGGGTGTAAAAGAGACGCCCTGCTTTTAAGGATATTGCCTGGTAAATTATGACTTTCGAATTAATCTTTCCCAACAACTAATTCTAGCATCTGTTGGATAAGATATTTTTGGATTTCTGCCGCGGGACAAACATTTGTATATTCTACAAACATTTGTATATTCTACAAATGTAGAATATACAAATGTTTGTCTATATTAAAATATATGTCTCGGTTCTGGGTGTTTTCTGTTAAATCTGCAGAGACATTTGCTATTAAGGAAAATGCCTGGTAAATTATGCGACTTTCGAATTAATCTTTCCCGACCACCAATTTTGCCATCATGTTTTCTGTTAAAATTTGTATATTACAAAAAATATATTAAGTAGTATATAATTCTCATTACACAAGCTCTGCTTACCTGTGTGAAAATATCCTGAATTGTTATTTATATATAAATAATCAGTATCGAAAGTAAAAGCCAGATTTCTGTACTACACGCCATTTACAGCTGCGTTTTGTTTACTTAGTTCGATAAGTTACCGAGCATTGGACATTATTTATATTCTACCAACACCGTATGCAAGTTCTTGCTAACTAGTTTTTTTTTGAATATCCCAAAAGCGGACAGAATAGGCTTTAGAAATAGTTTTTGTCTTCTCTTTCGTAGATATAACTTGTTGCATTGCATAGTTTTTGAGCAATTTATATCATCTGTTATCCTTCGGTATCCACGCTCGACAAACTTCATGATAACTTTTAGTTGTGTTGCATCGCATTTTGTATTTCTGCCCATTTTTATTCAAAATACTTTTCACGACTCTGTATTAAAAAATCCGGTTTGCCGCCAAAACTACACCGAAACAATATGAGAAGAAAGAAAGAAATTATTTAGATTCAAATTTTGAAAATAGAACTAAATTTTTCAGTATCTCTAATTAAATGGCCAGCCAGCATTGTATAAACAAATATCACAATCTATCAGCGATACTCTAAAGAGGTTTAGTGTACAAGGAGTTGTTATTGTTTTTATAATCGGATACATTCATTACGAATTTACATGTTTTTAGATTCATAAAAAAGAAAAATTTGATTTACAATCTGGTTAACTAGAGAGTGTCCCTAATTGATTGACAACGACTGTATAAGTAGTATATCAGCCATGTTGTACCAAGTTTCCATAATAGCTCTGCTTAGTTTGGGGCTAGATGATGCTGTGTGAAAAATGTCCAGCATAAGTTTATTATTTTATCTGTTTGACTGTCTGTGACAAGTAAATTAAAAAACTATCCTTGATGGCATATAACTACAAAAATAACCACTCATTAAAAGACCTAATAAGCCGTTTTGAAGATAACAGACATACAAACAAACAAACTACCTCATTATAGAAAGTAAACCCATATCATTATATGGGTATGGACTCCTGTCGTCGCATGTAAAAATACTGTATTTTATGGTAAGCACAGATGAAAAGTCTCATGTGTTATTCATTAAAATAGCCTTAATTTGGTCCAATATCCTCATAGGTTTATACCTATTTAAAAATAAATTTAAATACATAGGTCACATACAATGTCCTGACCACACATAAGGAAACCCTGTGTTGTGGGTATCAGGAACTGCAAGCACCATACTACAAAAGATCCGGAACGAATACATATTTACAGATCAAATAATGCTGGACATTTCCACACAGCATTATCTAGCCCCAAACTAAGCAGAGTTTGTATTATGCGAAATACAAGACTGATATACTACTTATATACATTTTTGTAAATACATACATATTATGCATATAAAACACCTAATATTTGCAGATCATACAAAAATTTGTACCGCGGCGGGAATCGAACCCGCAACCTTCTACGTATCCGGCGGGCTTTCGCCCACTGCGTCACAGAGGTCGTCAGTGAGCAAGCGTTGGTACTGTAGCATGAATCGAACCCGCACCTGTCGCGTAACAGCTGGCGTCTTGTCCGTTGAGCCACAGAGGTCTTCATTAAATCATTTGCAAACAAGTTCCCGACATTTTTTCCATCGACTATTTTAGCGTCCCCAAGTGTACCCAATAGTGGCGATGAAACCTATATCAGAACCATCTTTGAATTTATACAAAGTCACTTTGTTTAATTGATTGGTATGGATTTTCACTTTTCACACGTGTCTCGGGATCACGCGCGTGTGATACCTCTGGTGTTGCAAGCGTCCTTAAGTGGTAACCGCTTACCAACTGGTGGGCTATCTATATGATAGTTTACAACTTAAGTTGTATATAAAACAAATGTATTTTGTAAGCGTTAAGTGTAATTAGGATGTTATTTGTAAAGAGTGACCGCATGGAAAATAAATAGGTACTGAAAATTTTCCAGCATAGATTATAATAATAAAAATATGTAGTACAAAATAATAAAAAACTCAAATTGTACCAGTAGGCACATTGGGCGTCGCTATGTCTGATCTTTGCAAGTTATCTTAGACTAATTAGCCTAACAAGTAGTGCTGGGACAGTCAACAGCCTAAAAACAAGATAAATTATCGATATCGATAAAAGTTCATGACGATTGAATAATGATAATATTCTGTAATTTGTCTAAAAACAGACTTAAAACTAACGAAACCTCCCCCCGCCCCTACTCCATATTCTTAAAACCCCCCCTAAATCGATTACGCTCGTATTCGTACTCCAAAATTATTTTTCACAAACCCCCCCCCCCCCCCCCCCTAAATCCTCGCTCGTTTTCGTACTCTAGTAACCAAATTTCATAAAGGTTTCTGTGGTTATCGTCAGACAAACAAACATACTAAGTTTATATGTACAAGCTTAGTACAAATTAGCATCATCCCTACAAACCTTAGTGGTTTGTATATGATATTTACCCATAATTAGTTTCTATACAAGGAAAACATAAACGCCGGACTGTCCAAGTGGATTCCTAGATCTTCGATCTCTTCATCAATTTGATCTGAATCCTTGGCAATAATGTAGCAGATCTACTTGTGAAGTACTACCACCATACCTATTTCTGCCGCCGAGCAGCAATGCTCGCATTGCTGTGTTCCGGTTTGAAGGGTAAGGATGCCGGTGAAATTACATGCGCATGAGACTCTTGTCTCAATGGCTGGTAACGAGCGGGTGATACTTCTGGTGTTGCAAGCGTCCATAAGTTACGGTACCAACAGGTGGGCCGTATACTTGTTTGCTATAATGCATAATACCCCACACAACACATCTTTGTATCTATATCATTTTAATTTTATATTTATTTTATTTTTTGTAATGTTTTAATGTTTTTAAACCCGTCATCACTTCGTTAAGTATTTAAATTAATCATTCAATCATAATTAATAATAAAAATTAAGTATTTAAATTTAATAGTTTTAATCTAAGATAGTTAGCATTTTGGTGTCATACGGTAAGCTTACTATTTTTATTAATAAATGATCCTAATTCATGCCACTTAAAACAATAGCGTCACTTATTATGGAAATTTCCTTCCGAAACAAATTCAGATAATAATATACTATCGATATTATTTACTTAGGAATTGTACATCACTCATAAATCACTATCAGGACGGCGACGTCATGTTATAATATTATAATGACCTAGCCTCATTTGTTTGTTATTTGCGGGACGGGGTTATGCAATCTGTGCTAGCGGCCCAAAGAATTGTAGTTTAGTAGGTGATTTGCGTCATCGTCATCATTGACAGCCCGTAGAAGTCCACAGATCAAGAGTGAAGAACTTGTGCTAGAACCGATTCTCAGCAATTACTTATTAAAATGACTTTTACAATATGCTTGAAAAAAAGTGTTCGAAAAAAAATAGTATTGACATAGCGACGTTCATTCATTGATTTTTGTCTTTTTTATTTTTTTCTGACAGTTACAAACGAGATGATGTTTTGATTTATTTATTTGATGTGTTTATTGTTTTGTTAGCTGGGATTATAATGTTCAGATAATGATACCCCCCTGTCAGATTTCTCTTTCGGTAGGTATAATGTTTTTTTCTATAGTATGTTATTAGTATTAAGTATTTATCTATCAGGTTATTATCTTAACTGTAAAAATTAAGTGTTAATTTCAAGTTTCTCAACAGATTAAATTAATTAAACGACTATGAATGAAAAACAAAACTTTATAGGACCTTAGAGTACTACGCACTCACAACTTCACAAGTAGTTGAATCGTCTTCTCTTCTTTTCTAATTTTCATACCAAAACAATTTAATTAACGACATATTTTTTAACACTGAAACAAAAGATGGTTTAAGATCCTACGACTCAGGCAATCCTAGTGTGGGTTTAGTATTATAATGTATTATTTATTCTAACATGTTTATATGTTCTTAAATATTGTTGGTTAATATCCCGAAATTATAACTGACATAATCATTTTGGTGGTAGGTAATTATTTGTGCGCATTACTACCGATACTAGACGTTTTTGTTTCCTTATCTAATAGGTAGTTTTATAACAATAATTATCCCATTATGATATAATACGACATTATTATTTTAAATTGCGTCATGTTGTATAACATCGAACTTTTGGCGGTCGGGTCGAGGCGTTATCGAAAACTGTTCAATACAATGCTGACCGTATTATTGTCTGTAACACTATTCATACAAAAAAGTACGGTGTACCACTAGAAAAAAGGGGATAACTATATCAAAAAGTATTAAAAAATACACACTTATTAAAAAAACTGTAATAAATAATAATAATTTTAAAATAAGCTATAATATGTGTGTGACAATGTAACTCAATACATTATATTGGACAATAAACGTTAAAAATAAGTAGACAGTGTACTTTGTTTAAATAAGCTCTAATATTTATGTGACAATGTAAATTAAGACATTATTTTATTTTACAAAACAGTAAAAATACTAAGTTATGAATGTGAATGAATACACAGTGTAAATCAAACGTATTTGATATTGTGTTGAAAAGTGATTAATCATTTTGTTTGTGACAATGTGACACTTCGAATAGTTTTATATAATAATCTTTTGTGATCTACGCTGTTACTGAATGCCGTTCAAAATGGAGTTCCAAAATGGTAAAGTGATTATTAATATTGCTTGTGATAATGTGACACTTAGAATAGTATTACATAAGAGCAGTTCTTTTGTGACATACGCTTTTGCTGAATGCCGTTCAAAATGTAGTTCCAAAATGGTAAAGTGATTATTCATATTGCTTGTGATAATGTGACACTTAGAATAGTGTTAAATAATAGCAGTTCTTTTGTGAGATAAGATGTTGCTGAATGCCGTTCAAAATTTAGTTCCAAAATGTTTTTTTTAATAACCTACTTTAAAATCTATTTATTTTTGCCCGTAAAAAAAAAGTTAAACAAAATAATAATAATTAACATAAAAACAAAGCGAAACGAGACGAACAGACAAACTGATTACCGAATTTTGTGTTGTGTGGTGTCAAAAAGGTCCCCGTCTCAGCATTATCCTGTACTAAAACCTAGTAGGTCAAGTGCAGAGCGCTGGTTTTCAGACGTGCCTTCATGATGCCACGAAATCACTTAAACTTGTAACCAAACCAACTTTATAATACATACATACTATACATATAATATATTAATATTCTTATACCATGACATAACATACCATATTCGTTACTTAGCTACTATGTTTGGTGGCAAATACAGTCTGTGGTCAGTTTGGTATGACTTGAAAATTTAGTTGAAAAATAAACTTTATGCTATTGTATTTTACGTACGAGATATACACGTTGTAAATGTAAAAAACTATGTTTATGAATTCTTTATCGTGAAAAAAAAACGCGCGGCGTACACGTGAATGATATCAGTTAGCTGAGAAATGTGAGGCGGTGATATCTCCCTAATCTGGGCATTTTAAGGTTTTTTTTTAATTTAATCTGACAAAAACATCATAGTATCGCACAGTTTTTCTTCAGATAAAGACTTGGGGGACAAATAGATTTGGGGGTTAAGACACTCGCAGCTTTCTCATAAGGATAAAGACTTGGGGGTACATAGATATGGGGGTAAAGACACTAGCAGGTTTATCATAAAGATAAAGACTTGGCGGGTAAATAGATTTGGGGGTTAAGACACTCGCAGCTTTCTCATAAGGATAAAGACTTGGGGGTACATAGATATGGGGGTAAAGACACTAGCAGCTTTCTCATAAGGATAAAGACTTGGGGGTACATAGATAAGGGGGTAAAGACACTAGCAGCTTTCTCATAAGGATAAAGACTTGGGGGTACATAGATAAGGGGGTAAAGACACAAGCAGCTTTCTCATAAGGATAAATACTTGGGGGTACATAGATATGGAGGTAAAGACACTAGCAGCTTTATCATAAAGATAAAGACTTGGGGGGTAAATAGATTTGGGGGTTAAGACACGCGCAGCTTTCTCATAAGGATACAGACTTGGGGGTTAAATAGATTTAAGGGTTAAGACACCCGGGGGGGTTAAAACACTTGATAAGATAAGTACCTAAAGTCGTTGTTGTTACTTTTGTGTTACAGTAATGAGTTATCTACATTAATAATATAAAGAGGTAACATTGATTTGTTTTTTTTTTACTTGGCTTAACAGCTGAACCGATTCTAAAAATTATTCTACTTATTAAGAACTTATACATATAAATAGTGGAGCTCCTTGTGAAAGAGCTCTTACGGGGCAGTATTACCACCATACCTATTTCTGCCGCCAAGCAGTAATTCTCACATTGCTGTGTTCCGGTTTGAAGGTCCCGGTGAAATTACAGACACATGACACCCTTTATGTGAAAAGTGACATGGTTGGTAACGCGAGCGTTCATAGGTTAACGTAACCGCTTAACAGCAGGTATACCGTTTGTCTGCTCGCCATTTTAGTTGTTAAAAAAACATAGTAAATGCTATAGTAATGTTTTCTCTCTTTACAGCTGAATGCGCTCATGAACGAGATATACGAGACGGTGACGGCGGCATGCAATATGGAAGAGAATAAGCCAGGGAGCTTCCCCACAGACCAGGCCGAGGGCAGTGCTAGCGAAGGTAGATAAATAGATAGATAGGTAACACTTTATCGTATACCACATAATTATATCATAGAATTGAAATTATCATTTTAGAATATTATTACGATTATACCATATATATATATATATATATATTATATCTATGTACTTGGGGTACATAGATATGGGGGTAAAGACACTCGCACTATTATATATATATAAATAATATATATATATATATATATATTCAGTTGAGCTATCTATAGATCGTTTGCAACGGTCCTTAGATAGCTAGCTGTTTCATCTGTATTTTTTGTATATACCTACTTGTACATAGTTGTATGAATAAATTTATATACAGGGTTTCCCAGAAATGGTGGATAATCCTGCACGTGCGTGTGCGGGGGGGGAGGTGGGTCCCCACATCACAAAAAAAAAAAATCTATTCCCAACAGTCCGCGGTCTACGATTTTTTTTGTAAAATTTAGAAATTTTCCAGTTTTCCTCACATTTGTGGTCATCACGTCCGCTACATGAGGCCTAGTTCGGATTTTTTTCTTTTAACGTTTTCCCTAATTATGGTATTCCTAAATTATCTTTAAAAAAACGCAACTACTTAGGATAGTAGTTAACTAGTAGTCCCTAAACATACATTTTATTTCTAAAATTTATTTTACTGCTAAGTTTGAGAACCTGTGGTGTAAAAAAAATGTATTGGAGTTTTATAGCCAACCACATAAAAAAATTACCTACATCATAAGGATTCTAAAACAGTAGCATAAGTATCTACTTTAATGGTAAAATTACTGAGCTATAGCTACTAATGTGTAAAAGTAGGCGTTTTATTACAAAATTGCAAAATTATTTGCAGATGTTTTTTTTAGTTTTTATCAGTTAAGTAGAGCTGTCGACCCTAAAATTAGACTTTACTACCTGCTCGGCACATTCAGTTGAATTCTAAGCTGTGTGAGCGAGACAAACTGTGCTTGGGAATATTGCGAGTGAAAGGGTCAACAAATCTCCTTTGTATGGTAGAATTCGTGTTTGGTTATTGTTTTGTCTCCGTAGTTAAAACTATTTTAATTTTAGTGTGTATTTCGACGTTCTCGACATCGCATGTGCTCTTGTTTTTCTGATTCTCGGTGACAAAATTCTACATTTGGCATTCTACTGGACTCGATTTGTGCATTTTGATTGGATTTTGTTTTTTTTGGTGATAACTGCGACGACTCGGCATTCTACTGGACATTTGTTTCGTATATCAACAGGACTGTGTGATGTCACGTGAAATTTATACACCCCAAGAGTATTCCAATATGCATTACATTTACGGAGAATGTAGTGGCAACGCAAGTGCTGCCGCAACACTTTATCGGGAGAGATACCCGAACGCGCGTCACCCCGACTATCGCGTATTTACAAGAGTGCACCAAGCTTACTCAGAGGGCAGAATACCTGGTACTGGCGTTGGTGGCCCTAGGAGCAGAGGACGACCCCACAATCCTGTAACTGAAGAAATTGTCCTTGACATGGTGGAAGAAGATCCCAGTATTTCGATGACAGATATCGAACGCCGTACGGGAATATCAAAATCTCCAGCACATCGTATTGTGAAAAAATTTAAACTGCATCCTTATCACGTGACACGTGTACAAACATTGCTACCACGAGACTACCAAGCACGGATTGTTTTCTGCAATGAAATGTTAACAAGAATGAATGAAGATCAAGATTTTTTCAGAAAAATTTTATGGAGCGATGAGACTACATGTAAAAGGGATGGGTATCTTAACCTTCATAACTTGCACAGTTGGCAATTAACAAATCCACATTTGATGAGAGAAGATAAATCCCAGTATCAATTTAAAATAAATTACTGGACGGGCATATTAAATGGAAAAATTATAGGCCCTTATGAATTGCCGGGCAACCTAAATGGCAACAATTATTTACAATTTCTTCAAAACCAGTTGCAAATATTATTAGAAGATGAGCCACTAGCCATCCGGCAAGGAATGTGGCTCCAGAACGACGGTTGTCCGGCACATTATGCTGTGCAAGTAAGGAATTATCTAAATGATGCCTATCCCAACAGATGGATCGGCCGATTGGGGCCAATATTGTGGCCACCACGGTCCCCAGACCTAAATCCTCTGGATTTTTTTTATTGGGGCTGTTTGAAGGAGCAGGTCTACAAGAAACCCATAAACTCATTAGAAGAACTTCGACTTCGCGTCGCCGAAGCAGCCAGAATTATATCATCAAAAAATTATAATAACAGATTACAAAGATCTTTTATAAAAAGGTGTAGAGCTTGCATAAGGGCATCAGGAGCCCAATTTGAACATTTACTATGATTGAAATACTTTTTTGGTCATTACTTGTTTTATTTTTTTCTTTTGCAATTTTGTAATGAAACACCTACTTTTGCACATTAGTCGCTATAGCTCAGTAATTTTACCATTAAAGTAGATACTTATGCTACTGTTTTAGAATCCTTATGATGTAGGTAATTTTTTTATGTGGTTGGCTATAAAACTCCAATACATTTTTTTTACACCACAGGTTCTCAAACTTAGCAGTAAAATAAATTTTAGAAATAAAATGTATGTTTAGGGACTACTAGTTAACTACTATCCTAAGTAGTTGCGTTTTTTTAAAGGTAATTTAGGAATACCATAATTAGGGAAAACGTTAAAAGAACAAAATCCGAACTAGGCCTCATGTAGCGGACGTGATGACCACAAATGTGAGGAAAACTGGAAAATTTCTAAATTTTACAAAAAAAATCGTAGACCGCGGACTGTTGGGAATAGATTTTTTTTTTTGTGATGTGGGGCCCCACCTCCCCCCCCGCACACGCACGTGCAGGATTATCCACCATTTCTGGGAAACCCTGTATATAAAATATACGATGTAATCTGACGTTAAACGTCACGTGACGTTACTTGAAACGACAGCAGGAGAATAGTAATGGACGTGGTATTATGCGCAAGAAGGCCGCATAATACTCATAATATAAAATTAAGAAACCCGAGAAGATATATTAAAGTGAAAGATATGTTTATTATCGCCGTTTTGCTTATCAGTTAACTTTGTTTAGGAATGAGATATGAAAAAATAAAATGTACGAACAGATGCGTATTTTTACGGATCGCACCGTGGTATATTTAAGTATTTTAATAAAATGTTAGATGCTCCCTTTTCGTATAGGACGCCACCTTTACATATTTAAAACAGTGCAAATTACAAACGAATCGCGGGAGTACAATGGGAGTTTTTATCGCTAATAGCGATTTCCTCCAGACTATCTTTGAATGGACAGGGATTGATGCGAACGGTAAAGGACGGTGGTGTATAGGTCAATAAAAATACAAATAAGTTAGGGGTTAACACTCTTGGGGGTATCCTCCCAAGAGTGTTAACCCCTAATAATGTATGCAAATTATTATAAGATTTTAAATAATCGTTTATCTATTCGTCAATCATCATTGGATAATTTTGTTAGTACAATTTTATTAACGTAGCATTAACATTCAATAGATATGTCAATAAAATTGAATTATAAAATAAATATTTTGCTGGTCATTTTTCACACAGCATCATCTAGCCCCAAACTAAGCAGAGCTTGTATGTTAACTACTTGACAGATATATATATATACTAACATACTTTTTTTTTGTAAATACATACATTTTATACAAAGAAAAATACCCAGACCCGAGACAAATCTTTGCAGATCATACAAACCTTTGTCCTGCGGCGGAATCGAACCCGCAACCTTCTGTATCTCAGGCAGGCCTTCGCCCACTGCGCCACAGAGATCGTCAATGTTATTATATAACAATTATCAAAAAGTACGCGGCATAGATCGCATTGGAAATATAAATATGGAGGAAAATGCATCATTGCCCCGACAACAGCTAACCGGATTTAAAAAATAATAAACAATTATTTATTTAATTATTCACTTTTATTTTTCCAGAATCAGTGAAACTGACCCGTAGTCTAACCGAGAAGCGAAAAAACTACGTGCGCCGTGTCTCGTCCCGTCTCGCGTATTTGGAACCGAAAAATATAAAAACGACTCGTTTCCGCCACCAGACCTCTATATGCTCTTACAGATCTGACGGTCTTAGACCGGATGCTGATAATCCATACTCCACTTTTCGGTCTTGGAAGAGCTTTAGGGCGTCTCAGAATAATTTGACGGCCAAGATGGATTCCGATTCTAAGTTCAATTTGACAGGTTGGTTTCTGTCAGAACAATACCTGCACTGGTGTAGAATTGGGTTTTTTTTTACATTTTTTATAATCATGGCATATTTTTTATAGTTATGTCACATTTTTATGGTTATGTCACATTTTAATAATCATGTCACATTTTTATAACATTTTTATAGTCATGTCACATTATCGACAGTCACTCTCACTTACCTGTACAGAAGCATCTGCGTAACTTGTTATTTAGATCTGATCGCTCTCGTGTCTTAGAGGGCATGTTAAGATGTCGGTCCTGGCAATGAGTCGTTAAACCGTATCAGAGGCTTTCTGGCGGTCTAGAAACATCGACACTAAAGTGGTCCCATATGAACTTTCTTCAGGTATATAATTCTTCTTTCCATAGATTCAACGGGCAACAATTTGTCTATAAAAAACGACTTTGACATCAGCGATTAAAGTTGCCTTATATGAACTTTCTTAAAATAGGTAATTTTTCTTTCCATAGATTCATCTGGCAATATCTTGTCTATAAAAAACGACTTTGACGTCAGCGATGGTAGCATCGACACGATGAGCATAGATGAGAAAGCGGGCTGCGTCGACATAGATCTGCCGTTCGAGCCTCGGGAGCAGGGACTCTTCAACGTATGCCTGTTAGTGGGGCTGAATTATATGACGGCACAGGCCTATGTCAAAAGCGTGTTTCCAAGTCAGGTGAGTTGTTTATCTAATAGCATGTAAGCATAGATATAATGAGCATAAACACGTTAAGCATAGATACAATAAGTAACGATCCAATAAGCATAGATACGATGAGCATAGATGAGAAAGCAGGCTGAATTGACATAGATCTGCCGTTTGAGCCTCGGGAGCAGGTTCTCTACAACGTATGCCTGTTAGTGGGGCTGAATTATATGACGGTGCAGGCCTATGTCAAAAGCGGGTCTTCGAGTCAAGTGTGTTCTTTTTCGTATGTAACCATATATACTTACACACTAAGTAAATACACAATAACCAAAAACACAATGATAAGTAAAACCACAATATGTAGACACAATGAGTATAGACAAACTGAGCGAGAAAGCCCATTGCGTCGACATAGATTTGCTATCGTTCGACTCTCGAAAGCAGGGGCTTTTCAACGTGTTCCTATTAGTGGGGCTGAATTGACGGCGCAGGCCTATGTCAAGAGTGTGTTCACAAGTCAGTTGAGTTGTTTATCTAATAGGATGTTAGCATAGATATAATGCGCATAGACGCGTTAAGAAACACAATATGTAAAGACCCAGTAAGCATAGATACACTGAGCACTGAAACAATAAGCATAGACACAATGGACATAAATACGCTGATGATAGACGCAATAAGCGTAGACATTGTGATTGTAGACACATTATTGACCATATAAATAAAATAAATAATGCTGGACATTTTCACACAGCATCATCTAGCCCCAAATTAAGCAGAGCTTGTGTTTTGGGAACTACATGACTGATATACTACCTATATATTTTTTAAATACATAGTAAACACCCAGACCTGAGAAACATTTGCAAACCATACGAACAATTGTCTCGCGGCGGGAATCGAACCCGCACCTTCAGTGTCTCAGACGGGCCTTCGCTCACTGCGCCACAGATGCCATTTACAATTCTCCCGGAGACGTTTCGTCGAAACGTCTCAGCCGGCTGGCACGCCCACCATGCCACCGCGGTCTTTGTTATCTGGGGGCCAGGCAGCCGTACCATACGTTTGTTGACCCCACTCACGGCACTTTCTAACCCCTTGTGGTATACTCTTTTGCAGGTGCAAGTTCCTCAGCACATTGAGAATCTGATCTTCCCCGAGACCCTGAGCCAGGATAAAGGCGAGTGGTCGGCGGACGCCGCGTTCACGCAGTGCTACTCGTTCGTACTCACCGATGAGAGGGGGGAGAGATCCTACGGGCAAGTAGATTATGCT
Source organism: Perizoma affinitatum (assembly GCA_961405105.1). NCBI lineage: Eukaryota > Metazoa > Arthropoda > Insecta > Lepidoptera > Geometridae > Perizoma > Perizoma affinitatum. The sequence goes on from OY560207.1 coordinate 1,240,244, forward strand.
TATTTCTGGCTTATTCCACAAATCCCCTCCGATAATCCCCCCTGCGAAGGGGATTTGTGGAATAAAAGGGGATTTCTGGACAACAGTTAAAGAAATCTCCTGATACATTTATTTACACTTAAATAAAAAAAAAAACAAATCTGTTCAGTAATTCTTTACGCAAAAACTACTGAACGGATTTTGATGAAACTTTACAGTAGTATAGCTTATACATCAGAATAACACATAGGATTTATATCCGGGTACAACGCGGGCGAAGCCGTTGTCAGAAGCTAGTAAAGAATAAAGAAGGATTAAAGAAAATAAATACATACATATCACGTATTATTATATTATCACACAATAATACAGTCACGCCTGTTTCCCGGAGGTGTAGGCAGAGACCAAGGATTTCCACTTGCTACGATCCTGGCATACATCTTTCGCTTCGTTCATCCTCATCAAATTCTTCATACAAGCTCGGAGATTAAGTGTACTTCTGACCTGGCCATTCTCTAGAATGTCTTCAATTTGGTCAGAGTACGTTCGCCGTTTTACGATTATTAAAGAAAATTCTTCTCTTTATTTCTAGATATTGCCGCAGAGTTTTACCAGAGGGCGCCACAGCGTGTCTTCCTTTATGCTACTGCCTGATCGGAAAGTATAGGGCTCCGGGCTTCTATTACAAGGTAAATCCTACTAATATTATAAACGCGAAAGTTTGTGAGGATGGATGTATGTTTGTTACTATTTCACGCAAAAACTACTGAACGGATTTTGATGAAACTTTACAGTAATATAGCTTATACATCAGAATAACACATAGGTTTTTTATTCGGGTACCACGCGAGCGAATCCGTGAGCAGAGACTAGTTAGTTATATTATGACGACCTCTGTGGCGCAGTGGGCGAAGGACCGCCTGAGATGCAGAAGGTTGCGGGTTTGATACCCGCCGCGGGACAAATGTTTCTATGATCTGCAATTATTTGTCTCGGGTCTGGGTGTTTTCTATGTTTAATATATATGTGCAATTGTATTTACAAAGTTTAGTAAGTATATAGTTTGGGGCTAGATGAAGCTGTGTGAATAATGTTCAGCATTATTTATTTATATACTAGGCAAAATCATTATCTTGGCGACCCTATGTTTGTACCGGATCTAATTATAATAAATGATATATGAGTATTAGTATAAAAGAAAGAAAGAAAAAAAGTAAGAAAAGAAAAGAAAATACATTTATTGTACCTCAAGTATCAACTTGATATTCTTTTGTATTCTTAAGGATATTGACAACCCAATGGAACACATATAAAATTCAAACATAATAAACACAAGCACAGATAAGTTAGAACATTTCAAATAACAAACATTAAAAATATGTATTGTAAAAACGGGATTTTTTTCGCAATATCGGTGTAGGCACCGACTCATTCCGAGAGTCTTCATCAGGGTATATTCATATTGTAAAATCCCGTATTTTACAATATGAATAATCAAATTCACGATAGTTTTTGGAATAAAATAAAAAAATATGTGTTATAAAAAAATATTTTCCACCAGGTGCTGCAAGAGATCGAGTCCCACCACGGCGGCTCTGACACCGCTATCAGCGACGTTTTACAGCAGCTCTTCGAATCCGACTTCCCGAGTCCCGGCGAAGGCATCACCCTCACCATAGACCCGAGCGACGCTGACAGCGACATGTGCCACAGCGTCAGGCCCAACTCCGAGAGGTGTAACAGTGATAAGTGTAACAGTGAAAGGTGTAACAGTGATAGAAGGAACAGTGAAGGGTGTAAGAGTGATAAAAGTAAAACGATGCCGGACCTGAGGACTTCCGAGAAGTTCTATGATCCGGAGAATAACAACAGTTTAAGGGAGCTGATGCTTAGTTTGGATGGGATTAAGTGAGTTTTTCTTTTTTAATATTTATTTAACTGTCAAACGAGTCAACGGCCCACTTGTTGGTAAGCGGTTACCGTAACCTACGCTTGCAACACCGGATGTATAGCGCATTCCCGACCCTGAGTCATAATGGGTGAAAAGACTCATGTGTAATTTCACCGGCATCCATACATTTTAAACTGGAACGCAGCAATGCGAGCATTGCTGTTTGGCGACAGGAATAGGTGTTGTAGTATTACTTCCCCGGACGAGATCTTTGTGTGAAAGATCTTCATCATTATCATCAGCCTGCTTTAGAGCAAAATGAAATATCCTGCTGTATGTAGCATGTCCTGCAGATTATGTTCCGGGTCTGGGTGTTGTGGTACCGCGTTACTCGTAGTTACTGATACCTACGACACAGGGAATCGTAGTGTGGGATCAGGACTATGTTTGTGCCTGTTGGGGTGTTTATAGGTAGGTAGATAGATAAACTCTATATTGCACACCAAAGCAAAAACAAAAGCACAGGAATTAAAAATGTAAAAGGTACAATAGGCGGTCTTATCGCTAAAAGCGATCTCTTCCAGACAGCCTTCGGATGAATGTCTTATCTTTGATTTTTTTAATTTTTAACGTAAAGAATAAACATGTATTATACTTTGCACAATATAATATACAAACAGACAATACACAAACGGGATTTACATAAACATTACCTAAATACTAACAATATAATGATTTATGTGCCTCCCGACACCTTCCAATATGCAACGACGCAAATTGGCCTCCAACTCAGCACTGTATATAAGTAGTATATCAATCGTGTAGTTCTCATAACGCAAGATCTGGGATCTGCTTAGTTTGGGGATAGATGATGCTGTGTGAAAATGTCCAGCATTATTATTTATTATTATTATTACTAGATGTCCCACGACCGCCCTCGACCCCCGACCCTCCGCGATGCATCGTCCATCCGTGTGATGTTAAATAGCCTATATCCTACCTCAAGAATTGGAGGTTATAAATTAAAAAGTATTTAAGTAGTATATCAGTTCTGTAAATACATACATATTATCCTATCCTTTCCTACTACTATTATAAACGCAAAGCTTTGTGAGGATGGATGTTTGTTACTCTTTCACGCAAAAACTACTGAACGGATTTTGATGAAACTTTACAGTAATATAGCTTATACATCAGAGTAACACACAGGCTACTTTTTATCCGGGTACCACGCGGGCGAAGCCGTGGGCAGAAGCTAGTACATATATAAATAAAAAAAAATGTTTTCAAACCGGTCTGGTAGTTATGGATATTAGCGCGTTTAAACAAAAATACAAACCAACCCTTCAGCTTCATTATTAGTATAAATTTGAAAGACCCATTGTTTTCTTTTTTCAGAATAAAAACGATCACAAGGCCTCTGGAGCCGCGCGCTGAAGAGAGAAGTTCCTGCGACCTGCTGGACTCCTTGGGAGCTGGTCTCCTCGTCAAAGTCTTCGGATCCCTACTTCTGGAGAGGAAGCTTATAGTGCGAGCTGATAAACTGAGGTGAGGACCAGTGTTATATTTTTATGCAACTTTAGAATGTTAAAAATTTACTTTAGTTACAGAAAGTTATTCCACAAATTAATTTTTCTTATTCCACTTTTTCTTCCTGAGAGAAGAAAACCTGAACTCTAATGAAAAAAAAAAGAAAATCCCGCTTTTCATATTATTATTATAAGCAATTAGAAACCATAATAACAGTGAAATGAGTTTTTATTTTGTGTAAGAATTTTTAAGTCCAATATGAAATTTTGTCCCCCATTTTTGCACCCTTGGTGGGGGGGATTTTACATAACATTAATATGGGATCAATATTTATTTATTCTTTACTTTAATTAACACGGCCGAGGGTCAATTACATTAATTAAAGACTAAAATTATAACTACTTTAAAATAAGTCAGACTTTTCAAAAAACACAAAAAATTCAAATAATAGTCCCAAACTAAGCAGAACTTGTATTATGGGAACTATGGGAACTGCATAACTGAAAAATATTTATATACATTTTATTTTCTAAATACATACATATTATACATAGAACACCCAGACCCGAGACAAATATTCGCAGATCATACAAACAATTGTCCCGCGGCGGGAATCGAACCCGCAACCTACTGCGTCTCAGGCGGGCCTGCGCCCACTGCTTGTTTTATTTTTTATGATCCATCATTCAGCTATATGGTATATAATGGTGCCAATCGATCTGCCTATTGAGTATGGATGTCCATCATGGGCATGACAGTCGTGAGCGTGTTTGTTCGTGTACTGATACCGTTTCCTTTGTTTACAGCGCCCTCTCGTCTTGGTTAGAAGCACTGCAGTCTTCCTTGTATCCTTTCGTATGGCAACAGCCTTTGATCTCGTGTGTACCGGCCGAGATCCAGAGGGCTGTGCTGGATGCCCCCCTGCCGATCCTGGCTGGGATGCTGGATAAGGGTGACATCGACGGTGATAGTGTGGAAGAGGTATAAAACATATTTTGTTTTAGTTTCAGTTTTATAACCGACTTCTTAAAAAGGAGGTGGTTCTAAATTAGTTTTTTTTTTTTATGTTAGTGTTAACTGATTTTGGTGATTCTTTTGTTGTTGTACAGAGAACGATTCTGAGGATGTCCCATAAAAGTTTTGTTCCCGAGGGATTGCTACTTTTCCCGTATAACCTCAAAAAATATCGTCCTCTCATGGAATCACGACTAGCCGAAACGTTATTTGTGGGCTATTGTACTGTTGTTTTTTATTCGAAAGAGTGTCATCCCGAGTGAGTGAAATAAGCCGTATTTTTTGACAATAAATGTCTTATATTATCTGTATTATACAATAATTTACTCCCCGTCCCGTCTCGTCCATGTCTTCTACACTTCGACTCGTTTTGAAGTGCGGGTAAGAATCGAACTAAGGTTCGTTATTCTAGCCTCAACTTCGGGAGTGCTCCCGAGTCTTTGGGCGATGGCGCTTTGGACGCCATCCTGACTTGCAGTTTGCAAAAGTATAAAAGTAGTATATCAGTCATGTAGTTCCCATAATAGAAGCTCTGCTTAGTTTGGGGCTAGATGATGCTGTGTGAAAAATGTCCAGCATTATTTATATGTAAGTACATACGTATTATACATAGAAAACATCCCGACAAATATTTGTAGATCATACAAACATTTGTCTCTCGGCGGGAATTGAACCCATACCTATAAATACACTTACAAACTTTACAAGCTTTTTATATATATTTTTTTTTTGCAGGGCATGTTTATAGATGTGACGCATCCATCAAAAGTGCTCTGCTATCAAGGCGACGAGTCGACCATACTGCCTACCAATAGCTACAAGAATCTGAAGACGGCGCTGCAGATGGAGTCCATTAAAAATAAGGTACGCCGGTCACTGAAGCGCTTATGATAGGTAAAGACTTAGGGCCCGGTCAAACTGAAGCGGTGGCGACGGTCGCGATGAAAATGATTGTTTTTAGGGTTGCGTACCGCAAAAGAAAAAAACGGAACCCTTATAGGATCCCTTCGTTGTCCGTCTGTCTGTATGTCTGGTAAGACTCTTTCTTGGAAACGCGTGGAGATATCAAGTTGTACTTAATATAAAATACTAAGGTTTGCGGTCCTATGGTCGCTCTTCTCCCTCGTTAGCTTAATTGTCAAATTGCATATCTGTGGTAACATATTTAAGAGTAATGGGACATTTTTTTTAGAATAGGTTAAACATTTTTATTATTATAAAGCGTATAGTGTGTTGTCTTATGAACTTTGGTTGATAATTTTTAGACTTGATTTAATTCTTTGATTAGTACTTTTTTTCTATGTTCACCTCGTTCGATTGGCACCACACTAAAGCTGAACGAAGGATCATGAAAAAAATAACCAAGCAGAGTTTGTTGCCTGATTCTTCTAGGCTTGGTTCGCGCGCAAGGAATCGCCGTAAATTCACTTTAAAAAAATTTAATTCACGTAGTTTTTAAGTTAACGTTTCTATATGATCCTTGTGATTTCAATGAATAAAAACCTATTGAATTTGACTTTGGAGCACTACAAAAATCAAGCTTCTAAGTCAACGCAATAAAAAATACGGCCATTTATGCGACATATATTGATACTCGCATATAAATCAAAACCTATAGGGTACTTCCGGTTGACGTAGAATCATGAAATTTGGCAAGAAGCAAGCTCTCAATCCACAACTAACGGAAAAATAAATAAATAATGCTGGAAATTTTTCACACAGCATCATCTAGCCCCAAACTAAGCAGAGCTTGTATTATGGGAACTACATGACTAATATACTACATATATATTTTTTTGTAAGTATATACATATTTTACATAGAAAACACCCAGACCCGAGACAAACATTGGCTAATCGTACAAACATTTGTCCCGCAGCGGGCATCGAACCCGCAACCTTTTGCGTCTCAGGCGGGCCTTCGCCTACTACGCCACAGAGGTCGTCCACACACATCACTAACAATCACAAAAACATATTTTTTCATATGATGCAACCATATGAAAAAATATGTTTTTGTGATTACAAACATACATTTGCAGTTGTATAATTAGACGTGACGTATATCGATGTATGGGCGAACATTTTTTAAACTATAAGTCTGTTCTATTTTTCAGGAGCGTGACGACACGAAGACGCGTAATGTGATGATATCCGAGGCGTTCCTGAGATTCTTCGTGGACATTTTGGGGGATTTCTGGAGATACTTCAGCGTGAGGGCTCTCAAGGAGGGGGACATGGGGAAAGGCGATGTCGTTTTCGATGTGAGTTTTCTGATCGGATATCACTTGCAAGTTTGACCCACGTAACTCTTGAGCTTTGATGCCTTTAGTGGCGCAGTGGGGCGAAGGGCCGCTTGAGACACAACAGGTCGTGGGTCCCGCCGCGGGACTAATGTTTGTACGATCTGCAAATATTTGTATCGGATCTGGGTCATGTATAGTGTGTATGTATTTATAAAAAAAACGTATATAAGTAGTATATCATTCATGTAGTTCCCATAAACCAATCTCTGCTTACTTAGGGGCTAGATGATGCTGTCTGAAAAATGTCCAGCATTATTTATTTATTTGTCTCGAGTCTGGATGTTTTCTGTGTATAATATGTATGTATTTACAAAAAATGTATATAAGTATTATATCAGTCATGTAGTTTTCAAAACACAAACTCTGCTTACTCCCCGAGACACATATTTGCAGATCACATAAACATTTGTGCCGCGGTGGGAATCGAACCCACAATCTTCTGCGTCTCAGGCACAGATGTCGTCGAATTAAGAATTCGTTAGAATTTAATAGTATGGACCGCCAATGCAGAAAACTTTGCATATAGTTAAACTAACACCATTTTTGTCATTACAGAAAGAAGGCTTCATCAAAAACGCATCGTCAAAGCAAAACCAGTACTTCCTGGAATGGTTCACGGAAACCGCTATGTTCAACCATTTCATACAAAACATGGCCGTCCGCTACAAACTGACCGAGCCTGACTCATACAAACAAACCGACTCAAACAAGCCAATTGACTCAGCGCTCATCGACACGCCTACGCCCAACTTCTACCAGCTCTTTGAAGAGAGAATCAATTCTAGGCGCACCAGGACCGCTGTGGATAGAAGTGGTTATAAAAATGCCTTGAATAAAAGGGTTAAGTTGCTTAAAGCTAGATTGAAAGATCTTGTTGGGTGAGTGTTTAATGACTCATAACGACTCAGACAAAATGAGCCCCTTGACTCATACAAACAAACTGACTCATCTCTCATAGACATGCCTTCAGTTATCAATGATCTAATCGCTCTGTCCTGTTAACACATCAGTATTTTAGCACTGATCTTGGAAAACGCGGAGGATAGCCGCTTCAGTCTTGACCAAAAGTTGGATGCGTGCGTCTTGTTATACTTTGTAGGTCAATGTAAAATGGGCAACCTTTGATTTATCAAAGATTAAAAGTCCAAGACGAATCTCGGTCTTTTTCTTTATAACTACGATCAATAGCAATTTAATTATTCAATAAAAAGATGGATAACTTTTTCGACTCCTAAGTCTTAAACATCGAATACGATAGCTAAAATAAATTTACCCCATCCCTATTGGCATTGCGTCATGTTGTTCCGACCAATCAAAGCGATAGTTGACAGTGTTGTTGCCTAGCAAAATAACAAAAATGGCGTCTCTTGAAATTAGGTGTTCGACGGACTTAAACGACTCATGAAAAATGAGTCGCTTGACTATAAACTGTTTGTATGAGTTACAGAAGTCTCACAAAAATAACATGTTTGAATCATACAAAATGACTCATCGATTAGGTTCAAAAGAATTCTTTTGAAGCATATCAACACAGAAAACTCTTACAAAAATGAATCTCTTGACTCATACAACTCAAACCGACCCGTCGCACAAAGAAAAATAGGATATCTCGTAGCTTAAAAAAATGTTTCTTAAAACCATAAGCGTCTTATCCGAAGTCGGCTAACTTGGTGCCTTACGGTAGCTATATGTAGGTACTATGTATACGTAGTTTTAGTTAAGTAATGTGATATATTTTAATTAAATAAAAAATCTCACGTAGATGCTTAGTAAGCAATTGTAAATAAAGACTGCTACAGGGTGTTGTAAATATGAAGTTTTCTGTTTTCGCCATTTTGCTACGGAACCCCAAAAATTCCAAGATCCTCTAGAACAGGAGATTTCTCTCTAATCTCCTCAGGGTCGGCAACGCGCGAGTGATACCTCTGGTGCTGCAAGCGTCCATAGATTAAATGTTTTTACCTAAAATCTATTAAGTGACTTTAATCCTACTACTATTATAAACGCGAAAGTTTGTAAGGATGAATGTTTCTCTGTCACGCAAAAAGTACTGAACGTATTTTGATGTAACTTTACAATAATATAGCTTATACATCAGAATAACACATAGGCTTTATATCCGGGTACCACGCGGGCGAAGCCGTGGGCAGAGGCTAGTAAAATCATATATAAAGAATTTTAATCGCCGCACAACACCTGTATTGTATTATGGATAAATTCGTTTTAAGTTTATTTTATTTCTTAAACACATTCCTTCAATATTCCTTTTGAATCCCGAAATGTTGAATGTAATTTTTGTAATCACAATCAAGCATTTTAATGTAAATTAATTTTGTATCTGTAAAATAATTTTGAAACTTAAATAGCTTTAATGATAATTGTATTATGTTATAAAAGTTAAGTTTGTATTTTACTTTAAAAAGAAATGGCCATAGATTCCTTTTACTATCTTTTTATTTATATTTCGTAAATTCCGTGCAAATATTTATACATTCAAAGATCGTATGCCATAGAAACTTGTTCTTAAATTACACTAGAAAAATGCGTATGGGAACGAAATAATGGCATTCATTTAGTCTTACAGTGTCCAACACTTCTAAAACTTGAATATGGGGAAACAGTTAGTTTGAGAAACGTTCGGTGCTGATATCTGTGCGATACCTTTAGCTTTACAAGATTTAGAGGCTTTGGAAAATGTTAACCTCGTCAAAATTAGTTGTTCCCTATGGCAATGGCCAGTTTGTTAGTGTAATTAAACTAAACCCCTGAAGGCTTAATTTCAGTTTTGTCACAGGTTAAAAAATACGACTTAGTATTCTAATCTCTAACAATAAGGCCCAATGTCAATTTTGTCACAGGTTAAATAATATGACTGTGTAATTTAATCCCTGCCAATAAGGCCCAGTGTCAGTTTAGTCACAGGTTAAAAAATACGACTTCGTATTTCGATCTCTGACAATAAGGCCCAATGTCATTTTTGTCACAGGTTAAAAAATACGACTTTGTATTTCGATCTCTGACAATAAGGCCCAATGTCAATTTTGTCACAGGCTAAATAATATGACTGTGTAATTAATTCCCTGCAATAAGGCCCAGTGTCAGTTTAGTCACAGGTAAAAAATACGACTTTGTATTTCGATCTCTGACAATAAGGCACAATGTCAGTTTTAGCACAGGTTAAAAAATACGGACGGAAAAAGTTTTTATAACAACCCAGAATCGCTAGCTTTACTTAAATTTAAATAGCTGTTCCTATGACGATGTAGGTTATTGTAAGTGCTATAAGAACGTGCCTTATTTAATGCGTTAGTTATTCGTAATGTTATGTAATGGAAAAATATTAAAATATAAAATTATAACACATAAACATTTTGTTTGATTAAAAAATATATAGAAGGGATAAGCTACGAAACTAGTATTGACAGCTACTAAGAACTGAATAGTGCAATGAAATTAATCATTATTTGTATTAGCGATTGCGTAGCCAGAAAATACATTTGTGGTAAGAGTCACCGCACTAGGATTCCCTGTGTCGTGGGTATCTGGAACTATCTGCATAACATGCAAACACTTGTCCCGTAGCGGGGATCGAACCCACATCTCTTGCGTCTCAACCTAATCGCCCGTCGCGCCACCATTGTCGTCGTTCAGTTTGTCTGTTTGTTTTCTTATACCTTTTTAAATTTAAAAATGGATTAGACTGATTATAGTTTCGTTTTGTCTGACTTTAAATCCGATTTGTACAATAACCTATTATTACTTAAACTTATGTAGGCATACATTTCTTGAAAAAACGGTTTTGAGTTAAATGCTATTATTCTCTGGTTTTCACGAGAAAATGTCAAATAATTAAGGCCCAAGACGGGTCTTCAAATGTGGCCCAATACTTGTGTGACTTCCTTACAGAAATTTGTAGGTACTAAGGCTTCTCTAGTAGTACCACGGGTAAGTAGCATCTGTAAGGTGTGTTACACTGTACCTACTTATCTTACGGAAATAAATGCAATTACGTAAAAAGCAATTGAACTGTCAAAGATTAATCTTAATTTCATTATTTCCTATCTTACAATAGTCAAGTGTCTATACCGGGTGTTTCACAAATCTTGGATCAAACTAATCGGGCCGATAAAGTTTCCCCGAATCACGTTCAACAACATGAAATATGTTTCTAAACTTTTATTTTAGAAGACGCTCTTTGTGAAAGAGCTCGTCCGGGAGAGTTATTACTTGGATACCACCAATACTAGAACTTACTAAGTACCAATTTCTGGCGCCAAGCAGTAATACTCGCATTGCTGTGTTCGGCTTTGGAGGGTAAGTATGGGTGCCGGTAATATTACAGGCGCATGTGACTTCTTCAGTTGATTCAGGCACATCATTATGCATAAACATCCTACTACTATTATAAACGCGAAAGTTTGTGAGGATGGATGTTTGTTACGCTTTCACGCAAAAACTACTGAACGGATTTTGATGAAACTTTACAGTAATATAGCTTAAACATCAGAATAACGCATAGGCTACTTTTTATCCGGGTACCGCGCGAGCGAAGCCGTGGGCAGAAGCTAGTTATTTATATAAAACAAAACCACTCAGGTTTTGTTGCATTTTGCCCTTTCCATGTTTCAAATGACCCCATCATTTGAAACACAACAACATGCTGAAATACAACATGTTTCACATATATTATAATACTATTCTAACACCAATCTCCCTTAAAAATCCCTTTAATACCATGCTTTCAATCGTCTTATTGATCCTTTTAACATGAAACACCCTGTAACCTACCCATTGCTAGTTATTTTACATAGGACAAAGACATTTCAATGAGCATTGTGTAGAAAATTGGACAATTATATACAATAAGTAACCAATTAAATATGTACTTGCCTTAGTCTAGCAAATCTTAGATGTCTAGATTTGTCAATCCAGATATTAACAATTATGTTATGTAGATTTATATTTGCATATAATAGCAGGTATATTATAATTCAAAGTCAAGTCAAAATTCATTTATTCATTAAAATCACAAGGATCACTTTGAAACGTCGGTTTTATCTACTGCCTGTTCTTCCGCGACCAAGCCAGGAAAGAAAGGCAAGAAAACAAGGCTATTCTTTTTAATGATCCTTTTACAAAACAACGAGTTGGAGCATTTTCAATCCCAAGAGTTTTTATCATCTTAATAATCAGATATTTTATAGTATGCCTTTTAATAAAGTTGTTTTTTAATTACGTTTTTAAATTTTTTAATGGTCAATTTTTGTATATCTCTTGGGAGTTTGTTATAAAAGCGTACACTTTGCCCTTTAAACGATTTACTAACTATATGGAGTCTACAAGTGGCAACAGCGAATTTATATTTATTTCTGGATTTTACATTGTGATTATCGCTTTTTTCTTAAACAAATTAATATTTTTGTGAACATAAATCCGATTGTCATAGATGTATTGACAGGAAATGTCTTTATATTTATTTCTTTAAACTTCTGAAGAAGTGATTCTCTGGGACCCATAATATAAATTGCTCGAACAGCCCTCTTAATTAGTAATACTTACTGTCATTCGAATTTACCTATATAAGTTTTTTTTTGTCTGATATATTATTCACAAAGGTTTGCTGGAAGAAAACTCTTGTTGGAGCTAAGCTCATTCCGTACATTTCCTAAGTGTTATTTTTTATCTGTATTCTCGGTACAAAAAAGAAGAAAGAAAGAGACTAGGTTGGTACCTAACTATCTACTAAGATAGACGTTTTATATTTCTACTAGATCTATCTCTGGATCTCTGGATCATTATGTCTGTAAACCTACCTAATCGATTTGTAGGTAGGTATGTATTTAAAGATGGCTCTTAGATAGGTTTTACATATACAAGTCGCACAGTAGTGAATCGATTCAATTTCAATCAGCAATCGATTATAATCTTATATAAAATATTAAAATTAATATTAATGAGTAAATCGTTTATATGGCAACGGGTACGCTTTATAAACAAAAAAATACAATTAACAAATTTAAAACGTAATTAAACGAAAACTTTATAAAAAGGCAATCTATAAAATATCGGATTATGTAGATGATAAAAACTCTTGGGATTGAAAATGCTCCAACTCGATAAAAAATGTAGGTAAGTACATTGGTTTTGATCATTAATAAGAATAACCAGCCTTTTTTCTTGCCTTTCTTTCCTGGCTTGGCCGCGGAGGAACAGGCAGTAATTAAAATCGACGTTTCAAAGTGATCCTTGTGATTCTAATGAATTTTGATTTTGACTATGACTTTAATTGAGATAGGTACCTACTTAAATAAATACCCAACAGACACATTTATGGCATTGACCCCACACCAGGAATCCCTGTGTCGTGGGTATCAGGAATATTGTAAATCATATTATGATGGTGTAGGAATACATCGCAAAAACAATTTCTTATTAATGTAGCAGTCAAAGTAAAATCGTTCGGCATATTTTAATAGGACTACTCGCATATATTTAGCTTGACCTTTCGAACAATGGAATTTGAGGGGTAGGTGAGACGAAAAGTGAAATTTAACTTAGGTATTTATTTGCTTGTAATTATGCAAAGTGTATGCTTAAAAATATGCTTGAGATGGTGAGAAATTTTACTTCACCTCGACAAGCTCGCTTCTCCAGTACGGAGTAGAGATGTGGGGGCGCGCATCCTTCAGACTCCAGAAAAGGGCAATACGTAAGGGTTCCGCAGATTACGTCTGCAAGACCGTTTTTTGAATCCTTGGGGATTTTGACTGTACTTGTAATATTTGAAGCTGCTTATATGTACGTAATAACATGGTCGAATATATTAGATACGGAGACGGTCATAGATACACGAGGCATGCGGGCAGGCTGAAGGCGTTTCAGCGCCGGCTCACAAAGAATCGACGCTTAAACTTAAAAATTGGCTGATTGTTCAGTTTTTTGCCTTAAGATGTAAGTACTTTAAGTTCCTGTAAGTTAGAATTATCAATTATAATTATAATTAGAATATCTTTTATGACATACGAATTGATTTTATTGATTATTTATAATTTCATTTTTTAATGAATGAATATATTTTATGAGATGCTTACTTTCAAACCATAGGTTATTTTTGAAAATGTTAATTATCAGGATAATTTGACTTATAACTTATTTGTTATCAATAAAGAGAAAGATTTAAAAACATAAAGAGGATACACGTAGATCTACAGATTAATAATAATAATGCATTTCTCACACAGCATCATCTAGCCCCAAACTAAGCAGAACTTGTGTTATGGAATCTACATGACTGATACACTACTATAAAATAAGATACGATTAACTTAATACGATTACTAAATAATATAATTTGTTTATGCGGAAAGGTGCCAAAAGCACTGGCGCTACGTCGTTGAATTGCTAGCTATTTTACTATTCATGAAAAAAATAATTCTAATCTTGTATCAAATCTATCACCAGGAGCGGCGCGACCAAAGGGGTGTATTTTTAACCTTTGGATTAAGTTATTTGATATCTATAGTTCTAGAGTATCTATGTTAAATAGCGAAAAAATTTAGTCACTGATAAGGGCATCATATTTGCGCCGGTTGGTAGATATTGGGATGACTTTCTAATTTTATATGTTTAAGTCTTGATAACAAATTTCTTGTAAATATAGTATATATTATCTCTTACAATTCTAAACAAAAAAAAAAAGTCTTTAATGTTGCTCGGCTGGCTGTTCAGGGTATTTATGAATTGATAACACTCAGATGGGTAGGCACACAGTATAATATAATTATTACAAACATTTAAAACTAACTATGACACGCTTTTTAAGTTCACAAACCGAAAACCAAGCCAACTATCTAGCTAGGTATCTAGCCTATGGAAAAATTACTCGACAAAACGCGCGGGACGCCGCACATCTCTTTTCTTCCGCGTGAGGGCGCTAGGCGTTGGCTCATTCAGCCTCGCGATTGGCGCCGACCTAATGTCACTGTCACTCACGCGGCATGGTCCAACTAATTTGCTAGGTTCAATAGAGTTATTATGTGAACGACTAGGGCTCCGCGCTACAAGTCAGCTTTAGAATTAAAATATTGCTACTCACTTTTCCTTGCGACTGTCTTAAAGTCAGTAAAATATTAACATAGCTTATCTTATAGTTTTGCATTACCATAATGCGATTATTTAAGAATAAGAATAATCTTTAAGAATAATATAAAGATAATCCTTGAGGTCTCGTTTGTATGGTCACAGATATTATAATAGTAGGTATGATATTGGATTATACTCGGCTCATGTCACCATTGACGAAATTATGTTCTGTGTCTGACTGATTACGGCAAAAGCTTATGAAAAAAAGGCAGCGAAAAAAATTGACTCTAGTACCTTTGAACGATAACCTACAGAAAATACGAAAGAAAATAACATTTTAAAAAAAAACGAGGTCTTGTATCTACCTATTCCCCTGTTTTTATCTTCCTAATCTTGCACCACTTTGTTTTTTTTAACACAATCACCACAAAGTACCTGTCTACGTCTAACGTGTCTAAGTACGTTTTTGTTTCACGACTTTTGGTTGTATCTCTAAAATCCTAAGGTTTTTCAAGCAGATTTCTCTGAGGTAGGGTAGGATTTTAATATATAAAATCCTCATAAAACTTCAAATTAGACGGAATCATATTTTGGTTTTGCCCGAAATATAAAGTTTGAACATGTCTCTGACTATCCCCATACTTTGTTTCCTCACAGATCGTACTATGTATCTGAGAATCTCCATCATGGGAATTACAGTCGTGGGCGTGTTTGTTTGTTGTTTCGCCCCCATTCTGTCCTTGTCCGTGTTTTCGCATGGAGTGATAATGACAGAATCTGTCACTAATTCAAGCTTGGTGCAGGCATACATTAGGCGTGTTTTAAATCTTAATGCTATTTTATAAATTTAACACTAAGACATGCCTAATTCTTTGCCTAAGTTTAGACAGAACGTGCAGACGTGTTTAGACAGAAGTTTAGTGTGTATATACCGACCTTTATTAGACACTTATAAGTTTGTTGGAATAAATAAATAAATAATGCTGGACATTTTTCATACAGCATCATCTAGCCCCAAAGTAAGCAAGGCTTGTGTTATGGGAACTACTTATATACTTTTTTTTTGTAAATACATACATATTATACATAGAAAACACCCAGATCCCGAGACAAATATTTGCAGATGCAAACATTTGTCCCGCGCGGTAATCGAACCCGCAACCTTCTGCGTCTCAGGCGGGCCTTCGCCCACTGCGCCACAAAGGTCGTCAATATGTAGTTAAAGTCTTAGTAAAATAGGTACCACTCTATCCACTTAATTCCATTACGCAAACCTAAACGGCATTTTCCAAATTATAATATTTAAACAATAAAAGCAACATTCAAACCATTTAAAAAATAAAGACCAATGTCGTGGTTACGCAATCATTTCTCAAATTCTTTGCCTTCATAAGAAGTGTAACAATAGATTTGTATGTTGTAGTCAACATTTGAATAACGGACAAACGTACATTCAACTGCTTCGCTCGCGGTTTCCCGAAGCGGGGATCCGTTACACGCCAATTGAAGATAAAATAAATAAATAGATAATGCTGGACATTTTCACACTGCATCATCAAGCCCCAAAGCAAGCAAAATATTAGGAAAAAGAGGTTAGTTTTTGAATTTTGATTTCATCATCATCATAAGCCACGCCACGACATAGGACACGCCACTGGGCCCGGTATTCGGATCTTCTCATCCACTTTCTGCCGCCCCCTTTCTTACTTATTTTTAAATGTACTCTCATGGAAAAAGCTTAAACCTGCCTCGGCTAAACAGTTTACGGGGCTGGAATGCAATGGCTACCAGCAATACGGTGATCTCATTTCTGATGTGGTTTAATTTTAATTTTAGCTGGTATTTGCAAACAAACATATTCAATGGGTTTACATTTCTTGTATCAGAGCCCTTACTCTGTGTTTATATTTTTTACTGATATCGTTAATGTGGATCAAAGTTATGAAACAGGTACCTACTAGCACAGATTTAAGTTTTTTTTTAGAAATTTTAAATATACTTATGACATTTTTGACGGTCTCAGATGTGGTTTAATTTTAATTTTAGCTGGTATGGGCAAACAAACATGGTCAATGGCTTTACATTTCTTGTAAGAGGCCTTACTCTGTGTTTTTTTTATATTTTTCACTGATATCGTTAATGTTGATCAAAGTTATGAAACAGGTACCTACTAGCACAGATTTAAGTTTTGTTTTAGAAATTTTAAATAAACTTATGACATTTTTGACGGTCTCGCCACTTTTTTGATATTTATGATGATTCTAACCTTTAGTAAGTATGTACTGCTATCTGTAAACATTGTAGGTCTATAGAATTACATTTACCACAGACAAAAAATAAAAAGCAACATTCTGCCTTCAACCTGTCGATTGGCGCCTTGACTAAACTTCCAACATTTCCAGCAACTTTTAAATAATCGATGTTAATTAATTTGCTCCGAAAGGCATATGTTTGCAATAAAATGACACATTTTAAAAATATAGTGTCAGTATGGAAATTTCACGTGGTCACGAATACTACCTTGAATTGTTCACACTAAATATATAAGCACCCAACAGTCCCCTTTTTATATAGTCCTGGCCCCATAGCCCCATACTAAGATTTCCTGTATCTTGGGTATCAGGAACTACGGTTAATGAGGTACCACAACACCAGAACCTTGAACAATTATCTGCAGAACATGCAAACATCTGTCATGCAGCGGGATTCGAACCCTCATGCTTCTCAGCTACTCGCTACGATAGCTCATCTGATCATGACTAGTCTCAGGATCGAAACAAAAGCGTTTTCAATATGCTGGCTGTACCAACTCAACTGATTCTTTTCACCAGAATTTGAACTGATTCTTTTCTTATTACCATTTTTTAAGAGTATTTACTCACCATGGCAACGCAAAAAATTGCGTTTACCCTTACAAAGTAAATGTATCTATAACTAGATCCAGCCCACGGCTTCGTCCGCATGGGACCCGCATTTAAAGTAGCTGATGATAAATAGCCTTCGTAAGAAACGTATTCGATTGGCCGTTTTGCCGTCGACATACATTGCAAAATTGGTCTCCATGAAAAACTACATTTATTTTAGCGGAATATTATAAAACATATGCCCACCCTGAAGGCCCATTCAAGATAAATATTAGTGAAATCATTTTTGAAACTAGATTAGTATAGTTTCGGAGATTACCCCCTACATACAAACTAACCAACATTATCTCTTTATAATATAATATTATACTTTATTATAGTATAATATATACCTAGCATGTAGTTTAGATAAAAATATCTGCACAGAAAGATAATTAGTAAGCATGTCTAACTCAGAAGTGATTGGTAAAAAAGATTTATATCCGTCAAAAAGATTGATTAAATCAGTAAATCATACGTTCTCTAAATACATCTATAAATAATTGATGCTACGGTACATTTAAGAAAAAAACCTGAAAAAAGGAAAAAGTGTAGACACTTATTAGGACTAGGGTTTTTTACCCTGGCACGTAAAATACCAAGACACGAATAAATGACCAAAGAATTTGTGATTTCTGCAAGCATTTCCATATATGTTTAAAATGAGTAATTTGTTAGGATTGCTGTTGCTGACGTCAGGATGATCTAAAGCATACAGCTTAACTAAATCCGGTTTGTATAAAATGGATTAAAGATGAATGGCCAAGTCAGAGAGCTAAAACCTATTTTTAGTTCCGTATGGATTTTACTACGAATCGGGATACTCAATGGGATCCGATGATGGAAAAAGGTGCCTCAAGGCAAACTGTCTGGCTGGACGAACGCGTCATGGCAATATTATATTATAAATATATAAAAAATAAATAATGCTGGTCATTTTTCACAGAGCATCAACTTGCCCCAAAGTAAGCAAAGCTTGTATTAAGGGAACTACATGATATCCTACTTATATATGAGAATATATAAGTAGGATATCATGTAGTTCCCTTGTAGACCAGAGATGGTCTGGCTGTTTTCTATGCATAATATGTATATATGTATATTTACAAAAAAAGTAAATAAGTAGTATATCAGTCATTTAGTAACTATAATACAAGCTCTGCTTAGCTTGGGGCTAGATAGTGTTGTGTGAAAAAAATCCAGCAAATAAAGAATAAAACAATAATTGTTGAACTTTACAATTATAAGCATACTCCAGTCATCCCGTGACCACGGCTTACAGGCAATACAGTCGAAA
Source organism: Perizoma affinitatum (assembly GCA_961405105.1). Taxonomy (NCBI): domain Eukaryota; kingdom Metazoa; phylum Arthropoda; class Insecta; order Lepidoptera; family Geometridae; genus Perizoma; species Perizoma affinitatum. Next base: position 1,259,245 of record OY560207.1, read on the forward strand.
TGTCGGGAAAATAATAAAAAATAAAAACGCTATAAAGACCCGACTGATAAAGAGCTAGGAACGGCGCTGTTTAGTACTATAGTGGCTCCTTGTGAAAAAGCTTATCCGGGTAAGTACAACCATACCCTCTCCAAGCAGTTATGCTCTCATTGCCAGTGAAATTAAAGGCGCATGAGACTTCACCCGTAAAAAAAGAAAGAAAAATACATTTATTTACCACAACACAACACAACAGGTGACAAAATAGCTACATTAAAACATTACAAAAAATAAAATAAATATAAAATTAAAATGATATAGATAAATAGATGTGTTGTGTGGGGTCAAAAGGTCCCTGTCTCAGCATAATGCTGCACCAAACCTACAAAAGGTGCAGCGCTGATTTTCTGACAGGGCCTGCATCGTGATGTCATGAACAACGGAGAGCAACATACAAAATAAATCATATAAAGATAGTTAATATATTAATATGTGTTGTGTACAATACATAAATATATCATTAATGTTATAATATTAAAATAGTGATGTGGGAATAAATTATTATTTGCTTGTCTGTGGTATGTGCAGTCAGAGTCTTTAATAATGGCCATTCGAATTTTTATTTAAAATAGTCTGTGGTTCTTAGTCAATAAGTTGTAGTTAGTCTGTGTTTTATTGCTTATGGAGCAGGCTAAATTAAAAAGTACCTTCTCTGCGTCTGTGCTTCTGTTTTTATTCAGTGTATGGCAAAACTGTGTCAAATACTTAGAAATCAGCGAGTAATACTTCTGAGAGGCTACGGTAACTTACCGACAGGTGGGCCGTATGCTTGTTTGCCACATTAGTTGTATAGGTACATCTTATATAGGTAACCGATGAGGCTGTACAAGTGGCCACATATTGGTCAAAACAAATTTTAAAAAAAATTGTCATTCACTCGACATGAATGAATGAGTTGTATAAAAAAATGCGTTTTTGTATACTGCCTACAGAACCCCAATCCTCAGACAATAGCCATCTTATAAGATTCCCTAAATAGTGCGCAGGAGTGACCTTCGTTAAATACGCACGCCCACAAGGTTATTCGCTTTCTCGGATTAGAGAAGACATTTATTACGAATTCTTTTGTTATTACATAATCTTATTAATACGTCAAATAAAGAAACTTTTTGAAAAGCGTAACAACACATTATGAATTCCACTCTCAAAATCTCTTATTATCCTCTCCATCCAAAGGCTGTCTCGAAGAGATCGCTTCTAAGCGATAGGACCACCCATTGTACTTTTTTTTTAGAACGGGATTTTGTTATTTGTTTAAGGTGAACAATAAAGTATCTATTTTCATTCATTTATTTATTATGAACATACAATTTTAATTACAATAACTAATTCCTTTAATTCTCGCGTCTATTGCTGAATCTACACTAGTAAAAATATTTATTAATATAAATAGGTAAAATTTGTAAGTTTGGGTGTAGAAGCCACACCGAAACAACTCCGATTTCTAAAGTATTTTCACCGATTTTTAGAATGGTTCTTCAGAGCTAACATCCAGTTAAAATAAAAAGTATTTTCGTGGAGACCAATTTTGTAAAACAAGTCAACGTAAAAACGGTCGAGCGAATGCGGTTTTTACGAACGCTGATTTAACGGTAAGAGTAACTTTTATCGGATACTTTTTATCCGAGTATCATGCGGGTGAAGCCGTGGGCAGTAACTAAATATTGAAATACCAATATTGTAAAGTGAAATACGAGAAGTTTCAATAAACATGTATGCTAACTAACGTGTCTGACTGATTCCCTTTCCACATTAGTTTTTTTGAATAAATAAAATAATATAAATAAATAAATAATGCTGGACAGTTTCACACAGCATCATCTAGCTCCAAATTAAGCAGAGCTTGTATTATGGGAACTACATGACTGATATACTACTTATATACACTTATATACAAATATATAGACATATTATACATAGAACACCCAGATCCGATTATAGAATGTTGAGCACTAGTGGTTTAGTTTAGTGGAATTTGATCCGAAGACCGTGGGTTGGAGTCCCTATTGCATCAAACATCGACTGGGTGCTGTGGTTCTAAGGAATCATAGACGATGACAATGACAGTTGGTTTACAAAAAAGTGGACCAAAAAATATGATCGACGATTTAAAAAATCTATTTTGAACCAATTTGGAATTAGGAAGTCTCTCCTTTTAAGGGGTACTTAAGTTAGTACCCACAAAAGACTGTTGCGTAATTTTTAAAGTATCTCCAGGTAGGTAAGTACAGTCGTGCGCTAAGTCAAAAAAAAAACAAAAAAACTTTATCTCTTTAACTCTAAACTTTCTCGTATATTTAAGAGAAATCCTCTGGACGTCACTCTGAAAACTAAGATTATTATAGTAGGTATAAAAAAACACTTAACCGATACATACAAACATAGTCTTGAACTCTTACTAGAATTCCGATAACTAGAAACCGAAATTCGTGTCGTGGGTTTCAGGAACTAAAAATACCGCACACCCAGACCCAGAACAAATAATCATTAAAACATTTTATAATATCCCAAAAATTATAAACCCTAGAACCCGCGACCTCCTGCTTGATTCATGGGGGCTATATCAATAATATATCTAGGATTGTTCCGGAAATCCCCCACGGCCGTCACCCACGTGGGGGATTTTAGGATGACTTCCCTCAAATCAAATCGAGCCATCTCGTCAGGGATTTCAGGAAAACTGATTCCGGAAATCCACCTCATAGCTCGAGCATAAAAAATAAATTAGATCGTAACCCTTTAACGCGTCCCCGTAGCTGTTATGAATGAATGAAAGAAAGAAAGAAAATTTATTTATTAAACACAACACAACAGGTGACAAAATACAGAACAAATAAACACACACACAGAAAAATAAAATTAAAAAAATAATAATAAAAATATGTGTTGAGTGGTCAAAAGGTCCCTGTCTCAGCATAATGCTGCACCAAACCTGGGAAAGGTGTAGCCCTGATTTTCTGACAGGGCCTGCATCGTGATGTCACGAACAACGGAATGCTATTCTTCTATCAAATCCAATTTGATGGTAATTAAAGTTTAATTATTTTGTTCCCTGCACTGATTGTTTGATAATCTATATATAATTATAATTCTATTTTTCTATATAAGCAGTATAACCACAGTTACATTTTTGGAATACTACAAAATCTTGTGAGAAATCAAGTTTTCTTTATTATTAAGGGAACTCTAAATTGTTGGTTAACACTTTATAAACCAAATAACCATACAAACATCTGCCCCGAAGAGGGAATCGAACCCTCAACACTGGCACTACAGTTACTACTCATCCTCCACGCCATAGGGGTCGACGAAACAATAAAAAAACAAAAAAACTACGAATTTAATTATATTTTTCATATCACATTTTGGGAATTTTCACGTACCTGCCTGAAGGCACCGACTACGTTTCGACTCATTGCTAGAGTCTTCATCAGGTGGACGTACCGCTTATACTCGTAACAATCTGCCAGAGCAAGTTATACAAACACATTTTATATTATTCAAGACTAAATTAAAATCATGGCTTGTCTTGAGGATGCTGCGTGCAAAATCAGCTATATTTATTTTATTAAATGATTACCTAAGGTGACTATTTACAATGTTTATAGTGTGTGTAGACTATTTCAATTATCTTAAGTACTTCTAAGAACGTTTATTTGTTCCAATTAACTAAATGCAAAATTGTTTTTTTATTTCAATATGGTTTGTTTACTTTATTTGACTGACGTGTAAATTTGATCGCCTACTTAAATCACCTTCTCAAATTTATTTGTGTTTTAGATTGTACCAAATTCTACCAAATTAAACCCACAGCCCAAAATGTATGGAAGTTTATTAAACATGTTTTTATTTTCACTAAATTGTTTGTCGGCGCTATCCAAATAGGACCGTCGCCCACACAAAGGCTTTTTATAGTTATTCACAACAACTGTATTATCTCACAACCTCTGTGGCACGGCGAGTAGCCGACTGAGACGAAAGAGATTCAAATCATTGGCCTGCCAAATATGTAAATATTTTGTTCCATAGGGTGACACGCGTACAACTAGAAACCTCTTTGAAGCAGCGGGTATCAACCAGGCGGTACGCAGTCCAAGCTCTGTAGTATCCAACCTACTTGGAGTTTGACAGAATGACATTGGCATGTGGTGATAATGTGATATATTATCTGTGAAATAGCCTTGGAGGGCGGGAATCTTTTCAAGATTGTACACGAATGAATTACCCACGACTGAAAATTATGAAAAATTTATGATTTGTTCAATCTGAATTATAGAAAAGCTTTAGGTATTTAGTTTAATTTAAAACACTAGGATGTACCTAAGTAAATCAATAATTGAAACAACTCACGCAGATCCATACTCAGGTAGGAGACCTGTGTATGGATCTGCATGAGTATGTATGAAGGATCTCCATTTTCAGGATTACAGATGATCTTAGTAGCGCAGTGGGCGAAGGTTTGACTGAGACGCAGAAGGTTGCAGGTTCGATTCCCGAAATAAAAATATTGTCCTATTCCGAAATAGGACAATATTTTTAATTGATCTGCAAATATTTGTCTCGGGACATCATTGTTTGTTTGTTATTTAGTTAGTAAAAAGTGAAGCTAATATAAACGTGTTAAAATGCCCTATTGCACAAGATGAAACAAGTACAATAAGGCGAACTTAGCGTTTTCTTCCAGCTAACTTTTGTGTAATGAAGAGTTTGTAGAAGATGGAAAAAAATAAAAAAAATACAACTAGGTACCTGATTTAAAATAAACAATATTTATTAATTTCGATATTACTCGTATATTTGAATAGAACTAAGAGCTTTTCCCGGTCGCCAATCAAATTACAATTTTTCTGCGGTCGAGGATGTCATGGGGAATACAGTCGTGAGCGTGTTTATTTGTTTCCGGTTGCAAAGAATTAACATTTTCTTGTAGGTATGAAGATATGAAATCATAAAAAGCCTATATGTTACATAACCTTAGATCTGAGGTTAACATGTAGGTGTTTCTTATCTATACAAAAGATCATATAAACCTGACTTGATCTATTCAAATTTATACCCTAGCTGGTATTGAACAAGAACCTTTTTGGGTTGTAGTTTTTCGTTTGTCTAAGGTGGAATTTGGGTTGATTTTCGATATTAACAATGGTTTTGTAAAGGTTTATGCATGATAGTTATCTTAGCGATGACCAATTTATGTGCGTAATGCTGTGATCTCGAACGGTGAAGGAAAACATCGTTAGGAAACCCGCATGTTATATAAAAAATGCAACAATTTATTTTAATTATTATAATACTATGTATGTATTAAAATATTATAAATAAAATTTGTAAGTTTGTTTATATGGGGTAATCTTTTAAAATACTTATTAAATTTTAATGATTCTCTCACCAATATTTAGATTGAACTTTCAGGTGGACATATCGTATATTATCCCGTTAAATAAAAGGTCAGATACAAATTTTTCAACGTAAGGAAAAACGGTCGAGAGTGCGTTTCTTACGAATGTAATTTTTCATCGGCCACTTTTTATCCTATTACACACTACGCGGCCGAAGCCGTGGGCAGTGGCTATATTTTTATATTATAAAAGGTAGGTACCTACTCACCACTCTGTTTTTTAAAACTCATTTAAAGTTCACTTTGTTCGATTGGCACCACACTACAGCTGAATAAAGTATCATAAAAAAAAAAACAAGCAGAATTTGTCGCCTGATTCTTCTAGGCTTGGTCGAGGAATCGGCGAATTCATTTTAACATTTTAAATTCACGTAGTTTTTAAGCTGACGTTTCTATAATGATCCTTGTGATTTAAATACATTCTGGACTTGACTTGACTGGGATTAAATTAACAATAATAAACGAAACTTTTCCAATTGAATTTATTTGTACCCGAAATTCCATGTAAATTATTTTTAGGACCGAGTTGATGAACTATAATATTTATATGACGATCTCGATGGCGCGGCGGGTTAGTGGCAGCTGCGATACAAGAAGTGCAGGTTCGATTCCCGCTACGGGACAAATTTTTCAAGTTTTGCAGATACACGGTACTCGCAGTTCCTGATACCCACGACACAGGAAATCCTAAGTGGGGTCAGGACTATAATGTGCGTCTGTTTTTTTTTATCAAACTACGATGACGTCATGGTATGTACTTTGAGTTTCTAAGGGAGGTAAAGTACATGTACCTATATGAAGTGTCAGTATTTACTGGCATTATTTAGTAAATTACAGTGTGCAATAGGCCTAATATCCATGTTCCACATGACCTTTGAATCACAATGTAAGATTTGCATAAACGTTTAATCATAGCGGACTAGAGCATGAGAATTACATAGTGTGCACTCACCTTTAAGAAGATAATATTGTCAAATGTCAAAGTCAGAGCTGTCATCGATTCATCTGTTTTATAAACACAGAAGGTACTAGATAGGCTAGAAGCCATAATCAAGAAGTGAAGTGAAGATGGGCTAGACTTTCGTCCCGAAAGGGTTCCCGTGCCTCGAATGCATTTTTACAAGTCAAAATGTGTTTGGAATGCAAGCAGTGGAGGAAAACATCGTAATGAAAGTCAAAGTCAATGGATTTTTATTCATTGAAATAACAAAGGACCATATTATTTTAGAAACGTCAGCGTAAAAACTATGTGAATTTAAATTTGATTAAATAGTTTTTGAAAATCCGTTCAGTAGTTTTTGCGTGAAAAAGTAACAAACATTCAACCTCACAAACTTTCGCGTTTATAATATTAGTAGGATTGAGTAGAGAATCTAGATATTATTAAATGTTTTAATTTCGTTTTATAATTCTGTTGTGTAATAAATAGTTCTTCTAAAAGTAATAATGTATTTTGCTAAACTTTATTTCCTAACAAAATATTAGCGTCTACTTCTTTATATAGAGTAGCTACTGTACTGCATCTGTATATAATAAAATATGATTTTAATAGGTAGTTAGTTACGGTATTTTTAGGCATCATCAATAAACTACAATCGAAATGACGAAAACCGAACAAAAACGTGGAAGAGGAAATAACACATTCAATGATTTCCTTTGAAATAGCTTTTATTGATTAAAAACTAGTTAAAACGCTAATGTTATATTGAATAGTACGTAACTATATTTGGGTAACAGCCAAACGCCCGCGGCTTTGCCCGTGTTGAGTTTTTTTGCAAAAATATAAATCTTTCCGCATAAACCTGCTAGGATTTGAATCCAACATTTCATAGTGTTAAAATGAGTTATTTACAAAAACGCCCTCTAGTGACTAGTGTTAAAGTCATAACACAAGTCACTAGGACAGAGTTAAAATCATACAACGATTGTAAAGAAACTGCATCTTTTGTAGAAAAATGTTAACAAATAACAAACATCTTACATTGACCATTTCATTAGCCTAAAATTACAAAACAAACACGCTCACGACTGTATTCTCCATGATGGACAGATACATACTCAGTGCGTAGAACTTTGAGGGTACCAAGTAGACCCTATACTTGATACTTCCAGACATAACATTTGGCTCATGCTCGCGATTTGAAAGTATTTAGTATGTCATCGATGATTTTCTTCACTTATGATTTTACGTGCGGAAAAAATGATGCACGACTGTGACCGTCGGATGGGAAGTTGAAGAAACTCCCACTAGGCCAACACGGTGATTTCATAACATGTCCTTTATGACGGCCTCTGTGGCGCTGCGGGTGAAGGCCCGCCTGAGCCGCAGAAGGTTGCGTATTCGATTCCCGCCGCAGGACAAATGCTTGTCACCCAAACATTATAAACTTTGCTAACTAGGCTCTGCCCACGGCTTCACCCACGTCGTACCCGGATAAAAAGTAGCCTATATGTTATTCTAATGTATAAGGTATATTACTGTGAAGTTTCATCAAAAACCGTTCAGTAGTTTTTGCGTGAAAGATTAACAAACATCCATCTTCACAAACTTTCGCGTTTATAATAGTAGTAGGATATAATATTTAAAAACGTTATTTAATAGACCTTCTTTATGGCCATAATCTCATCTGATAGTAAGCATGAAGGTCTAGAAGATACCTATTCATTCTTACCTTAAAGAGACTCAGATTGTATTTTTCAGGAAACATAGATGAAGGTAGTGTGTTCAATTCCTACGCCGTACTCATTAGAAAGGTAGAAGCGAAACGTTTGCTGTGTGAATGAGTGGTATATTCACAAGCTATGGATTGTAAAGAGCAGTGCGTCTGCTTGTCTGCTTGTATAATGTATTTATTTACAACAAAAAACAATGTGTATAAGTAGTATATCAGTCATGTAGTTCCCATAACACAAGCTCTGCTTACTTTGGGGCTAGATGATGCTGTGTGAAAAATGACCAGCATTATTATTTATCGTCAGACTTTAAATACCATCAACCATTCCCATCTATTATAGTAAAATTGCCTTCCGGGCTCATCAACAATTGTTTGTTTTTGGTGAGTCAACGAACAATTTGGGCAAATTAAAATTCTTTTAAATGTCAGGGATGTTGTCTATTGAACGCCAATGTGGCAATAGCATCTTAATTGCCGTTTATCAGGGGAAATGCATCCTTCATTATCTATGACAGCGTTATACCAGAGACAACCTATATGTAGTTTTAAAGAATGAATGAATGAATGAATGAATCGTTTTCGGTCGTTACAGGTCGGCTGTGGAATGCTTTGACAATTAAGCAGATCGACTGAAAGGAGTAATTTAAAATGTTGGTAGACATGGGACACTTTCTTGTGAGGATGAACCATTTGATTTTTTTGCCTTGTTCTACATAATATTAAACCAGGGCATACCAATGGTTCTAAGGCTAGTTTATAAGGACTATTCCTCGACTAATTCGTTGTGCCAATGTTTAGGGTTAGATACAGTCAGCGTGAAAAGTAGATCAACAATTTATTTTGGATTTTTTAGATCTTATTTATTTATCTCGGTGTTGTCATGTACCGGTATTTTCTTGGTAACTCTGCGTTAGGCAGATACAATAGAGTACTATGCCGTACAATTAAATTTACTTTAACATAAGTTATGTATTTGGGGCCAAGTCACGGGAAAAATCTAGTGGTGTTTAAATCCAACGCAGTCCCTACATACTAAAACTACAAAAATTATGTCATTTTAAAGGAATTCTAAATACCGCAGAAGTAATGCCCAATCTATGCAGCAAAGATTTGAAAGGTCATTGAAGGTCAAGGTTTTTTAATGTATTACTAGGATCATCATCACTATCATCAGCCAAAGCAAGTCCACAACAAGGCCTCTTCAAAGGCATAGGTGAACAATTTTGTGCGGAAGCATACCTTTCCTTGTTTGTGTTAATTTGCTTTCTATTTTATCACCCTTTATCGAAATTTTGTGTTGTTATAATGAGGTCAATAAATGCAGTTTATTTCTCACTTTATTTCTATATTTGTTTATTTGTTTATTTAATTTTTCTTTATATATTTCTTTATTTTTTTGTTTCTTTCTCTCGCTGTTCCTTTCTTTCCGACTTTTATGAATTCGATTTCAAAAATTATTTAACCAATATTTAGAATACAGGTAGGACATTGGCTGTATATTCTCCCGTTGAAATAAAAGTACTATACGTGGAGACCGATTTTGCAAAACAAAAAACGTTCGAGCGAACGCGTTTCTTGCGAACTCTGCCAGAATACAGGGTGGACATTTTCTGTATATTCTCCCGTTAAAAAAGTACTATTCGTGGAGACCGATTTTGCAAAAAAAAAACGGTCGAGCGAACGCGTTTCGATCTCTGCCTTTACGAAAAATAGTTCTTTTCGTAAAGGCAGGCTTTTCACATTGGTACAACACGGGCGAAGCCGTGGGCAGTATCTTGTGGTAAATGTATGATACTTCGTCTGTCTCGCTTGAAATCAGCGATATCCGTGCCTGATCTAAGAGTAAATGCCAATGACTCATACAAATAAATTCATCTTGATTAATTTATCTTAATTCAGTTGAACTTTAAGATTCCATGCAATTTTTCACGGATTTTGCATGGTCCGCTTGCTTAAAGCGCTTGTACGTAACTTAATGTAAGTCTTGTTGAAATAAATATGATATGAATCATGAAAAAAATATACATACGACCTCTGTGCAGGAGGTGCAGGCCCGTCTGAGACGCTTGCGGGTTCGATTCCCGCCGCGGATTAAACAAATGTTTGTATGGTCTGCAAATATTTATCTCGGGTCTGGGTGTCGTTCTATGTATGATGTATGTATTTAAAAAAAATGCATTTAAGTAGTATATCAGTCATGTAGTTCCCATAACACAAGCTCTGCTTAGTTTGGGACCAGATGATGCTGTGTGAAACCGTCCAGCATTATATATGATTTATATATATTTATACAAGCCGTGTTGGCCTAGTGGGCGATACCCCGACTTCTTATCTGAAGGTTGTGGGTTCAAACCCGGTCGTTCACAAATGGATTTTTCCACTCGAAAAAAATATGTGCGCATTAATACGTGCTCTAAACGGCGAAGGAAAACATCGTGAGGCATGTGCCAACAGTTAGTGTTCCAATAAGCAGCGATGGGTCACGTCACGTGGAATGCCTCTGACTACACCCTACTTGGTACCTCAAAGATCTACTCACTGAGTATGTATCTGAGGCTGTCCACCATGGTGAAGACAGTCGTGAGCGTGTTTGTTTTTTTTATTTATATTCATACAAGAAAAAAATATATCTCATTCTTAAATTTAGCTAGTGACTAGTTATATTCTGTCAAGTAATTTCACCCGCTACCTTGAAATGATTCACACACCCAAATTCGAAATAATAGGTAGGTACATTGAGTCAGATACCTCGTACATATGTTTAGTATCTACGTAGGATGTTATAGCAATTAGATATTCTTAGGAGTGCAAGGTTATATCTCAAATCTCATCTATTGTCTGTGTTTAATATGTATGTGTAAAATAAAAATGTCCGTGTTGGCCTAGTGGGCGATACCCCGACTTCTGATCCGGAGGTCGTGGGTTCGAACCCGGTCGTGCACCAATGGATTTTTCCACTGGAAAAATGTATGTGCGCACATTAACACGTGCTCAAAACGGTGAAGGAAATCATCGTGAGGAGACCGGCATGCCCTAAAACCAAAAATTCGAAGGCATGTGCCAACAGTTAATGTTGCAATAAGCGGCGATGGGCTTGCAACCTGTCACGTGGAATGCTTACTACTTGCAAAACGCGGGCATGTACCAAATGTACTTGGTATCCTCAAAGATCTACTCACTGAGTATGTATCTGAGGATGTCCACCATAGGGAAGACAGTCGTGAGCATGTTTGTTTGTTTGTTTTTGTTTTTTTATAAACTACTCGACCTAAATGGTGTGGCGGGCGAGTAGCCAGTCGCGACGGAAGAGGTGCCGTTTTGATACCCGCTACGGGACGAATATAAATAAATAAATAATGCTTGACCTTTTTCACACAGCATCATTTAGCCTCAAACCAAGCAGAGCAATGCGAGCATTGCTGTATCCGGAATACATGGTATGATGATATCACTTCCCCGGACGAGCTTTATTCTTTACTAGCTGTTGCCAGTGGCTTTGCAAGCATGGAGTCGTGTTTTTTAAAATAACCATACTCCCATACTCCTATAGACTCTTTCACCCCCATTTCCCCCCTAGAAATGTAAAAAACCCAAAAACCCCTCAAACACATTATTATTTATTTCTGATGAGTGGCTCTCATTTCAATTTCATGTGTCCAACTACAAAGAACAAAAACTTTCATACAAAGTTCATAAGTTTAATGATATTAAATAAATACAAAATCATTTATTTACACAAAAAAAAACACAACAAATAAATTAGTAAATATAATAAGAAGGTATGTCTGTATGTAAGTAAAAAGGCCGAGGGACTCAGCCACGCTGTTTTTCGGCCTCGCCGTCTACCTGCTGACGTCACAGCTACCACTAAAATAGCATATTCTGCAGCTCGGTCCCACTGGGATGTAAATCTGCGCTGGTTTTTAGACAGAACCTATTTATACCTAGCTATAACTAGGTATACATTCGAGCATGAATGGGACAGTTGAAAGGGAAGGCTTCGGCGAACCAGATTCGAGGCGTTCTGCAGAAAGGCCAAGTCAGGAGTAAACCGCCGAGCTTGTTTGAAGAATGATATGAGGACGTATGAAATGAAAGAGGATCTGCCTACCCCTTATGTAATCAGGCGTGACTTTATATAATAAACATATGTACGAGTATGTAATCTTGGTTTGATTATGTGGTTACATATTATATGTCACTGTCAGATTCTAGGCGCCAACGCCCACCCGTCAGACAATATCAATAAGCGCCCACTAATAGTCAGCGATAATCAGCGCTTGTCATACGTAGATAGATAGATAGAAAATTACATGAGAGTACATATAGGCGAACTTAATGCTAAAAAGCATTCTCTTCCGGATAACCTTTGTGTATTGTCCACAATACACAAAGATGTGTCGGTAGACGTCTTTTTCACATTATTTTAAATGGAACATCTCGCTGAAACAGGAATGAGCAGTTTTTTCATATCGACTACGGATGCATCTGGACGAAAACGAGAGACATCGACATTCTTCGGCATATATGACAAGCAGGGCGATCACACTAACCCACGGCTATCGAGATGGCAATCAATCCATAAATTATCTGATTATAAGTTATGTAAAAAACGGAACGTCCAATGGGCAACCAATTTTGTTCATTCGCATTGTCTATGGCATATCCAGCCTACAAATTAGCGTGATACGATTCATCCCATCCATTTTTTACGTAACTTTTAATCAGATAATTTGTGGATCGATTGCCATTTCGATAGACATGTGTTAGTGTGATCGTCCTGCATGTCATATATGTCGAAGAACCGACAAACGTTGGGGTAAACGAGTTCGTGGGGCGCCCCCCGGATAGGTGGAGCGATGACTTAAGAAAGGCAGCGGGCAGAAAGTGGATTAGAATAGAAGACCGGGCTCAGTGGCGCTACACCTTTCCTAGGTTTGGTGCAGCATTATGCTGAGACAGGGACCTTTTGACCCCACATAACACTTTTTTTTTTCTTTTTTTTGTACGGTTTTAATGTAGCTTTTCTGTGTGTGTTTTTATTTTTATACTGTATTTTGTCACCTGTTGTGTTGTGTGTGTTGTGGTAAATAAATGTATTTTCTTTCTTTCTTTCTTTCAGTAGCGCATATTGGGAGAGGCCTAAGTCCAACAGTGGACTGATGTGGGCTGATGATGATTATGATTTTAAGCTATAGTATACATAGCTAGTAGCTTGTTCATGTAATTTTAATAATGTCAATGTTTAGTAAGTGTATTTTGTATATCTTTTTATATCTATTTGTCTCTTTGGTGCTGCACTGTAATGGAAATGTAAATATATTACTTAATAAATAAATGATTATGAATCAGCTGGTGTGGCACAGACTAGAGGCCTGGTCATCATCATCCTCGCATCCTAGAGCCTGGAAGGTCGCGTACTATACGCTTTCAGAGGAACTTCCTCCCACAAATACGGTAATGGAATTATCTCCATGCTGAGGGTTTCCCAAGTGACTACATTAGGAGTTCTTCAAATAGGTCGTTTTAAAATGTTTAAGTCGGCAGTGTGCGTGTGGTACCTTTGGTGTTGTAAGCGTCTATAGGTTACGGTGACCGCTTACCAACAGGTGGATGTATGTTTTTTTGCAATATTTGTGTTATGAATAAAAGATAAACTCTCCGCTTCGCTTTGGGGATATAATTTACTATCAATAAATTCACGCGACCTTTGACAACTATTTTCCTTTGATCGACAGCCTCTAAATGTTTTTCATTTCATCTCAGCACTCACACATTTAAACATACAAATTTGGACATTTATAATATTAGAATATGTTCATACAATGTCAAACGAAATGTCTTGAGCGACTAGACAAATACCCCACACTTAGATTTCCTTTCACGCTAACGCAATGCGTCATGGAAATACTTGGCAGTAGTCACGTGACATTTCAACAGCTAATTCCATTTCCAATTTATTTTTCCGCTAACGATAGCAGTTCTGTCTAAGGACGGCCAGTATAGGACTCTGACTGATGATTATTCTGATGTATATTTCCATACAATTCAATTTTCCGCAAGCGATAGTAGTTGTATCTGGTCTCCAAATAGTTGCATTGAGTAGGTTATAATTTGAAAAAAAAAATTGATTGATTTTAATTTAATTTACTAATATATAGTAATAGGTACCTATTATGTAATACTAACTCAAAATATGGATCTTCGTCTGAAATTAACAAATATTATTATTATAAGGGCGGCCAGTAGAGGGCTCTGACTGATGATTATTTCAAAATATTATTTTGACAGGATACACCGTTCGTGACCTACCAGTAAAGCTTTTAGCTTGGGCAATATCGCATTGTAATATTTGTATCCTTGGTCGTTTTAAGTTGGCAAATGACAGATGCCCCTTTAATAAACAACTCGAAATACAGATTAAATACTGTTTCCCGAGCACGCAGACCAAATAAATCAACACAAACAAATATATAAACAAATATATTTATTTATGTGTCCACTGAACCACCGCACTAAGACCGTAAGTATCTTGATATATTATCATAGATTGAATTGCAACAGTTCAGTCCATTTACTAGAGCAAAGTTAAACGTGACAATCTGGATATTAATAAATAAAAATAATGCTGGACATTTTTCACACAGCATTATCTAGCCCCAAAGTAAGCAGAGCTTGTATTATGGAAACTACGTGACTGATATACTACTTATATACGTTTTTTTTGTAAATACGTACATTATTATACATGGAAAACATCCAGATCCCGAGAATATTTGCATATGCAAACATTTGTACCGCGGCGGGAATCGAACCCGCCCACCGCTGTGGCGCCACCACAGAGGTTATTTCGATAACCTTAAAAAATCCATTGAACAACCAAAATTGGTCATCCAAGAGACAATATTGGTTGCCCAAGAGATCAAATTTCATTTTGGTAATTTTGGGAAGAAACAGGATACAATTAATATTACAAATTTATGGTTATAAATAAACATCACCTAAACACTGAAAGGTTGTCTTCAAGAGATCGCTTCTAAGCGATAAAAGACCGTCCATTATATGCTTATTTATTCTTTCTCAGTATGAAATAAAAATCCAAAAATAAAAAAATAATTTATAAAGAAATGTTCCTGTCAGGACAAAAAAACAGTTGATCGACCCATATTATATTATGTGTGTAGGACATAGTAAAATAGTACCTACACAAATCGTAAACGTAATCTTCATAAGATATTTTCTACACTAGAATGGTGGGAGACCGCCAAGGATAGCAGATAGAAGAGCTTCTGCCCACGGTTTCGCTCGCGTGGTAACCGGATAAAAAGTAGCATATGTGTTATTCTAATGTTTATGCTATATTACTGCAAAGTTTCATCAAAATCCGTTCAGTACTTTTTGAGTGTTATAATTTGTATAACACATAGGCCCTGATTTAAAAGAACTCACCTCATTATTAAGCTGGTTAAAATGACACCTGACAGTTTAAAATACTGTGCTCAATGTACATCTGAATCATTATTTCACAATTATACTGCAAATAGTCTGATAAAGATTTCAAAATGGATTTCTCTGACGTTCAAATCCTCTTGAGTCATTGGGTTTTAACTTTTGGGAAAACGAAATCAAAATCAATGTCAGAAATATATTATTGATCAACCCTGACCCAGTGGCAATGGACGGGTTAGTCAGATGCCTTCACTTATAGAATAGAATAAAATTATGATTTTTTGACACAGCCTAAAGAAAGGATATGTACAAAATAAATACAAGTAAACCTTTTCTCAGGAAATAGTTTTTAAGACATTAAATATAAAAAATACCGACTTCGAGTACCTTTGAAGTACAAGACCAACAAGTTATATACACAAAATAAAACATAAGGACGAATTGAGAACCTCCTTCTTGACCTCGGCGTTGAAAATAGAAACTATAGAAAAAACTAACACTCTCATCCATAATCATTCAACTCTATAAGGTCTTTAACTCTAGCCTGTCCTTTTCTAACACTAATCAAAGGATAGAGACAGACAACTTTTATCAAGCTGATATACTTTATTATTATATAAAAACATTTCAGATTAGTTTATTTGCAAAACATTGGTTACAGCGTGTGGTAAAAAATAAAGCCATGGTCAGCTCACAAGCATGCAATATTAATATATGTCAGATCATCTTAGAATTAATACGAAAATTATATAACATGTCATGCAAATTAATAAAATTAAATCTAAAATAACCATAGAATATTACAATTTAAAAAAGTTTTTATAATTAAAGTCATTTGAATTTGTCGATAATATATTTATTAACATGATAGTTAGTTTTCTGTATGAATAATTTATTGAGTTTTAATATGAAATGATGAATTTGGCATATTTCTAAAATACATTTGGATGAATGATTGTATATCTGTGGTGCCATACAGAAGTCACTGTTGTTAAACAGTGCCAGTATTGTTTTTGGACAGCACATTTTAAAACCCGTTTACTTAGTGATTAGTTATGGGGTGATTTTGAATAAAGGTGTATGATTTTATCAAAAATATAGCAAGTTTTTTTGTGCTAATTAGTCCAATCTGTGTCGTGTGGGTCTTTGTGCACTTCCCCTAATATATGATATTTCACCGTTAGTGTTCGGTGAAGGAAAACATCGCTTAGAACCCGGAATTTCCTGGACAGAATTCCAAAATAATAATAATGACCCACAGACACATTCTAGGATTCCTTGTATAGGGAACTACGAGTACCGTGGTACCACAATACCCAGACCCGAAACAAATATCTGCGGAACATACAATATTTTGTCCCGCAGCGGGAATCGAACCCGCATCTCTTACATCGCAGCCGGTAATACGTAAAACCGACTTTACTGAATGAAGAAATTAACTTATACTTTTTAACTTTTGTACATATGTAGTGTTTTATGTGTTTAGTATGTATTAAACACATAAAACAATTACTGGAAGGGGGTGACACCATACTAGCTATGAAAATTATAAAGATTTCTTGAAACTACTGATTTTAAATATATTTTTCGGTAGTATCATTGGATAATTAAGTATAGATATTTTATTATATTTATCAAGATTATTATAAATAAAAAAGTATTTTAAGTACCTATTTTAAATAGATTTAAGTAGTTTCTTTTTTTTTCTTTGTACGCAACTACATAAAAGTTTTAAAACTATTATGGTTATCAGCATAATTTTTACCCTTAAAATTACTAATTATTTTTACATGTAAACTATGCCGAAATATCTTGAAACATTAAACTACAAAAATTGGAAATATCCCGTAGGTACTATTTTATTTCAAATTCACTCAACTGAACGATTTTTCATGACACCTTGCCCACCCTTGCAAAACCCACCTTGTAGATAGCTTTATATACAACTTGGCCTTAGACGCAGAAGGTTGCGGGTTCGATTCCCGCTGCGGGACAAATGTTGTAGCTAATGTGTCGGGTCTGGGTGTTTTCTGTGTATAATATGTGTAAAAAAAAGTATATAAGTAATATATCTGTCATGTAGTTCCCATAACACAAGCTCTGCTTACTTTGGGACTAGATGATGCTGTGTGAAAAATGTCCAGCATTATTATTATAATTAATGAAACAGTCAAAACAACTACCCAGTCGGTCCGTCTGTATCCATTAATCGTACAGATCCGGGATCCCCAGCAAAAAAATAAAATACATTAAAATAGACGTCCGAATTATCCATAATCGTTAAAATATAGCGGTATCTGATATCCTTGTTCAAGAAGGCAACCAAGAAAGTAGACTTGACTACTTTATGAGTCATGTTATCTATATGACATGTCAATGGCTATTTCATGGGCACAGGGAAAATGGAATTAGGTAGTTAACCAACCGCAGCGCACGTGATTCAGACGGCTGCGTAGACTTCACGAGTTCTCAGTGTAGGCACTAATAAAAAAAAGATCTTAGTTTTCAAGTTTTGATGTACCTAAAAGGTTATATCCGATTCTAAGACGATTTCAATAATTCTTTCAACAATATTAAGAATATACATAATATGTCCACCCATTGTTGGACATATTCATTGATTGAAGATCCATTGTTGCCATTGTAGGCTGAATATTATACCGTATAATATATATATATAATAGGGCTTGTCGTGGAGGCCAATTTTTGTAAGTTGGCTGATTGCGAATGAGTTTCTTACGAACGCTTTACGGTAAGAGCTACTTTTATCCGGGTACCGCGCGGTCGAAGCCGAGCCGATGGGAAGTAGCTAGTCGATAAATTGGGATGAATAGGGACTCTGGGGTGAATGGAGACAATACCAAAAGTTATATTATTATTATAAATCCAATGAAATATATCGTCTTCATCGGTCCATCAGGGAAGTCGTTTCTACATTGACGTTCTTCGGTTCGTGGTCGTCATTAAATAATCTTTCTTCCCCAGCTGTTGTCGGTTCTGCGAACTTTATACTTGAAAGTCACTTGATGGAAATACGCATGACAATCCGATAAGCATGTACGGATTCAGGTAAATATTACAGACAAACACATAAACAAATTACAACGTCAAATGCATAGGCTTATGTCGTCGCGGGTACCAGTAGAAACATATATTTATATATACCAGTAGAAACATATAATTATCGGCAGTGGTACAGTATAAAAAGTAATTTATGTTTTTTTGGATGGAATTATTGTTTTGTGTCTCCATTCACCCCTATATCTCTATTAATTACATTTTACGGTATGCAAATTATGTCCCGTTTAATGTCAGTTTAAAAATTAACATAAAAAAGTATCATAGAGACGGATCTGTTCTCTTCGTGGTCAGGGTCAGATGCGTCAGTAACGCGTAGATAATTGGAATACATTGTAATGGGTAACGTTGAGGTCAAAATCTATATATACTAATAATAAAGCAGAAGAGTTTGTTTGTTTGTTTTTTTGTGTAAACATGTAATCTCTGGAACATTTTTTGCATTTGATATCCCATTTATTGAGTAAGGTATAGACTATTTAACATCATGCTACGAGCTTTAGGAGCCTCTAATGAGCCGAGAAAAAGGATTAATAATGCAAGGGGGTGATGCGACGCGGTGGGTCGGGGGCACAGCTAGTCTAGAATTATGAAGTTCAAGTCGCTAGGCGGGTTTTTGAGCTTTGGGATCCAAGAGGTCCCGATAAATAATTTATAGGACATTAAATGTAAAAAAAACGACTTCACGGGAAATCGATAAAAAATCCAATATGCAATTTCATCACCCATTTTTTCACCCTGAGGTTGTTTTTTTTTCATTAAAAGTCCTTCCCTTTCCTGAAGTCGGTTAAAAGGGTGAGATAATCTGGTCATGTAGGTATTGTATTTAAGGCTCTATAGTTTTTGAGTAGTAAGGAAATTCGATTTTTGTAGTACAAAAAACTGAACTAGATGTCGCTAGTCAAAAATATTCATTTTCTATGACAAAACATCCGGTATGGTTACCTTAACTCCATAACCTTCCTTTCGGTAGTCGGGTAAAAACGGTATATCGCGAGATCTCAGTTCGTGGTTAACTATAAGTCACTTTTAGACGGTTTTGCACCTGCCACAGAATACAATATCTATCACAATACAAAATATGGGCATGTGCCCATATTATCCGTGCTTATTATCCTCACGGATCTGCGGACAAAGTATAGATCTGGGGATATCCAATTGTTAATACAATTTTGAATAATACGTTTGCTGTTGCATTTTTTCCCCGACTGTACAAAAGCGGAAAACACCGCACATCCTCGCTTTTCCAACCGGATGTGAATGAGTACCTTTTAATAAGTACCTAACTCTGTGGAAATACATAATTGGTATAAATACATAACATCTCATTATGTAAAGTAAACTGTCGGGACATCATTGTTGCAAAAAGTAAGGTTATAAAGATAAGCTCTTGTAGAGGCTATTGTGTTCAAAGCGGTGAAGGAAAACATCGCGAGGAAACAAACTGGATTGCATGAAATCAAAACGAAGATGTACTTGAATAAATAGCCACAAGATCAAACTCTGTGCCGCAGAAGGTCGCGGGTTTAATTCCCACCGCGGGACAAACTTTTGTAATATCTGCAAATATTTGTCCCCGGATCTGGGTGTTTTGTTTTCTATAATATGTATGTATTTTAAAAGTATATAAGTAGTATATCAGTCATGTAGTTCCCATAATACAAGCTCTGCTTAGTTTGCTAGACCAGACTTTGGGCTAGATGATACTGTGTGAAAAATGTCCAGAATTATTTCTTTATTTACTTAAGGAAAGAATTGAAATGTAAACTGAGTCCTTCAGAGAAGGCATCTCAGAAATAAATGTCTCAAGTGTTGTGACAATGTCACAGATGTCACTATGCAACGGTAGCAGTAACATCAGGTGGGATCATATTTGCATCGACATAACAAAAAAAAAAGTTTATCTCATCAATCGATACAAAGTAATTAAAGAAATCATCTCAAGACTATTGTCTGCCTCAATCAATGCGAATTAACTTATAATTACTAATTAGGATTTTTAATTGAAATAGTTGATGGATCGTTCTTACTTCCAGGTTCATAATAATTGTATGTTCTGGGTTAAGCAACTTTTTTGATCGACCGTTAGTTGCCTATTCGGGACACAACTAGCCGGTATATGCGTTTGCCGTGGAGGATGTTTGTTTGTTACGATTTATTACCAAAATCCGATTTAAATGTATGTTTAATATGTATGTATTTACAAACAGAAAGTATATTAGTAGTATAATAGACGTCCTCTGTGGCGAAGGCCCGTCTGAGACGCAGAAGGCAGAAGGACAAATGTTTGTTTAATCAGCAAATATTTGTCTCGCGTCTGAATGTTTTCTATGTACAAAAAAAAACTAACAAACACGCAATCTCACTGAAAACTAACAATCAGTGAGTAGATCTTTAAGGATACCAAGTAGGGGGTAGTCAGAGGCACGTCTAAACATTACATTTGGTACATGCCCGTGTTTTGCATTCCATTAGTAGTAAGCATTCCACGTGACAGGTTGCAAGCCCATCGCCGCTAATTGGAACACTAACTGTTGGCACATGCCTTTGATTTTTTTTTCTAGGGCATGCCGGTTTCCTCACGATGATTTCCTTCACCGTTTTGAGCACGTGTTAATGCGCACATACATTTTTTCGAGCGGAAAAATCCATTGGTGCACGCCCGGGTTCGAACCCACGACGTCCGGATCAGAAGCCGTGTTGTATCACCCACTAGGCCAACACGGCTCATGATTTCTATGTATATGTAGTTCCCATAATACAAGCTCTGCTTAGTTTGGGGCTAGATGATGCTGTGTGAAAAATGTCCAGCATTATTTATTAAATGCGATTGAACTCTTTGACTTTAAAGTTGATTCTACGATAGGTTGTACCTCCACAAGTCACCAGGGGGGCCTGAAATAAACAGTGAAAAACAGTTTCTTTATAAAAAAAACAACTCTTTCTTATCGATTTGATGACATTAAGAAAGGTTTTCTAACCGACTTCAAAAAGAGGAAAAGGCTCAATTCGGTAGTTTTTTTTAAATATTTGTGTTTTGATATATTCGCAAACTGTTAACCGATTTTTATGATTATTTTGTTGTTGTATATCTCTATAATTAATTAATAGATCCCGAAATTGTCCCATTAAAGTTTTATTCCCGAGGTTTTGCTACTTTTCTAATACTACTATAGAGGCAAACAAACTAACGACCCACCTGGTGGTAAGCGGTTACCGTAACCTATGGACGCTTGCAACACCAGAGGTATTCAAGCGTTACCTCTTGAGATATCAAGATGAAAGATCTCATGTACCTGTAATTTTACCGGCAACCATACCCTGAGATCAATTTTAACGCCACACATGACTAGGGGGCGTTCCAGTACGTGATGAAATATTCGTGTATGATTTTACTGTAAAAAATAACTTACTCTTAACTAAAAATAATTTACATTTATTTATACAATAATATGTACAAGTAGGTTTATACAAAAAATACAGATGAAACAGCTAACTATCAAAAGACCGTTGCAAACGATCTATAGATAGCTCAAGTGATCCAGATCACTACACAGACGGAAGGGTTCCCAAAATGCTGGCCGCATTATCACGCTGAATCGCATCTAACTTGTTTTCCTCAATATCTCCACGCCTCAGTAGCTGAATTTATTTTATACTAGCTTCTGCCAACGGCTGCGCCCGCGTGGTACCCGGATAAAAAGTAGCCTATGTGTTATTCTGATGCATAAGATATATTACTGTAGTTTTTGCGTGAAAGAGTAACAAACATCCACACAAACTTTCCCGTTTATAATAGTAGTAGGATAGGATTTTATGCACCTGAAATTCTGATAAAAAGTAAAATATTTGTATGCGTTAGCTAAACTAAAATGAAACAATCCTATCCCACTAATATTATAAATGTAAAATTTTATATGTTTGGTTGATTGTTGCAAATAATCTTCGTAACGGCTGGACGGTTTGTATGAAATTTAGGACAAGTTTATTTCGTGACCTAGAATACTACTCTTAAAATCGTATTAACTGGACCGATTGAAACACATAGGTCAACACATAGGTCAACATGACTAAAATAAAACATAGGTTACTTTGTATCCGGGTACCACGCGATCGAAGCCGCGGACAGAAGCTACTCGTAGTATTAAAAATAAACACAAAAATGTATGATGAAAAGGGCTACGCATCGAACCCGGATTCGAATTTGAACCTACGTGGGTGAACCGCATAGTTGAAACGTGTCGTATTTATTGGAGAAATTAGTCATTCTCGTTAATTCCCAGTTATCGACTTCAAAAAAGGAGGTTCACAAATCGACTGTTTTTTTGTGAATATTTCGCGATGTCTTCGCCAATTGTGAACCGATTTTAATGTTTTTTTTATAGGTAGGTCCATTTCAAGAGTAGTCTCATATAAATTTAATAAAAAAATACCACCTAGCAAGAGTGAAAAAAATAAGGGATGAAATTAAATAATGGACTTTTTATTTTTATCAACGTCCTGTTATTTAAAGTCGGTTTTTATATTTTCCTGAAAAAAAAAAGTTATACATATTAAAATCAATGAAGATTAATGATGTCCTAATACAGACTTGTATGGAATGAAAAAATAAAACTTATATTAAAAATACTTTATCGTACCTACTCCTTATGAAATAAACAAAACAAACAATTGAAATTCAATCACTAAAATACATTGTATGTCATTGAGTTAGTAAGGATACTTAGATTTTTACTAAAAACGAGAAATTAAATTAGTCATTCTCGTAACTTCCCAATTATACAGATTAAAATCAAGACAGTAACAATGTCCTTAATCAGACTCAGACTTGCATTGTATGTTGTAGAGCCGTGTTGGCTTAGTGGGAGGTACCCGGACTTTGGATCATCCATCAATGGATACGATCATTCAATAAAAAATCTATGCGTATTAACGCGTGCTCAAAACGGTGAAGGAACACATCATGAGGAAACCGCCATGCCCTAGGATCAAAAATTCAAAGGCGTGTGCGATTAGTTAGTGTTCCAATTAGCGGCGATGGGCTTGCAACCTGTAGCGTGGAATGCTGTTATACTACTTGCAATAGGTGGGTGTGTGCCAAATGTAATGTTTGGACTTGCTTCTGACTACATAGTATCATAAAAGAGATCACTGATTATGTATCTGAGGATGTCCATCATGGGGTAATAAAGTCGTGAGCGTGTTTGTTTGTTTTGTTTTTATTGTATGTTGTTTGTTGAGGTGGGTAAGATAGATTTTTACTAAAAACGCGATACCTACCATGATTTACAGAACGCCACGTATCAGGATTGGTTGAGGATACCAAAGGAATTTAAATAGAGAAGATGGTTTTCAATTGTCTAGAGTCTGGAATTCTGTGGTGAGATTATGCAAGAATAGAAAAAATATGCTACCATCTACGCTAAAGGATACCGTTAGTGTTGTGTGTCAGGGTGTCTAGACAAATACCCCATGCTTAGTTTTCCTTTCACGCTAACGCAAATTTGTAAAGGTAAAACTTGGCAGAAGTTACCTGACATCTCCACAGCTAATGTCATTTCGATACAATTCAATCTTTCTGCGTTAACTACCGTTAAGATTACCACAGAAAGTTGTATTTGTCTAGACACCCAGGGCTGAGATGTACTCGAATGCGACAGTATACCGGTGGTAGTGGTATCGTTCGTAATGAAAGCGTGAGAAAGAGGGTAGATCGATTTGTCTGATATTAACATCAACCCGCAAATACTTTAGTTCCTCCCGTCTGCTCCCGTCATCGTGGTACATACCTAACTATCTATATAATATAACTTATAAAATATGGTAAATATACACTCATTATTCTATTATTATAATACATTTATTCATACAACTATGTACAAGTATGTATATACAAAAAATACAGATGAAACAGCTAGCTATCTAAAGACCGTTGCAAACGATCTATAGATAGCTCAACTGATCCAGATCACTACCAGGCGGAAACGTTCCCAAAATACTGGCCGCATTGCCACGCTGAATGGCAATGCTAATGCGTTGACCCAGATAAGAGCCAGCTCTCTTGTCACGCGTCGCTTCGACCAGTCGCCCTGAAAGAATTTTGAAAACGCGAAGGGCCCCGGTTCCCCACGGACCCAGAGTCTCAACCCCAAAAGGCTCAAATAAGTAAGCTCGTTATTCTTATGATCTGTAAAAAAAAAACTTGTAAATATTTTTTTTGTTTAATAAATAAATCGAATCTAATCTAATCTCAGACGAATATATACGGGCTAACTACGTCGCGGGTAATACCGATGAATGGGCATTTTAAAACTACTCTGGACTTCATAAACTAACTGCAACATATCATTTTATCACTGGAGCTATCACCTTTCCGGGTTAAGAGAATGTTAATAAAAAAAATTGAGAAATTACGTTTATTTCGAGAGACATCTTTATTTTTGCTATGTTTTCATTGTAACTGACCTTGCCTTTTAAAATAAAGTCGTAGTTTACTAATTGACATACAGTATGTAACAAAAACCTTGTCCGATTCAATAAATTTCTACTTCATTAATAATTTCTACAAAACTATTAAGCAAACAATATTTTCATCAGTTGAAAGGTGTCAATTAGTTTGGTTTATATTAGATGTAATAGGTATCTCTCTCCCTTGTCTTTTTTGAAAAGTTTTTAGAGCGTTTCGCGATTTCTTCCAGGCAAGCGTTGAAAAAAAAAACTACTTTATGCATTGGAGGGGTAAAAAAGAACTACTTTTAATATTATTGCCTGTAGGCAGGTATTTTATTATAATAATAATGCTGGACATTTTTCACACAGCATCATCTAGCCCCAAACTAAACAGAGCTTGTATTATGGGAACTACATGACTGATATACTAATTATATACTTTATTTTGTAAATACATTCATATTATACATAGAAAACACCCAGCCCCGAGACAATCATTAAGAACATTTGTCCCGCAGCGGGAATCGAACCCGCAACCTTCTGCGTCTTCGGCGGGCCTTCGCCCACTGCACCACAGAGGTCGTCATTTCAATTAGGTTCAAGTTAGTTGAAATGACCGACCTACTTTTTAACACGCTTTTATTACCTTGTTAAAAATCAAATCAAATCTTGGTCGTATCGTAACGAAACTTTGTATGTGTATGTAATTCGCATGACAATACTACATTTTGGTATCTTAGAGCTGATCTGATGATGGAGCCAGGAGGTGGTTTGTGGAACTCTTCAGTGGCTACTAGTAGACCCATCGAGTATGGGCTCATATGATACGTTTTAACGAGTCCAATAGATTGGGCTTGGTAACGAGGGTCTGATGATGGAGCCAGGAGGTGGATAGTAAAACTCTTCGATAGATATATGCAAAATATTTCAGCCTAAATAAATACTACATACTTTGACAATATTGTAAAATGGGCGGTCTTATCGCTAATTAACGATCTCTAACATAGTCTTTGGATGGAACGGACTATACGAAAGATAACAAGAGTTAAAAGAGGTGACCACATTTTGTTCTCATAAGATTCGTTTTGACGAGTGGAATATATTGGGCTTGGTAAGGAAGGTCTGATGATGGAGCCAGGAGATGGATAGTGTTTTTTAATAATTTTTAGTTCGTGAATTAAGCGTGTTTTTTAGTAATTTTTCAAACTACACATTTTTTATTAATTGGTTTATGATATTACGTTCTTATGTATGTGTCATGTATTTATTTAAATAACCTAACAAGCCTTTTTTTTAAATTGATAAAAAAACAAAGGATGTAAATGGGTAATGACATGGAATATAATAATAATAAGGAATTGTATTAAATATTTCCGAAGGAATTTTTGACAATTATGAGACAGAGATCGGATCGGAACTATTTCAAGTACCTAAGTCAGTGTAATATCTATCATAAACCAATTTATTCTATGCCACGAACAATAACTAATCCAAATTACATCTAAATCGGTTTAGCCGTTATAAAGATTCTTAGCAACACATATATATCTATTCTTTCGCATTTATAATATCAGAACAATCATTTTTTAAACACTAATGTCACAAAATATACATGGTCATGTGCCCACACTAGAATTCTCTGTGTCGTTAGTATCAGGAACTACGAGTACTATGCTACCACAATCCAGGTCCGGAATAAACATCTGCAGAACATGCAAACATTTGTCTCGCAGCGGGAATCGAATTTGTCTTGCTTCTCAGCCGGCCTCGCCTATCACACCACTGATGTCGTCATTAATTAAATAGGATACCTTCAAGATCATTAGATAGATCGCAGATCTTATTGGTTTCCTATAAGATATATCTTATCTTATCTTCCCTTATCGATAGTTCGAACAGGGAAATCGCAGCTATCTATAACTAAAGATGATGAGTGTCGATGAAGCGAGGTCGATTTCATAAGCTTTTGTATATAAGCATCAGGTCATAGCAACTACAGCTTGATACACCTAAAGCCGAACGAAACGCGCCCGCGCAAGCCGCGACAATAAAAATAAAATTAAAAATAAAAGTGACGTTTATATAGAAGGTGCAGGAGTTTCGTGGCAGTGTGTGCTTGTTTACTGTGGCGAGTGGTTGTTTTATGAAATGTGAGTTTTATAATTTTTCATTAATATTTCCGTGGAGGATACGGTGTATGCTGTTTTTTTTTTATTCTGGAGCAGTGTTTTTTTTATTAAAACCGTATTAGTTTTTTTTAATTAGGTGCATATTACTATAATTCTGGCTTGATCATCCAAGCTTTTTTTTCAGTGAACTCGTTTTTGCATTTTTTTTTAATTTATATACCGGGCAATGCCTAAATATTTTACGATAGGTAAAGTAATAAATATACCTATTTACAATTAGTTAACTCAAACAAACCAATTAGAAAAAAAAGCAAAATTTATTTAAATGAAGAATGGTTTTAAACAGGAAACAAATAACAAAAGTAATTATAAAATATTTCAGTTTTAAAAATAAATTTTCAGTCAAAGTTTTCATTTCATTACTAATAAGTAGTAAGAAGTTTTAAAGTAGAACAACATATAATTATTTAAATAAAACTCTTTCCAATAAAAAAAAAATCGTAGATAAAACGCGTTGATGTCTTTTGTATGAAAACTTTCTACACTTTTTTATTTTTGTTACATCTTAAAGAATCTTTGTACATGGCCTATATGAATACATATATAAATTATACATCTTTTTGACAATGCAAAATTTTGAAATGAATTTCATAATATTTACTAGAATTTACAGATTTCTGAAACAAAATTTTATAAAACAGCTCATGCTAGCCACGTTACCACTAAACCAAGGCAGTCTCGGACCTACCTAGCAATAACAAACCAAATGATTCTGGTAAAACCATAAATTATTATGCAAAGAGGTTCACAAAAGATTTGGTTTTTCCGATTAGCATGTTGGCATTTTACGCAGAACGCGTAGAATAGACGGTTATACAAATTATGTAACAAGTTTTTATTTATATATTATTACGACTATACCACGTACTTTACTATTCTCCCCGCCCCGTCTCACTCGCGTGGTCGCGTGGTCGCGGACGGTGCTCATGAGGAAGAACCTCTAAACGGTCAACGAAACGTCAACAGGAGAATAGTAAAGTACGTGGTATAGTCGTAATAATATCCTAAAATGATACCAAATTACAATAATTTCAAATCTAAAATTTTTATTCACAACGATAGACCCACTTCAAGTAACGGGAATTTAATAAAATTTTATTCCCAATTTTTACACCATCGGTCGGGATTTGTTTATAAATTTTATATGAGACCACCCTTGAAGTATATTAAAAAAAGTATCATTAAATCAATTTGCCTACCAACAAAATAAACAGATGTTATAATTGGCACATGCCCACGTTTTGCATAGTTACTAATTAGTATTTCACGTGCCAGATTGCAAGCCCATCGCAGCTTATTGGAACCCAACCGATAACAAATCATTTTTTTTAGTCTTAGCCATGCTGGTTTCTTCACAACGTCTTCCTTCACCGTTTTAACGGGCGCATACATTTTTCGAGTGCAAAAAACCATTGATCCAACACAACCTTCAAGTTGGAAGCCGGAGTATTGCCTACTGCTGTCCAGTGGGCAATACTCCGGCTGGACAGGAAAACAATAGCAATTAAAAAAATTATATTAATTAGCTTGTATCAATTCTAGTATTTTTCAAACTTTCACTATTAGATAACATATTTATATTTTTTACGGGTCTTTTCAGTCATTCCTTGACCACGTCTGTTTGCAATACAGTCGAAACGTCGGGAAAATATAAAAAAAAAAAAAAACTTATAATTATAGTATCAATTCTGATTTGTAACTTTCCCAATATTAAGATGTCTAATGTCGCAATTTTAGCAAACAAACTGCTTGTTGTATTCGATCTGTCAAAATTCACACTTAAGCAACGTATGGACACATTCTGTGTCGTTTTGAGGTATTTTCGCTTATTTTGTGAAAATTGACACAAAAAATAGTTAAGGAGTATTTACTTCGTTTGTTTGAAAATTTGCGTAGTGCAATAGGTATAAAGTTTACAAAGGTAATTGGATTAACGCTGCATGCAGACTCTTTCCTGAATATTTTTTAAGCGGTGTTTGTTGGCGCATTACGATTACTACCTTTGTCTATAAATTTTTAAGATAAAAAAGGTATACAATAATTCATTACAAACATTATATCAAATTCATGTAAAATGCGTAAAAATGAGTTTTACAGGAAAAAAATAAAATTAATAGAAAGTATGCCTACGCAAGCTTAAATATGCTTACGGTTTTTCATTTTTAATTTAATATTTTGAATAATGATAAAATTGTCTGTCAGCCATCTTTATTTTATTATATTCATTTCATTATGTCAAGGGCTAAGGTCAAATATGATTAAATATTCATATAATTAGAAGTTATTTATTATAACGACAGCTTAAACATGTTTTATTGAAATTCAAATTCTAGCAATATTTTATTTAAATGTCATGTTTATTGTAAATAATTGTGTAATTATGTTGCCATTATGATAATCAATCTAAGTGAATTCAAACTTCTTGAAATGCACTTTGAATTCTTTCACCACACCAGTTTTAGATTTTTTTTTATTTTTTTATACCAAAGATCAAAAACTTTCCAGATCTTTCTAGAAGGTTAATCTTGCAAGTGTGACCAAATAGTAAATTGTTCAGCAAGGGACTAAAAATTGCCATTTCATACGAGATGTTTAGCTATAAAATCGAGTATGAAATGATTTTAGTCCCGAGTTAAACAAAATACTTTTCACTTCAATTACGGGAAAATAAAATAAACTATGTAGGTAACAGTAAAAATCCAAATATTTCGCGGAAATATCAACTTTTTTTAAAATTTCTTCTTGTTGACAAAAGCACTGACGCATACTTCCAACGATCACCCATAAACGCTACTGCAGCGGGGTATCCCACTTTCAGTTCCATTTTCAAAATTGAATTCACACTTTCAGAGCATGGGAAGTGAAAAAGAACTATTGTCTATGACAATTCTAGAGGCAATTATATTGACGTATGGAGAAACGAGATGCATTTGGCTTACGATAATTACGACTCCTAAGTTCTTACCCAAGTTGAAAACCTAACATTTCTAGCTAATTTCAAATCTTAATAAAAATTAAAACTTAAAATTGATTATATTCTTATGATAGTTACTTTTTTTAAGATTTACATTTTGTTTGTAACTGACAGAACTTTTTTGACTGACAGATTTCACACTATAATGTTCGCCATATATTTTGGCCTACGCCTTGACTAGACTTCTTGATTATGGCTTGTGCGTCTATTAGTCACTATTAAATGTTGCCGATTCTCTTGTTTAATACACCAACTAAACGTTTTTACACTGTCGCTCTTTTACTGATAGTGCACGCAAGAAAGGGATGGCAAGAATCGCTCCTGTAAAATTAGTTAACGTGTCGCTTTTCTTTGTGTCTATAGTCAGCATGTTTTGAAATCACGACTAAATTTATTTGGAAAACTTAAATCTGACTAATTTAACAGCGCTATATATGTTACTTTGTCTTTATTTTATCACTGTCAGTAAAGGAAAGCGATAGATAAAATTAATTTTGGTTGGTGAATAAGAGAAAGGACGCCATTTTGCAATTCATGCTAGTGTCATAAATATTTGTATATGTGGATATGGTGTTAGTGAATAAAGAGAGATGGCCCACGCCTTCACAATGTCACATGTCATTGAACGTTTATAGTAGCGACAATCGATAAAAAAACAATGTCAATTAATTCACTAGAATCCTGTCACGTGGTCGAATTAAACAGGGCGCAACACGCGAGCATTCGTGTCGAATAATTGCATTTTTTTTTTATCCGAAGAATTACCTGTAACAGAGGTATTAATGGTGTCGTCATACCCGGATGTATGGAGTATGCAAATATCCAAGTTTTGCGGTTATGGCTATTTAGCTGTAATAATAAATAAAGTTTTTTTAAATTATGTTTTCACAATATGTATAAAAAAATTAATAGCACCTCCAGCATATTCATTGTTGTGTTTTTTAAAACGTTGACAATTTATAAACCAAACATTGCAGACTAATACAAGGTGTTGTGAACGTAAAATATTTCGGGTCATAATTCCTACTACTTTTGTTCTAAGAACTTTAATCTTGGAGGAACACTTTTTAGTTGTTTTTTTTAAATCATTTTTTTTAAATAAATAATTATAATTTATTCTTCTTCCAATTCTCAAGTGGCTATTTCAACTAATTCACACAAAAGATGCTACAAGATCTCTATCTCCAAATATTACAAAACTAAACCAATTTTTATAATCCTGATTGGTTTGACCTAGAGTATGCTCGCGAAATATTTGTCTGCTCTTACTTAAGAGTTCCATCAAAAACTGTTTATTAATTTCTAATTTATGGTCGTAAAAGCAATTTTATAATAATAACGTTAAAATCATTTCAGAGCATGTCATCCTGCACTAGCCTAATTTTTGTTTAACCATTGTTTTCAATAGTGTCCATAAGTATGCATCCACACTACAATATTGCGTTTTTTAATTCTCATAAAATGACCTCTTTGCGTTGACTCGGACTCATTTGATGATATTTGACTTTGTCATTAAGACAGCCAGCCTAGTAGACGCCACACAGTCTGTTTGTGCTAGATAGCGTATACGTATGAAAAACAAAGCTGTTTCGTGAAATTCTAACTACTATGCAAAACATGGGAATGTACCAATTATAATCGCGCGACTTGCCTCTAATTACTACTTGATATTATCATGGATAGGTCTAAGTATGTCCATCAAGTATGTAGATTATATTCAATTTTTTTTTTTTTCTTCACCGTTTCCGTGGAAATATTAATTGATATTAACCCACGACCTACGGATCGAAAGGCGTTGCCACTACGCTTTTAGGCCTATGCATATGATAAAATTATATAACAATCGATCGAAACTATCGATAATAATCGATAACC
Source organism: Perizoma affinitatum (assembly GCA_961405105.1). Lineage (NCBI taxonomy): Eukaryota > Metazoa > Arthropoda > Insecta > Lepidoptera > Geometridae > Perizoma > Perizoma affinitatum. The sequence goes on from OY560207.1 coordinate 1,291,372, forward strand.
TAGCCAGTCGTGTCTCCGCACTAACCGTTGACGCAAGACCCAGCGTTCGAATTATGAAAGTGACCATCCAAAAATATTGTCGTTAAATCCACTAAGATCTTATTGAACAAGGTTTTAAAACTCATATCAGAAAACGGTAACTCCTTTTACAAAAAAAAATCTTAGTATAAATGTTGTTAATTAAACTTGGCCGGCTGAGACGTAAGAGATGCGGGTTTAATTTCCGCTTCCAGGCAAATGTTTGCATGTTCTGCATACATTTATTCCTGGTCTGGGTATTGCGTTACCATGATACTCGTAGTTCCTGATATCCATGACACAGGGAATCCTAGTCTGGGGGGTCAAGGCCATGTGTATTTGTTGGGTGTTATTTATTTGTGATTTATTCCCGCTGCGGTTATTTTGACCACTTTTTGATATTATATAGTCTGTATATTGATATTAAAAATATCCTTTATTCTTTATTGTACACACACATAATATAGAAAATATCATTGTATGTTTAATTACTAATAGTTTACTAGCTTTGCCACTGACGGCCCCTATTGCTTAGTTTAGCATTATTTCTGACTTTTTTTTATTTTATCTAGCCTCCAACCCTTTTAACATCACGACCCTTATGCGATGATACCTTTCTCAAGAATAGGGCTATCAAATGTTAAAACATTTTTTCATATCAAAAAACGGTTACTCCATTCACAAAAACTACAAATAATCACTCCAACCCTCTTAACATTGTAAAATTGAACATCGGCGCTTCGAACCGAAACATCTCAATGATTTGGACCAGGCTGGTAACGACTTGGTTGGTATAGTATATTCATAAATTTTCGTGAAAAACACAATGATATCACATTATTTATAGGTAAAATGCTAAGGAAACATTATGATGTCAGTATGACAAATAAATCGATATTTATTTTAAAGTTCTCTGACATTTCCAGTTTTAGATAAAAAAAGAAGATAACATAAATATTTTAATAATAAATAACAAAAAAACAACTGTTTTTAAATATTACGTAAATATATAATGGCTCACATAGTTATTTTTTGTATAATGTTTTTAGTCTGTGCAAGCTCTTGCTTGCTTCATCTTTTTAACAAAACATAAATACTGTTTTAAACTTAGATTTTTGATTATTCAACCCTATAATTTTGTATATTTAAAAACAAAAAAAAACCCCTTTATGGGAATCCTCAGATCATCATCCATTCGCAGATCTGTGAAGATACCAAGCGGATAGTCAGAGACACGTCTAAACACTATAAAAAGTAGCCTTTGTAGGAATAACTGTTCCTTTCATACAAATAACGATGATCCAAATTTTCGCATTATGCATCATCATTGAACAGTAAGATTATAGGTACTAATCTTAAACATGGTGAATCACTAAAACAGCTCCTATATACACTTATTTAATGTATGAGTTGGTCAAGATCCATACAAGATCCATACATTTAAATCCGGATTCAGAATAACATTTATGTTAATGAAGACCTTGAATTTTAGAACTGTCTCAATAGTGCGATCACCATTTTATTGTAAAAATAATCTTATGAAATCAAAATGTCTGTGATTTATCACTTTTAATCGTAAAACCCGACTTCTATAATATTTAGGCTAATACTACACTGGCTGTTACTGTGTGTTTTTTTATAATTTGTAGTGACAAATTATAAAAAAAACACAGTAACAGCCATTTTACAAAAAAAAAATTGTATATCAAAATTTACAGTAAAACCTTAAAAATTGTTTTTAAAAATACCAATCCTACGTTATTACGTACCTATTATTTAAGGTATAACAGCATTTTTTGTACATGTATGTTAAATTTAAAGAGTAGTTATTTAACTTAAAAATACTCTTTTTTATACATTTAATACGAAGCTAATTAAAGCATGTTACCTTTATAAAATTCCAAATAGACAAATTCGGAATGTCTAGTCGATATAAATTTCGTAACAATAGATCGTTAGGTAGATCAAGTTTTTGCGGAATTTCCAGAAGTAAATCAAGGTATCGTAAAAACATGGTATTTAGTAGTTATTTATCGTTTCCGCAGATTTAAATTGAGTATTTTAATGTCTGTAAAACCGCATCGTAAAAACTGCTACGTTCAAATTCTTTATAACGAAAAGTGTAGCTTACATATTTTGAACTTGCGTGAGCTTGTGTATATGTAAAATTGTGTATTTGTGTGTGTATGTAAAAAAATAAATACGTCCACGACTATTCCCCATGATGGGCGTACTCAGTGAGTAGGTAGATCTTTGAGGATCAAAGGGTTGTAAAGTTATTTATTTTTTATTTTATTTTAAAAATAAAATAAATAATATTTATGTAAGTTTACATGTACTGATCCCCACCGCCTCAGTTAGACCATGCCTTAAGACTCTTTTTTAATATTCAACAATTTCAAATCAGGGCTCCACCCCATCTTAATAACCTGTCATAAAACCTCTATTTTAAGTAGCTAGTTATTTTATTTTATATTTTTTTTCTCTTATTTTGGTAATCAGCCAAACGCACTACCGCGCCACTCTTCATTACACAAAGGTTAGCTGGTGAAAATACTAATTAGCATTAAGTTCGAATATGTAGGTACTTGTTTTATCTTGTAATAAAGCATTTTCTACCCATCTATAATGAGTTTCCAACTAGTTCTGGGTTCGGCAAGTCTGGCTTCATACTCTCGTTTGAACGATGATTTAACCTGACCCAGAGGTCGTGTTGTGACCTGCGACCCCGGTCTGCAACGTATTTACAAAATTCGATGACATACGATTTCGTTATTATTCGATTTGAGGTCGTAACGTTTTTTTCTTAAATAGCTGGCTGTTATTGCAAATCGTAGAGTTGCTTACGTAAATTCTAGAAATTAAATTATCGTGGTTTCGTTATTTCCAGGCAGAGATCACTTTACATGTAGCAAACAGCTAAAATAACATGCTTCAAATGATTTTGTTTTTTTGTTTTTTTTCTCAGCTGTAACTATGGATTTTCCACTAAAAAAACCCGGATACCAGTTACGATGCCTACTCTTAAAAACACATCCGCTTTTGCTGAATAGCAAGTCACTTAAAAATTTTTTGGACATTTGATGATATGAATTAATAAATTATAAATAAATAAAATGCTGGTCATTTTCACACAACATCATCTAGCCCCAAAGTAAGCAGAGCTTGTGTTATGAGAACTACATGACTGATATACTACTTTACAAAGATAAATTTTTTATCATTTTTTTTTATATAACTACTAAAAAGGATTATGTGTGATAACACACATCCTACTACTATTATAAACGTGAAAGTTTGTGAGGATGGATGTGTGTTCTTCTTTCACGCATAAACTACAGAACGGATTTTGATGAAACTTTACAGTAATATAGCTTATACATCAGAATAACACATAGGTTACTTTTTATCCGGGTACCACGCGGGTTAGTTAGTTAATTACTAGCTTCTGCCCGGCCGAAGCCGTGAACAGAAGCTATTAATTAACTATGTATGTCACAAACGTTTTAGGGGTAGGTGTAGAGCTCCTTGTGAAAGAACTCGTCCGGGGAAGTACTGCCACCATATCTATTTCTGCCGCCAAGCAGCAATGCTCGCATTGCTGTGTTCCAATTTGTGTGTGCCGGTAAATTACAGGAACATGAGACTTTTCACCTGTTATGTCTCAGGGTCGGCAACGCGCTATACCTCTAGTGTTGCAAGCGTCCATAGGTTACGGTAACTGCTTACCAACAGTTTGGCTGTAAGGTTAGGTTGCTAGTTGAGTTGTATAAAAAAAATAAGTAGCTACGTAGAAGTTGTAGCAGAAAAACAGCTAATTCAATTTAAATTAAAGTTAATGGAAAAATTCGTGAAATTATGATTGAATCATCATATTTTTGACGTAAATTATAATTTCATAATAAACATAAAATTTGCAATAAAAAAATTCATAGTAAGTATTAAATCATATTGAAAACGTTTGACAAGCTCGTTGCTATAAAAAATAATAATTAGTATGCCATATTTATATATTTACATATTATAATTTATTTTTATTTTTCAAGTCTCAAATCATATTACCAATAATAATAAAAAACCATTAACTCAGAGATATTAAACAAAAGGTCTGCTTTGATATTAAAAACTTTTCCAATATGTGGGGGATAGGCTTGTCGCGTGGAATGCTCACTACTTCTAAACCATAGGCATATAAATATAAAGTTTTAACGTATCTCTGACTACCTAATCAATGTAATCTGTGGACTGGAATAATAATACATTCATATTTATTATTATCCGTTAGTGTTCTAAATAAATGCAATAACGCTGTGCCAAATACAATGTTTGGATGTGTCCCTGACTACCCTCCTCTTGGTATCCAAGATACCCAGATACACGTACAATTTTCAAACCTCCATCATTGTAGGCTAATCGCCGCTTATATAGAACACTAACGGATGGTACATGCATTCGAGCTCTTGGTTCTTAGACATGCTGGTTTCCTTACGATGTTTACCTTCATAAATATATAATGACTTATAGCTGTGCCACGACCCACCACGTCGGATCACCCGGCCGCACTATTACTTCTTTTTCTAGGTTCCAAAGGGTCGTAGCGTAATGTTAAATGGCTTATAACCTCATGAATAAGGCTGCCAATCGAAGAAAGTTTTTTTTCAAATTCGTCTGGTAGTACCAGAGTTTAGCGCGTTCAAAAAAAAAACAAAAACAAACTTTTCAGCTTCAGTAATAGTAATAGGTAGGTTGCGTTTTTGCGTAAACTATTAGACAAAATCTAATGTAATTAATTAATTCTAATTCACCGTTTGAGTATATAATAAGGTACAAACATTTAAAAATTTATTGGTGCACAATCAGATTCAAACCTTCGGATCGAAAGTCGGGGGTACATACGGCTCACTAGGCAAAAACAGATTTCGAATTTTGAAAAAAAAAATGTTTTTTTTATCTTCCGCGATTAGATCACATAATTATAACCGATGGGTATTTATCTTTATAAAAATAGGTAAACGTGAAATTACCCGTTAAACTTATAGTTAAATTAACTTGTTATCGATAAGTTAGTACAAGTCATGGCACAACACTAGATAACGCAAACTTGCGTAACGCTAAAGGTAAACAAGGTTTGGTCCATCATTTAAAAACACGTTTTTCATCGCCGAATTCCGATGTAGCTGATAATATTATACATTTTATTTGATGCCTGAGATATAACTTTATATGGTATAGGATTTTATTTGACAGTATTTGACAGTGATAGTATGAAAAGAAAAATGCAATTAAAATAAAAAAATGCGCCTGCGACTCTATTCTCCATGATGAAATCCTCAGATAAATACTCATTGCGTAGATCCTTAAGGATACCAATTAGGGGGTTCGTCAGAGGCACGTCTAAATATTACATTGGGAATATGTCCGCGTTTTGCATTCTACGTGACAGGTTGCAAGCCCATCGCCGCTTAAAACATGCAATGACAAACAAAATGTAAGGAATAATTAAAAACATATAAAAAAGTCACTTGTTGTTTTAAATAATTATATCTAGAAATAATTTATTAAGAAATATATAAGTTATAACGTGTTCTAATAAGATACAAAATACAAGTTGTGTAAGTATTTAATTTTTTTTTTATTTTGCATAGTGCATTAAGTTTTTTTTTTTTTTAATATTTGAGGAGCGTAAATTTTGTAAATCATTTGAACTGAAAACGAGATCGGGTTTGATTGGTAACAATAATTATGTTGGTTATTAATTTCCGTTTATTTTTTTTATAAATATGCGAAACGTAATCTAACCCCAGTATGCAATTCGCCATTCCAAAATCTGTCTTTGCCTTTCACAATAAGAAGAAAAACAAATAAAATGCCAAAATCTATTTTTATTTAATTCTCTGAAATCACAATGATGATACCAAAATGTAATCTTACATTTAAGATTACATTTTGGTGATTTTACAATAACGAGAGTAAAATTCCAAAGAGAATTTACGCCGATTCTTCGCGCGCGACTAATTCTAGAAGAATCAGGCAACAAACTCTACTTTTTTTATTTTTTATGATCCTTCATTCAGCTATAGTGTGGTGCCAATAGTGTTGTGTATTATACGACCCCATTATCGTAAGTGAAAGCTGACCTTGACACACTTACCCACACTTAACCAGTAGGTATTTACGTAAGAATTACAAAAAAACTACCTAAAGAAAGTCTTGTGTTTTCGATTCGTGGTATATTTGTGGGGAAACAGGTTTAAATTATTATGGTATCACTCGTCCCCGGTCAGTCACGTGGCTATATCCTCAACAGCTTGCTTACTTTGAGGCTATTTGATGCTGTGTGAAACATTACCAGCATTATTAATAAGTCAACTTAAAATAAAAATAAGTCGACTTAGCAAAAACACAACTCACATCTAAATGTAGTTAAGTAATTGATTTAAATATATATTATTAATTCGCACAGACAAATAATAATAATAGTAAATAAAAACCCAACAGACACATACATAGTCCAGACCACGCTGTGGAGACCACACTGGAATGCCCTGTGTCATGGGTACCAGGAACTACGAGTACCGTTGTGCCGCAATACCTAGTCCTGCTAACTTATATTAGTATGTAAACTAATGCTACTAAGCGATAAGACCGCCCATTTTACTTATGGCTTTTGTAAAAAAATTCTTTTTCATTTTCTTGTGGTGTAAAATAAAAGTATTTTCATTAATTCGTTAATTAAAATGTGTCGAAGATACGGGTGACCCACAATAATCTATTAAATTTTGTGGCCACTTATAAGGAGTTTCTGAACGAATAACGCAATGTCACACGATACAATAGCAATGTCAAAATCCTACGCAATGACGTATTCATATGCTTTGTTATCTGACTCATAGAGCCTCATGCAAATGTTATGTCATAAGCTCCTGTCTCATACCAAAAAGGTTTTATAACAATTTATAGTTATTTATGTCATACAGAATCTTCTGTCAATAACTGTTTTGGGGCAAAACTGTTGCCTATTTTTTTCAAGTAATGTATGTCTCATGCCCTACAGATTTTTAAAAAATGCAATTTATAGATTCCTATTCTCAACTAGCAAGAGTATACCGGGCCGTAAAAACAAATAAACACCTTCAAACATTAACTTGGTAAATCATCTGTTCATTATTTATGTAGATGAGTAACCTCCAAGCTGTAAGTGGACTAAAGTTAGCTATTTGTATTCTCCCAGTAAATTATATACCTACTTAGGTACACCTACTCCATTATGTATTTAGTGTTTACACAGTGAAAATAATCTTAACTAATAATAAAGCTGAAGGGTTTGTTTTTTTGTTCGAACGCGCGCTAATCTTTGGAACTAACAGTCGGAAATGAAAAAATATTATATTTGGTAGCTCAATTCATGAGGAAGGTTGTAGGCTATTTAACATCACGTTACGACCGTTAGGAGCCGAGCACAAGAAGTAATAGCGCGGGAGGACGATGCGACGCGGTTGTCTGGGGGCGGCTATCAAATAACAGATACACCTACATAAGTGTCGGTTGGGTGTTTTATTTTTATCATTATTAATATATAACTTAATTATGCCAGATAACTTAATAAATATAATGCTTGACATTTTTCACACAGTACCAGTCTAGCCCAAAACTAAGCAGAGCTTGTGTTGTGGGAACTACTTACATGACTGATATACTACTTATATACTTTTTTTGTAAATATATACATGTTATACATAGAAAAATACCCGACCCGAGATAAATCTTAGCAGATCATACAAACATTTGGCCCGCGGCTGTAATCTAACCCGCAACCTTCTGCGTCTCAGGCGGGCCTTCGCCCACTGCGCCACAGAGATCGTCAAACTTCATCAAATGTAATCAAATTTAAAATAAATCCAAAAATTGTTTTCTTCTGAATCTGTCTTTTTACTTTATCAAATAAAAAAAACAATTAAAATAGACCCAATTTATAAGCACTGGTCGCCGTCATCGGTTTCGATAACGCGAGTCCTAATATGGCTTGCAAGACCAAACTTTGTCTGGAATACCCTATCACAACAAAGCTGGCCCACAATATTCATATAAATATATAGCAATTCTTATATAAATAAACGTGAAATACATAGTGCAAAAACAATTGTGAAATCAATTAAAAAACCTAAACACTAATCAATTAATCTCAAAAGTTTCATACAAAAGACATAAACGCGTTTCAATCATATTTTTAGTGACTTTTTTAGCCTCCTCAGTATTTAGCCCAAACCTCGTTCGTCCGAGAAGGTGGATACCCAATTTTGATGGATTTTCGATTAAATACACAGAGTTAATCCTATTCTAGGTTTGACGTTTAGCAGAAGTCAATATGTTCATCTAAGTGATAGAGAGTTATTTCTTTCTTTCTTATGTATTTTATATGATATTATGACCAATGACTAGGGGTGAATATTATTAGATTAAGTTGTTTATGGTAGGTAGGTAATAGTTATTTTATTATAATAGACATTTTAAATCAAACTTTAGGGTATACGTTCTGACATTTTATAATTATTGTTGTATTTTAATTAATTCTCAATCTACCTATTGACATTTGCAAACCATATGGTAATACTAATATGTACCTAAAAAAGTTTTAACATCTTGTATAAGCTGACCTATACTCATGCAAATAAAAATTCTGATTTCTGATTTATTAATTATTGATAATCATTTTAATCGGGAAAAAACTCGAGAATTCGCTTGTGTGGCGCCCGAGTGTTGTCAAAAATGGTGAATAAGACTATGGTGTTAAACAATATAAATGGAATTGAAAATTATTTTGATTAAATTCATTTTTTGGAAAACTTCATGCATGGATAATTTGCCTCTCGTATAGACTTCAGTCTCAGTTTCAGTTTATTCATCTTTTGACCAAATAACGCATTAGCATTGCAATTCAACGTGGCAATGCGGCCAGTATTTTGGGTAGTGATCTGAATCAATTGAGCTATCTATAGATCGTTTGCAACGGTCTTTACATAGCTAACTGTTTATCTGTATTTTTTTTATATACCTACTTGTACACAAGTGTATGAAAAAGGTGGACACATTAAAAAAAACAAGTTCTTAGATAATTGATTTAAAACAATATACAGATATACTTAGAAAATATTTTATGGCACACCAAATATTTTAGCTTATAAATACTACAAACTTTGATCAGACAGCAGATATAAATTAATAATACTTAAAAAATGCATTATTAATCTAAGTCATGTCAAAGCGCATTAAGCATCCACCGAGTTCAATATAGAATATTTTTCAGCTTATAAATACTACAAACTTTGATCAGACAGCAGATATAACTTAATAATACTTAAAAATGCATTATTAATCTAAGTATGTCAGCGCATTAAGCGTCCACCGAGTTCAATATGGATTATTTTTTTAAATAAAGGTCATTTAAACTTTAATGTCACCTAGAAATAACTATCTTCCAAGTTTAGCTTACACTGTTGCTCAATTGAAACGGCCTTGCCGCCCACGCCACGCTAGCGTTCAGACATCCTAACGTGCCAGTTAACCTACCTATGAATTTAAATTATGACGTTTAAATTCATTCCACAGAACAAGAAAACACGTTTTATTAAAATAGTGAGTTTCACAGAATCACCTTCTTTAACTCATCTTAACTTATTTTAGAACAAATCTCAAACTGAATCCTAAACTCCTCGACGACCTCTGTGGCGCAGTGGGCGAAGGCCCGCCTTAGACGCAGAAGGTTGCGGGTTCGATTTGACAAATGTTTGTATAATCTGCATATATTTCAATATTTGTCTCGGGTCTGGGAGAGAATATAAGTTATATAGCGCCCATTAATTTAGGGCTAGTTTGTGTGAAAGAAATGTCAACGATAAAAAAAACTAAAACATAGTTTGTTTTTGTCTGTTTTCAATGTAAATTCATCACAACATGTAGGGAACCTAGATGTTTTGATGCAGAGTGCTGTGTTCCGAATTTATGGGTGTCAGACTTTTTAGCTTTCATGTCTCAGGGTCGGCAACGAGCGAGTGGTAACTCTGGTGTTGCTAGCATCCATAGGTTACCAACAGGTGGACCAAATCATTTCAAAAACTAGATAAGTGCGAGTTTGACTCGCGCGAGGCTTCCGTACAAGCTAGTATGTTAAATAATTAACATTACTCAAGACCATAAACTATGAAAACACTAAACAATGCTCAAACGAATAGTTAAGTCTGATTGAAAGACCGTGGATTGTAGATTCGCCCATATGATTACAGACATTCCTATCCTCATTATCTTTTAAAAGTTAAATAAAAATTTCTACCAAAAACAGCTTTTTTAAGGTAAACAAACTTTAATAAACCTTTAAGGTTAAAATTATCAACTTATAGGTAATAGGTAAAATTTTAATGCAAAACTACAGAAAGATTAACATCATTTGACGGCGAAATACTCGATGTGACAATTTCTTTTACCTAATTTAAATAAAAGCTTGTTTCAACTAGCATTCTGTTTTTATCTTACACATTTAAAAAAATCCTGTACCTTCAGCATCAATAGTGTTCAACAAATCGGTCCTGCAAAGTTGTAAATCTACATCATCATCAAAATCAAAGTACCTAAAACACATTAAATGTATGTTCGGAAGAACAAAAGCCGAATGATTACATTATGTTAGTGATGGTAATGGTACCCGATGGCAACAAAGTATTATAAATCCGCTTTTGTTACTGGTTGTACCTAACTATTATATGGCTTCAAACTTGATCGCACTTCTCGAAGGCCAGTATTATTTATTTAAGAATTCAAATATTGAATATTGGTTCTCGATGACATTCCTCTGGGCTAGAGGCCAATCACGAACCATTGAATTGGGATCTAAACTTTGACATTTAACAGCTGATTCAAAATAGTCGTAATTCAAAACAGACCCCATGGACAACAATCACTTTTTAATGGCGTGAACGCCTGCGGAAAGATTGTATGGGAATGGCATTAGCTTGTGCGATGTCACGAGAATGCTGCCGAGTTTTCCCTTGAAGCCTTTGCGTTAGCGTGAAAGGAAAATTAAGCGTAAGATATTTGTCTAGACGCCCTGTCCCCTAATTATATTAACAAAATGGCGTTGACAATTTTATTTTTATCTATTTAGTAAACAAAAAAAAACAGTAAACTTTACATGGCACGATCATACAAGACACAATCTTAAGTTCATACACGTAACAAGAAAATGAAAACAATGAAACAGTGATTAAAAACTATATTCTTTGAAATACTTAAAACCTAGTTCTAACCTCGCTTAAAGCGATATATAGCTTTTTTCCCTCTTAAATATATATAATTACAACTTAGTTTAATAGGCTAAACAATTTTAGGATACAATACGACTATTTACTACTTTTAGTAATATCAGATTTGTATATATAAATGTCCGTACGACTCGCGCCTTTTTACAGAAGTAGGTATTTTTTACTAAGCCTAGCAAAATGAGTGGCTCGATGGTCTTGTTTCCATAATCATTTTGCTAGTGTGATTGGAGGGGCAATGCCTCTCATAAATAAAACTGTTTGTCATGGCGTTATTTGAGAAAATTATGTCCAGAAATAAGTATAATATTTTTTTTAATAACGAAAGCACAAAAAAATACACAACATTTGTATAATTTTTTCGTTATTATCTCAGAACTTATCACAAGAAACAAATCTCGATGTCCATTTCATTTAAGAGTAGAATCGAGTTCCGTCGATAATTATTTCGAAATGTCACGTCGAAATTCATTTTTTAAATCGTCTGCAAACTTTATAAGCAATCAAAAGCTGTCACAAAGGAATGTGAACTTTGCTCCGCCAACATAAGAGTCAATTAGTGAATTTTGTGCCAAAATAAGTTTGTAGGTACTTTTGCTTCGCTAGCCTTGACATTTTGTTTTTTTTTCGGTTGAAAACATCTATGTCTTTGTTGATATTATTTGACTCAGGTGTTCCGAGATCTATAGAAATAAATAATATCCTAAAGCACGTTATTATATTGATAATGATCGTTAATCTTGCTTATAGAATTTTATATGAATACGGAAGATGAAAAAGGTCGTATGTATGAGGAAAGATTGAAACCACACCCTTGCAGTAAAATTAAGACGAAAAATCGTACAGTTAGCACCACTTTATTACCCGTGATGGACATCCTCAACTCCATACTCAGTACCTACGTCCTCATGAGGGTATGAAGAATGGCTAGTCAGAGGGGTCCAAATATTTAGCATAGAATTCAGCACTCCACGAGACACGTTGCAAGACGAGCGCCGAATATAGATAGAGTAACGAATATTGTAACAACATATTCTTCTTTTGCATTTTCACATATTATATTCTGTACTAAATAGCAACATTTCTTTTGTTACAGAAATATGAAGCCGCTATTTTCAATAGTGGTCACCATACTGGTATTAGCAGCCAACGCTCACCCCGAAAACATTGAAGAGATTAAAGAACTACCGCAAAGCAAAGAACCGGTAGTAGAGGCTGAAGAAAGTGAGCCCCAGGCCAGAATAGAGCGGTGTACCACCTGCCCTGGCCCCAAACTAAACCTCAAGTCGCACAAGGATGTCCTAGCTGCTCTAACTCAGCTTCCCTCGGGCACAGAAGTCCATACTCAGCAGTCCTTCGAAGGCTGTTCGAGTGACAAAGGCTGCGCCGGTATCAAAGTCAAAGATGGACAGGTGCTCGAACGGTTCGGTGACCTGGGAGCCTTTAGGCAAGCCGCAGCCCAAGACACAGGAAACGAATTCACATTCCACGCAGCTGGAACGCTAGGAAACAATCTCCTAGAAGGTGGTCTCAATGGTGAAGGTACACCTTTTTGGTGGATGAACCAGAACTCCCCATTCAAGAACGCGGGAGCTGGTGGAAACTTTGAAAAGTTCAGTAAGAGCTCTTCGAGTTTCAGCACGACTGGCAATGCCGGCGGCGCCAATTTTGATATCGCTGCCAATCCTTTCCTAAACGGAGACTTTTCGAAGATAGCTGGCGGGTTCACCAGTGGAGGAGCCAGCTTGACAGGAGCAGGTGGCGTAGATGCCAAACCATCATCCTTCCAATCATCTTCCTTCGAGTCTTCGTCTTTCAGCACTTCGAACAAAGACCTAGATCTGTCCAAGAACCCGTTCTTAGCCGGGAAAGGACAAGCCGGAGCTGGTTTCCAAGGAGGCTTTGCAGCCAATCAGTTCGGCCAGAGCTCTGCTAGTCAATTCGGTGCACAGAACTCCGCTAGTCAATTTGGAGCTGGTCAGAACCAATTATCTGGACAGGGCCAGGGACAGAGCCAATTCGGGCAAGGTCAAAACTTCAACAGCCAATTCGGGGCTAGCAGCAACAAATTCAGCGCATCAGGATCTGGTTACACTGGGTCTTCTCCCAGTCCGTTCACGGCCAGTACTGGTTCCAACATTAACTCAATCCAAAACTCGCAAAAGACCAATGAATTCGACTTCGAACAGCAGCAGCAAACCCAGCAGAATATTGACGAGGCCTTCCAGCACACTGGGAACGTGAATGCCCATGAGCATTCTGGTGGAGACTTGCAACAGACCTGTGCCGGACAAGGATACGTGTGTGTTCACAAAGCGCAGTGCAACAATGGCGTTGTCAACACTAATGGAGGGAATCTTTTGCAGGCGAACACTCAGGTAAGTCTTTTTAGATTATTGTAGAAGTGGGCTGTAAAAGACCGCCAATTGGCCGTCAGTGAGAAGTTTTAAGGCCCGGTTAAACTGAAGCGCTGGCAATGACTGTTGTCAGGTGGTTGTCAATGTCATGACTGATCCAGTTTTCGCGGGCATTTAGACAAAGTAGGACGATTTTGACACAATTCTTGTCATTCGAACCAGTTTATCACGCCTGTCAATGTCCAATGGCCATGAAGTTTAGTGTTTTAGGATATTATTACGACTATACCACGTACTTTACTATTCTCCTGCTAAATATTCCTTAATATTCTAAAATGATACCAAAAAACGATAATTTTAATTCCATGAAGTTTATTGTGACAGTCTGATTTGATGATGGTGTGAAATTCCTCGATGGATAATACCTTCCAAGGCTATGTTTAAGCTGAGCTTGCTCTGATTTTTTAATTAACTAGCTACTGCTCATGGCTTTGCCCGCTTGGTAATTGGAAACCAAGAAGCCGATGAAAAGTAGCTCTTACCGTTTAGGTAACTTAAGTAAGAAATGCATTCGCTCGGCCGTTTTTTCGTCAGCTTACGTTGCAAAATTGGTCTCCAAGAAAAGTCCACCCTAAAAGACCATTCTAAATAATTGTAAATTGATTATGAAATCAGATGAGTCGTTTCGTAGTTTACCTCCTACATCCAAACTTACAAATTGTACCTCTTTATAATATTTGTGTTGTAACTTTTTTCTGTGAACTATAAAATGACTCTTGCCACAGATTAAAGAAAACTTCGCATAATTATGAAATCGCGTTTTGACCGTCAATTCGAAATATCCTTGTTTTTTATGAAACTTCTACATAATTAAAAGTTTACGACTTTAACAAGTTGACGCACTTTTGTTTTGATTATTTCTTTGTATTGACGAAATATACATACGTATGTATATTTTTTATAATAGGTATGTAAATTCATATTAAAAAAAACAACTTAGTACGTAAAAACCACCAAATGAACATCCTCCTCCTTTTTTAAAAGTCGGCTTGAAAATATCTATTTCATACGACAATCTTATAAAACAATCGATCTATAAAGAATACATATAAGATTTTGAATACCTGCAAACAAAATTTCAGGTCACAAATCCGTATTAACTGCAACATCTCGACAGCAATCTAGATCCAATCGATAAAACGTCATAACTCACAATTAATTATTTCTGCCTTGACATAATCTATCTGATATATCATAAATTCGCTTTCACTGTCAAAGTTTGAGATCAATTTTTGACTCATAGATCAAAAATTGATCTCAAACTGAACTGAGTTATGAAATATATTGCGTAACATTTGAATTTAAAGAACTCATCTGTGATTCAGGGGTTAGTAGCGATCTGTATTTCAGTATCTAATCTAAAAGTATTTGGACTTATGAGTCCAAATACTTTTAGGTCAGATACATCTAACTCATGAACCATAAATCTTAAGAAATCATAAAAAAACACGTTTACGTTTATATTCCCCATAATAGACATCCTCATATACATATTCGGTGCGTATCTTGGTTGGTTAGTATCAAGTAGGGTGCAGTCAGAGGCACGTCCAGATATTAATTTTGGCACATGCCTGCGTTTTGCAAGTAGTTAGCATTCCATAACATTCCATTCATATAACAGGTTGCAAGCCTATTGCCGATTATTAAATAAAAACAATAATTAGCATATTATATAAATATATGTCTTGCACAAATTGTTACCAAGTGTTTATAAAGTAATACCCTGGTAAATACCCTGTCAGTTATTAAAATTTTGATGTACACAAAATAATCTTATTAGATTTGACAGACATATAAAAAAAAGTATGTAGATCAACTTTGCGAAAAAATTACGCATAGAAATTACGGAATAAATGACGGACAAATACCTGAATGGTTAGAATATTCAAATCCTAAGATAACCTCTTCAAATCTTCACAATCATTTATAGAAAATAAGAAGCGTAAAAGCGGTAACCGTCATGTGACGGCATAAATAAAGCAAGAAAAAAATTGCCTTATCTTAAAATAATAGAAGTCGAGTTGGTTGTCTGAAAGTGGGCTTATGAGGATATTAGGCTTGCTAGAGAAACTGGTTAATCCACTTACAAAATAATATTATCCGATCACTTACCCCATTAAGCATGAACATTTTTAAAAGTTGTGTACAGTTGTACACTGATTTGTCTCTTTCTGATAATTTCATTTAAAATTCAATGGTAGAAAACAAAAACACTGTTTAGCTAAGCATCTGTTTAAAAGTCTTTATAATTAAGACCCTTAGTTCATAAGTTGACGTTTTTAAATATTCCCTGTGATTTAAACGAATAACCTTTTTTTTGACTCTGACTGCTTCGCTACTTGACGTTCGCCGCTATTATGAAAACGGTAGTATATTAGTCGTGACTCATTTATCAACCTTTACATAGTTATAAAAGGTCAACTGGCAAAGGTCATGACAGCGTCCACAATAGGATTAAAAATTAATAGTTTTTGAGTTACGCAGTTCTAGCAGAAGGGTGACGATACGTTACACACATTGCGATTTTCGTAATAAGTTAATTTTGAATAACAGAACTATCCGACCGCAGGAAAAAGGAAAGGGTATGATTTTGACACTTCTAAAAGATTTTACATTATGCCTATTACAAGCCCATCGCCGCTTAATGAAAAAAAAAATCACTAAAAAAGTCGGTCTTATTTAACTGACGGACGCTTTACTAAAGCCGCGGGCAAAAGCTAAATAACACTTTACCATATATTTTATTGTACTAACTATATAAACAGATCTAAAGATGCGTTTACGCATATTGAAGACAAAATGTCAAACTAAACGTTTCCAAGTACCTAGTTAGGATACGAACGCGGATCTGTAAATGCTAATGTTTATTTAACTTGAGCTGTGTTCAGAATGGACGGCTTTTGATATTATTTTAACCTGTTCTTAATCTGTGGCGCAGTGGGCGAAGGAGACGCAGAAGGTTGCGGGTTCGATCCCCGCCGCGGGACAAATGTTTGCATAAACAAATATTTGTCTCGGGATCTGGATGTTTTCTATGTATAATATGTATGTATTAACAACAAAAAAAAGTATATTAGTATTATATCAGTCATGTAGTTCTCATAACACAAGCTCTGCTTACTTTGGGGCTAGATGATGCTGTGTGAAAAATGTCCAGCATTATTTATTATTATTATTTGTTTATTTGTATAATATTCGCGAATTTAAGATTATAAGTCTTTATATGAAAAGCCTTGAAAATACTTTCACGGCTGTACTCCCCATGGTGGACATCCTCAGATACATACTCAGTGAGTAGATCTTTGAGGATACCGAGTAGGGGGTAGTCAGAGAAACATTACAATTAACGCATGCCTGCATTTTGCATTCGACATGACAGGTTGCAAGCCCGATCGCCGCTTATTGGAACAACGGCGTTAAAACAAAAACAAAATAACAAAACAAACAGACACTCTCACGACTGTCTTCCCCATGGTGGATATCCTCAGATACATACTCAATGTGTAGATCTTTGAGGATACCAAGTAGGGGGTAGTCAGAGGCACGTCCAAACATTACATTTGGTACATGCCCGCGTTTAGCAAGTAGTAAGCATTCCACGTGACAGGTTGCAAGCCCATCACCGCTTATTGGAACACTAACTGTTGGCACATGCCTTCGAATTTTTGGTTCTAGGGCAAGTCGGTTTTCTCACGACGTTTCCCTTCTCCGTTTTGAGCACGTGTTAATGTGCACATACATTTTTCGAGTGGAAAAATCCATTGGTGCATGACCGGGTTCGAACCCACCCAGAAGTCGGGGTATCGCCCACTAGGCCAACACACCAATATAGAAATAGTTCTTGAAAGTCATAAAAAACGATTGCAAAACACTGGATCAGAATCGGTTACGCCGTTTCATTTAATCGTCTATCGCAGCGCCCCCTAGTGGTGATAAAACCAATCTATGAACCTCGAAGTTATACAAATCGAAACTCCTTGCAGGTAAAAAAACTATTAAAGATTTACGGAAATTCGATCGAAAAGGTCACAGCTAACTACGCTGCGATTAAAGATTAGAAATACGTTTGTATGTTACATGAGACATTGCTAAGCCTTAAATACATAATAAACAAACTTCCTGATAATAATAACATACATACTCCTGACCCCACGTACTCGTAGTTTCAGAAACTACTAGTACTAACCACAACACTCAGACCCGGAACAAAAATCTGCTGAGCATGCAAACATTTGTCATGTATCGGGAATCGAACCCTCTTGCATCACAGCCGCTAATCGCCCACCACGCGATCGCGGTCATCAAAATATCAACCTTTATGCTTATCATGATTGTAGAAGTCCTACCTTAAGGTTAAGTGTCTCTTAAACAAAACAAATGATATCTACATGAAGACATGATTATCCCATAACTATATCTCTAGGGGTTTTGTTAGAAACGGTGGTACGGTCAAGGCATTCCACTTTGTGGATAACAATAATGAAGGAAACAATGATAAATACAAATGATTAAACAATTGTCAGTGACGGAAAACATCGTCAGGAAACCTGCATGCCCTAGAACCTAAACTTTGAAGGCATGCGACATTAGAAATTCAATAGGCTTGCAATATCTCACGTGGAAAAGACAACTCTACAGTAAAAAGGCCATATAATTGGACTGGATCAAAACATTTGCAATCCATAAAAAAAAAAGTAGAATTCTTCTAGGCATAGATGATGCATCAAAAATTTGCAAAAAAAAAAAAGCAAGTATTCGCGCGCGAAGATTCGGCGTAAATTCACCATACAATTTTAAATTCATGTAACTAATTATTATGTAGATTTGCGTACTAAGTATGGATTTGACGTAATTATTATGTAGATCTGCGTACTAAGTATGGATTTAAAGATCTCCATCATATGATACTCCACGACTACAGTCGTGATCGTATTTGTTTGTTTATTATTTTATAAGCTACTGCCCATGGCTTCGCCGGGTAAAATACCTCCTACCGTTAAAGCAGCGTTCGTAAGAAACGAATTCGCTCGACTGTTTTTTACTGTAAATAATTAACGTTCGCCCACTTCTGAAATAATTTTTAAAAACGGATAAGTAGTTTCGGAGATTACCAAATTTACAAACATTTGCTCTACATAATATTAATATAGATTTATAAACTGTCAATAAATTTTCTAACATAACATTTTTGGTTACTGAGCGCAGAGCCAACTCGATCGACAACGTCCTGACAACTATTTCTTCATTTCATTAATTCGACGTCAAAACTTAGGTCAGAGGGTACCGCGTCTCGTGTCGAAACTTATAGTCAAAGTGGAAAAGGACATCGAGATTTCCATTCACGGTCAGCAAAACAATCTCCTAAGTCGTAGTTTTCACTAAATACTGAATTTATGTAAGGTACTGGCTACAGTCCACGGCTTCGCCCGCGTGGTCCCCGAATAAAATGTAGTTGACAACTATACGCTGCCTTAACGGTGATAGAGCTATCTCTATCACCGTTAAAGCAGCGCGCATTTGCTCGACCGTTTCTCTTTGCAAAATTGGACTGCACGAAAATCCTATTTTATTTTAATCCCATGAAGTTTATATGAAGTTTATGATATTGATTTATAATTATTTCAGTCGTGAACGTGTTTGTTTTTAAGTAAATATTTACCCACTAAGGCAAGCTTAAATAGCAATCTCTTCAAACTAACCTCTATTTAACGCGGCGAGTATAAATCTAACTACTTGGTACCCAAAGTAGGTATCTGCTAATGTCCATCATGGAGATTACAGTCGTGAGCGTGTTTTTTAAGTAGTGCACTTATCTTCATAGGCAAGCTTAATGATAAACAGGAATCTCTTCCAACAAACCGTTATTTAATCCCTTTAATTTGAACGGATACTAGTAAGAGCAATCCCGTTAAATGCATGATCAATGAAGATTACAGTCGTGAGCGTGTTTTTTTTAATTAGTGTGTTATGTTCATTGGCAAGCTTAGTGCTAAACAGGAATCTATTCAAACTAATCGTTATTTAAGGTAGCTAAAACGGCGACCTTAAATAACGTTAAATAAATATCTAATTCTATGTAAAGCTGATTTTGCAAACTGTACAACTATGGAGTCGCAATGTTTAAAGTCAAAACATTAAAATAATGTTTTATTTAAGCCAATTGCTCAACAGTTTTGCATGAAACGACTATTTGCTTCTAATGTACTTACGTGGCTGTAAATTAACACTTGCCTCTAAATAGTTGGTGAAACTTAACCATCTTCAAATATCAAATATATTTAACCGACTTAAAAATCATGCCCAATGATTTAAAAAATCGAAGACATGTGCCAAAGGCTAGTGTTCCAATAACTACACCCTAATTTGTATCCTCATCGATCTCAATACTGATTATGGATCTTAGGATCTTTATCATGAGGATTACGGTCGTGAGCGTGTTGGTATTGTTTGAAAAATGAAGGAGGTATCTAAAAATTCTTTTGAATTTCAAAATCACTCTTTAATCTGTCACTTTTCCTACAGGGTGTAATAAGACTACTCTCATAAACTGATGGCACAGGCCATCAGTGAAAAAAACGGACTTTACTGCAAAGGAGGTTCTATCCGTGTGTGTATGTTTTCTACCTGTCAAAACATTAAAAGTTTTTAAAGTGAAAACGAAATTTATGTGGGACTGTAAATTAGATTGTGTCCCGAAAAAACCGTTCAGCGGGACTTGATCATCTTCGCCAATTAATGCGTTTACCAATTACGCCATGAATCGAGTAACGCTGAGTTCGTTATTATTTTTTTTATATTCAGCATGTGACGCTATTGGATGCTATCAATAGGTGTCTCATTCGAAAACATCACTGCTGTATGTATCGAAATATTCCAAGAATTTAATAAAAAAAATATATCGCAAAAATTCAATCTTGGCGGGACTTGATACGCGGGGGCTATACCAAACAAGCCGTTATCAGCCTGGTCGAAATTCTGGGGTTCTATTTTTGGGATATTATAAATTCATTTCCCTTAAGTGTGGGTTAATTTAAAAATCAAAAAAACTGATGAAATATCTTTTGAGCGAATTATACATTAATGACATTATACCGCCATTTAAATAAATAAAACCTAATAGACCCATACAAAGTCCTGTATATGCATCCTGCCGTACATAAAACACACGAAGGTAGATCTGCAAAAGGTGAAACCAGCATCCTGCCAATTATTGATTTATCTAATGTCCCTTTGCAACTCTAAAGAACGGATCTAATTGAGCATAAATCTTAAAGACCAATTACTGAATCTCACAGCTCATTCATCAAATACGGTAAGTAGTGTAGCATAGTCTGTGGAGTAGAGGATACAATGCAATAAGGTAGGATATCATATAGCCTGTGGAGTGCAGGAGTAAGAAAGCGTTTTAATAAAAGTTGTAACAAATATAATAAATGTTTTACTAAACAATACATTTTTTTTTTTAGAAAGGAGTAGGTAAATGATGCTTCTACGAAGGGATTGTGTGTAAGGTTTTTATTAATTAAAAGAACGATCGTATATAAACGTCATCTTGAAAACAACGTAAATTTGAAATGTTAAAGTGAATCGACGCTGATTTCTTGTAGTTCCATCAGGATGTGTCATCTTTGTTGGTCGGCACAGTTGAACTGTTATTTGTATATAAAAAAATCTACATGCACCGACTAATTTTCGACACATTCTGAGATCCTTCATCGGTGCACGACGCGACGCGGAGGGAGAGCGTCGCGATCACTTACCCTGATGCAGACTCTCGGAATGAGTCGAAACTTAGTGGAGGCCTTCACCGATATATGAAAAATCCCGTTTTACAATATCCCTTTCCGAAAGGGTCCGGTCGGAAAGGTGAATTAATCAAATACACGATATATTTTGTAAATTAAATCTAACAGCGTTTTTCATTAATATAAATCTTTATTAACGTCTTTTAGTGGCGCTTAGTTAAGGGCATGTTGTCACTCTTGTTAAATGTCAAAATTTGCAATTTAACGCGTCTCTGTCAATATGCAAAATGCGGTACGTTAATAAATAACTTTAGTTAAGCATAGCTTGTATTATTTAGGTTTAAGTAAACCTTAATGTTTGATAGTGGCCAAACCTGTTTTAGGAGTTGTGAATTTTATTAAATTCACATAAGTTCGACGGCATGTGTTCTCCGTTAGTGTTCCAATAAGAGGCGATAGGCGATAGGATAATATTTGAATGGAACCTCAATGGTTTTTGTGTGCTATTTATCATAATTATTATTGAATTGTTTTTAATTTGTTTAATTAAGAAAAAATATATACGCACTGAATGATTGAATGAATGAAAATACTTTATTGTACACCACAGAACTTAATAGTAACTTAAAGTACAATGTGTCTAAATCTGACGATGACATACATAGTCCTGTCCCCGCACTTGGATTCCGTGTGTCGTGGGTATCAGGAACCACGAGTACCATAGTACCACAACCCGGAACGAATGTCTGCAGAACATGCAAAATTGTGTTCCGCTGCGGGAATCGAACCCCTCGTCACCTTTTGCGCTAAAATGAGAATGAGTCGTTAAAAAAGGGTGTTTTTTTTTTGTTCTGTTTGAGATAAAAATAACGTGAAACGATAAAGGATTAAAGTCGTAAGCGTGTTTGGTTTTTTGTTTGTAAAATGCCGCGATAAAACCACGCTACGAAACACGTGTCTTCCAAATAATTATCAGCAAGATACGAGTTCTCAGACTATGAATGGAAGCAATTAATAGTTAATTAATTTCCTGAGAAATTAAAAATACTATGATTTGCAATGTTATTTTATGCCTTAGGTATTACTAGAATCAGGAAGAAAAAAACACAGTGAAGACTATATTTCCCATGATGGAAATCGTCAGACAGGTACATCCTTATTGCGCCGATCTTTGACGATACCAAGTAGGGGGTAGTCAGAGACAAGTTCAGACATTACATTTGACACATACCCGCGTTTTGCAAGTAGTAAGCATTCCAAGTGACAGATTGCAAGCCTATCGCCGCTTATTAGAACGCTAATAGACTCCATTCCTTCGAGAAATTTGGTTCTAGGGCATGCCAAGTGAGGAAACCTTACGATGTTTTTCTTCAACGTTTTGAGAAAGTGTAATGAATTATAATAAACAAGTAAATACATTTTTAATAAACATGTAGGTATTTTTTTTTTTCATTTTATCGTAACTATTTCGCAAGTAGACGTTATTATTGATAGAACAGCTTTGCTGATTTCCAATGATTTTAATAATACGACCTCCGTTGGGCAGTGGGCGAAGGCCCGCCTGACACGCAAAAGGTTACGGGTTCGATTCCCGCCGCGGGACAAATGTTTGTATCTGCGAATATTTGTCTCGGGTCTGTGTATGTTATGTAAGTATTTACATGTATATAAGTAGTATATCAGTCATGAAGTTCCCATAACACAAGCTCTGCTTACTTTGGGGCTAGGTGATGCTGTGTGAAAAATGTCCAGCATGATTTATTTAATCATAATTCAAACACGGTTTTCAAAACCTAAGACTTCGGGTCTAAGGCCATGGTAGCTATGAGAACCTTGGAAAATTTTAAGCGATTATTAAAAAGATACATAAATACATGTAATTTCCAGTTCATTAGGTGAATCAATATTAAACGATGTCTAAATCTGTGAAATTTTTAATTACCTACCTTTAAAAGCATGGCCGTGATGCGATCGTGCCCTTGATCGTATGAAGTCACTATCAGACCCCCAGTTACACTAATGGAATGGCAATGGTGGATTAATCATTTCGACAGACTTAGCTATGACTAATACTAAAATTTTGGACAATGACCACAAAACAAACTTTGCCATTTTCAAGCTTAATCTGACTTATCTTTTCATTAGAGCAATGTTTAGAGACCTTCGGTGCGCGAGTCAGACTCGCAATTAACAGATTTTTTTATTTCTTTTTCTATTATTTAAACATACATAGTAATATTTATTTCACTTCCAGCATAGGTATGTAAACGCATTTAATAACACTTTCAATTGTATTATATGTGATGGATTTAGAAGTTTTATGCTAGTCTGCACTAAACTTAGTAAACAGATAAAATATTGGCGTCGATTCTCTTGAACACCTTAATTTAAACTATCGCTCTCTTTTACTGATAGTGCACGCAAGAAAGAGATGGCAAGAATGTTACTTCTTTTAAATTAGTTTACGTGTCGCTTTTCTGCGTGTTTATAATCAACATGTTTTGAAATCAATACTAAACTTGTATGGAAAACTTAAATCTGACTAATTTGAAAGAACTAAAATTTTTGCTATTTTTTTTTATAGTTTAATACTAAGGCAAGTCATAGTGACAGATTTGTTTTTTTATTTTTTTTTGTAATTTTTTAAACTTCTATTTTATTTCCATTATTTATGCAGCGACCATTAGTGACTTGTGTTGATAAAACCTATCTAAGTACCATCCTTGGAGTCACACAAATCGATTGCGAAAAACTGCATATTAATTAATTAAGTCATTAACTCCTTATCGGATGGTAACATCAAACACACAAACAAATAATATCTTACGCGAAAACGTATATAAGGACACCTTACGTCGCAAGTAAAAAATAAAATACAAAAAATGGCATCGATACATCCCAAGTTCGACCAGGCTAGCTAAGTGGCTTAGTAGTCAGCGTAACAAGCGAGAAGTCGCGGGTACGAGTTCCGATGTTGAATTTTATAGATAATATAAATTATTTTTACTATCCATAAAATAAAATTGTTTAATGTTATTTTGATATTCTGGTGGTCCCCGCACGAAACTCGCTTAAACCTTAACATAAACTGTATATTAAGAAAAACCTTAACATAAACTGTATATTAAGAAACATTGAAATAGGCTGTAGCTTCTGATAAAATGTTATCACTGTCATCACAGAAAATGTCAACTAGAATGTCAAGTCAGAGTCAAGAGTTCAAACCAGTTATCATTCCGTCAACTGCCATTGATAATGATAGCAATCTAATAGACCGGGTGGCAACACTCACCAGCCGTAGCTATATAGAGTACCATAATATCCTATCCTATCCGACTAATATTATAAACGCGAAAGTTTGTGAGGATGGATGTTTGTTACTCTTTCACGCAAAAACTACAGATCGGATTTTGATGAAACTTTACAGTAATATAGCTTATACATCAGAATAACACATGGCTACTTTTTATGAAGGTACCACGCGGGCGAAGCCGTGGGCAGAAGCTAGTAAATAATAAATAAATAATGCTGGACATTTTCACACAGCATCATCTAGCCCCAAAGTAAGGAGATTGTATTATGGAAACTATATTATTATGACTGACATGCTTCATATATTTTTTGTAAATACATACTTATTATACATAGAAAAAAACCAAGACCCGCGACATATATTTGCAGATCATACAAACATTTGTCTCGCATGAAATATATATCCGTTGAAAGAGGAAATATTTGCACAATGTTTCCTGATTGCTGCTTGGTAGGACTTTTGAAACACTTTTTTCGAATTATTTATTTAATTAAAACGTCCATCGCAATATTTTTCAATTTCGATTTCAATAGCCTTTAATAATAACTTATACTAGTTTTATAATCTATGGTACATAATAAAATATAAGTTTAGACACCGGTATAATAATTGTTTTGCTTACCAGCATAGGCCTCCCCCAGACTTTTCCAAAGTTCGCGGTCGTGAGCGTTCCTTCTCCATAGTGCGCCTGCTGTGCCTTTGAAGTCATCTTCCCATCTTCGGAATGGTCTTCCTCTCGCTCTTTTCCCTTCTCTAGGGTACCATTCTGTAACATCTTTGGCCCATTTATCCTTTGTTATCCTTATAAGATGACCAGCCCATTTCCACTTTAGCTTCTTGATTGTGTAGGTCATGTCTGCTAGTTTTGTTTTACTTCTTATGTAGGTATTTAAGTTTTAAGGTCCATCGCAATAAATCTAATGTAATTGGGTTTAATTAACTAATTATGAACATATTAAAATTGTACATTTGTTTTTGTTTTAAGGGGGATGAAAACTAAAGTCATGAGCGTGTTTTTTAAATCAAACATTCACGGCTATTCGCCTTTTATTCACATACCGTTTGGAAAAACATACAACCACATTTTACAATTCACGATTTATCAGTTCGAACAAGTATTATTTATTTTTATTTATATAATTTACAGTATTGGATTCTGTACGATTGTTCATTGTGACTATAGACTCGCAAATACAACCTTTTTAACATGGGTCTGTGTACCGAGTAAATTATTTAGGGACGTCCTTCTTGGAGATTCGTTTTTTTTAAACTACCGCTCACAGCTTACACCCGGATGAAAAGTAGCCGATTAAAGTAGCTCTTACCGTCAAGGCAGCGTTCGTAAGAAACATTAAGACCGCTTTTTCGTCGACTAACGTTGCAAAATTGGTCTCCACGAATAGCCCTTTTTTTAACGGAATAACGTTTTATAGTCTATGTCCACCATGAAGGTCCATTCTAAATATTAGTAAACTATTTTTTAAATCGGGTGATTAGTTTCAGTTACCTCATACATCCTTACAAACGTTATCTCTTTATAAATTTGTAGATAAACTTATTTTAAACACGTCACGGGGTCTTGTTTTAAAGTCACGGGAGATCGCAAGTGTAGAGCCAATGCTTAGCGTGACGCAATATTTGATGTACAGAGAGCAACAGTGATTTATATGTGTTATTTAAACAAACGTAAGGCTTGACCTACTGAGAGAACACGGTTTTAAGCACGCTAAGCTTTAGGCATCAGAATTTCTAGGTACTTATCAATGAGGGTGAAAGGCCAACTTGTAGTGTGTTTGAGTCCTCTTTCATAGCTTATACGGCTTGTCCTGGTAATAAAAAGGTAGGGTTCACAACAATGGCCATCCGGTCTAAAAATCTTTACAAATACCACAACACCCAGACCCGGAACTAATATCTGCAGAGCACGCGAATATTTGCCCCACAGCTGGAATTGAACCCGCGCTCATGCGTCTCAGTGTACTCACCCACCGCGACACCGAGGTCGTTTTGAAAAAAAATGGTTCCATCCCCATATTATTACATAATTTATTGTTACAGAAACAATACTGCAACACCAGGACCGAAATTTGCTGCAGAATCGAGGTATCCTCTCTCGCTGGAGCTGGCAACCTCCAGGGTTCCCTTGGAGTCGGCTCCGGAACGTACTCCGGCTCGAACAGCCAAGGAAACAGTTTATTTGCCAGCCAAACCGGACAGGCCAGCCAAAATGGCTTTAACCAGGTCAGCCAGAGCGGGCAACGCGGTCAAAGCGGCCAAGGATTCAGCCAAACTGGTCAGGGTAGTCAGAGTGGCCAAGGATTCAGCCAAACTGGTCAGAGTAGTCAGAACGGCCAAGGATTTAGCCAAACTGGTCAGGGTAGTCAGAGCGGCCAAAGATTCAGCCAAACTGGTCAGAGCAGCCAAAGCGGGTTCAACCAGGTCAGCCAAACCGGTCAAAGCAGTCAGAGCGGCGCAGGATTTGGCCAGAACCAGGGACAAAATGGCTTCAACCAAGCAGGAGCTTCAGGGTTCGGTTCCTCATTCAACAAAGCTACATCATCGTCTTTCGGAAGCCAAGGGACCTTCGGAGCCGGAAACACTTTTGGATCCGACGCCGTGAACAGAGGAGTAGTCCAGGAATCCAGCTCCTCATCGTTCGAAGCCACCAGAGGCAACAAATATGGAGGCTTTGGTTCCACCCTAGCTCCGACCACCAACCGATTCAATGGCAACTCCGGCAACTTTAACAACGAAGTCTACAAGTCCACCAGCCAATCGAACTTCATCGAAACCGACTCGTTCTCAGCTGGGAGTGAAAACGCTGGAGTGTTCAGACCTGGTTCCGGACCTGGGCTGAAACCTGGCATCCCTTACTTACCCCCGATCGATAGTTCCACCAGCAGTTCTAACCAAGTTAGCTCAACTGCTTTCGTGACCACACAGAGACCTTTCTCCACGCCACGTCCCAGGCCTGTAACGAAGCCAACGTATGTGCCTTCATCATCTGCACCAGGATACTTGCCTCCACAGGGAGAGTCTTCTAACAACAGGGAAACGCGACTGCCTAGCCCCAGTCCTACGTACACAGAGGGAGAGATCAACTTGGATGTGAACAGACAGCCTACATTCAGACCTCCTGGCAGGACACCTGGACCTTCACCAAGTAAGTAAACTACCAAATGTCACATTCATAGTCCTGGCTCTACATTAGTATTCCCTGATCAGAAACTACCATAGTACCCTAGACTTGACACGAATCATTAATTTACAATGCAGTGGGAATTGAACCTGTACCTCTTGTATTCTGATAGCTGCACAGATGCGCCTACTGAAATGAGTCCAATTATCTGGTTCATATAGAAGGGGTCAGAGATGTCTTGAAGAGGGCTTTAGACCGATGATGAAAAAACCTGTGTTATGATAGGATTCATCGCATCTGGCAACGCTTATTTCTTGGTTATTCCTGAGACGAGGCAACTTAAAAAAAAAATATATATGATGATAAAATAAACTTCCAATCGTCGATAGTCCTGACCTCACACAAGGATTCGTTGTAGCTAAAACTTTAGAGGAACTAAAAAACTTTGTGGTACCAACCACAGCACCCAAACCGGGACCAATACCTATACTAGATCTAAGATTGAGTTTGAGTTTCGTTATGGAACACGATCGTAAAACAATAAGTTGTCTTTAGATGATATCCCGGCCGGCTGCGCCGCTGCGCTCAAGTGCACGCCCATTGAGCTATGCACCGCTGAGGGAGTCATCTCAAACAAAACTGTCATCTTAACCAAGGACCAGGAGGCGTACAGAGTACCTCTCACTGTAAGTACAAAACTGGATAATAAATAAATAAATAATGCTGAACTATATATTTGGCATAGCATCATCTAGCCCCCAACTATCCCGAGATCAATATTTGAAGATTATACAAACATTTGTCGCGCGGCGGGAATTGAACCCGGAACATTCTGCGTCTCAGGCGGGCTTTTGCCAACTGCACCAAAGAGGTCGTCATAGTTCACACAAGGGGACGCTGGGATACATACATAGATAGTTAATTCTTTAATGCTCACCAAATCATATTTCAGATTTTTTATTTCTTTTTTTTTATTCATATAAATATGTACAGTGTACAAGGAGGTATACGGCGGGCGATATAACGCGATAGGCTGTTGGCCGAGCGCGGCCGTAGCTAGTAAAAAAAAACTCATACGATCTTTGTGTCCATCTCCCCCAGGACTGCAAAGACATAGAATCAGGTCGCATCGGCAAGTGCTGCCGGGACCCCTATTACACGGACCCATGGCCGACGAACCAGCTCGGCAAGTGGGTGCCCGGCGTGTTCGGAGGGAACGACGGACAGTACTCGCCCGATAGCCGTGGCAGTTCGACCAACAACGCTAGACCGCAAGTTACTCTGAGGCCGCCGGTTACCGGATCCGTGATCTTGAACAACTTCATGTGAGTAAAGATAGATCGATGGTAGATAGAGAGATCGATAGATAGATCGATAGATAGGTCGATAGATAGGTCGATAGATAGATCGATAGATAGATCGATAGATAGATCGATAGAGAGATCGATATATAGATCGATAGATAGATCGATAGATAGATCGATAGATAGATCGATAGATAGATCGATAGATAGATCGATAGATAGATCGATAGATAGATCGATAGATAGATCGATAGATAGATCGATAGATAGATCGATAGATAGATCGATAGATAGATCGATAGATAGATCGATAGATATATCGATAGATATATCGATAGGTATATCGATAGATAGATCGATAGATAGATCGATAGGTAGATCGATAGATAGATCGATAGATAGATCGATAGATAGATCGATAGATAGATCGATAGATAGATCGATAGATAGATCGATAGATAGATCGATAGATAGATCGATAGATAGATCGATAGATAGATCGATAGATAGATCGATAGATAGATCGATAGATATATCGATAGATATATCGATAGGTATATCGATAGATAGATCGATAGATAGATCGATAGGTAGATCGATAGATAGATCGATAGATAGATCGATAGATAGATCGATAGATAGATCGATAGATAGATCGATAGATAGATCGATAGATAGATCGATAGAAATTACAAATTAAGTATATAAGTTGACTTGGAATTGAGATAGAAAAGGATTTTGTTTTTTTTTTAATCATTCCTTATGCATTCGTTACTATGTTATCAGCAAGCATCAGTATGTATCTGCATTTATACATATACGTTCTGAACGGGAAAAAAATACCAGGTCCTCATAGTCAAAAATGTACGCTTAGAGAGCCATTAGGTTATGAGATTTATGTACCTTAACCTCCTGCCTCTCTAAGCTTTCCACACGGACGAACCCGTGAACAGAAGCTAGTCAAAATCAAAAGGATTGAATCAGAATTTACACCAATTCTTCGCGACCAAGCCTAGAAGAATCAGACAACAAACTCTGCTTGTTCTTGTTTTGTAATATATATTTCCTCCAACAGGCAACCAAAACCAACCACCCCATCGTACGGTCCCAACTCCATTACTCCTGGGTTCCCTTCATCCACGCCGACTTACTCCAACACTAAAGGGCAGTATGATGTGCGCGGTCAAGGGCAATACAGTACTGGAGGTCAAGGTCAATTTGGCGTCGGAAGTCAGGGTCAAGGTAGGTGTCTTTAACTTTTCAGAAAACTTTCAACGACTTAATGCCCGGTTATACTGATTTGTATAACCAGTTGGAATGCGGTTACCGTAACTTATGGACGTTTGCAACACGGTATCATTCGTATATTGCCGACCCTTACACAAAACGAGTGAAAAGTCTTAAAAAAAAAACGAACATGCTCACGACTGTCTTTCCCATGGTGGACATCCTCCGTTACAACTCAGTGAGTAGATCTTTGAGGTTACCAAGTAGGGGGTAGTCAGATGCACGTCCAAACTTTACATTTGGTACATGCCCGCGTTTTGCAAGTAGTAAGCATTCCAGGTGACAGGTTGCAAGCCCATCGCCGCTTATTGGAACACTAACTGTTGGCATATGCCTTCGAATTTTTGGTTCTAGTGCATGCCGAGTCCTCACGATGTTTTCCTTCACCGTTTAAAAGTCTTATGTGTCTGTAATTTCACCGGCACCCTTCAAATTGGAACACAGCAATGCGAGCATTACTGCTTGGAAGCAGATCTTTCACTTCTAATACTAATTAAACTACTTTAGTAGAACCAACTTAAAAATGATATTATTTAAGCATCACTTATTGATATTGGGTAAGAAAATTTGAATTTTTGATAAAATATGAGCTAATGATTTTATGGCAACAGTAAAATTCAAATTTACTTTAATTAATGATATGTTTATGGCTATAGGTATATTTCACATAATGTTGCATGGATTTTACCTAAGCACACTTAATTATGATCTATTAAAAATACCAAAGGTAATTGATGACAGCTGATCGATACCATGGACTATTGAAGGACATGGGTGATCAGGAACTGTTGCAATATAATTATAGAAATACATTATAGTGGTCATTTTTCACACATCTGCATCTAGCCCCAAACTAACCAAAAGACACGTCAAAAAAAGTTAATCATTTTGAAAAGTTAAAATATTTTATTTTTATTTATTTTTCTAATCGTATTTCCATAGGAATAAAGTTATTTTTTTATGAGTTTGGTTTTCATTCTTAATGTATTTTAACAAGAAAACAAGTTATTACGTATTTTTTATAATGTTTCAATATTATATCAAAACCTATGTTCAGTTTACAAAACGACCTCAAACTTTTTGTGTGTTAACTTTTTGACGAATCAATACATTCGTCTCACGTATGGATGGAAGATATTTTAAAAAGGGTAGTCAGTGGGAATTCCCACTCGAACAGTACAATTTCATGACTATGTAGTTAATATTCTGTACATTTGCAATATCGTATGTGCACATAGGCCCGTACGTGACAAGACTTTACGTCAAGAATTTTAAATTTTGTTAAAATTATTTTATTTAAAGTATTAATCATAGAAAACAGCAGTCATGCTTTCAATATTTTAGCAAAATCTTTTTTGTATTTATACACCTAAATAATAAATATTATATGTATAGATATGTATTAGGTCTTTACCTATGAAATTGCCGTTTTGTATGGGAAAACAGTAATCCGATGTAGCTTTGTTTTGCCGATTAGCCACAAATGGCCTAATTTTATTTTGACACTAACATCAAAAGCCTCAGCTTTAGTTTGAGAAGGATCCCCTCTCAATTTGTCATTATCTCGTCTTAGTCCTCGGGCGTCCACGAGGTTCGCTTGCGACATCAACATTTCCAGAACAAAAGCGGTTGAACCAATAACCTACTCTCCGTTCGTAGGTTTTCTTAGAGTCTATGGCTACAAATGTAATGAAATTGGAGGTAAAACAAAACCCAAATTAACAAATAGATAATTGTTTTTTAATATATAACAGCATGAATTAAAACAACATTCATTTGAATTTAAAATTCCAAGTTAAACTGCAGATATTTCAGTTAATTTTTTTAATATATAACAGCATGAATTAAAACAACATTCATTTGAATTTAAAATTCCAAGTTAAACTGCAGATATTTCAGTTCAATGTGATCAGTTCGACAAAACGGCAATTTCATAGGTAAAGACTTTATTAAGTCTACTTAAGACTTTATTAACACTCGCTCTGCCACGGCAGCTCTCCACGTTCCTAAGGTTCAAAGCGTGATGTTTAAATAGCATATAAACCTCAAGACATAAATGCTTTTTTTTTCAAATCCGACTTGTAGTTCCATAGAGTAGAGTGTTCTAACAAAAAAAACAAGCTTATTAGTAGTATAGGCATGTATGATATATGACACTATTTCAGTTAAATTCGATAAAATAATTTCAGCCTTCTTTTTTTTTTTTTTTTTTTTAATTTATTTGTTTATGGTGTATTCTTCAACACTGGAATCGTATTTTGCCCCTCAGGTACCCAATTCGGTCAAGGTTCCCAATTCACGCAGACCACTTCCTCTTTCGGCCAGACCACGAAAGATCAATTTGTGAGCCAAGGGGCAGGTCAGGGAGTGACCCAGGGTCAAGGCAGCTACACGAAAGGTGGTCGGGGACAATATGATTCTCAAGGACAGGTTGGTTTTGGAATTTGCTTTTTTTTTAATAGTTATGTGATAATCTCGAACCGGATGACACAGGAAGACTTCTTAAAGATTACGGGAAGCGGTTGGAGATGGTGAAAGATAGTTCGTCGTTGCACTCCTTTGGAGAGGCATATGCCCAGCAGAGGACTCCTACGCAAAACAAACAAACATGCTCACTACTGTATTCCTCCGACTGCTTACTTGGCATTCGCACGGATCTGCAATCTGAAGATCCCGTCATGGGATTACAGTCATGAGCGTGTTTGTTTGTTTGTTTGTATATTCTCTTTACATTGATGTGATAGATTGTATTTTATTGAACACTAAAATAACTCTCCTCGTGTTACAAGGGTGGTCGCGGGTTCGATTCGTGCGGAGGTTGAATTTTTGGGGATATCATAATTACCTACTGACAAATTTATATAGAAAAACAGGCACTCAGACCTTAATATTTTGTTAAGCTTTTTGACTACTACTGATTGTTCAATACTTTTTTTTATTCCCTAACAGGCGGGGCAGAATCAATACACCCAAACCCAAGGATTTAGCCAAGGTCAAGGCCAGCTCGTGAGCCAAGGCCAGGGATCAAGCGTCGTCCGAGGTTCAGGCCAGTCCGTTACTCAAGGAGTCGGTCAAAGCGTTAGCCAAGGTCAAGGTCAGCTCGTAAGCCAGGGTCAAGGAGTCGGCGTCATCAGAGGATCAGGCCAGTCCGTGTCTGGAGGCCAAGGATTCGCCGTCTCGCAAGGACAAGGTCAAGCTGTCAGCCAAGGAGTAGGTTTCGGAGTTAGCCAAGGACAAGGGCAAACTGTGAGCCAAGGTCAGGGAGTTGGAATCCAAAGAGGACAAGGCCAAATTAGCGTCACTGGCCAAGGAATCGGAGTCAGCCAAGGGTCAGGCCAGAAGTTTGGCCAGGGATCTGGCTTTGGAGTCAGTCAGGGAGCTGGTTTCGGAGTTAGCCAGGGCTCGGGCCAAAAGGTTAGCCAAGGATCTGGTTTTGGAGTCAGCCAAGGTGCTGGATTCGGAGTTAGCCAGGGAGTCGGACAGACTGTCAGCCAGGGTGCAGGCTTTGGCGTGAGCAGAGGACAAGGCCAGACTGTGACCCAAGGTCAAGGCCAATTTGCTAGCCAGGGTCAAGGCCAAGCTGTTAGCCAGGGAGCTGGCTTCGGAGTTACTCAAGGACAAGGACAGGGTGCCAGCCAGGGTATCGGTTTCGGAGTGAACCTTGGTCAAGGTGGAATCGGATTCGGAGTCACCCAGGGCGCTGGCCAGCGGGTTAGCCAGGAGTCTGGCTTCGGAATCAGCCAGGGAAGTGGCCAGACAGTTAGCCAGGGAGCTGGATTCGGAATCAGCCAGGGAGCTGGACAAGGAGTTAGCCAGGTATATTGATCGTGTTTTTCTTTTTAACGTGTCAGTCAGTTTGAAAAGATGAAAAGACCCGTGTGTTGAAGGTATTCAGTCAATCACATGTCACATGTCGTTCTTGCATGACATGCTGGTTTCTTTATGATGTTTTTCTTCACCGTTTCGAGCAAATAACTATTTCATTTAAGTGGAAAATTAAATTGGAAGGCTAGGATTGGATCCCACGATCTTCGGATTGGAAGTCCTTTTATATTCTGATGGGGTATCAATGGCCTTTAATAATTGACTATAATAAAATGCGCTCAAAACGGTGAAGATCTTCGTTTTGAAACCTGTCACGCGAAATGCTAAAATTTTTACAAGACGTGGGCATGTGCACTTATACCGTTAGGACGTGCCTCTGACTCCCTACTTGGCATTCGCACGGGTCTATGTTCTGAATATATTAATCATGGAGATTAAAGTCGTGAACGCTTTAGTTTTTGAGAATAAAACGAACTTTTCTTCCAGGGAATCGGTTTCGGAGTCGGCCAGGGACTGGGCTTCGGAGTAATCCGAGGTCAAGGTCAAGCTCTCCTCCAGGGTCAAGGTCAGAAACTGACCCAGGAGGTAGGCAGCGGGGAGATTCGAGGAGAAGGCTTCAAAGTGACGCAAGGGAACAGCTTCGGCGTGGAGAATGATTATAGCGAATCCGTACAACGGGTATTCCTTCAGCAGTACAGCGGAGGCGGCCAGTGTGGCTTGTTAAATGTAAGTTTTTTTTTATTTTTTTTTTTATAACTTAAGTGGCAAACATGCATACGTTTAAATACAAATACATTTATTTACCAAAAATATTGAGTTACAATAGTTGCTGTTGGTACCCGCACTAGGTCGAGCCTATATCGCGGGAGGCCGGTTACAGATCAAACGATTTCCATAAAAAATCAAATACAAACAGGATTTATTAAATACGTTTTTTTTTTTTTACAATAAATGTTACGAGTCTGCTGCAACCAGTATTATGCTGAGTTGGGACCTTTTTTCGCTACTACTTTTGGCTTTATTAATTATTGTGATTATTTGTATCGTATTTTTTTTTAAATATCTCTTTTATTTTTTATTATATACGTTATTTGAGCTGTAAAAATCAAGCTTCTCAGTCAACGCAATCATGAAATACGGCGTATTTATGACGCGGGACAAATGTTTGTATGCTCTGCAAATATTTGTTTTCTATATAAAATATGTATGTTTTTACAATATAAAGGAAATATTTAGTTTATCAGTCATGCAGTTTCCATAATACAAGCTCTGCTTAGTTTGGGGCTAGATGATGCTGTGAAAAATTACCAGCATTATTTATTTATTATTTTTGACACCGCAATTAAATGAAAACCTATAGGTATCTACCTATAGGTTGAAAACCTATAGGTAGATACCTATAGGTGATACCTATATCGTGTCGAAAACAGCTCACATATGATTCAAATTAATGATGTCTTTTTAATTAATGTGTATATTATGAAACGACATCTTGGCTGTGTGCCCTCGCCTTAAGTTGCCTTAGGATGTTTCAACATGTCTGAAGAATGCTACTTGACTCGGCGCCAACGATTTTGTAGTCACTTTTATTTAAATTCGACGCGAAACAATGTTTTGCGACCTTCCTTACATCACGTGCTTTAAGTTTATACAATCGGTTCTTTCCTGGATCTGTAGTAGACATAATTTGACTATAAAGTCAAAACTCAAAGTCAAAAGGATTTTATTTATTGAAATCACAAGGATCATAGAAACGTCAGCTTAAAAACTACGTGTGTTTAAAATGTTAAAGTGAATTTACGCCGATTCCTCGCGCGCGACCAAGCCTAGAAGAATCAGACCACAAACTCTGCTTGGTTTTTTTTATAATCCTTCATTCAGCTGTAGTGTGGTACCAATCGAACAAAGTGAATTTATTTATTTAAAAAAGAGTACATTTCAAAGAGTTTAAGTCAAAAAAGTATCAACCTAACGGTTCTCACGACAACACATGCTTGCTAATAAATGCATAAGCTGATGTTAAAAACCATATTATAAAAGCTTGATAATGACAATAATTATAATACTTATTTGGTGAAGTGTTAGTCCACTTTTAAGTGTATAATTAATTAATAGCACATGTCATTAATTACGAGTTAACAGCAACATCTAGTCCCAAACTAAGCAGAGCTTGTGTTATGGGAACTACATGACTGATATTTTTTGTTAATACATACATATTATACATAGTTAGACTTCTGATCCGGAGGTCGTGGGTTCGAACTCGGTCGTGCACCAATGGATTTTTCCATTTATGTGCGCATTAGCACGTGCTCAAAACGATGAAGGAAAACATCGTGAGGAAACCGGCATGCCCTAGAACCAAAAATTCGAAGGCATGTGCCAACAGTTAGTGTTCCAATAAGCGGCGATGGGCTTGCAACCTGTCACGTGGAATGCTTACTACTTGCAAAACGCGGGCATGTACCAAATGTAATGTTTGGACGTG
The DNA here is from genome assembly GCA_961405105.1 of Perizoma affinitatum. Lineage (NCBI taxonomy): Eukaryota > Metazoa > Arthropoda > Insecta > Lepidoptera > Geometridae > Perizoma > Perizoma affinitatum. The sequence goes on from OY560207.1 coordinate 1,328,217, forward strand.
CCTCTGACTACCACATACTTGGTATCCTCAAACTACTCACTGAGTATGTATCTGAGGATGTCCACCATGGGGAAGACAGTCGTGAGCGTGTTTGTTTTTTGTTTTGTTTTATACATAGTTGGGAGATGCTGATTTTAAAAATAGTAAACAAATGTATAACCTATTAATTGTTAGCCCTCATTTGTACTTTTTAATTTCCTTCAAAGGTCAACTGTCTGTTGCAACATCACATATTAAAAGATCTCTCGTGTCTCCACATTAATAAAACTCTATGATATTTATCATTTTGAAATCAAATGGCTCTGTCCTTAGAACTTTAAAAATAAATGATCAATCAATAATCTATGTTTATTTGATTGATGGGAATCGAAAGATATTGATTGCGTTTTGGCGCCAGATAGCAGTTACGTAAGATTGATCAAAATAAAATAAATAAATAATGCTGGTCATTTTTCACACAGCATCATCTAGCCCCAAACTAAGCAGAGCTTGTGTTATGAGAACTACATGACTGATATACTAGTTATATACTTTTTTTTTGTAAATACATACATATTATACATAGAAAACCGACCCGAGACAAATATTGGCTAATCGTACAAACATTTGTCCGCAGCGGGAACCGAACCCGCAACCTTCTGCGTCTCAGGCGAGCCTTCGCCCACTGCGCCACAGAGGTCGTCAAATAATAGCCCACATATGGCCTTTATTTTTGTTTTTGTGAAACAATTTTAGTGCTGTCAAATTAGTCAGATTTCAATTAATCTTGATTTCGAAAACATGCGGACTATAAACACATTATAAACAACCCTCTGTTTGCGGAGGCGGTAGTTTTACCGCTGAATAGCGATTTCCTCCAAATACAACACCACAATATTTCCAGCCCCAGAAGCCGTATGGAAACAGGAATGATCTGGAAGCTGACTTCGGCGAGATACCGTGGCAAGCTATGGTACTTCTGCAAACCAATAAGAGTCTGTTATGTGGCGGTGTCATCACCAGACCGGATGTCGTCATCACTTCCGCTGCCTGTGTAGATGGGTGAGTCATCATTATAAACATTACCAATTTTTTATAAAGGGTAATTAACATTACCGTATACAGAGTCTTAATGAAAGAAAAGAAAACCCCAATTTTTTAATATATTAAATTGATATATTATATTTGTTTCAGTTGATTATTGTAGAAGATATTCGTATTTATGTTTTAGTGAAAAGTTCTGATCGCTAATCTCGTTTATGACAGGCATGCCGCGACGCAAGGAACTGTCAAATGGTTTTTTTTTATTAAATTTTAGACACGACAGCGTTAAACACAATGTTTAAATTTGAAAAAAATTGTCTACAACATAAAAACACGAATTGAGAACCTTTTTAATTCGGTTGAAATTTTGACTGAGAGATCAGCGCAGATACTAAACCTCCGGTCCTAGAAACTTGAAATTTAGAGTGTCCTTATAATGTGTAGGGTTATCCTATTAAGGATAACCCTACACATATATATAGGAGGTTATATATTAAGTACATTAGTACTTTAAGATTTTTAAGAGTTATCTATCTACGGAAGAAAAAAACTTATCCAAACACACCTTTCTCATTCAGACTGGATGCCAAGAACGTACTAATTAAAGGAGGCGAATGGAAACTAGGAATCGATGACGAACCCCTACCATTCCAAATCGTCCAAGTGAAAACTATCCTCCGTCATCCTTTCTACCGCCGCGGCAGTTTGAAATATGACGCAGCCATCTTGGTTTTGTCCGAGAATCTGCGATTTGCTAAGAACATCTACCCGATTTGTCTGCCTGGGTCCAAGGATACGTTGGACGCATTTTACAATGGAGCAGGAGAATGCATTGTGACTGGTTGGGGCAAGACTGTTTTGCAAGGTGAGTCAAATATACAGTAGGAAGGCTAACTAATTCCGCAAATTCTCCGTTGAGTCCTTTAATAACCCTATGCAACTATCCTACTAATATAATAAATGCGAAAGTCTGTGTGTGTGAATGTTTCTTACCAACTATCTCCGTAGCTACTAAACCGGTTTTGATGAAATTTCGAATGTAGATAGTTGAGGTTCTGGAATAACATATAGGCACATCGAAAATCAACCCTAAAGGGTTTAATCAAAGTAGTAAAGTTTCTATGGAAATTTTTATTCGCTTAGAACTCGGTACAAATAAACTTTAAAGTAAATAATAATATAATAATAATAAAACAGGTATATATTTTTTTTAAACTACCTTTAGGGTGTGTTTAAAGTTCTGAAATTTGTATGGAAAAAAAGTAATCCCTTGATACACTCAAAAGTTGGTGGTTTATCAACATAACAAGCGGGCGAAGCCGCGGGCAGAAGCTAGTAATAAATAATAACCAATAATGCTGGACATTTTTTACATCATAAGCCCAAACTAAGCAGAGCTTGTGTTTTTGTAAATACATACATATTATACATAGAAAACACCCAGACCCGAGACAAACGTTAGCTAATCGTAGCGGGAATCGAACCCGCAACCTTCTGCGTCTTAGGCGGGCCTACGCCAACTGCGCCACAGAGGTCATCCTTTGTATATAGATAATCTAGAGGCCGCGTAATATGCAAAGTTAACGAGGTTAAGTTAAGCTAAAACACATCGCAATATCTATGCCCCTCCATCGACAGATGACATCTTAAAGGTTGCGGGAAGTGGTTGAAGCCCGATTCGTCGTGGCACTCTTTAAAGAGTGATCGATGTTATTGTGTTTATGTATCTACCTACATCGTTTTCTTTTGTTATTATCTAAATTTTAATGGCCCAGGAGTTTTCCACGTTTGTGAGGTCATTCCTCCTAGATCTTGTCTGAAAATCAGCGCTAAATTTAGACGGGATCTGTTTGGCCCAGATCGCATTAATTAGCACAAAAATCTTCTTCTTTGACTCTGGTTTTGTCAAAAATCTTACCTATCGTGTCTATTTTATCTATTTATTTAGTACCTGACTTTTCTGTGTTTTTTTGTTGAAGAAGAAAGTGGTTTTTCTATTCTATTCTATTCTAACTCAATTTCTACTTAGGTAAGTACTAATACAGTGTAGGTAACTACTTGTTTCGCAGGACCCTATTTATACAGCATGTAACGAAAACCATGTCTGATTCAAAATAGACCCCTATATTTACCCCAACGGGGCCTATGAAATGGAGACGAACAATTGTGATATTACTGTCATGAAATCTTGCTAGCTCGCAAATAGTATCCATTTTTTGACATATAATAACTACAAAAAAAAGAAACACTCTAACTAAGGTTATTTTCGTCAAGCGTGGGTACACGGTAAAAGTAAGCACCATCTATTTAAGGAAGTAATAATTTGTGTCATTCGAAAGTTTTTACGATAAACTCTCTCTACCCTTCTACATAAATTACAAGATTTACAGTATGTAACGAAATCACTGCCCGATCCGAGAAAGGCGTATACTACTAATAATTAAATTATCATTTTAGCAACACTTAAAAAACCCCGGACTTGTATATTCATCATGTATTATAAATTTAATATACATTTTATTCAGATCACTGAGATCCGGACATCATTAAATCAGAATTAAATTAGTATGGCATCGGCCCTTGTGACCGAACCTTAGAGACATAATGATTGCTAAAACCACATAACAATCCGATAATCCATTTTGGAAATAAATGGCAACAATCAAACTAATAAACAAACACACAAACAACATATTACAACAACGCATATACGGACTCTTGTCGTCGCCAGTAAAAGCACGATTTTTGTGTTGCGTGGAACACAAAAATATAGGAGTCTATTTCAAATGGTTTTCGTTGCTTACAGTACACATAGGTTTCTGTGACATATACCGATAAGTAGTTACTTAAACTAATTAGTAACTATCTAATAAGTAGTAATGGAGTAGGCATAAGCCACCCCTAAAGAGTGTCATGTCGAACAGGTCTTGAGCTACCTTCAGCTACCGACTTTTCGCATCCTTTAAGATGTCACTGTCCATCGAAGGCCTTCCAAGACGGTGTCGGTTAAATAAACTTAATCTATGGACATCTTTGCATCACCGTTATATAACGACCGTAATAATTGTGACGGTACACGCTTCATAGGAAACCGGAGCTTTAGGAAAGTACAAGTGAGAATCATGAAAATTGGTACTTTTTAGGTCATTGTCGTAATAGTAGTGTTAGCAGAGAAACTAAAATATTAAAAATTTGTTTTATTAAGACAAATGTCAGAAACGTTATTTTATAAGTTCAGTTCGTCAAGCCCATCTGTCAGCAAGTGTAGGGTTGGACGACTTTTTGACGACTCTACCATGTCTTATTATTAATAATAATAATAATAATGTTGAACATTTTCACACAGCATCATCTAGCCCCAAAGTAAGCAGAACGTGTGTTATGGGAACTACGTGACTGATATACTACTTATATACATTTTTTTTGTAAATACATTCATATTATTTAAAGAAAACACCCAGATCCGAGACAAATATTTGCAGATACAAACATTTGTCCGCGGCGGGAATCGAACCCGCAATCTTCTGCGTGTCAGGCGGGCCTTCGCCCACAGAGCCACAGAGGTATTATTGAAGAGGTCTCTAAAAATCACTTTCAGGAAATACCTACTAGACAATTATTTTAGGAGATTAATTCGCAATGTTAGGGCTTTGCATAGCAATCATTTGCCCCGCAGCCGAAATCGAATCCGCACCTCAAAACCTTTTTATAGAAATATGGATTTCTATAAAAGTCTAGCAATTTTAGTTCGATAGTAGTGAATCGTCTTTAGAGTAAAATTACCAGAAAAAATACTTCCAAAATCCTTGAACTTAGGTTATGTCATCTAGTCAAACATCTGACCGCAAGTTTGGCGGCCATATAACAAGGCATTTTGAGCCTTGTAATCTTTACAAACAGGTGATAATTGCGTGGTATTTAACAATGAACGCCTACTATCAATATTTTATTGAAGAAAAATAAGCTGTTTTTCGTAATCTGTTTTTTTCCAAACCAAAATATGAAACTTGCTACAAGACACGGTATTCATATGGACCGTAGCCTATGGACGCTTGCAATACTAGAGGTATTATAATATCTGTACCAGTGGTAACACACACGTGTTGCCTCCCTGAGATATAACACTGATAGATATATACTGCTTGGCCTCACAAATGCATAATTAAACTTAAAATTAAACTAAACTAAATTAAACGAATTAAAAAATCTCACACTAGCATGAAACGGACACTGGCTAGTGACATATGACCACACAAGCCATAATACTTAATTTCGCGAAATGCACCGCCATTTTGTTTTTGGAGTTCGCGCGGATACGCACGAATACGTTAGATTTACACGCGTACAGTCACGGTTGACAAGATAAGGTCGCGAAATTGGATCATCTCGAACTAATTTAAAAAACAAATCAATAAACAATCTTAGGTATGTATTCAATAAAATTGTGTTTGTATGTAAATTAGTATTTGGCTGAGCTCCAAGTGACCTCAGTTAATATTCAATGCTGGGCTTGTACCTGTTCGATTGCGTCATTTGTCTTAACGTTGCGATTTAAAGGATATAAAACTATTGTAACTGATGGTAGACTGATTTCCGGGCCATAAATAACTTGATGAAATTTGTACACAAGGTAAGGTACATAGGCGCAATATTAAAAGATTCTGTATTTTTGTAAACATTAAAATTGTTTTTTAAAGCGTTGGCTAAAGAAGTTTAGGAAAAACACAAGTTCTTAAGTCGGTAATTTTTTATGATTTCATTTGTAAAAATAATATAAGTGTCAATAAAATTAAGAAAATAAACTACAATAAAATCCATCAAATAGATTTATTGTCATTAAATTTCCTTTTTTGCAAACAGTACCTACACTACAGAACCGGTCAGTCATCTTTGCTGACCGTTGTGTATATAAATACCTACATTTATGTATGTATGACTGTATGTATGTCTGTCGCATCACGTTGTGTAACACTGAGTACCTAATATCTGTAAGAGGTGTTGGAATTTTTAGGCCACTTGACACCTAAACGTATCCTCTAAATTACGGTAACGCTCAATTCTAAATGTACAATCGGACACCCATCCGATTGGTGACCTAGGTTAGAACATCATTTTTGAATTGCCTTCTAATTTTTGGTTCTACGACATACCGACTTCATTTCGATGTTTTCGCAATGTACGTATAAACACAAATAATTATACTAATAGTTATACTAGTAATACTAATAATTATATCATGGTCCCCAACCTAACGCGTCGCGTCGCCCTCCCGCATTATTACTTATTTTGCTCGGCTCATAAAGCTCGTAGCGTGATGTTAATATAACCTTCCCTAAGAATTTGGCTATCAAATGCAAAAATATTTTTTCAAATCCGACTAAGGAGTATCTGAGATTAGAACCTTCATACAAACAAACTCTAAAAAACAACACGTTTTATGAAATTAGCTTTTGTACGGGAGTGCGTTTAAGTCTTTGGTATGGAAAAGAGTTACCTTTTTATAGTAAAAATAAAATAATTAAATAATAATAATAAATAATGCTGGTCATTTTTTTTCACGTAGCATCATCTAGCCCCAAACTAAGCAGAGCTTGTATTATGGGAACTACATGACTGATATACTACTTATATACTTTTTTTTTGTAAATACATACATATTATATAATACATAAATCAGAATATTGAAAAGGTGAAATTACAGGCACTTTCCACCCGTTATGTCTCAGGGTCGGCAACGCGCGAGTCATACTTCTGATGTTGCGAGTTTCCATAGGTTACGGTAACCGCTTACCAGGTGGGTCGTATGCTTGTTTGCCACATTAGTTGCAAAAAAAGCCCACACTATGAGTCTTTTCGTTACATTTATGGCCTCGATTCTATTGGACACCAACTAAACTTAATTTTATTTATCGCTCTCTTTTACTAACAATACAAAAGAAAGAGACAACTGCAATTTTATTGCTGTCAAATCAGTTAGATTTAAACTTTCCATACAAGTTCAGTCGGGATTTAAAAATAAACATACCAAAAACACGAAGACGAGCGACACGTTAAATAATTTGGCAAGTGTAAAATTCTTGCCATCTCTTTCTTGCGTACACTATCAGTAAAAGATAGCAACATTTTAAATTAAGCTAGTGTACATGAGAACTTACGCCAGCATCTGTAAAGTGGAAAGTCTTATGTGTAGATAAGGCTATGCGCGCTGGTAACCTTTGATTGTACCTAGGTGGTAATTTATAATCTAAATAATGTTGGAATGCACCAATGACGTCGGAATCTGCTACTTCTTTATACAGGACTAGCTACTGCCCGTAGCTTCGCCCGTAAAGTACCCAGATAAATAGTAGATGATACTGTTAAGGCAGATTTTGTAAGATTTCGCTCGACCGTTTAATTTGAAGGGGATAATTATGAATTTTTGAAATGAGTATTTTCGTAGATTAACTCCTACACCCAAACTTACAAACTTACCTCTTTATAATATTAGTGTCGATGTCCTAGAAAATGTATAATAGTAATAATACAAATATTTAAAACTAGCTTCTGCCCACAGCTTCGTCCGCGTGGTACCCGGTTAAATAGTAGCCTGTGTTATTCTGATGTATAAGCTATATTACTGTAAAGTTTCATTAAAATCCGTTCAGTAGTTTTTGCGTGAAAGAGTAACAAACATACATCCATCCTCACGAACTTTCGCATTTAGTAGGATTCATTTCAAGGCCTGTATTTGGAGACTAAAAAACAAAAACGCTTAGTATTCCCCATGGTGGACATCTTCAGATTCTCAGTGAGCTCTGAGGCTATCAAGAAGGGGGTAGTCTGAGGCAAAACATTACATGTGGTACATCGCACGTTTTGGAAGTAGGTAGTCAACATTTTACGCAATTTTCTAGATTTATACCGACATGGCTAGGAAAATATGAATAAACATTTAAAACTATGTCAAAACCATACTCTCCCTTCGGTCCATCCGTCGGGTGACACCGTCAAACAAATTCTCGCTAGCCATAAAACTCGAAATTTAACGACTTGAGATTTTGTAACGACCGGTCATAGTTTCATCGTAAAATGTGCATTCAATTGGTGATTTCTATGTTAATGCTAATGTAATTAGTATTTTATGTTTCGTTCTTAATTCTACCACTTCGTTCTAAGTTTCCTACATATTTACCTTAGGTATGAACGGTATTTTCAATATTCATTCAGACTTTGAAATATCCAAAAGATGTAGGTATTTAATACTTAAGCTATTTGCGCCTTCAATAACTCACTCGTCCCTCTTTATTTAGAACAATAGTTGGCCATTGACTTGGTCTAGTTTGTAGATTTGGGATAATCCGATTGCAAAAATTATTGAACCAATATTTAGAATGGGTTTTTACGGTGGACAAAGCCTGTATAATATCCCGTCAACTTAAAAAGGCTTTTCGTATTGACCTATTTTGCGTCGACTTAACAGTTCGCTACTTTTTATCGGTTTCTTTTTATCTGGGTATCACTTGGGTACAGAATGCCAGTATCTCGATACTTGTGTGGCATATGTGTATGTGGCGCCTGAGACGCAGAAGGTTGTGGGCTCGATTCCTGCCGCGGGACAAATGTTTGTATGATCTGCAAATATTAGTCTTGACTCTAAATGTTCTCTATGTTTGTATGCTTAAAAAAAACAATACAAGCTCTGCTTACTTTGGGGCTAGATGATGCTGTGTGAAAATATCCAGCATTATTACTACGTTTACAATTATTATAAGTTTAACGGGTATTTATCGCGTTTACCTCTTTTTATTATATTCCCGACGTTTCGACCCGTTAAACTTATAATAATATTATCTTATCGCGAAAGTTTGAAAAGTACTACGTTTACAATGTTATTTTTTCTTGCAGCCCACCTCAAGGGAAGTATCATGCATTCCATGAATGTTTCTCTCATCAACCCTGGTGAATGCCAAGCCAAGCTAAGCCAGGACTACCCTCATCTCCTGGAGCAATACGACCAGGAGAGCTGTGCCTGCGGACAGCCGACCAACCCAATCAACAACATCTGCAAGGTAGACCACGGAGACCATACCATCATCATTATCTCTATTTCAAGCAATTCATCTCACATGGTGTTGGGTTCTGCTTTTCTTCCAGCGATCGGAAACTTGCCACAACACATCTTTGGGTTGTTTCTCGGATAATCTCACTATTATTTGTATGTCTTATTTTCTTGTATTATACAAACGCACTACTCCGCTCTTCCTTACACTAAAGTTAGCTGGAAGAAAATGCTATTCAGCATTAAGTTCGCCTGTGTTATCTGTATATTAATATTTAAGAGCTTTCCTCATGTCTATTAATATTTGCAACTGATGTAATTCCCTTTAATTGTTTATTTCCAAGGCAGTCATATAAGATGTCCGTATATGCGTTTGTAGCTTAGAGTTTGTTTGATTGTATGTGTGTATGTCTGTCTGTTACCATTTAACTAACGATTAAGATAACGGCTTGTCTAAAAAAACTATTTGACACATTTTACAGCGAACAGATTATAAATCAGTTATAATTTTGCAGGTTGATATCGGAAGCGCTGTAGCCTGCACCACGGGTGATGGACACTACGTGCTGAGAGGCGTCTACTCCTGGGATTCTGGTGAGAATAAACACCGCCTTACTAAATATGAAAACAGTCCTGTCAAGTTTCACTTTTTAAATTCACGTTGTTTTTAAGCTGACGTTTCTATATGATCCTTGTGATTTCAATGAAAAAATCCTTATGACTTTTGACTTTGACATCTGTCAGACTTAGCCAAAGTAGTAGGTATTAAGAAACCCCTTTAGCTGCGTTTCGATAAAATACCGATCACCAATTAATCAGACCATTCGGACCTAAAAAATGCTGTATTCCAATTTGAAGAGTATGTATGCCGGTGATATTACATGCACACGGGTCTTTTCATTAGTTATGTCTCAGGGTCGGAAAACCGTGATACCTGTGTTGCAAGCATAGGTTACAGTTACCGATTACAACATGATTGTTTTCCACTTTATTTCCATTAAAACAACAATTAATTTTTATTTCCAGGATGTCAAATCGGCAACCAAATCGCTGGATTCTACAAGTTCGATCTCGAATGGTACGAATGGGCGATCGGACTTATTGAGAGTGTCCGATTCGCTCAGTTCACGACCGGAACGAAAGTAACTAAGAACACTTACTCCAGCCAAATTAACTCTGGAATCAAAACCTCCCAGATCGGCGGTGGGATTAAAGGCCAAGTATCTGGAGCAAAAGATCTTAACCAATTCGGACTTGGACAACTAGGCCAGTACAGCCAATTCGGATCCAGCAAATACACTGAAGGTGCGAACTCTGGTGTCAATTTCGGTTCAGAAATCAAAGGACCTCTTACCAATAGCTTTAGCGCAACGTACACAGAGAAAAAAGTGTTCCAATCCGAGCCGAAATACGTAACATACACGACTAAGCCCGAAATCGTAACGTTCACTACTAAGCCCGAGTACTTCACTTACACGACTAAGCCGAAATTGGTGACTTACACAACTAAGCCCGAAATTGTATCTTTTACTACTAAGCCCGAAATCGTAACTTATACGACTAAGCCCGAAATTATAACTTATACGACTAAGCCTAAAATTGTTAGTTACACGACTAAGCCCCAAATTATAAGGTATGAGACTTCTGGTAGTGGGAACAACCCACAATATGTTGCCCCTGAGGTTTCATTTAATCCGTCATTTTCCGAAGTAGTGGGCCATAAACACACAGCGGCCTGCAAATGCTTGGAGGGAAAAAAATAATTATATCAAAATTAGTATAGTCGTGCCATAAAAAATATTCTAATTTTTTTATTGATTCAGTACAAACCCGTTCCTAAACAAAAAGAATCTGACCTATTTTGAGGGACTTTTAACTTTTATCGTTTTTTATTTATGATTATTAATTCTGTAAATAGGTACTGTTTTGCGACGATTAATGACGAAATATGTATTAAATATTACATCTTAATTTTATGTTAAAAAAATTTAAGGCTTTAAAAACTGCCATAATTCGATGTTTTATTATTGCTTTATAATTTTTAATACTACAATTTATACGTATTATTTTATTTTACAATGTATTAATTTTAAAATATTTTTATAAGAAAATTCTGTACCTACGTGAATTAGATTTTTGACCATATTGGTAAAGTTGAGACCAGAATGGTCGACTATCTAATATCAAGTCGGTTAAGCGATCTAAATAAGGTTTTTATATGAAAGATCATAAAGCAATTATTGTAGTCAATTTATGTATACTTATACATTTCTTTTCTAATTGCTGTAATTAGGATAAATAATTGAAATAAATTACGTAATTTACAAAATATAATTATAATAATTGTTTTTATTCAAACATACCTACCGGAACCAAAACAAACTTTTTAGCTTACCTTAGGTAGGTTTATATCTACTCATTAATTAAAAATTACTAAATAGTTACATAGATTTACTAATACAAGGTCGATGAAAAGTTAGGAACGATTTTAATTGTATTCCCATATACAGTGCCATCTAGTGAGGTAAACAAAACTAGCCGTCTGATTCAACTAACAATGAAAACCTTTCACGATTTATTTTAGGTGAGCATTTTCTGCATAGAATCGTGTATTACTGTTACTCGTCGCTAGATGGCGTTAATCAACGTTAGCCGTTTGTGGTTGTGCCATCTAATGGTAAGAGTTATAACGGAGTTACGAAAATAAGTACCACCAGCGTTCAACAGATGGCGCTAAAAAACCGTTAATAGTTGCTTAATACCTGTTCCGCTAAATAAGTATTAATAGATCAGAAAAACTAACAGATTGTTGACTATAGTAGTATTGATTATAGTATTAAAGATTTAAGGTGAATAAAAATACGAATTGGTACGAAACTTAAATAAATTTTATTACATAATTTTTAAACTGGGACACATACAAATAATAATATGAATTAGAATCTCAACAAAAGCTTAATTTAATTCACATTTCTAACATTTAGGAATAATTAAAAGGCAATAATAATGAGATGGCAAAAACGTCTTCGGCAAAAAAAAACTCTGTTTTTCGTCATGTCATATTAATGAGTCTAGCTAGATCAAACCTGCGCCATCTATGTGGCGTAAAAAAACTATAAAAAGAAGTTACCTAAAAAAAAACCTTATTAGAACACTATTCTAAAGCAGGTGTTCCTCACGGACCAACCGGTATGCACACTAGTTGTGCACAATATTAGTTCCGTTAAACACAACTAGTTGTGCTATAACTGTTCCTTACATAGAAATGTTCCCTATGACGACACCCTATCTAGGTAATCAGAAAAAAAACAAAGAATCACGTGCCTGTTATCCCTTCAAACCAGAACACTATCTACTTAACGGCAAAAATAAATGGTGATTAGTCAAAAGTTCGGCCATAATTTCAGTAATGCAATGGCCGACGATGCAGCATTAAGGCCTAGAAGATATCTATTCAACCTTAACTTGAAGAGACCAAGATTGTATTGATCAGGAAACAGACGTTGGTAGCGTTTTCTATTCCTACGTCATCCTCATTAAAGAAAAGATTAAAGATGGAACCGCAACGTTTAGTGTGAATATACTGACAAATACAGATGGTACTTCCGCTTGTCCCTAATAAGACTTACATAGATATATACAGTATACAGACAACCATAGAATCTATACCTACAAAATTTACAGATAGGATTATTCCCTGTTTGGTATAGCAATGCGTCCTTCATCACATTATCTGGTCATAAGGATGAAAGTCTGATGTGCCTTAATATTCCGGTTACAGAGTAGGAAGAGGTCATTGACACGGGCTCGCGATGCGGCGATCAACGCCCATAGCGAGCGACAGATATAACTAATTCTTATAGTTTACCAGCCTTATAGTTTTACTATCAAACAATCTATGGATAGCTTAACCGATCTAGATCATTACCAGACGGAAGCGTCCCCGAAATGCTGGATGCGTTGCCCCAAAGACCAAACTGCTAAGGCTAGGACTGACTAACGTGTAATCTGAAGCATGGAAGCGCTTAGGCCATTCCCGGTCACTCATGCACTTAGTGACCTGGGGTCACGTCCCTTAAACTAGGTGATCTGTTAAGAACGATTAGGTTAAGCCAAGCACTTCAAAAGGTCAATGGCATTTCTTCCGTCTCTTCCGTTTTTCACTCTTATTTCAGAGTCAAATTTTTAACATTACCTACAAGTTGCCCTGTAGATGTATTCAGAGCCATAAGACTTCTCAAAATAATTATTTTGAAAGGCGAAAACATTGCTACGCGGCGCTCGGATTTTTTAAACTTTCCATGTTTGTCAAGGCGTATGTACAAGATTTTCGTTGGGCGTGAAAAAGTGCTGGGGCGCAATTTCGATAACTTGTTTCACGCTTTCGCATATACGTAGCGGAGCGCGTGGCGTGTTGCCGCGTGGCATGTTGCCGCGTGGCGTGTTGCCGTGAGGCGTGTTCCCGTGTGGCGTGTTGCCGCGTGGCATGGGGCATAGCGAAAGTCGCCCGCTGCGACGGACCGGCGTTACAGAGAAAACGGGCGCTTCAGATTGACGGCTGTAAAGTAAAACATACCAATAAATATTTATTCAGCATCAAGAACTATAGATCAAAATTACATATCTATTTGTAGTGTTTGCAAGTTTGTATATAGGGCCTAATCTCAGATTTTACTCATCTGATTACAAAAAATATTTCATTTATAGGAAGCTACATTATCCCTGATTACTAAAGGCTATATTTTATTCTGATAAAAATGCATTCTGAGGAAGAAATTACAATGTAATTGAAGTCAGAAAAAACAGGCAATCTGGCTGCATTATTGACGTGCGCTCTCTAAACGGTTTGAAATAAGTGAATAAAAATAAGTGGGACGAAATCGCGAGCGGAAAGCTAGTTTTTTATAATAGTATGTTATAATAGTACCTACTATATTAACAAAATGTTTATAGTAGGTACTATTAAAATGTATTTTTCTTATAAAAAATGTTAAATTACTTGCCAGGTAATTTAACACATAATATGCTGAGGCAGGACCTGGGTGTCTAGACAAATACCTCACGCTTACTTTTCCTTTCACGCTAACGCCAATTTGTCAAGGTAAAACTTGGCAGCTGTCACGTGACATTTCAGCTAATCACATGACACAGCTAATGTCATTCCCATACAATTCAATCTTTCCGCCATCGTTGACGCCAACAGAAAACCACGCGTTGCTAATTTTGTGCCTTCAGCCCACCATGGTACCAATTACCTACCGATATATGTATACCCACGGCATCGCCCGACTGGTACCCGGATTTAAAGTAGCCAATGTGTTATTCTGATGTATAAGCTATAATACTGTAAAGTTTCATCAAAGTCCGTTCTTTAGTTTTTCCGCGAAAGAATAACAAACATTCAACCTTACAAACTTTCGCGTTTATAATAGTATTAGGATTAGGATAGTAGGATATAATCTATAAGTTCTTTCCAACCTATAAAACAATTTTAATCTGTAAAATTGAGTGTTTTTTAAAAATGTTTTATAAAAATTAAATAAAAATGTTTTTTCTTTTTTTATTTTCAAGTACACTTACAGCTTAGCCTGTTGTACCGCGAATCGGATGATGGTGCTTTTGAAGACATTCTTCACGTCCACCATCTTGGGGTCGACGCGCTTAGCAGGGGAGGCCTGAGGACTGATCTTAAGTTGCATGAACTTATTCAGCAATGTATCCAGATTTGATTCCACTATGTTGCGCTGTAAAAGAGGAATATTTAATTATTTTTAATAAAAAAAAAAAACAACGCACGTATTATTGAAATTATCGTCGCTTGGTATAATTTAGACTACTTTTATACTAATTAGTGTTTCTATAGCATTCATGTTTTTTTTTTCAATATTTAACGTGTGATTATTTAGACTAAGGAATCTTGATGATATTTTTTTTATTTTATTCGTTGACATTTTAACACAATTTTAATTTTAAGTTATTACGAATACGATTGTTACAATTGTGAAAGAATAAATGAAATGAAAATGAAAACTAAAAAGACGTCAGCAGGAGAATAGTAAAGTACTTATGTGGTGTAGTCGTAATAATACCCAAATAAAACAGACACGCTCACGACTGTATGCCCTATGATGGTGATTCTCAGAGCCATACTCGGTACATAGATCTGTTAGGATCCAGGTAGGGGGTAGGCATAGAGACGTCCAAACATTACGTTTGATTCATGTCCACATTTTACATAGTAGTTATAATAACCACAAGGTAAAATGTGGTTTTATTTTTATATGTTTACTACCCATATTTTTTACGTAACACACATAAAATTTTCTGTTACGTTTTTCAAAAAACACACAACTATTCGTTTGCCCAGACTAAAGTTGACCATTGAAGTAATATAATTTTCTTGTTGTTTTTCTCTAATCAATTCAATTTAATATTGGAATATTAGTATTATTAACAAAATTCTCATTTTCATTTTCACACAGCATCATCTAGCCCCAAAGTAAGCAGAGCTTGTATTATGGGAACATGACTGATAAAATATTTCTCTTTGACACTGTGTTTTTTTTTAAATTAAGAAATGGTATTTTTTCAATAACTGATTACACATGCCTTCGATTGATTCGATCATAATTCTATGAACTAATTCTATTTAATAAAAATAACTTTAAAAACGTCCGTGGAACAAAAAGTCATTGACTGGGTCTTATAGAATTTAGCAAGCGAAATTGGGAAACTACGAAATTCTATATAAGTTGCTTAAACCATGTAATAAGGTAGGTAAATATACATATGTTACGCATAACATAATAATTAATATAACGTAAATTATGCGGGCAGGAACGTTTTCAAATAAGACACCTACAGATTGGATCCGTCAACACTATTATAAGCTGGATATAAAGTGCCCAATAAATTTTGACTATTTATGGCGTAATTGACGATTAGAGGCGAGACTTTATTTATGTATAATAAAGGATTTCTTTAGAAGTTTATATAGTGCATGTAACATACCTCAGTTCCTTTAGCTATGGCTTCTTCCCAGCATTGCACGGAGGCATGCAGGTCCCCGCGTCTCTCCTCAAGAGCCGCCCTGCATTCCCAGTAGGCGGCCGTCCTCGGGGCCTCCGGGAAACGTGACCTGATAGCTCGGAGGTAGCGAGTCGCTTGCTCCCAGTCGAAGCCCTGTAATGAGAAGAAATATCTATACTAATATTTATAAAGCTGTAGAGTTTGTTTGAAGCCGCTGATCTCTGGAACTAGCAGTCAAAATTAAAAAAAAAGGTTTTGCTGCCTAGGGCAGCCGTGACTCAGGTAGTTTGGAGAAATAAATTAATAATAAATGGTTTTACGCGAAATCTCTGGATTTTCCAAGGAATTGGACAATGTATTTTCGATCAAATACATTGTCCAATTTTACATCCGTTACGCCATTTTACATTCCTTAATCTATTGCAGCGCCTCCTAATCACGTGCGGCAATAAAGTCAATTTATGAACAAATCTTGAAGTCATACCGCGTTCCAATGGCATAAGCAGTTAGCAAAGAAAATGGTAACAAATAAACAATGAATCTCTTACCCTAATACACATTTACCGGCTCCTGGTTTAGCAGCTAATAGATTTATAGACAAACACATTTTCAAAAACAAGCTTTTCACCCTGAGTGCAGCAACCGTAAAACTTAAAATCAGTTATCATTATAAAATGCGTACACAAAATTTCGTGTCTGTGCTGTTGACCGTCGAAGAGTTTCTTTATCTGGAGCTAATCCTGGATGTCTATTCAGGTCATGATTACCATAAAAATGCATTGTCATCGGAACTGATCCAACATGTAAAAATTCAAGTCCGTAGGATAAGAAAAAGTTAGAAACCACTTTTTCTTATCCTACGGAGTTGAATTTTTAGCTCGAAAGATTTGACCTAAACAAACAAACTAACATACAAACACAGCAAGTTAAATAAAAGCTTATAAAATCTCACCTCTTTCAATAACTCTGCAAGATCATTAAGTGCCCCTGTCAACAAATCATCGAGATTGACATAGGTGTCCGCTGATGTAACTGTAGTTTCATTCAAATCTGCAGTTTCATTAAAATCAGTGTACATGGACTCGCTAGCCAAACTAGTCTGCCTCCACTTATCAATATCAATTTTAGGGCTTGCGGCATCTTTATGGTCAGTCATATTGTCCATATAGGACCCATTATCGCTGTCAGAGTCCACAGCAATGTTCTCTTTATTCTCTTCATCGTAACAAACAGTTTTTTCTTTATTCTCTTCATTGTAAAGATCAGTTTTTTCTTTATATTCTTCATTGTAAATATCAGTTTTCAGTGTTGGTGTCGCTTCCAAGTTCAGCGGCTTCATAGTTCTCGAGAGATGATGTATGCCGAAGCATTGGAGATGCTGGTATGCATCTAGGGACTTGCCCCGTTTCTGGAGCCAGTTCCTCAAACGTGCCTGCAGTTCCTCTGGTTTTGGTGTGATGAATCGAGACATCGGTGTCATGAATTTGACCTTTTTACGCTCGCTTTTGACGGCGGAGACCATTTTGTCTTCCTTGATATAGTCCCCTTCATCTATAACCAAATTTTGATTGTTTAATTTGTCTCCAATGGATGCCCACTTGTGAATGCAATTGCCGAGTTCATTCTTATTGATGCGTTTGAAGTGTACAGCTGAAATTGATCGTCTAACTGGTTCCGAGACATCTTTGGTATCAAAGCAAGTGTGTCTTTTTAAAATAAGACCGGAGTTTTTGATAACTTTTTTGAGATATTCAGGATCTGTTTGGAGTTTGGCAACATCATCAGATGTCTTTTTTTGAGTGAATTTTGGTTTGTACAACCTTTCGAAGACGGATTCTTTCGAAGAGTCTATTTTCGGTACCATTGACTTTCGCGAAGCAGCAGGCATGTTAGCTGGTTTCTGAAAGACGGCAATGCTCTTCCTAGATAGTTTCGGATCTATTTTCTTGAACGGCTTTATTTCTGCAAGAACCTTGTCACTTTTAACAACAGATTTTCTGTCGAAGAGTTTATCATTGTTTATTTTGTGAGTTAATGCAGGTTTCTTATCAATATTTTCTGTATTGACCGTCTTTTTAATAATATTGGGGTCTCTATTTTCATTTCTGGCAACGAGTTTCAGATCCTTGGCACTATCAATACTCTTTCCTGATGATTTGTCAATGCTTTTTAAAGCAGCAATGTTTTTCTGTAGGTAGTTGGTTTTAGCCTCTTTTGTTTCAGCCTTGGACGTCTTAGCATTAAAATCTGTTGGTTTCTTAAGAGTGGGAGCTGTGACAGGTCTTTTGGTAGTTCTGTTCACATGGTAGTTATTTTTAACAGGTGCACTATTGTTCTTAATTTGTGAAACGCTATTGGATTTCACCAATTTCCGAGTTTGTTTGTTTGGTAAACTGCCTTGAGCTTCGTTTTTAATGTATTTTTTGAGATTCATCTCCCGTAACTGTAAAGCAAAGGAATGTAAACATTACACCCAACCGGCTGACATAGTCCTGATTTCACAAAATAAATAGATAAACTCATAATTGCACACCACAGAAAAACACTAAAACACAGGAATTCATAAACATAAAAGTTACCATAAGCAGTCTCATCGCTAAAAGCGATCTCTTCTAGACAACATTTGGATGGACAGGATAAAATGGAATCAAAAGACTGCGGTGGATGAGTAAATCTTAAATAAAATATTAGTAATAAATACCTACATAAATAACATATATTTACATAACCTTTTAGTGCAGACTCATACTAGGATTACCTCATACAATAATATTATCTTCTATGTATTACACCCAACTAGAACAAACGCTGACTATAAAGTGATGACCCAACACTAGGATTAACTTCTACAAAAATATATCTTCTATGTATTTGTAGATCTGGGCAATTGCCCCGCCTTATATTAGGCACTAACTGACACCACACTAAGATTACTTTCATAAACACATACATAGTCCAGACCCAATACTAGGATTACATAGTATTGGGACATACATACATAGACTACTAGCCGATGCCTGTGTATTTACTCTCGTGGGATAGGTTATTGATAGGTGCATCAAAAATAATTATATGCCTTGCCTTTAAGGTCTTTTTTTGAATACCCTGATACATATTCAGTTATTTTGTACAAAGTTGTTCAGCCGTTTTCACCCCCTTAGGGGTAGAAATTTCCAAATTTCTTCCTTGTAAGTACACCCCTACATCACAAAAGGAATATACCCTCCAAGTTTCATGCTTCTAGGATTAATGGATTAGGCTGTGCATTGATTCACCTCTTGGACTTTGACACCCCCTACATCCTCTTTGAGGGGTATTTTAGGGAAATTATTATATAAGACTTTTATCACTTTTTATTATCATTTCATACAAAGGTATTCTGCCTTTTTCACCCCCTTAGGGATAGAAATTTCCAAATTCATTTCTTACTGCACCCCAACACCATAAGAGGAATATACCCTCCAAGTTCCATGCTTCTAGGACTTATGGTTTAGGCTGTGCGTTGAACTGCCAATCAGTAAGGGAACAATTTTATATATATTGATAAATCAACAGCATGTAGACATGTAAATATGCAACTGTGCTCAATGGAGCACAATTTTGTCAACAACTGGTATCATCTGTGAGATGGCAAGAATAGCTGTGGTGGACAGGCCCTAACTGGAGGAGAGTTTCCCGAGACAATCTCAATGGAAATGCAACTAATAGTATAATGCTGTGAAAAATTCTGCAATAACTAGATTTTTGGTAAATACTCTACTGACGAAGCTATGGTGCCTTTGAACACTTACTTTCTCAATTCTGGCTTTTTCCCTTGCTGCCCGCTCTTCCCTAATCTTTAAAAGACGGTCTTCCATAGTGGACATAATGTAGGCTTCCAGAGTTCAACTCGAAACTAGGATAAAATCTGAAAATTAACAACAGGGTAAGAGTTTAAAATTAGAATTATTTATTCAGATAACTACTACAATTACAACCTAGCTAGTAGTAGGCCTTGAACAGCATTATTTAAGAGGTTAGGCAGGTACCATGCAGTTAGCTTCTATTTAACTAGTTATGAGCTAGAAATTTAACAGAGAAAAGAAGCTACTCGGTTAAAAATATATAGCCGATGAGCCTTAAACCTCAGATTAGGGTTGACGTGAGGTCTAGTCCCCTCTATAGTGATGTAAATGCAACCAACAATCAGATACATAGTTCTAACCCAGCTGAATGATTCCTTGTCTGGTAGTGTGTTTATTCTAAGAACAATGTATGGTTTAGTTTTTTTTTATCTGTAGATACAGAACACCTCATTATCAACACCTCATTATCAGGATAGGAGATTTTGGAGACGATAACACAAACTAGCTAGGTCACATTCCCGACAACCAGAAAAATCTTGATATGTCCTCGGAAGTTCGCCGCCAAATAACATTATAAAAATACCTTTAAATATGTAGGTAGGTATAATGTACAGAATCTGATTGAAAGACAGTAGGCTTGTGGGGTCTACAAGGACTCAGGGAATCTTTTCACAACAATTTGTTAATTATTAGTCTCAACAATTCGCAACTTCAAGTTACTAAGATTATTGTAGTTAGGAACAATATAATATAAATTTTTACCTTGGTCATCTATGAGAAAAATTATTACAAATAATATAGAAACACTAACAGCACGCACAATAGTTCAGAAATGATCAATAAAAATATTTTCCGATAGGAAATAACATAACGGAATCCGACAGAATTATTTTGCCTCAGTTCGATGACTGACGGTTAAAACGGACAGATTTTCAAAAATCAAAACAAACAAACAAAAGAATGGTTGTGTTCCAGATACCGCGTGAGTCTACACATGCTTTTACGACTAACGAACGAATATTTTGTATTAATCTGTGGCGAAAGACGCATGTGTGTCGAAGCACTTGAGTGATATGCCGAACATGCTGTTCACACATTCGTCCGTTGGATGGCAGCGAGCGCCCGACCTAACACCATACTTGTATACTATTAGTCAATTCAATTATTTATTTGAAAAGTAGTACCTAGTTATTTAAACAGAAATATTATTTATCCAAGACCTTCCTCAAATTACAGTAGGTATGTGTATGTAGGTACCTATGTAGATGTATGTAGAAATTACAGTCCTACCTACATTCTGGGTAGGTACAAAATTAAGTTGTCCAAGGAAATGTATTTTACATTTTATGTATTTGCCTACAAACATATTATAACCATCAATTATAAAATTTCTAGTTAAGTACCTACTATTATAACGAAATCTGATTTGGAACCCGAAGGTTTCTTTATTTACTTAGGTACACCTATGAATCTCAAGCAAAACCGATATGAGTCAACTTAGATATTATTCATACTAACATAATTAAATAAAGTATACTCATTAAAATATGTATTTTTATTTATTATTTGTTCACTTTAAGGATAAAATGTGTCGTACATTACGTACACTAACATAGATTAGTATTTAAAGATATTAGAAATGAAGTCAGTAAATCCATATTGCGGTGAATCATCCGACATCCGTCTTCTGTGACGGTTGCCGTTTATCAGAAAGACGGTCTAGCTGAATACTATTAGTATAAAAAAAATAGTTGTTCACATCAGTCGGTATTCATACTAGAATTACACCTTATCATTTTTAAACGACTTTAAAAAAAGGATATGGATCTCAATTCGGCTGTATGTTTTTTATGGTTTGTGTACCAGATATCTCCGCTAACTGTACCAATTTTGATAATTATTTCGTTGCTGTACAGAGAACGATCCCGAGGTGGTCCCATAAAAGTTTTATTCTTGAGGGATTGCGGTCAGGGATTTTTTTTGGTACAAATTAAAAAAACATCATCATCTTATTGAATCACGACTAGCCCATTTTTTGTGAGCGATTTTTCTTTAGTTTTTTATTCGAAAGAGTAAGCAAAATAATAAGGGTATGTTAGGATCTGATGATATTATATCTGCAGGATAGTATATAACCATAAACTTGGTACAGAAAGCGTATGGCGATATCGCGATTTATTCTCAACCGACTTCAAAAAAGGATTTCCATAATTCGTATGTTTTTGTGTGTATGTTACGCGAAATATTCGCCAATTGTGAACCGATTGTTTATATTTTTTTGGAACCAACAAGAAAAAAAAATACACATATACCAACATAACAAAAATCAGCTGTCAAATACGTCACTGTCAACACGCTGACGTCAACAGCAACATTTTGGCTGCCATGTTGGCAGCTCCGTCAGTGTTAATGCCCGCTTGGTCACGAGTGTACCGCGCCAGTTCATCTCTGATTTTAAACAATTCGCTAGACCGAGAAAATAATCAATTACTTGGGAAATATTCAGGTGAGTGTTCATTTATTATCATTTTGGGAAAGTTCTATGGAATATGGCCGTATGGTGCGTGAACAAAAGCTTACGCCCGCGCCGGCTAGGTTGAGCCGCGCAAAATCATGAGATTTTTGCAAAACTGGTTTTCTCGACGATGGACGGTTTTGTCTTATTTTTTATGGTTTTAGTTAGTGCATTGCTTAAGTACCTACATGTCGTTGCGGGCAGTTTCGCTTACTGCAGCACTATTGATAAAATAGGCACATGTTTGTGATTTTTCCGTGTTCTCTGCTCAAAACATGCAATTCGTTTTTCAGCATAAAAATAATATATTTTCCGATTGGAACTGGAAGTCTAAAGAGTTATACAGTCTAATATAAAAAACGATGTAATGGATAACGTTGTAAATGATGTAATGGATGTATACCAACCTACATATACATTCATTTTTAGTCTTTGTATAGGGAAATTATTCGAGAAATAAAAATCATTATTGAAAAGGCTTAGTACTTGCTATAACTAGGTACCATCATTTTCCCTTATGTATTAATTTGTGTTAACAATAAAAAAATAAGAAAATTCCTATTCACCCCTAATTTCACACAATGCGCCCCTGGATGTCTATTCCTTTACCTACCAAGGCACCTACATCAAACGCTAATCTGCGTTTACCTTCGAAAATCATGTTTTTAAGGATGAAACCTGTCTTATTTACCACCATTTTATTTGTTTTTCCGAACCTCTCTCGTACCTACTTCTGTTGCTATTAGTCTTCAGACTGC
Source organism: Perizoma affinitatum (assembly GCA_961405105.1). Classification (NCBI taxonomy): domain Eukaryota; kingdom Metazoa; phylum Arthropoda; class Insecta; order Lepidoptera; family Geometridae; genus Perizoma; species Perizoma affinitatum. The sequence continues at coordinate 1,351,428 of OY560207.1, forward strand.
CAATGCTAAACTATTCACCCGAATTCAAGAATGGACCTTCAGGGTGGGCGTATGCTGTATATTATTTATGTATCCCCTTAAAATATAAGGGCGTCGTTGAGACCAATTTTGCAACGTTAGTCGACGAAAAAACGGTCGAGCGAATGCGTTTCTTACGAACGCTGCTTTAACTGTAAAGGATACCTTATATTGGCTACTTTTTATCTCGGTACCTACCTTCCGAACGAAACCGAGGGCAGTAGTGTGTGTATTTATATTTTTATTATGATGATAATCACATATTCACCATGTGTTGGTAGGTATTATGTAGGTATGTACCTGCATAATACATAGGTATTATGTAGGTACTGGGTATAAAATTCGTGTTTATACGTCACACAGTATAAAACAACTTTCGCTTTATCATACTAAAAACAAGTAATATAATTAAACTTTTACCGCATTTTCGACGATGGTTCTCTACATGAATAATATTTGCATAAATATTTGACTCAGTTTATACAGTGTGTAGACGCGGCCTTGCTACATGGAGGATAAGTACCTTCTTTAAATACTGAAGTTAGGAAGGATAATAAAAATATATATAAATAAACACTTATAAAGGCGGAATATGACATGTTTTAATCAATGGAAACTTTATTTTTTTTTTGTTTAAAGTATATAATACTGCATTCAAATATTTTATAAGTCGCTTGTTTAAGCCGGCAACCAAACCCGCTAAATAAGAATAAAAATACCGATCCTAAGGGTAAATTCGCAAGTATCAAATCCTTCTCAATAACAGGAACACGGTTGCGGGACATACTGTATACATTATATTATATTTATGTGCACTTACATACATATTATGGACATGCAAATACCTACATAAAAATTATTGCCACATGCCTCGATTGGTAAATAAAATACAATCGCACATTTAATATAGATAAATATCGGCAATGGGCTTGCAACCTGTCACGAAACAGTTGCAAGTAGAATGCTAACTACTTGCAAAATGCGGGCATGTACCAAATGTTATGTTTGGACGTGCCTCTGACTACCCCCTACTTGGTATCATCATAGATCTACTCACTGAGTATGTATCTGAGGATGTCCAACATGAATAATAAATCGTAGACACATACATAGTCCTGACCCTTTGTATGTGATTCCCTGTGTCGTGGGTATCAGGAACTATGAGTACCGTGATACCGCGACAATTGTTCGGCAGCGGGAATCGCACTCGCACCTTTTGTCGCAGTTTGCTATTGGCCCGCCGCGCTACGATTTAAGCCATGTTCGTACCTAGAAAGTTCGGCCCGCTTCAAAAAATCTGCTTTCGTCTCACTTTGTATGCCATATTCGGCCGACAATAAATTTTATTTTAATAAATCTTATTTCGTCCTACTTTTCAGCTCCACGTTCGGCCCAAGTTTTTTATATAGGCAAATTATAATCACTTTAGTACAGTTGAGGCAATAAGTCTTCACTTGACTTTTATATTTTAATTTATGAACAAGTCGCTGAATGTAAAGCGCATGTTTTGTCGATGATAAGATAGCTGCGGCAAAGGATACGGCTGCGTTCAAGCCCTAACAACAATTCGTACTGATAAGATACTAAACAAAGGTGCACGTGGTTTCTAAAATTAAAATATGACATAAAACAGCTCAATTGTTCACATAAATCTCAGTAAAGATGTCTGCACTTGCCGGAGTTGCGAAGTTCCCAGGTAGGAAACAAAAGGGTTGCTCTGGCGACCAATAGCATCGCGTTTTATCTTATCAGTAAAAATGACTAGGTCAAACGTTACATTTCAAAGGGAGTGCTCGCATTTGAGAGTTAAACGCATATCTGTACAAATGTCTTCGAAAGTGGACTTGCTATATTGTGAAAAATGTGAAAAGTGAATTTGTGTACTTTCAAATTGTAAAGAATCTTAGAACATGGTGAGTTACGTTTGTTTAATTTATTTTAACGAAGAAAATTAACACTCTATATTTCTTCTATATTATTTAAGTTTATTTTTATTTTGTGATTAGATTTTTTTTTTGCATCTCAATAAAAAAAAACAATGTCAAATATAATATATCGAAAGTAGCATTAAAATGTTCACCAAAAATATGAAATCAAAGTAAGTGAAATACTTTACGTATTCTTATTCGAAATCAGCCAATAAATCTCAAAGGAATAAATTATATCTCATTGCTTAAATTCGCATAGAATGAACCGTCCACGACATAATATTATAATTTTATCCCTCTCTAAGTATAGATTTTTTTTAATACTCATAACATTTCAGGTTTCACAATGACGGAACCAGATGAAATATATTGCCCTAGTCAGAGTGTAAATATATAATAAATAAATATATAGTAAATAAATATTTCTAGCCGCATTTTTTTCTTTTAATTATTATACTTATCTTTTAGATTTAGGTAGTAGATAGCTATGAGTTCGATTATTGTGTAAACTAATAATACCAGCAATGACCATCACTATTGGGTGATGGTAAGTGCTGGGTGGTAGATAACATACTTCTTAGTCTTCAACCTATAATGATTGATGATGACCGTGTTTTGGTTACGCAGATAAATTATACTTTTGACTCTAACTGTACTTACACTAAGTTTGGTATGCGAGACGAACATGGACAAATATCATCGTGAGGGACGTTTAAAGACTTTTAAAATAATGTGGGCCGAAAACTAGGGACGAATATGGCATAAATCCGACAAGAGGTCGTGGAAAGAAACCAATGCGTAGAAAGGATGCCATGCCACTCAGGCTTTTTTCAAACACGTGTCACATGTTTCCTCACGAGTGTTCCTTTACCGTTTAAAAGCAATAGCTTTGCGCACATACATTAATGAATTGTGCACCAATGGAAAAGTCCATTGGTGCACGTCGAGATTCAAACCCGCCATCTCCGGATCGAAAGTTGGAGATTCTTGCCACTAGGTGCTCTCACTACCTATCTAACCCAACGCAATGCGTTAAATAGCAATCTTACTTTACCCATTCAATGCAGACCAGTCCATTGCAAAATAATGAGTAAAATCGTCCAAAATACGTAAATACGAATAATAATATACATAAAAATACCTACGTTACTTGGTATATATTTATTTGTATTTTATTATTCGACTCTAAGATGCTTCGGACTCTCACTCATTCGGTCGATATTGACATTTTTAATTCAAACGTTCTAACGTTTACATTTTTAGATTGATTATTAATTTAAATACAAAACTATTATTTATTAAACTGAACAGAAATAAGAACATTTATTTGCATGAATATAGGTAAGCATAAATATTTGGTGTACATTTGGTAATTCATATTCAATCTACATATTGACATTTGCATACCATTTAGATGGTAAAATAAAGTGCCTATGAGAATTATATAATTATGTATATCCATACCTATATTCATGCAAATAAATGTTCTAATTTCTGATCAATTAATCTATCTTCCAACACAGCAAAGCTGAAATAAGGTACCCTGCGTCTATATACATCTCTTGGTCAAGGTTTGCTGGAAGACATTTCTTTAGGGTTAAGCTCGCCTTAGTACTATGCCATGTCATACTTTCGTAAGTTTTAATTTGTTTTAATAAAGAATAAAGGTGCCAAAATCGTCATGGACGATCACCATTCTATTTTACGATGGTACTCGGCCAGGTGAAGCTGCTTACGGTCTTCTCCCGGTCTATAAAGTATACACGAGATTTACCGTCTTAAGTTTCAAGGTAGCAAACGCAACTTAATACAAGAGTATAAAGGTGTAAAAATTACAGGCACATGAGACTAGCATTGTCATTAGGGCAGGCAACAGGCACATGAGACTTTAACATTGTTATTAGGGCAGGCAACAGGCACATGAGACTTTATCGTTGTTATTAGGGCGGGCAACAGGCACACGAGACTTTAGCATTGTTATTAGGGCAGGCAACAGGCACATGACTTTAACATTGTTATAAGGGCAAGCAACAGGCACATGAGACTTTAACATTGTTATTAGGGTGGGCAACAGGCACACGAGACTTTAGCATTGTTATTAGGGCAGGCAACAGGCACATGAGACTTTAACATTCTTATTAGGGCAGGCAACAGGCACATGACTTTAACATTGTTATTAGGGCAGGCAACAGGCACATGAGACTTTTGTCATTAGCACAGCATCATCTAGCCCCAAACTAAGCAGAGCTTGTATTATTGGAACTACATGACTGATATACTACTTCTATACTTTTTTTTTGTAAATACATATTATAAATAATTAAATAATGATGGACATTTTTCACACAGCATCATCTAGCCCTACATACATAACATACATAGAAAACACCATTATAAATATAAAACACCCAGATATTACCACCAAATATTTCCAGATCATACGAACATTTGTCCCAAATAATTTGTCAAATAGATTTTGAGAAGGGAGTTATTTGAACGAGTGAACGAAGCGAATTAAAAAAAAAAATTGTGAGCGTGTTTGTTTTATTAGAATCTGAACGCTCCTTGCAGAGTTTATCTCACTGCAGTGTCATTAAACAATGCTAAGGTCCTTTTATCTTCCTGTCATTACCTCCTTATCATGTTCGGTCTTAATAAGAGCTATCCTTGGAGAGTTCAACAGAACCTTGATTCGATTTCAATGTTTTTTCGTTCATTTGCTTGGGAACACTTAAGGGGCTGAAACCTTAAATAAGATTTCCTAAAAAAAAATCTTGTTATTTACACATCACATGTAACATGAACAACTTATTCATAGGATGTAATATGTATGTATTGTATTTAAATGTTATATACACATTAAAAAAAAAGTTTTTTATTTATATTACAGTACAATTACATGATAAGGCTCTTCTTTTAAGTTGAAATAACCTGTGTTATAAGAGTCCTCTCTTTTCTGTGGTCTATATTAATATTTTAAAACTGAGTATAAATAAGTATATATTTTTATAAGATAATGGAGTAATAGATTAATATTGTATAGTATATCTATGTATGTTATTAAAATTAGGTTAGCGTACAATATATAATTTAATTTGATCAGTAATGTATGCCTTAAAACGAAGATAATCATCTACATTAAGTTTAAGGTCTATTTGAATGACATGTTTATGTAGGTATGAAAAATATTGTAATTTATTATTACCAACTATATCCTATTACTTCCTTAACATAATTGCACATAATTTTCTAAATCTAACTCGACGAAAAAATATCTGTAACTTATAAATAAGCCAACAGACATTGATACAGTAAAGAAAGACTTTCTCATTTTATACTGTTATAAAGAACCTTTATATATTTCTGAAAAGTCATCGTTTGAGGAGGAGAAGCCAAAGATTTTTGTCTTCGCGGTTTTGTAAGCGATCTTGCGAATGCTGATATAAGATTTAACTAAATGATTTTGCGTTCGAAACTTGTATGTTTACTTTTTGATGTGCTATTTCGGCACCTGTCTGCGCATTAAGCCCATGCAAGCATGGATCATTCTACATTCTTATAATTTTATAAATACGAAAGAGTAAAAAAAAAAAGAAAAAACAATAATTTAAAAGCATGTGCCATCAGTTCGTGTTCCAATAAGCGATGATGGGCTTGCAACATATCACTAACTTTTAATAAATCACGTGGAATTCTGACTACCCTCTACTCCTCAATCTAAGCACTGAGTATGTATCTAAGGATGTCCATCATGGAGAATAAAGTCGTGAGCGTGTTTTCTTTTATGAAAACTCGTGCTGGTAGACTTGAAGACGTTTGTTATCTGAATATGAATCTGAATCTGTATGGGAAGAGTCCCAGTGAACCTAAAGTATTTATTATGAAAACTCGTGCCGGTAGACTTGAAGACGTTTGTTATCTGAATATGAATCTGAATCTGTATGGAAAGAGTCCCAGTGAACCTAAAGTATTCATTATGAAAACTCGTACCGGTAGACTTGAAAACGTTTGTAATCTGAAAATGAATCTAAATCTATATGGAAATGGTCAAAGTAAACCTAGTGTTCATTAAACGTTCGTATAAACGGTTAGCATGTAGGCGGAGATTGGCGTCCATTCTGTTGTACACCAAATAAGTTTATCTAACGCTTTCTTTTACTAGCAGTAACAAAAGAAAGAGATAGCAACAATTTTAGTGCTGTCAAATTAGTCAGATTCAAATTTCCCGTACAAGTTTAGTCGTGATTTCAAAACGTGCTGACTACAAACACGAAGAAGAGCGACACGTAAACTAAAGTGACAGGCGTAAAATTTGTGCTATCTCATTCTTGCGTGCACTGTCAGGGTACGAAAGCGACAGTTTAAATTAAGTTTGGATAGGTACGAGAATCGGTGCCACTGTGGCGACGCACGATAAGAAAATGAAAGTATATTTGAATGCATTCGAATCGAATGTGTCTCAAGGATAGTAGGATCAAGGTCCTAAGTATTATCGATGTTATGTTAAATAAGCTCGAATTGGCACGAAAACAAAAAACCAACACGCTCACGACTGTATTCTCCATGGTGGACATGCTCATATACATATTCGGTGCGGTTAATCTGACTACCTCCTAAGTTTAAGCCTTTTATAATTAACTCGTGCTTGCGTTTTGCTTGTAGTTCGCATTCCATGTGACACAGCATAGCGTAGCGCTTTGGAGCACTAATCCATGGCACATGCCTTTAAATGTTTGGTTCTAGGGCATGCCCGTTTCCTCTCAATGTTCAAATTGATACAGTCAGCAATAAAAAAATATGAACAATTTCAGTGTTTAGACGCTCTGTTTGAATAGTCTTGGTCTTAAGAACTTGAAAGCATGTAGTCCAATATTTCTGATATCAATGTACAGGTACCTTATCGTGATTGTTAATGTGCTTGCTAGTGTAGTGGCAAGAGTACCCGACTTTTGACGGTCGCGGATTCGAATCTCATCGTGCACAAATGGATTTTTTCACAAACGGTAAAGAAAAACATCGTGAAATCCGGTGTGTTCTAGAACGTTGGTTGTATCAAAATACGGTTGGTTCTAATTACGAGTTCGATATCGGCTTCTTTTATAAATATAATATATATACAGGGTGGTCAAAAAGTCGTGGATCAAACAAAACAGGGAGATAAGGGAGGTAATTTCCAACAAAAAATCTTTCTACAGTATAGCCATAACTTCATCGCACGAAAAGTCATGACCATTTTTGTATTTTTGAATAAAACTACCGAGTTTTTTTACAATTTAATCAATAAAAAATTAAATTTATTAAAAACAATAAAACAAAAGGTGTTGTATTATGACTCAATAATGTATCAATACTACGAAAATTGAATTTTAGCTCTTGGTACCGAATTTAACGAGCAATGAATTTTTTTCCGTAAATTTTGACAAAAAAAATGTATTACGGAAAAATGACCCTGTATTAAAAAAACTTACTAATTTAATGCTGATTCAAATGAGGTACAACACTTTACTGTTTGACCTTTAGTTTTATTTTTATGGTTGTTTTTGAAAAATACAAAAATGGTCATGACTTTTCGTGCGATGAAGTTATGGCAATGCTGTAGAAAGATTTTTTGTTGGAAATTACCTCCCTTATCTCCCTGTTTTGTTTGATCCACGACATTTTGACCACCCTGTATATTAGAAGAACTGTTTTTACGTTACTGTGTTCTCTTTCGCCTTATATACTCGTAAAACAGTATAGTACTCAAAAATCATCTGCGAGATACACATACTAAAACAGTTAAAAATATAAAATTATTATACATGTGTACAATTTACACTAATATTATAAGTTTTTAAGTTTGGAATGAGGAGTTTATGTCCGAAACTCATCCGATTTCAAATTTTGTTTCACTAATATTTAGAATGGACATAGGCTGTATATTATCCCGTTAAAATAAAAGGGCTTCTCGTGGAGACCGATTCTGTGACGTAAGTCGACGAAAAAAACGGTCGGTGCGTTTGTTACGAACGCTGCCTTAGCGGTAAGAACTACTTTTCATCCGGGTACCACGCGGGTGAAGACGCGGGCAGTAGCTAGAAATTATTATCAAATTTAAAATTGTATACCCGTTGAGTAAATAAAACACACGCGGTCGTAAGATATGAATGAATCAGTATAAGAGAAATCGATTGGATATACCTCCATATGCCTAGTATTATTTAGTCATGTGTATCATAGCGTGAATCACTCACGATAGCCACCAGTCACCGTCTTATTTGTAAACGTGAGATAGCTCAGCTCTTAAACTGACTTTCGTTAATATCTGTCTGTCATTGGAGTGCAGATAAACGAGGTTTGATATGTTTTAAAAAGTGTAAACCTTAGAAAATATAGATTATCCAGAAACAGCGTACCATACATTTGTATGGTACGCAGAGTATGAGTAATTTACTATAATTGTAACGGTTACATATACGAACAATAGGTATTAATTAAAGTTAATCATATATGTGACAGAATTTACAAAAAAGGGTATCTTATTCTGGGGTCAGCTTGTTTAGCATGAAGACATATTAAGACAACGGTTTTGTCTACCGCCGGGAAGACAAAAAATATTTTGTCCCTCTCTTTTGTTTGACAGAATAGGTGACAGAAATATTTTTTGTCTTCTCTTTCGTAGACAAAGCTTTGTTTTGGGTGCTCATGCTAAGTGGGCAGTATGTGTCTGTTGGATATTTATTTATAATTTATATTTAAATCAAAGTTACAACAATATCTGTTTGAGTTTGAATTTAAAGATCGCTTTTGAATGAAAAGATCGTGTTCATCTTTGACTACTTTCTACAAATAGAGAGTCTCTGTCGTCAAAAACAACATTAAGATAAATCTAGATTTCGAGAAATCAAGTTTTTCGCAATCGACCTTTGCCATCAGGGGTCTAAACAAATACTTCACGCTTAGTTTTTCTTTCACGCTAACGCAAATTTGTCTAGATAAAACTTGACAGCAGTCACGTGACATTTGCACAGCTAATGTCATTTCCATACAATTCAATCTTTCCGCATGCGTTAACGTCAACAGAGAGTGATATTTGTATAGACCCTGATCCGCTCGCGGTCACGATTATACCGTTAAATAAACTTGTGATAAAATGAGTTTCTTTTTTCGATTCAAAAATAATACTTTTTTATCAATTTACCATTATTTGAAGTCGGCTTTTATTTTTTCCTGAAAATAAATAATAAATTACATTTATTTATTTTTATACGCGGGGACAGAGTGCTGATATTTTATAACGCAAGAAAAAAATACACGCAGGCGCTATCCTACCCTTTTGTTCCAGCAACTGACCCATAAATAACCTTTCAAGGTCTATTAATATATTATTACACCAGGATAAGCACGGCACGTTACGAACGAGGGTAAAAATGTGCCGATCGATAAACTTGAGTCACGTTTAGTCCGATAAGTTCGTCGTTAGCCTGTTGACAGATTTTATAGGGCACTTGATGGTCTTTGGTATAGTAGCGTGGTTTAGTGGTGGTCAAATGCAGTGAGAACATTCACACATATTGTTGCCAACCCTATTATATTTTGAATATTAGCTGTGCCAGACCGCCCTCGGCCCACGACCCACTGCGCAACGCGTTTTCGCTTAGCTTCGTTTTTCTTTTTGCTCGGCTTCTAAGGTACGTAGCGTGATGTTAATATACATTTTTTTTTCAAATCGGACTGGTAGTTCTAGAGATTGGTGCGTTCATAAAAACAAACTCTTCAGCTTTTTATATTAGTATAGATTAGAAACACGATAATGCCCTCCAAAAGACAAATATTCGATGTCGCTCAAAAAGCTGCAAAACTAAAATGAGATGAAATGAGTGTCGCATGCCAGCCTGTTTAGCGTGAAGAGCTAAACAGTTATGTCTGCCACCGAGAAGACAAAACATATTTTGTCCCTCTCTTTTGTTTGACAGAATAGGCGATAGAAATAGTTTTTGTCTTCTATTTCGTAGACAAAACTTTGTCTTTGGTGCTCATGCTAAGCAGGCAGACTAGCTGTAGACGAAGAACACCACCAACTGGGTCCCAAACAGACGACGTTCCACGTGGAATGCCTGGATTCCTACATCTAGGACTGGGCCCAACTAGCAGCCAGGATTCGAAGGAGGGGAGGGAGGTCTTTGCCCTTTAGTGGGATAATGCAGGCTAAATAATAGATAATAAACGATAGTATCGCACTATATAAGGGACCCTTAAATATTTATAGAGATGAGAAAACTATACTTTTATTAAAAACAATTAAGCATTTGCTAATAAACAATTTAAGAATTGACCTTCAGGGTGGACATAGGTGGTACCTATAGTATCCCTTTAAAATAAAAGGTGTTACATTTGCAACGTAAGTCGACGTGAAACGGTCGAGCGAATGCGTTTCATACGAACGCTGCCTTAACGCTAAGAGATACTTTTCATCGGGTACCATGCGGGCGAAGCCGTGGGCAGTAGCTAGTTTCACAAAAATATGTGCTTAACCATATTCACAACCATATTACCGGCGTCTTTGCCGGCGTCATCTGTGTGGCTGTGCTGGGTATCTAGACAAATACCACTTTCTGTTTTCATTAACGCATGCGGAAAGATTGAATTGTATGGAAATGACATTAGCTTTGGAAATGTCACGTGACAGCTGCCAAGTTTTACCTTGACAAATTTGCGTTAGCGTAAAAGGAAAAGTAAGCGTGAGGTATTTGTCTAGACCCCGGTGGTCCGTCTGTCTGAACAATTAAGCTATTTAAGCAGCCAAGCTATATGTATCCTGGCAATAGAATTTGAACACTAATAAAATGACGTCATATTTTATCATACAATCATACGCCTTCCTCTGATTGTTTTGAATATGGTTTGTGACTCCATTGTCAGACAAACATAATATTATGATACGTGGTGTATCGTGAGAATAATTAAATATACTATTATAATGGAATAGATGGTTTTTATTTATGCATCATGTTTCTCTCAATGCCTACCTAGTTAATAAAAATTTAATTTAAAATTATATATTATTTCATCGGTAATTTAAAATGTATGACACTTTTATTAATAACATGAATTTATTTGACCCTATAGTGTTATAGAGGCTTATCTGTAACTCAAAATCAAAAATAAAAATGTTTTTTTATTTCTGTAACAGATTATATACAATTTACGTTAGGGTTGGGACCTTCATTTAAGTAGAAAATACTTTTGTGAGAAATGGTAACTGAGCAGATTTATTATACCTAACCTATAGATTTTTATTAAGCAATTTGACAAAACCTAGTGGACTAAGTAGTTTCTACTGTTAATTAGTGAGTATATATTTTTTTAAACACGCTTTTATTACTCTACTTGTAACTAAATAACAAACAATGTAATCAAATCTTGAAAGTAAATTTTAACCTACTTCTAATTGTCGTATTATGTATATATAAACTTTGTATGCGTATGTAGTTCGGACGATAATACTATAATTTGGTATTTTGGAGCTGATCTGATGATGGAGCCGGTCGGACTCTTCAATGGCTATTTAACCTCTCGTATGATTCGTTTTAAAGAGTCCAATAGATTGGGCAACGAGGGTCTGATGATGGAACCGGGAGGTGGATAGTGGTTTGTTTTTCATAATTTAAAGTGCGTGATAATAGCGTGTGTTTTTTTTTAAACTACCAATTTCTTTGTTTTGGCTTAGGTACCATAAGATTATTATTAACAACACTTCGAGAATTAATGTCAAGACAAACCTGAAAATGACATATCTTTTAAGATACTACTAAGTAACTATTATTATTATGTGCGACCTCGGTGGTGCGGCGGGTAGATAGCTAGCTGCCACGCAAGAAGTGGGGGTTCGATTCCCGCAGCGGGAATTAATTAATGTTTGCATGTTCTGCAGATTATTTGTTGGATATTTTTAGATTTAGAGGCTTTGGCATTTGAACAAAAAGATTCTTGGTAGTATTATGACTTAGAATATTTTTTTGTATTTTTTGTTTCGTTTTTGTTAGTCGTGTGTTGGTCAAGTCACGTACCTGACTTCCATTCCGCAGTCCAAATGTAATGTTTGGACGTGCCTGACTACCCCTTACTTGGTATCCTCATAGATCTAAACACTGAGTAGGTATCTAAGGATATCCAACAGTCGTGAGCGTGTTTTCTTTTATGCACATTGCTGGTTTCCTCCGGTGTTTTCGTTCACCGTTTGAGAGTACAAAAGCATTAGTAGTTTACTTATCAACCACATTATGGCTGACTATAATTTTTATCGCAAACATTCCAATATTTCGACAATTCTTTGTTCTAACTTCAGGAAGTATGTGGCTTTCGGAAAACATGAAAAAAAAAAACAATTGTGAATCATATTCGTGCCGTATCTCTGTGACAAATAAACGGTCGGCGTATCGTTTCTAGACAAAGTGTCTTGCAAAAGGTTAGCGTTACGAAAAATAGCAATAAATTTAATTTAGATCAACGTTACACGTTACAGTAAGAAGGTAAGGTACCTTTGTTATTAATCGTACATGAGAATGCACACTTAAAAAAACTATTTTATTTAACAATTTTTCTTCCCAAGCTTCGCCCGCGTGTTTCTCGGATAAAAGTAGCTTTCAAATGAAATGTTATTGCAAAAAATGTGATACATAATACATATTATGAATTGAATATTTAGAAAACTAGTCTAGCACATTTCGCTTAAAGTCTAGCTGTTGATAATGATGATGAAGCGGTTGCGCTCGTAAGCGATGTTGGGTGAACGATTGTCTACAACTCATTCCCAGGGCGATGATGGTATCGTTATGAATGGCAATTGTGTGAATCATTACATTCTTGGGTTCTTTTCGTTTTTGATTAGACAGATGTCGGACGGAAACTAAAAATGTTTTTGCGTCATCGTTCACTGCCGTTTGAACCTGCTTTATACTTTAAAGGTGTCTCGAAAATTCCGTGGCAGGGATTTGAACCCCGATCTTCGCCTCTTATCGGTAATGCATTGGCCAATTACGCCAAGCACCGAGTGTTGCTGAGGCCGAATTTACTGGGCACTTTCTTTTCAGCTTATGACATAAATGTAACTAATGTTATACTGAAGTGTCGTTTTCACTTTATTTATACTACTTTAAGTAACAACGTCACACCCCAAACACATACCGGCTATTTGAGTCGTGGATAAGAAAGAACTTTTAAAAATGTAAAATACCCCCGACGTGTTTTCCATAATGCTTTGCAGCGCCCCCTAGTGACGTGTGGCGTTCAAACCTAGTTAAGAACTGCCATAAACAACGTCATAACGTGACGGTTACACAATATATAAGAACCTGTTCTTAAATTAGTAGGACACTATTTAAAAAAAAACTGCATGACATTCGCTTACTTTTACATTCTACATGTATCTACCGAAATTTAACTGAAATAATAACAATAATGACCAGTTAAAAAAAAACTTTAGTACACGCTTTTCAAAACGTATCATAACTAGTAGCCACTGAAGAATTCAACTATCCACCTCCTGGGTCCATCTTCAGATCAGCTCCAAGATACCAAATTAAAGCATTGTCATCCGAACTACATAATAATAATAATGATTGATTTAGCCAAATTATAATATTTCATCTATATATAGTCGAGTCTCTGTCTCCCGGAGAAGCGTGAGCTGTGGCCCAGGAAACAGTTTTCTCCCAATTTTATTAAACACAGTAAATAATACGTATGTGTGTGTGTGGGGGGGGGGGGGGGGGTGTATGTATTTGAGGGGGGGGGAGTGATTGTCTAATAGTGTGTTGTTAATTAAGTAGAGCCTGAGGCTCTATATATAGTTTAGTCCCTGTCTCCCGGAGAAGCGTGAGCTGTTTCCCAGGAAACAGTTATCTCCCAAATTAATTAAACTCAGTAAATAATATGTGTGTTTGTGTGTGTGTATATGTATATGAGGGGGGGGGGGGTGATTGTCTAATAGTGTGTATGCATGAGTGAGTGAGATGTGTGTTGTTAATTAAGTAGAGCCTCAGTTTCAAAAGTAGTCATACGACTCTAACCATTGTACTAAAACAGATTTTAAATTATAATTGCTGTATTGGTTGATGATATTATTGGTGATTATTGGTTGGGAATCGATTATTTTGTATAGACGAGCTGCATAAATACAAAGATTCATTTCGAAACGACAATTAGAAGTGGGTTTAAATTGACTTCCAAGATTTGATTACATTATTTTTACAAAAACAAACGGGATATTTACCATGATTTGTGAGTTTGAATGTTTCCCGATATTTCGGCACAGTTGCATGTACTCAAACTCGCAAATCATGGTAAATATCCCGCTTTTTAGTAAAAAATATGTTCATAGACATGATAGTTTCAAAAGTTTGATTACATTCTTAACAAGTCAAGCTAATTTTGGTAACAAGTCAAGTTAAATAAGCGCGCTAAATACCCCGATGCGTAAACCCCGGATCTTGGCATCCATTTACTCGATGGTACTCTACTCGATGGTTGAAATACTGGAGTATGGCAACTCCAACAGCTACCTGCGACTAAATATTTTTTTGCGCGGGAATCGAACCCCAAACTTCTACGTCTCAGGCCTTAGCCCACTGCGCCACAAAGGTCGCCATAGAACAGAATGCACAAAATGACAATAATTAAATTATACATATAAATGCGGATAAATGTGGTGTCATTGGATTCGTCTTTAGCCATTAAATTTTCAAAAAGGATATTAAGAAAAATGAACCACGCTTAAAAATGCAGTCGGGTTTCCTTGTTTTTAAACTGATTACTTGTTTATTTGAAAGTGTCATCCCGAGTTTGGAGTCGTTTTTTTTTGACATTTAATGTCTTATAAATTAATTGTGTTTAATATTGTTAAATAAATAGTGCCTGAAAATAAACATTAAATTTAATTTAATTTAATAATTCATATCATTGACTCCTAGTGACTTTTGGCTATACATCCTATCAAAGAAATACCCTTGAAGTCATACAAAATTATTTCCAAAAACAGCTTTACAGTTTAAACTAACAGACAAACAAACAAACTTTTATCAACTCAATATTATACTAACATTGCAAGACATTGAAATGGTAATACCCATAATTTTCACGGTTCCAGTAAATGTAAGTATATCTGTATAGGTATTGATCCGAATCCCAGGGTGACCTACTTGGCTCGCGACCTGGTCCAAGTTTTCAGTGTCCTACAAAATAACTCTGGTTATATAATAATTAGGTAGTAGTCAGTCCCGAATTTAGATGTTCTGTTAAGTTTATAATATTTTTCCGAATTTTAAGCCGTAGATTACTTTAATCGGGCCATTTATTTATTTACTAGATGTGTCAAGGCCGCCCTCGGCCTCGTGTAGGTAGCATCACTTGCCTGTGGTATTACTTCTTTTGCTCGGCTCCTAAGGGTTGTAGCGTCATAGCCTTTAGGCCATTCAAATGTATAAATATAAATTTGGATTTGATAGACTGTAATTAATAATAATAATAATAATGCTGGACATATTTCACACAGCATCATATATCCCCAAACTAAGCAGAGCTTGTGTTATGGGAACTACATGACTAATATACTACTTATATACTTTTTATTAGTAAATACATATATTATACTTATAAAACACCCAGACGCTTGACAAACATTTGTCCCGCTGTAGGAATCGAACCCGCAACCTTTTGCGTCTCAGGCAGGCCTTCACCCACTGAAAAAAAACAAAATTTCTAGGGATCAGTGTTTTTAGATAAAAAAACAATATTTTCAGCTTTATTATTACTTGAATTACAATGGGCGGTCTTATCGCTTATAGAAGCGATCTCTTCCAGACAACCTTTGGACGTATAATTTTTATTTCTTGTCTTTTGTCAATTGCTTTATTTCTTACGACGAGCCGGTTTCTCTGATAAGTAGTTTTTGCACCGTTTTGAAATTGAAAATACTCATGTTCTAGTAACCATCTTTGTAAACTAATCGATTGCATAAGACCGTGTTCAACTGGACCCCGGGCGTCTAGACGGATATCTTACGACGGTTATTTGATTTTTGCACGCTCATGAGAAATCACAATTAAAAGCAACACCAATAATTAAATAATCGACAATCATTTTAATAAGCAAACGTAAACTCTCGCCAATTGTAGGTAATGTAACTTTTGTCATGAAACTGATCCAAGTTGCAACTGCAAAGTTTCAAATGAAGTTTCGAAGCTTCGAGCCGAAATATCCCAACCATTTAGACCATTTCCTACACTTAAACTAAGGTTTTTTTTATCCAATTCCACCCAAGTCATAGATTTTATCTATGACTTACATACTAAGATGGATTTCAAGTAACTTTATCGTACGATTCGCTCTCAAGAGCGAGTTATCTGGCAATATCGGTATTTGTTTAACGATAGCGTTCGTTTGCGAAATCTTTCGGGAAGATAGAAGATGAGAAGAAATACCTGTAATTTTTAATCATATTTATTTAAACACACCGCTACGGAAGTTTTACGTAGCCGCGGCTACGGAAAACTTCCGGAAAGCTACGGAAAATGGCGATCAAAAATTACAAGGCTACCTCTAAAATAATTGCGGACAAAAAAACCCAGAAATCAACCAACGACTTTATATTTTTATCGTAGGTACTAGACTACATTTTTTGAGTGTTGCCAGCCAAAAATGTGTATTTCTCGCATTATTGTGATACTAAATAGCTATACGTTTTGATGTGCCGATTCCGCACGTTTTTCGAAAACGGGTTCTAGTTCTAGAAAAGTTTGTTCAATTAGTCATTAAATTGATTCATTTGTCTGTTTTCAGTTAAATTCCTCTAATCCACACGATGATTAACGCAGTTAACGAATTTCTAGACGACCTACGGTGAGTTTCAGTGTTATATGAAACTAACACTAACATTAATTTAATATAGCTAAGACTAACATTCTTTGCTTGTCTCTAAACGACTGATTAGTCTACATTGATGGTAGGATAATCAGAGGGTAACTAACACCCACTCCAAAGGAATCTTTTGAGTAAAATATATTTATTTTACATAATAAAACGTTAGAAAATGTATATTAATCCATAGACTCCTGACTGTATAAAACTGTATTTCAGGAGCCAGTAGCTTTTCCCAAAAAAAGTATGTCGTAACTACTTATTGATAGGATTCGCCAGTCCTGGCGGTATTGTGCCAGCTTTATCCAGCGCTCACTTGACAGGTGGTCTGCCTCGAGGCCGCCGCATATCTCTTAGCCACCATTCCGTGACTGCTCTGGTCCATCTGTGATCTGCCTTCCACCTTTCCCATCTCAACTTTCGCCTCGAAAACGATTTAAGTGATTTCTTTTTAGTTGTTAGACAAAACCATAAAGCCTTTACAAGCGACTTCATAACCATAGACAGAATAGGTTATGGGCCCAGTTCGGCCATCACTGAAATAAATCGTAATTCGTCGTGACCTTATAACCATAGACATATAATAGGTTATGGGCCCAGTTCGGCCATCACTGAAATAAATCATAATTCGTCGTTACTTCATAACCATAAACATAGAATAGGTTATGGGCTCAGTTCGGCCATCACTGAAATAAATCGTAATTTGTCGTAACTTCATAACCATAGACATAGAATAGGTTATGGGCCCAGTTCGGCCATCACTGAAATAAATCGTAATTCGTCGTAACTTCATAACCATAGACATAGAATAGGTTATGGGCCCAGTTCGGCCATCACTGAAATAAGGTCGTAATTCGTCGTGACTTTATAACCATAGACATAGAATAGGTTATGGGCCCAGTTCGGCCATCACTGAAATAAATCGTAATTTGTCGTAACTTCATAACCATAGACATAGAATAGGTTATGGGCCTAGTTCGGCCATCACTGAAATGAGTCGTAATTCGTCGTGGTGATTGTTGAGCGCGATAAGTGCGGTATTTAGGTATCCATTGTTCATTATCATTGGCTAGTGGGAGCCATTAGTAGCCTTGTCGCGACACCTTAATGTATATTCATCTTGCGTTAGTCACGCTGCCTATCGGTCAATGAATCGATTACTACCTACTTAGATTCCTAGTTAGTGTTCCAATAAGCGGTGATGGGCTTGCAACCTGTCACGTGGAATGCTAACTACTTTTAAATCGCGGGCTTGTACAAAATGTTATGTTTGGACGTGCCTCTGACTACCCCCCGTTTGGTATCCTCAAAGATTGACTCACTGAGTATGTATCTGAGGATGTCCATCATAGGGAGTATCAATCTTAAGTGTTTGGTTTTTTTTTAGTTTATTGTTGAAGCATCTTCATCATTAGTCGGTAGGTGTTAGGTGCATGCCACGACAAACAGCTGGACAGCATACTTGCTGTGCCATTACGATTCGTCGTCCCATCTGCGGCCGAGCTGTGGCGACAGACCGACCATTTATCGTGCTCTCTTCATATTTACTATTTTTCCTCGCTATGTAAGTCTTTCCCAGCGAAATAGTTTTTTCATGTTCTCTGTGGCGTAGTGGGCGAAGGCCCGCCTGAGACGCAGACGATTGCGGGTTCGATTGCCGCCACCGTTTATTGAGTCATCTCGTATGAGTGATGTTTAGAAAATGCTAGTGAAAGCATTACGTGGGAAATGCAGCGTTCATTGTTATCTCACAGCCTTGGGAAGTGAATTAGTCTCGGCTTACGCGAGATAAAAGTGGCGCCATCTGTTTACGACTTCTCGTAAATAACATGTACCTCAAGTGTTTCCCGTTTATGCAGCGCCCCCTATTGACGTGTTGCGTTTTTATTTTATGAGAATATACGTCTCAGGTTGCTGATAAAATGTGTAGTTTATAAATAACTAAAAAAGTCGTTATTATCACGCACTTAAAATGATTTAACGAATTCCACTATCAACACCTTGGTTCCATCATTAGACCCTTGTTACCAAGTCCAATCTATTGGACTCGTCAAAACGAATCATATGAGAACCAAACTCGAATTGTTTACTAGTAGCCACTGAAGAGTTCTATTATCCACCTCCTGGCTCCATCATCAGATCAGTTCCAAGATACCAAATTATAGTATTGTCATCCGAACTACATATAAAAAGTTTCATTTCGATACGACAATTAGAATTAGGTTAAAATTGACTTCCAAGATTTGATTAATTTTTTTGTTATTTAGTTAGCAACAAGTTTAAATTTTTATCGATACTGACATATAAAATTTACAAATACTTACCTAGCGAGGTCCCTAATAGGTCACTGAACCATTTTTTACATACCTTCGATATGTATTTATTGCCGCTAGAAGCGATTTCCTGAAGACAACGTTAGGATAGAGAGAACTATTTAAAATAATGGGACAGGCACTTGCTATCGAAATGATTTACAAACTATTTGCTATTAAGAAAAAAGTTTGTAAGTATATGGAATTAAAAACATTTTGTTCCTATTTCAAAATATACGAACGCACAACACACGGAACGGGAACTCTGATTTGAATGTTATAAGGATAGTTTTGACTAAAATTAATTAAATTAAACCGTATTACAAATAAGCCATTTCAGAGATGGTAACAGACAGACAGACAGACATTAGTCGCGGATAATATTATACGCGAGACGTGTCTAAAACGTTACACTTAAGATAATTAACACCATCTATCATAGTACGTCTCAAAAGTGCTAATTCGATCTTGAAAATTCCATGCCATGCGCCGTGTTTATTCTGGCCTCATACATATTATCACTCTTTGTCTGACAGAAGCCATCGCGTACCTATAAAAACAGCGGTCTGCTTTTGAAAATATGAGATTTAATTCGAATAACCCCGATATTTTTAAATTGAAATTCAGTGAAAGTACTTGGTGATTCTGTATTCGAAATTCTGTATCGGAACGGCATATTCAAAATTGGAATTCAGTGATAGTGTTGCCATTTTTCGTAGATTTTCCCGAATTTTGTGCTATTTTATGGCCCGATGCTTGGAAGAACTGATAATTGTGAAACGAATTTCGCTCAGATATCTTTTAGCTAGAGAATCAAGGCTTTTGGCTTTAGGAAAGAGGCCGGTCAACAAGAAAATAGCCAATTTCGTCAGAAACCACCAAGAAAGCACAACTTGGTCCAATTTCTTTGATTCTCTAAACGAGGATCTGACGAGGAATATTAATGTCTACGAATGGCGGTTTGGAGAGAAGAGAGAGAATAGAAAAATATTTCGTTTGTTTTCCGACACGAAAGAGGTTTTGATTCATAGATCAATGTTTTTAAGGTAAGTAAGTTCTGGCAGTTTATAAGAACTGTTTTAGTTGCAAATAACAAAAGAGTTTTTCATATTTTTCTACGCTGTTTGTAATTTTTTCGTGGTTCGACATTTTTTTATTAATTGCAATGAAAGAGACCGTAAACGCTTATTCTGTGGCAATGTCCAATAGTACTAGATACTTATCTATTTTCACCAGCCTTAAAACTTGATTTCACGTGAACTTTACCTACACTAATATTATAAAGAGGTAAAATTTGTAAGTTTGCGAAGATCCTCCCCCAAAAAATTCTAAAAATTAGTTTACCAATTTTTAGAATGGACATTCGAGGTGGACATAATATGCTGTATATTATCATGTAAAAATTTAAGGGAATTAGTATGATTTGTGAAATCACAAAGATTATATAGAAACTTTAGCTTATAAACTACGGTGAATTTAAAAGTTAATTTACGCCGGTTCCTCCCGCGCGTACAGGCCTAGAAAATCAGGCAACGAACTCTGATTGTTTTTTTTTATGATCCACATTCAGCTTTAGTGTGATCAATCGGACATGTAGATTTAGATGATGTGCGTAATATTGCAAAATATCTAGTATCTATCATTAAAACTCTTACGAAACGTAGAGATACATTATCAATAGCTTATCATCAGTAAGATAGCTAAATAGTATATTTTTTTAGTTCTATTCCCATTTTTGTTGGAAGCGGTGCTATTGGCATATTTCGTTGGATTTTTTATTTGGTGAGTCATATTAAGGGAAGTCTAGTGGCGGATCCAGGATTATGGTCCCAGATAAAGTAGGCTTTACCAGGTTAAACACGAAACAGTATTGTTTGTGTTTAACCTGGGGTGGACCCAAATGCTTTGGGGGGGGGGGAGGGCTTGAGCCCCTTAGCCCACCGTTCAGCTTATATTTGCTCCGGGTCTGTGTTGTGGTACCGTGGTACTCGTAGTTTCTGTTAACCACGACACAGGGATCCTAGTGTGGGGTGCTGAACTACGTCACAGACATACAGTGTTGGGCTAAAATATATGAATGTACTTTTTTAATGTATTGGGAACTAACATGATTTAATCTGATTTTGTATTTATGTTATCTGATTATAATCCAAAAGCTTTCACTTCATAACACTATATATTGTTTTACTAGCCTCTGCCCACGGCTTCGCCCGCGTGGTGCCCGGATAAAAAGTAGCCTATGTTTTATTCTGATGTATGTGCTATATTACCGAAATGTTCGTTCATCAAAATCCGTTCAGTAACCTTTTCACGCATAAAACTATGCGTTAAAAAAGTTACAAAAATACATCTACCCTCAAAAACGTTTGCGTTTATAATTGTAGTAGGATTTCTAGGTCACAAACTATAAACTCTTCGAGATCGGTTCAAACGTTTCTAAACATCCATACTTTCGCATTTATAATGCTAGTAGGATAGTTAACGAGCATATGAATTTATATCAAGTTATCTATTCGTGTTAATAAAGAATTTACGATTAATGATAATCGTTAATTCCTATAATACAATCTTTAAAACTCGTAATCTTTCAATGTAAATTGTTTTAGTTAGATAATAACTTCGTAGTTTACTTAGTAATGACTGATAGTGGCTAGGATCCCTGTGTTGTGGGTGCCAGAAACTGCGAGGGTTACCATAACGCACATACCCTCTCACGGGCACCGTGAAACAGCACGGTGCCGCGCCATGGAGATTTCTCCATAGGGGCTTTCATCATCTTCTTGTCCTTATCCCACATTACTTGGGGTCGGCACATGTTTTCTTCGTCCACTCTCCTCTATCAGCCGTCATCTCAGTACTCACTACTTTCTTAACCATTTCATCCTTCACACAATCGCTCTATCTTTTCTTTGGCCTATGCCTATGCCTGCTTTTAATTCCATCCAAATTCATATTAAACACTCTTCTTGTAATGTGACATTCTTATCTCCTCATGACGTCATGTCTCGAGGGTCTTTGCTGAGTGAATTCAGTTTCAAATTTTAAATTCACGTAGTTTTCAAGCTGACGTTTCCTTGTGATTTCAATGAATAAAAACCCTTTGACTTTTACAACATGTCGAAACGGTGACTATTTCTAAAATTTTATTATAATTAGGTGCATTATTTAATTATCATCTTAGTCCCTTTTACCTGTTATACTTAAATAACAATTAAATTAATCACTTCATAGATTGGCCTAGATTGGTTTCGACGTGCTTTTACGCATTTGTAACTCATCATAGACCCTCCATAATGGGTTTTACAAAATTCCATCTCGATCGTTAGCGACAGCTAACTGCGTAACTGCAAAATCATCTGACCAACAATATAAGCCACAACGTGACTATTATTCTAAATAAGTTTTTTTTTTACCAAGCCCACGTCACTAGCATGCCCGATGAACTCTGGACAAAAATATATATATATATATATATATAAATATACAGCCAAATCCAACGATACATGGCATCGTGGCAGACCCAGATTAAATTGCACGGGACGAGCTAGGCTCGTTTTAGAAGGATCCTTATTATCATTGATCCGCGAAAATTGGAAGTGGAATTAGATAATAATAATAATTTATTGATCAAATGAATAACATAAGAGGTATACTTTAACTTTCTAATGACGGTACCTACTTCTGAAGTAGGATAAAAGATAGGCCCTGGAGTGGGATGAACAAGTCTAACAATAACAATAATACGTTTTTTGAATGATAATGTAGGCAAGCGTTTGGCCACAGTCTCACCTGATTGAAAGTGTAGATGTGGTCGAGTATGTAGCTCGCTTGTCTAGAAGATACCTATATGGTGACCACAGTATTGTGCCCTCCATTTGCAAAGGGAAGGGTCTTCCACTGGGCTGATCCATCTGATCCACTTGCCCGAGGTGCTAGGCGGGAAGGAAGGTAAAATATTCTCGGATTGCGATTTCTCTTCACATGCGCGGTTCAGACTTCGCTATAAGATGCTTTATAGCCCCATCTGTGGGTAGCACGTGTTATCATCTACTTTACTGACTTCTGTTATTTCACTTGTAGTAAACATAGTTTTATGTATCTTCCTCAGCGGGGGCAGGATGACTGACGCGCCGTTGGTAACGGTGGAACAGGGGCAGCTCCAAGGCCGCGTGGCGAACACTCCCTCAGGCAAAGCCTTCTACTCCTTCCAAGGCATACCCTACGCTAAACCTCCGCTCGGCTCTCTGAGGTTCAAGGTAAGAATAATGCTCACGAAAGTCCTTCGGCTAAATAATCTCGGGAAAACCTGCTCGGTTTGCTATTGCAAGTAAACTTCATTTTAATCTGATAAGCTTACTTTATAATCTCGGGTAAAGTAATCTTTTAAGGCAAGAATAATGCTCACTAAAGTAAGATGATGCACACGAGAGTCCTTCGGCTAAATAATCTCGGGAAAACCTGCTCGGTTTGCTATTGCAAGAAAACTTCATTTTAATCTGATAAGCTTACTACAATCGCGGGTAAAGTAATATTTTAAGGCAAGAATAATGCTCACGAAAGTAAAATAATGCGCACGAAATATGCGCTCAGAGGTTTTAGATCACAGGTTGAGCAGGAAAAAACTAGTAATTTATAGCGATAAGACCGCCTATTGCACTTTAAGTGAAATTATTTTTTTTAGTTGTTAATACAATGAGAGAAAGAAGTTTGCAAAAAAAAAACATCTCAGTACAAATAATTTCCTTACAGCACAGCGATAGAATGTAATCTGTCTGTACCTATCTAAGCGCATATCGCGAACAAACAAGATAACATGATAACGTGTTGTCAGGTACAGCATCTTGTCTCTTTGCTTTGCTAAGTTTTATAACTAAATATTTTTTATACAACTAAAATGTCAAACATACGGCCCACCTGTTGGTAACCGTTTACCGCAACCTATGGACGCTTGCAACACCAGAGGCATTACTAGCGCGTAGCCGACCCTGAGACATAACGGGTGAAAAGTCTCTTGTGCCTGTAGTTTCTCTTCTTTACCTTCATGCCATGCCCGAAGGACTCTGGGCTAAGGTGGCTACAGAGTGGGATCTAAACGACAACTGTGGAAGGCTTAGACGGTGATGGCGGGATGATCTAGACTACTAAAACAAGGATTGGCCAGATATAGCTCAAGATAGAGACCAGTGGAAGAAAGGGAGGCCTTTGCCTTGCAGTTGGAAACATCAGGCTTATAATAATAATAAAAAAATGTTGGACATTTTCACACAGCATCATCTAGCCTCAAACTAAGCAGAGCTTGTGTTATTGGAACTACATGACTGATATACCACTTACGTATAAACTTTTTTTGTAAATACTTACATATTACAAAATACATACTTTATATACATAGAAAAACCCCAGACAAATATTTGCAGATCATATAAATATTTGTCCGACTTCCGATCCCGGCCGATCGGATGGGTCCGAACCCGGCCGTGTATCAATGGATTTTTCCAATCGAAAAATGATGTGCGCTTGAAAAACTGTGAAGTACAACATCTCGAAGAAGAAAAATCTGTAGAGCTTACAACTATTCGCCACTGATCGAGGTTCGAACCCGCACCTTGAGATCGCAAAAATAAGATTTTATTGCCATCTGATTTTGCCTACATTACAAAATTTCAACTCATCTGGTGGCACTGAAAAGTGAAACCTTTGTAAAGTAACTTAAAAAAAATATACTTTGGTCAAGCTTAATACATTTATCGTTTCCATTCCAGGCCCCTCAACCTATAGAACCATGGCAGGGCATCCGCGACGCAACATCAGAAGGGAACGTGTCCGCCCAAATCGATCCCCTAATCGCGAAACAGTATATCGGTGACGAGAACTGTCTATTTCTTAACGTGTACACCCCTTCCATCGACGGCGCTTTCCTACCGATCATGGTTTACATCCACGGTGGAGCGTTGAAATACGGATCTGGCAACACCGATATGTACGGACCGGATTATCTGGTCGAGAAGGATGTTGTGGTAGTCACTATTAACTACAGACTCGGTCCTCTGGGCTTTTTAAGCTTGGACACTCCCGAAGTCCCGGGAAACGCTGGGATGAAGGATATAATACAAGCGTTGAGATGGGTTAAGGAGAACGTACACAACTTTGGTGGGAATTCGGGTAATCTTACGGTTTTCGGGGAAAACGCGGGTGCGTCTTGCTCGTCTTTAATCACTGCCAGTCCGTTGTCGAAGGATCTAATCAGCAGAGCGATTATTCAATCCGGTACTGCGCTATGCGATTGGTCGTTCCAGAAGAAGCCGATTGAAAACGCAAGGAATCTGGCTAAGAGTTTGGGTTGTGAAGGGGAGACGGTTGAGGAGATACTTGATTTTCTCAGCGCAACTTCTGCCAAGGATATAGTCGAAGCTCATGAGAAATTGAGCAATTCACATGACGCTTACTCGAATACATTTGTGTTGGTAGTCGAAAAGGAGTTTCCAGGCGTGGATGCGGTTATCACAGAACCTTTTATAGACCTTTTGACGTCAGGTCGAGTAGCCCATGTTCCTATAATGATCGGCACTACCACACTCGAGTTTGCTTCCGAAAGAAAGTCGGACGACCTCCAGTATTTCATCCCCCAAGAGCTGAACATCGAGAGGAACTCGAGCGAAGCGTTAGCTATCGCGGAAAAGATCAAGACACTGTACTTCAAGGGCAATTCCACTGGTGTTGAAAGTCTTCATGAGTACTACCAGCTTTTATCAGACAAATTCATAAATATCGACACGCATAGATATGTCCAGTATCTGGTGCAATCCACAAACGTGCCGATATATCACTATAAATTCGATTATGTGGGTGAACTGAATGTGTGCAGTACAGCGCTTCATTCGCTTGTGCTGAAACACGCTATGTCTCTGGATGACCTCGGCTACCTCTTCAGGAATGACTTCCAGAAGGAACAGGAGCCTACTCCTCAGGATATCAAGATGCGAGAGAGGATGGTCAGGCTTTGGACCAACTTTGCTAAGACTGGGTGAGTTTAAACATGAATTAAAAAATATGTTTTTTTTTTCATCCGTTATGTCTCAGGGTCGGCTACGAGTGATACCTTTAGTGGTGTAAGCGTCCATAGGTACGCTTTGTGCGCCTTACTCAAAACGGTGAAGGAAAACATCATAAGGAAACAGGCCTAAAATCTAAATTTCTAGTGTCCCAATAAACCGCTTGTATTTCTAACCATTAACCATAATATGTTTGATGTTTCTTTAATCATCTTCTTTAACATTACAGAAACCCTACCCCGGACGAGAACCACTACCTAACTGTGACATGGCTACCTGTCACCAAAGACAATGATTACTATCTGAACCTCGGCTCTGAACTGTCCCTTGGCACCAGCCCCGAAAAGGAAAAGATGATGTTCTGGGACGAACTCTACAGCAAGCACTTCAAAATCTGGGACCAGTCGAGAAACGTTGAAACCGCTCAAGTTTTAATCACAACGGAATTGGTCGAAACTCAAGAGAACTTGGTACAGATCAGTGTTAAAGACACTGGGGTGAGCGAAGTCACCGATTCCGTTGAAGTTGCTGAGGAATCTTTGATTATAGTTAATGACGCGCCAAAAATAACTGAAGACGCGCCGGAAATAGTTGATGACGCGCCAAAAATAGTTGATGACGCTTCGGAAATAGTTGAAGACGCGCCGAAAATAGTTGATGACGCGCCGGAAATAGTTAAAGACACGCCGAAAATAATTGAAGACGCACCGGAAATAGTTGAAGACGCCCCGAAAATAGTTGAAGACGCCCCGAAAATAGTTGAAGACGCGCCGAAAATAGTTGATGACGCGCCGAAAATAGTTGATGTAGCGCCGGAAATAATTGATGCCCCTGCGACTAATGACGTTCAGAAATTAGTGGATAACTTCCAAAGGGCAGATAAAACGGAAGTCGCTCATGTGAACGGAAACGGCATCGACAAACCAAAGCCGCGAACGTCGAACGAAATCAAAATGGCGACATCGAACGGTGCGCCCAAAGACGTGATCCGAGCTAACGACCCTCCGGAGGACGATTTACCTAAAAACATTGGTGTCAATAAGTTCGTGAATTTCTTCGAATCGCTCGGCGGGAAGAAGTAGTCAATAGTTTAAGACAATCGTTTATTTAATTCTACATTCCGTTTCTAGATAGCGTAAGTCTAAAATGAATTTAGGACTGCCCGTTCGCAATAACCAACAATCGCGAGAAATTCAACGCTCGTCTGTAAAAGCTTATATCGGGTTCGCACATACGATGCCAGTGGCGAGGCGGATGACGAATGTCAAGTACTTAACGCATGTGTTACGCACGCTCGTCATTCGCCTCGAAACTCGTGAGACTGACTGAAGACTGCGGTTGTGTGAACGGAAGTTCGCGCCGCCACTTGTACACGAACGTTTCGACGAATGCGAACGCGCAAATGTAATTACGGTATCAAGCAAAGATTCAGTAAAAGTATTTTTGTAAAACAGTCACAAAAAATGTGTGAAAGTCAAAATTTGACAAAAGTGATTTGGTTAGTGCGAATGGGTAGGTATTCGTCTGTCAATATGGCAGTTTTGTATGGCAAACTTTCACGAAAGATTATGAAATTTATGCGCGAAAGGTAGATAAAAGTGAGTTGTGTAAATCAGCATTAGTTTTCATATTTTTTTGTTGCTTTTGATCTTTTATTGCGGTTAGCTAATTGAAACCGATAGCTCAACAGTGGAGATCGATCTTGTGTCTTGTTGTCTATTGCTAGTCGATATTTTGCTTGATTGTACGTTTTCAAAAAATGTTGATATTCTGTGCAAAAGGTCCTTATTCTCGCGTATGTAGTCTAGAAATGTTGGTATTCTGTGCAATACTTAGGTCCTTATTCTTGCGTATTTAATCGAAAATTTTTGGTATTTTGTGCAATGGATTCTTATTCCCGCGTATGTTATTGAGAAATGATAGGATTTTGTGCAAAAGGTACTTATCCACGCGTATCTCAGCGAGAAATGTTGGGAATTTTAGCAAGAGGTACTTATCCTTGCGTATGTGTTTGAGAAATTTTGGTATTTTGCGCAAAAGGTTCTTATTCGTGCGTATGTAATCGAAAAGTGTTGGTATTTTGCGCAAAAGGTTCTTATTAGTGCGTATGTAATCGAAAAATGTTGGTATTTTGTGCAATAGTTTCTTGTTCACGCGTATGTTATTGAAAATTATAGGATTTTGTGCAAAGGTTGGTATGCCCTTTTTATCTTAGCGATAAATGTTGGGGATTTTAGCAAGAGGCACTTATCCTTGCGTATGTTATTGAGAAATGTTGGTAATTTGTGAATTAAAAGGTTCTACCTTGAATCGTATGGTTGTAATCAGACTTTAAAGTTATTAAATAATTTCCTTGATGCTTACATTATGTTAGTTAAATTCACAATGAAAATTATTTATTATGTAGATATTTTGTGCCAATAATTATTTTAGTCATAAAATTATAATCGTTATTTCTATTAAAGTCATCATATTTTTGTATAATTTTATGATTATAGATTATTAAATAATAAGAACTCTTTGTTTTATTTAGATATGTTTTACTTTACCGCGTTTAGTCATTAAAGATAGATTGATAAACTCTTTGTTGCACACCACAGCAAAATACAAAAACACAGGAATTCATAAACATAAAAGATACATTGGGCGGTCTTATCGCTAAAAGCGATCTCTTCCAGATAACCATTGGGTGTACAGGATAAAATGGAATCAAAAGACGGCGGTGTTGGAGTAAACCTATAATAAAATTTAATATTAATAATAAAATACTTAAATAAATCAATCCTATATAATATACATACAAATAATAATATGAGATATTATAAAAAAAAACTATTAACTAGCAGCTCTGAGACATGGAAAGTAAATGGTAGTATACCATAACTTTAAAAATTGTGATTTGATTGTATGAAAACTTGAGTTATTTAAATATTAAAGTGATTAAATATTTAAATAACTCGCTATTTTTAAAGTTATGGTATATAATAGTGTTTCTAATAATATTAAACACATAGCAGACACCTACCTACATAGTCCTGATCCCACAATAGGATTCCCTGTGTCATGGGTATCAGGAACTATGAGTACCGTGGTACCACAACACCCGTACCCAGAACAAATATCTGCAGAACATGCTTACTTAAGGCCCGCAGCGGGAATCGAACCCGCACCTTGTCATCGCAGCTTCGTAGTAATATATTATGTATAAGTTTAAGCTAAAGTTGCTTAACTT
Source organism: Perizoma affinitatum (assembly GCA_961405105.1). NCBI lineage: Eukaryota > Metazoa > Arthropoda > Insecta > Lepidoptera > Geometridae > Perizoma > Perizoma affinitatum. The sequence continues at coordinate 1,380,865 of OY560207.1, forward strand.
TTCCTATCCTTGTAACAGTTATATGTAGCTAAGTGGGTACCTAATTTAAATAAAAAAAAATAAGTTTTAATAGCTAATGGTAACTATAATTTTAAGCTACGCCTTACTCAACAATTCATAAGCTTACTTGGTAACTTATAGTATTATATTAAAATTAAAATACCGCGAAGTACACTTATTTATAAAAGTAAACATTAAATCTTTGGCATTAAACTAACTAGCAAGGCATTACTAACTACAGGATACGGACGTAAACATATGTAAATCCATCGCCACTAACTCTTAAGCACTCAAAGTATGCCGGCCCGCTCGTAAATACGTGCCTAACTTACATGCAAACACTAATAAAATAGTATGCCGAGGCACGAAGGTATGAAACTACATATATATTATTTCTCGTCCGTGTCTACAAAAAATAACTTATTTCATCACGCAAATAGATTATACCTACAACTGATTTCGATTCGAGCAGTTTACAAACAAACAGACTTGGATATATGTCTCAATAGATTGCATAGTAAAATTATACCTTTTAATCCAGGCTAGTGAAGAAGCCACCGAGGCTCCTTGATTTTTTCATAAAGATTAGACTATGAAAGTATTGTATTGGTTGGTCACATAATCACTACTATTGGTTGGTCACATAATCACGCCATCAATATTTGGTTCATACGCAATAGTTATATTAATGGTGTAAGAATACATTTTGTAACTAGTGCGAGAGTATAAAAAGTCATAATAGGTACCTAATTCTACAAAAACTGTTCTGGAACAACTGCGAATGATTGGCGCCAAAAACGACGCCGCCATCTTTTTGATCTGTCTCCAAATTAGCTTAAGGCTCTTTTCAGGCAAGTGATACACTCAGACGGCGGAAGAAGATAGGCAAGTCTATTCTATAGTTATGTCAGGCAAGTCCGCGTTTAGACATCTCACCCCTAATTACAGAAGCCACATAAATGACTATGGGGCAATTTAGGTCGACAACAAATGTTGTACAAATGTACGTAAATAACATTTGACTATTGTGTCCTTTTTTTACAAGTTTGGACATTATTAATTCTTATCGTTCAAAATGAATCGTTTCTCGTTGTTATTTTGGTACTGTTATTATGGCGGCTCCAAAGTCAACTTAGGCAACCTAGATGGCGCTAAGAGGCAATTCTATGCCCCAGTTCTATAGCAGTGCTCCGAATCCAGGGTAAATAGGAGGCCACACGCGTGTAGACGCCCGGCCGCGCGCGCCGCGCGCACCCTGCACCCCACGACACGACGCCATGTATCTGCCATCTGTTGTCGGTTCGACACGCAAGGGGGCCTCCGGAGTCCCCTCTGCAAGCGTCCACGCCGCCTTGTAGAATGCCTGTCAAAGTCAAAGTATTTAAATTATCTTGAATGTTATCATTTTAGGATATGATTCGCTCTATACCACGCAGGTATTTCACTATTCTCCTGATCATGCTATTTGTGTTCTTGTCTCAAGACAGTGGTCGCGTAGTCTCGGACCTCTAAACGGTTAACGAAACGTCAACATGAGAATAGTAAAGTACGCGGTATAGTCGTACTAATATTCAATATCTCAACATGTCAAAGTCGATAAGTTTTTTTTTAAATGCGTTTGTCTGTCATTAATCTACGAAACGTCTTATTCCTAACAGAAATACGGTTTTTTTAATTCTAGGTTCTAAGGTACCTAGGTATTAACGCCTCTCGTCACTAGGGGCGCTGCAGCAAAAAACACGTCGGGGTTTTTAAAATTTTGCAAAAGACATCATACTGTCCGTCTAGCTAGACAATCCATTATCATGTCTGCTGACATTCTTTCATATAAATCTGAGCTTAAGTGTGGACGTGTAAGTAGTCTTATTCTTTCTTTGAACTCACCAGCACAGATCATAGAGTCGAGGATCTTCTGCTGCCTCCCGCCCAATACGCCGCCATCCCGACATGTCGCCATGTCTAGCACAGGCACCGCGGCCGCGCGTAGCACCGGAGCAAAGTTCTCTGTACTCTCTGTAAAGGTAAGGAAATAGGATTGCAATTAGCTTGATCACCCGACAGGCGCTCTACTGCTTGAATAATCCAACATGTTACCCATTCCCATTTAAATTAATGCAATTGGGACAACCAAACGATCGCTTAAATCCACTTACTACAATTAACGATAAGTATTTTATCATTTTAGGTCAAAACAATAAAAAAGTAGGCTACATACCTCCTTTGATTTTAACCATAGCTCATAGAAGAAATCTACTCGTATCTTTTAATACTTTCACCCGCCAGAAAACCTACCCCCAGGTTTCCACCAGCGGCCTCGGTAGACTGATAGTTCTGCCGGGGTTTATAAGTACCCTAGTATCATCATGCCAAGCTCCCTCGGCAGGGGAGTCCACTGATGCAAGCTGATGGCTCCTTGATTACTCACTTAATACGGGGGTGCCCGTTTCCCCTCGCACCAGGCCCTGGGAGTCCCCTGCTTTAAGATGATGTCCCCCTTATGACACAGCATATAACAACTCACCTGTCTGGTACCCCCACCCGCTGACCGCGCACCAGGCCCCTTCGCTAGGAGCGCCCTGCGGCAAGCAGATAGGCCTGACGTGCGTATTGAACTGGACTCCTGAGCCAGATCTTGACACTAGCACCAGAGCTATATCATTGCTATGGGGGCCATCTGGAATTGAAACCACGTCTGTAATCCCCGTACCTAAGATATTCTAGAAGTAGTACAGGGTCATCAAAAATCAAAAATCTAAATATACAAGTTACATAACATAATTTGGTTGGCATCTCTTTAGTTAAGCGTTTATGTAAAAAACAGATGGGATGAATCGTATCACGCTAATTTGTAGGCTGGATGTGCCATAGATGGACAATGCGAATGAACCAAATAGGTTCCCCATTGGACGTTCAGTTTTTTACATAACTTATAATCAGATAATTTATGGATTGATTGCCATCTCGATAGCCGTGGGTTAGTGTGATCGCCCTGCTGGTGCTTGTGAAAACGCACGTCCAAGGAAGTTTTTTTTTATGTTATGGTGAGACAAACGGACATACGGCCCACCTGATAGTAAGCTGTTACCGTAACTTTTGGACGTTTGCATTACCGGAGGTATCACTCGCGCGTTGCCGACCCTAAGATATAACGAGTGAAAAGTAACATGTGCCTGTAATTTCACCTGCACATCCCTATACCCTTCCAACTGGAACACAGCAATGCGAGCATTGGTGGCTGAAATAGTTATGGTGGTAGTACTTCCCGGACGAGATTTTTCACAAGGAGTTCTACCACTAATAGGTGGTATAGGTACAAAAATAGTGGTCTAAGGTCGTTCGTAATGTGTAAACTCTAGGTGTCTATGCCTGATGAAGATTATGAAAATTATCTGGAAGAGAATGCTTTTTAGCATTAAGTTCGCATAAGTACTACCTACTATATTGTGAAATAAATAATTTTCTATCTATGAACATAATTACCTTTCCTGAACTCCGGATGAAGTACCACCTTCTCGGCAATGAACCTGTGCTCGTGTTTATCCTGGATCTTCAGTCGGTGCTCACCCACCACTAATCTGATGTGGTCTAACTGCAGCGGTTGCTGGAAGGCAAACGATTAATTTCTCAAAATTTGTAAAACTCCGACGTATATTTCCATCTTTAATTACAGCGCCACCTAGAGAGTTGTTGCGATAAAACCTACCTAATAACCATCCTTGAAGATATACAAATTATTATTGATTTATAAACAAACTTTATAAAAAATCAACGCACTGAAAAGTGAAGAAAAAACTACAGATTTTTCTTATAAGTGGTAGACTAGAGTGCGAGTTCCTGAATTCTGATACTTGTGCTGAATTGTTCTAGGTTTGTTCTATCTTGTTCCAAAATATTTTTTCTCTAGAGTGAAAATTACAGCTGAAAAACGAAAATAACGGTTTTGTAACCTGGCCCCGCTTTTGTAACTTTTGAATTTTCGAAATTTTGACAGTTGTGCTGGATTGTTCTGAATTGTTCCAGAATATTATGCTCCTAAAATAAAAATTTACGTCATAAATAAAAAAAAGCTTTTTGGAACCTAGCACTTTTTGATTTTCAAAGTTTTGACAGCTGTTCTGCATTGTACTAGCTTTGTTTTATATTGTTCCAGAATATTACATGTCTAAAGTGAGAATTGACGTCAAAAATCTAAAAAAACCATTTGGAATCTATTTGAAAATAGCTGGTTTCCATCCGCTACCTACATTTCTACATATGATAATAGGTGTTTTTTTAATTATTCTGGTTTGTTCTGGTGTTATGTTGCATTCTTGTAACTTAGTTTTAGACTGTACTACAGTACAGACTGTACACATGTCATTAAGTGCTAATTTAGCACGAAAAACTGAAAAAACTACCAAAATAGCGGCTTTACAACTTGGCTCCGCACTTTTGGATTTTCCAAGTTTTGACAGTTGTGCTGTATTGTTCTAGGTTTGAAAAATACAGCACAGCACAGAACAATGAAAAAAAAACACCAATAATTGGAAAACACTAAGTTAGTTTTATTGTTAGCATTTAGGTATTGTCTGTTTGTTTTATATTGTGCAACGTTTACAAATACATGTTTTTTTCTTTCTTTTCGTTTTGTTATTCACACAATTCACGATCTAGTCCGATTACGATCCAGTTATTTTGAGATCTAGTCATTTGACATAAATAAGTAGTCGTTTTGATATCAAGTCTTTGTGAGCCCGACCTGTTCTGTTTGTTTTGTTTTTATACCTTATCAAAGCAGTGCGCTGCGGACAACACCAATCGCTCGCCGATCACAGCGCCCCCGCAGTGGTGGTCGAACGTCAACTTATCCACATCCAGCATTTGAATCTCTACCTGAAAAAAAAAAATCGATGGTGAGATGAAAAATAAATAGACTTTTAGAAGTAGGTAGTAGAGGTTTTATTGAAAGTGCTTGTCCGGGAAAGTACTACCACTAAACCTATTTCTGCCGCCAAGCAGTAATGCTCGCATTGCTGTGTTCCGGTTTGAAGGGTGCCGATGAATTACAGGCACCTGAGATTGTTCACCTTTTATGTCTCCGGGTCGGCAATGTTCGACTGATGTTTTTGGTGTTGCAAGCGTCCATAGGTTACGTAAACCGCTTAAAAACAACTGACTGGGCCGTATCATTGTTTGCTACTTTAGTTGATATCCACAACATCAGGGATAGTATTATAATATCTGTAACCAGGGGGACTCAGTATAATCAGATCTGAAAGATACGAAGTAGAGAGTGACCAGATTAAAACCTGAACCACAGATATCCTAAACTTAACCTTGCAATTAAATCCATACAATAGATAATTCGCGCGTTAAAACGTCGTAAAAAGTGTGTAACACGTTTTTTATTATTATCGCTTAGAAACGATATTTTCCAGGCAAGTATTATTATTACTACGGACGGTCTATTCTATTCTATATAAATGAATAATGCTGGTCATTTTTCACACGGCATCATCTAGCAAGCAGAGCTTGTGATATGAAAACTACAATATGACTGATCAATTCCAAAACGGCCGATTCCTTTATTCAATTCCTGCTTCGCAGAGAACAAAATTGAAAAAAGGGGGGAAAAAATACCTGTCTCTTATATTTTTGTCGTGTAAAAAATTCTTATATACATAAGCGCCGACTTAAAACAAAATTGAAATGAACCAGTCCAAAACTATTCATGATCTACCAGGACTGCGCCGAAAGCGGACGTTAGTATTTTAACCGTCGTCCTCTGTCGAAAACTTGAAGAGATTGCAAAGGCGGCGCAAAATGCCTAATTGATAAATTTCTCGCATACTTTATCGAGTCTCCACGACAAGATACTAGTTTTGAGGAGGAACATGACGCATTGCTGGGCATAATCGAGCCTTCCGATGAGGATGCCGAAGTTCAAACGGCGACTCACGGCTGCAAGTGGCGATATGTACAAGTAATTTGATAACTCAGATCTGGATAGGGTTAAAAGTAAAGTTAACTAAAATCAATTTACCCACGTTTTCGGGAAATATTAAGACGTGGCCGGAATTTTACTAAGTTTTCAGTCACTGATTCACGAAAATGATTCTCTTTCGGACACCGAACGGATGCACTATCTAGTGTCTAGTTTGGCAGATGACCGCGAATGCAATGACACACTTTTGGGACGTTACATGTTGGAAATAAATGCAGAACATTTCCCTTAAAACGAATTCCGTCGCGTGTTAGACATGTTCAATGTTAGACATGTTCATTTTCTGTCGTCGGTGTAGATTACGCTGGACCTTTTCGGGAAGAATCGTGGTGCCAAACAAGAAAAAGCATACCATTGTTTATTTGTGTGCTTTACGGCAAAGGCTGTTCATCTCGATGTAGCTTCAGACATAGATTCAGAGGCGTATTTAGCAGCTTTTAGAAGATTCGTTGGAAAAAGAGGTACGGTATATTCCGATAATGGGACGTATTTCGTTGGAGCGCGTATTATGCTCGACGTGTTAATGCAGCATGAGTGTAAAAGAGATCTGATTGAGTTCCGATTCAATTCCTCCTCATCCCCTCACTTTGGAGGGGTATGGGAAATTCAAGCACGCTATTTACATACATTTTTTTAAAATACATTACATAAAACACCCAGACCCGAGACAAATATTTGAAGATCATACAAATATTTGAACGAAAAAATGTTGCGGGAACCCACAAGCTTCGTATTTCAGGCGGGGCTTCGCCCACTGGGCCGCAGAGGTTAGCAAAAACCTATCATCTAGTGGTTTTTTTCTAAACCTAACTTCATTTTATCAACAGCATGTGGAATTACATTGCTAGACATAGGGAAGGCCATGACGAACGGTATTGAGCTACCTTTAACACAGGTCCCGCAGCGCGAATTGAACCATCACCATCTACTTATGTTTCAGCAGTTCCATGCCACCAAGGTCGTTAATTAGTTACTTGCCACAGAAATGTGCCGTACGAAGTTTCAGTTCTATCAACGATTTTCTCTGCCTTCGTCCCGCACTAAACTCTTTACTCATTGAATTACTAAAATAGTTCGTTGAAAAACTGGACAAGTGTTTGAAGGGCGTATTTAGTCACCATTTACGTCTTAGCTGGATTTTTAATTTAAATATCCTAACAAGTACTTACTTGCCACGGAAATGCGCCGTACGGAGTTTCAGTTCCACCGACGATTTTCCCCGTCCTCCTAGCATTGAAGTCTACGGTTCGTGTCCCACACTGAACTCTTTTCTGTTTACTCACTGAATTACTGAAATAGTTCGTTGAGAAACTGGAAATTGCCTTTGAAGGGCGTGTTCTGTTTCTATAGTACTCTATGTGGTTTATCTGATTGAGGTAGTATTGACATTGGGTTAGTTTGATGAGGAAAATGAGAATGCACAGTTTTTGATACATTTTAGAAAGATTAAACACAACACTGGTTTAAATAAGTAACCTAAAGTTTTTAAATAAATTTTGTTTAATGCACTTTTTTTCCCTAAACACTTATTTTCACCGAGTCTAATTAATAATGAATTATGCTCTTTATTTTAGGATTAATAAAAACTTTGTTGGCGTTATTTTAAAACTCAAAGTTTCTGTTTTTATTATTTCACATACATGTTCTGTCTATTCTCGGCATGAAAAAATTCACTTGTTGGATAAAGTCACATTGTAAACCACTGACCCACATACCAAACGACCGCACTGTGGGAGAGACGATACCGAAATGAGATTTAAAAGATCGAACCGATTTATTTTTTTTAAATCCAAACGCTGCGTTCGGTGCGACAATGCCATTCGGCCACACACGAGATGTGGGTCACTGGATCAATCCGAAGATGCATCTCATTTGGCTATTGTCAGTTAATTAGGTATCTAAACATAATAGAATTGTCGGAAGTGTTTTTCATTTCTATTTTCTATTCAAAAGTGTTTTTTATACTTTCACTCGTATTTAAAGAGTAGACACACTCTACGAATCCAAATCATCATCATCAATAGATTGTGTAGAAGTCCACTGCTAGACATATAATTCCCTTAAAGAGTGTCATGACGAACGTTCTACCTTTATCCACCGACTTCCCGCAACATTAAACATGTCATCATTACATAACTTATTTTTTTTATTTTACCTATTGTTTTGTATAAAGATTATTAAAATGAATAACCAGGCTTGTTTCTTGTCTTTAGGGACGTATAAAGACTTTTAAATAATGTGGGCCGAAAACTAGGGACGAATATGGCATAAATCCTTTCTTCGGGTTTGGTAGCGGAGGAACAGACAGTCAAATTGTTTCTGAGTGGTCCTTGTGATTTTAATGAGTAATGTTGACTTTAGACTTTTTGATTAGTCTACTGGGTCCGAGTAGGTACTTATAAGTTCTAGTATAGTATTATATTATCTGCGGTATTAGAAATACGTTTTTCGTTGATCATGTCACTGGAAATCTCACTCTAAATCTATAAACACACAAGGAATTAAACACACGATCTCCGACTCTTAAGTCAAGGTACACCACCTTGACTTCAATCAGTCAAACTTGATCAGTTTTGAAGGTTAGAGATATGGTGGTACCTTCTTATTTTAATTATTCACATAGTCCATAAACTATAACTCTAGTCCTGTCCTTTTCTAACACTAAACAAAGGAAAGTGTCGACCATACATTTTATCTAGAAGTTTTGGAATATGCAAGGGCAACCATTTTACAAAATATCTTCGGATATATTTTCATAACAGAACCCATGTGTAAAAAATAAACCAATGTCACATGAAAATTATCATATCTGGCACATAAGTTACAGAAACGAAGAATTTTTCACGCTTTTAAGGATTTTTCCATTAAGGGCAAAACGCGTGAAAACCTCCACTATTTTTCATTCTACTGACATATTTATGAAGGGAATTCGTATTTTTGTTTATCTTTGTGACGAGACAAACAGGCATGCGGCCCATCTGATGATATGCGGTTATCATCGCCTATTCACATCTGCAACACCAGCCCGCTTAGCACGAGCACCCAAGACAACGTTTTATCTATGAAAAACTAAACAAAAACTATTTCTGTCACCTATTCTGTCAAACAAAAGAGAGGGACAAAATATTTGTCTTCTCGGCGATAGACAAAACCGTTATATTCTTCATGCTAAGCAGGCATTATGATGCTTTGCCCGCTCTGAAAGACTCTTTTTTGCCATAGGATGCTAGGATTTTTTTCTGTATTCAAAAATACAGGGTATTTCATCAAAAACAAATAAGTAAACACGCTCACGACTGTAATCCACATGATGGATATCCTCAGATTCTATACGTAGGTCCATTAATATACCCAAATACCCAGTAGATGTAGTCCAAACATTAAATGGCAGATACCCACATTTTGCACAGAAGTTACTATTCCACTTGACAAGTTACAAGCTCATCGCTGTTTATTGAAATACTAACCTATAAGGCTAGTGCTAATGCTGGTCATTTTTCACACAGCATCATCTAGCTCTAAACTAAGCAGAGCTTGTATTATGAGAACTACATGTCTGATACTTATTATACATAGAAAACATCCAGATCCGAGACAAGTATTTGCAGATCATTCACATTTGTCCTGCGGCGGGAATCGAACCCGCAACCTTCTGTGTATCAGACGAGCCTTCGCCCACTTCGCCAGAGGTCGTCATAGTAGAGGTCGTTCTGGGGCATGCTTAGTTTCATCGTTTAAAGCATACGAAAAAAACCATAGATGCATAATGAAAAAGTAGAAAAAAAAAAAAAAAAAGTTGTTATTGATTTTGTTTTAAATACCAGGCACAACTTTGATGCTTTTTGTACAGTTGAAAGGAAATAATCTACCACAGACTGCGTCAATTTATTATTTTACGATAGGTAAAAGAAAAGAAAGAAAGGATGGATTGTGTGACAGATGACATGGTTAAGAAAGGAGTGAGTACTGAGATGACGGCTGATAGAGGAGAGTGGAAGAAGAAAACATGTTGTGCCGACCCCACGTAATGTGGGACAAGGACAAGAAGATGATGAGGTACCCAATTTTGGTTTCTGTACCAAATGGGATCTTGAACAGCAATGCTGATGCGTCGGATGCGGTCTCCGCTCCAACAGCTACTTGAAACGGATAGTGGACTGGCTGGATGTGGACAGTCTTCATGAGGCACTGGACTTAGATGTACATTGCACAGTTTGCGCTCTATTTAGTAAGTATGTACCTATATTTATCTTTCATCTACTGTTATGGATGCAACCTGTGTGTGAAAGCTGAAATAACAATTTATGAACTGAAAATACTGTTTTCCCGTATGTATTAAATCACTAGCTTCTAACAACGTCTTCGCCCGCGTAGTACCCGGATAAATAGTAGCCTATGTGTTATTCTGATGTATAATCTATATTACTTTAGAGTTTAATCAAGTTTTTGGGTGAAAGAGTAACAAACGTCCATCTTCACAAACGCGTTTATAATATTAGTAGGATAGGATAAAATAACTTGTTTCTTCTAGGTTACCTATAGGTACTCAACTCAATCAGGTAGGATTGTCAACTTTTCCCTCCCGGTCTTGGTTACCTGAGGTAACTTAAATGTCCAATGCCAAATAATGAAAAAAACACTAAACTTCGTGCGTTTTATAATTATGACAGTTGATAAATACAACGAATTAGATGTAAGTTATTATGTAATATTGTATTTGTGTGTGTAAATAAAGAGTATGAATTTAAATTTACATTTGTAGGTTTTCTTTTCATACACACACCCCCCTTAATTGACAAAGCGAAACGCAATAAGTAAAGCAGTTAAAACCGCCTTAAACTACGCCCCAGTTCTGACAACATATAGATTTGCATACTAATCAGAGTGCGTAACTTTGACCTAATTCAGTTTTGCAAAGGACATGCAAATGTACAGACAGATGGACAAACAAATTACATTACCTACATATTCAAGGTATTTAATAGATGGCTGCGACGCAAGACTTGCGGGGTTCAATTCTCGCAGCGGGACAAATGTTGGCATGTTCTGTAAATATCTGCCCCGGGTCTGGGTGTTGTGGCAACACGGCACTCTTAGAACCTGATGACCAAAACACAGGGAATCCTTGTGTCAGGAGTATTTAATGTCTGTTGGGTGTTTATTATTATTATATTATTTAAAAGGAAGGTTTAAGATAAATAAACATATAAATAATGAATCTAGCTATCCAGCTACAAGATGTTTTTTTAGCAAGAATAGACCTTCGATGGCCGACGTTGCATTGAAACAGAAAATACATTCCTTTGCTTTGAAAATGGCTTTTCAGAAATATAAGTATCTACACGAATATACATTACGTAATAGCACATAACTATAATTGGTCTGTGGTTATATTAACAAAATAAAATCTTTATTTTTTTAGGCTGTTATAATTCCCAACTATAAATATAGGTCATTTTATTAAAACGAGGGTTTAATAGTTATGTATACCTAACAGAGCTCTCTGAGTTATTCAGACTCCCATTTGACCGAAACTATTTGTTTACATTTCTTTGCTAACTCTATCACTACAGTAAATGGTAGGTAGATAGATAGGTACATAATAAAGTAACAAAAGTGCATGTTGCATCATAATCTATACATAGGCATGTTGGTACTTATGATTCATGTTTTTTTTTGTCTGTGGCAATTTTCATTTATAGATCTTTAAAGTCATACAGGTGGCGATGTTACATAACTGTCAAAAGTGTGCCTTCGTGCACAGATTAAAAATAAATTGCCTTCGACTCGTAGACAAAATCTTTGAAGTGGCTAAGTACCGGTAAATAATGGTATTGCCTGATATAGTGATTAAAAGTAATTCAGTTGATGAAAAATATTAAAGATATAAGTGCGGGGAAGAGCTCGACTATGTACGTTTTTGTAAGAACCTTATTGTTAAGTTATTTGTAAGTACGAAATGTATGAAAAGGCAATAAAGCATTACATTATTATTACAGTAGGTAAGAACTAAATAATAAGTAGGTAAGTAAATTATCTACAATGTAGGTTATAGGCGCCAAGGGTAACCTAGTTAAACTCTAGGTCACTAACATTGTACACCATAATAATTACCTACTAGAATCGTTCAATGATAATACCAACATAATTTTCAAGTTCAAAACGATGTACATTATTAATTAAAAGATCTAACTACGCTGTCGAAAAGTAAATAAATAATATACTTAACAAATATTATACATCCAACAGCCAAACACATAGTCCGGAGTAAGATTCGCTGTGTTGAGGGTTACAGACTAGTTAGGGATATTACGTATTTGGTATCAGGAACTACGAGTACCTTGGTACCACAATATCCAGACATGAAACAAATATCTGCTGAACATGTCCCCTTTGTCCCAGGTAATGAAAATCCAAAATGAATAGATTAGTATAGAGAAGTAACTAACTAACTTAAATCTAACAGTAATGTTTAGGTAAAAAACCTCAAACTTGCTATATTTGGTACATAACATGTTATGTATGTACTATTTAAACAGTATGTAAAGTTTAGGAAAAAAACACAAAAATACTATGTCCGGGTATCTCCTCATATCTCCTAAAGTTATCACTGATATTCGCAAACTGTTGATATTTTTTTTACCGAAAGCTACATCATTATTTTATAGTTTTAAGTTATAAGATATAAAAGTTCGAGGGGGGAAATCGAGTCTAAGTTTAGCTAGTTGGAAACCTTATGTTTCCTAGATCTTTCAGACTTGAAATAAATATGGTTAAAATAAAATAAAATATAATTTATTTCGGACTACAAATATCCATATTTGTTTGTATATTTGTAGGTACATGAAGAGAAAAACAAAAATAATAATTAAAAGGAAACATCAATAGTTTACGGAAATATTCATTTTATCTAAAAAAAACAAGCGGCGATTTTCTTGCAACCCATCATGTAGAATGTACTACGATTCAAAAAGACATATGCCAAATATAATGTTAGGACTTGTCTCTAAGCATCCCCTTCTTGGTATCCTCACAGATCTGCATACTGGGGATGGATCTAAGGACCTCATCATGGAGATTACAGGACCAACTGCAGAAAATAACACTGCAGATTGGTATTTTTTCTTTAAAATTACAAGGATCACGGTAATTTTACCTACTGCCTGTGCTTCCGCTACGCAATCAAGCCAGGAAAAACATCAACAAACAAGCCTGAAGATAATGCGTAAGTGTAATATTTAACGGGCGGACAGACAGACGGACAGAGAAACGGCGACGAAACTATGAGGATTACGTACCAACTTGTCATTCGGCTTCAGAACCCTGAAACTTAAAATGTTTTTGTTGTTGAATCGCCCTTTTCAGGATTTTAAATCCATTTTCCCGGAACAACTTATACCAATGTATATGCTATACCTACATAATGCGTGATTCACCCTGTATTCCGATGTCACATGATAGCTGTGCGTAAGCATTCCAAGTATTGCAACAAAAAATAAAACAATCTTCATTGATGTTACAAAACGCCGATTCAGTTTAATACATCAGGAGAACACTGGAGGGCCATCCTACCTCATCGCGTACCATCGCGTCACAGAATAAAATTAGTAATACAGTAAGGCCACTCACCCTCTATGATTTCAATGGTCACTTATTTTTTTCGAAGCGGAGAGATATACGTCATACCTGCTATGTATCAAAATCTTTTCAAAAAATTTAATTGGACAGAGTTGGCTACCACGTCATTCATTGGTAGCCAACTCCAAAAGGTGAGACAAGCGCGCGAAAGCATGCCACCACGTTTTGGAAATAGGTCAAAATAGATGGTGCCTTAGCTTTTCCAATTCACTCTATGCAACTTATGTATGCCACATGATTTTGACGTGTTTGTATCATGTATCGCTGGGATTGCCGAGACACAGCATATAAGGTTCTATCAAACCACTATGTCCTTGATTGTACAAAACCTGCTAAGCTGATACCTGGTACTATGGTAAGAAACTAAAAAAAATGTTCTGTAATAAACTTGCACTTGATAACATTAAAATTTTAAAAAATCTCTCTTATTTCTCGTTTTCCTTTCAAATTATTTGTTTTCATTAAAAACCTGTTTTTTTCAGTCCCAAGTTGGTTCGGTAATCGATAAGGTGAGATTGCCGTCGTGTGCTCCCGGTCTATAAGGACAGCTCATGAAATTCGAAAGTTAATCACACTGCCCAATAATCCATTGTAAGGCCTATTCATCACACGCCCTACTTTCACGGTGACACCGAGACTTGGAGGGTAGAAGACTGGAGTCTCGTTTACGACGCTTTATTTTGGTATGCTATCTAGGTTTCTGTGGTAGGTATAATAAAAATACTGGTCATTTTTCACACAGCACCATCTAATCCCAAACTAAGCAGAGCTTGTGTTATATGAACTACATGACTGATATAATACTTTTTTTAAATACATATATATTGTACAAGAAAACACTCAGACCCGAGACAAAATGTGAGAAAATGTGCATAAAAGTTATGTGAAATAACTACCTATAAACACCATCTATGTTTAAAAATTCTGAAAGTAATAAATGTATTGAAAAAAAATGTGTTTATGGTGTTTAGGGCTGGCTCCAAAAAACTATTTAAATGTTACCACCTATCACCCTAGACGGTGCTCCTCTTAAACGTGTATCACAATTTAAATATCTGGGTCACCGAGGATCTAGATGATAACGCTTACATAGAGAGGGAACGCAGGGCGTTGGCCGTCCGTTGTAATATATTCCAGAGATGTGAAAGTGACGCTTTTTAAAGACTACTTTCAGTCACTTTACAAAAGCAGCCTGTGGGTTGCATAGCGGTTTGAAAAGTATTATGTAGACACTTCTTTTTGGTACGCTATCTATGTTTCTGTGATAAGTATAAACTATGAAGTAGAACGCTTCTTTTTCTGTGGTAAGTATAAACTAGTATACGCTTCTTTTTAGTACGCTCTCTAGGTTTTTGCGCTTAGTACCTATAAACTAGTATAAGCTTCTTTTTGGTACGCTCTCTAGGTTTTTGCGCTTAGTATAACTAGTATACGCTTTTTCTTGGTACGCTCTCTAGGTTTTTGCCGTTAGTATAAACTAGTAGACTCGCGAATGTTGCTAACCTCTTGTTCTTAGTGTGTCTTCAGACAGACCACACCAGAACCAGGCGAGCTGCAAAATTAACGTCCAGTGTTAAATACTCTTTGCTGTGATTCAGTTCATAAAATATGCAAGTGACATTTCAGATGACATTACAATACAGTTTATTGAGATGCCATCTTGTATGCATGTGTAATACCTACGAGTAGGTACAGTCAGCCACAAAAGTAGATTAACATAAAGAGAGAGAGCTGGCCCTTATCTGGGTGAACGTATTAGCATTTGCCATTTAGCTTGGCAATGCAGCCAGCATATTGGGAACGCTCCCGTCTGGTAATGATCTGGATCAGTTGACATATCCATAGATCGTTTGCAACGGTTATTAGAAAGCTGCTTTTTCATCTTTATTTTTTTGTATATACCTAATGATAAACAGTCTAATAAAATCTAAGTACATAATATAATTTAAAAAAAAATAAAGTTTTAAAAAGCCTCTTTGCGTTGGCTTCGGCCTCAAATGGTTTTAAGCCTAAGTAATTAATATAATGAGTGTTATAATGATAAATGAACACCCAACAGGTTCGATTCCCGCTACGGAACAAATGTTTGTATGTACTGCAGATATTTTTCTGGGTGTTGACGTACCACGGTATTCGTATTTCCTGATAACTACCCACGATACAGGGAATCCTAGTGTGGGGTCAGGACTATGTATGTGTTTTTGGGTGTTTTGTTTTATAACTAGCTTATGCCCACGGCTTCGCCCGCGTGGTACCCGGATAAAAAGTTGCTCATGTGTTATTCTGATGTATAAGTCCGTTCAGTAGTTTTTGCGTGAAAGAGTAACAGACATCCATCCTCACAAACGTTTGTAATAGTAGTAGGATTTAGGTATTCATAATTTTATAAGTCATCCGGTAGGTGAAGTGTTTACACGACAAGATATGTTATTGTATACTTACTCGATTTCTCGACTACGATTTTGTATGTCATTCTCTCTCTGCGGCTTGGAATCCCTCATCCCCATCAACAGATGTTCACGTCGCGATCAGATTTTGCAGTGCGGTGATACGGTTAGTGTAGTGTGCCGTAATGTGAACATGGACTTTTCTGAATCTGAGGATGAAATGAGGGTAGTTGCGGCTACTGCCTCTATGTCTCGACGATAGCTTCGTATCGTCGCGGCTACTGCCTTTATGTCTCGACGATAGCTCCGTATCGTCGCGGCTACTGCCTTTATGTCTCGACGATAGCTCCGTATCGTCGCGGCTACTGCCTTTATGTCTCGACGATAGTTCCGTATCGTCGCGGCTACTGCCTTTATGTCTCGACGATAGCTTCGTATCGTCGCGGCTACTGCCTTTATGTCTCGACGATAGCTCCGTATCGTCGCGGCTACTGCCTTTATGTCTCGACGATAGCTCCGTATCGTCGCGGCTACTGCCTTTATGTCTCGACGATAGCTCCGTATCGTCGCGGCTACTGCCTTTATGTCTCGACGATAGCTCCGTATTATAGACATAAAGACATGTCGCGGTTACCATAAACAAGGTAACCGCGACAAGGATCTGTATAATACCTATAATTATGTTAAAAAAACAAATTTAAAGACGACACCAACAATTAAGCAACTTCCTCTCCAAAAATATCCTCTTTAATCCAAACCAATCCGGTTTTCGTCCAGGACATAGCACAGTAACAGCACTCGTCAAGATAACAGATGATATTCGCTGTGGAATGGATAGTGGGAAGTTGACGATACTGTCACTCCTAGATTTCAGCAACGCCTTTAATAACGTTGATTTCGAAATACTTCTGGCTGTATTACGCTCTCTTAACATATCTCCGACGGCTATTGACTGGTTTCGTAGTTACTTGTTTGGGCGCCGGCAACGCATCCGTATTGAAGATAATTTATCTTCATGGTGCAGCCTCTCTGCTGGTGTTCCTCAAGGCGGCGTTTTATCTCCACTTCTCTTCGCCATATTTATTCATTCTATATCTAAAAATATATCTTCTTCCTACCACCTGTATGCGGATGATTTACAAATTTACACACAGTCAACAATTGAAAATATGCACAGAGCAATTAACTTAATTAATTCTGATTTGGACCTAATTTGTGACTGGAGTAAATCTTTTGGCCTTACAGTAAACCCTAAAAAGACGCAAGTTATTGTCATTGGTAGTCACAAAATGATACCCAAGCTAAATTTCGCACAACTTCCGCAAATACTTTTTGATGGCACGCCGATACCTATCAGCAAATCGGTGAAAAACTTGGGTATTATTATGGATTCCAAGCTGTCATGGGAGCCTTGCATTGCCGAGATCAGTCGTAAGATGTTTGCGTCTTCAGCTTCGCTGCGAAGACTTCGTAACTTTTTGCCCACCACTACCAAAGTTACGCTTGCACAATCCCTTTTACTCCCTATATTAGATTATGCTGACGCCAGCTACCTCGACCTCAACGAAGCCCAGTTAAACAAACTTGAGCGCCTTCAAAATCTTTGTATCCGATTCATATTTGGCCTACGTAAGTATGATCATATCTCAGTATTTCGCGCAAAACTCAAGTGGCTTCCGATCCGCCTTCGCTGGAATGCACATATTCTTTCCCTTCTTTATAGTGTTCTTTTTAATCCTTCCTCACCATCTTATCTGAAGGAGCGTTTTGAATTTTTACACTACGCCCATGACCGAAACCTTCGCTCCTCCGAAACTCTACAACTTCATACTCCTGTCCATAGTTCACAATTTTATAGTAATTCCTTTACGGTGCAAGCTGTACGACTATGGAACGCCTTACCTCTTTCTATTAGAACATCAAAATCTCACGCTATATTTAAAGTTATGGTATACAACCATTTCCTTTCCATGTCTCAGAGTTGCTAGTTAATCGTTACATAATTATTATCTCACACTATTATTATTTGTATGTATATTATATAGGATATTTAAATACATATTTAAAGTTATGTAGGTATTTATTATTATTAATATTATATTTTTTTAATATAGGTTTACTTGTACACCGCCGTCTTTTGATTCCATTTTATCCTGTCCATCCAAAGGTTGTCTGGAAGAGATCGCTTTAAGCGATAAGACCGCCCATTGTACCTCTTATATTCTTTTTTTTGTTTAATTCGTGTGTTTTTGTACTTTACTTTGGTGTGCAATAAAGAGTTTATCTATCTATCTATCTATCTATATTTTTGATCTATTTATTAACTCGAATATGATTCTCGCTTGTACATTTTGCTTACATGAAGACTTCCGATACTCACCTCCTAGTACCTATCGCTATTCTAATCGCTATTGCGGTTTTAGTTTTAAAAAGTTTACACGAGGTCAGTTTGTATATTCTTTCGATAATTGCATTTTAGTTGTCAACGAACTTTGTTGGGGTACATATCCTGAAAAGATGGATGAACCTGGGTGTTGAAAAGATTTAGTGCGCCTTGCACAATATATACATATAGGGATCTACTCTAATTCAGTTGATTCTAAGAAGTTCTTCTTCAGCACCTCATTATAGCACCTTGTCAAAACAGCTCTCTTCTATAATCCCTCAGCATTTCAAAACACGCCGATCGATCTTAGTGAGACATAGTCCTAACACCTACGCAGGTCTAACAATGGTAACATACTGACCGAGTTCTTGGGTCATTGTCGCGATCAATATTCCGAATCGAAAGGTTATTAGGTTTAAGGGTTCCGTACGTGGAAATGTGAAAACAAAACGGTAAAAGAGAGAGCGATCCAGTTGCCAAATAAAATGATAAAAAGATTTAAAACTAGTAAATTATCACAAATATACATTTAACATTTTTATTCCATCTCTTATCGCAGTGCATCCTAGTGATGTGGACATAAAAACTTATCTGAGAACTTGAAGTAATTGTGTTGATTGCAAAAAACTGGATTTCTATCGGTTAAAGTTAGTAGAATAAAATAAACAGACGTTGTTCATCTGAAATTATAATGTGTATTTCTATCATATATTATTATTTCACCTCCTAAACTTGGAAACATACAAATCGAACAAAAAGGTTTGACTCTGAAATCTTTTTGTATGAATTAAAAAAACATATATTTTAGTTTGGATGACGACAGATGGATACTATTGAAAACAATGGGGGAAAAAATAGTACAATAGGTTAGGTTGTAATAATGTTCCGAGCCAGATCTGCCCTAGGAAGGGTTTTTCAGTCGTGCCAAGTTTTGTTTAACGGAACTAATATGTGGGCAGGTCTTCCGATGACACGTTGGTTTATTGCATTTAATAACCAAAAAGTAATATTTATTTGAATAAAGAGGTTTTATTTAAAACACATGGTAGAAGCGCCATCTATAGTTTTTATTTCTTGTGAGCTGTGTGCCAGGTGTCAGACGTATAAAACTTCTTAGTGATTTTAAAAGGATAATACCTACCTATAATTTGATTTGGTAAATCCTTTATCATATTCGTTTTAAAACCCAATTTCCAATAACAACTAGTTGTGTATACTGATTGGTTACTATGGCTGTATTATTATTATTATTATTTTAATCCGATTAGTCGTTTTAGAGTAAAATACAACAAACCCTTACTCCAAACACGTATTTGCAGGCTCGCGTTACGGATAGGTAAATAGTAAACAAAAAACATACGGGATATTTACCATGATTTGTGAGTTTGAATGTTTCCCGATATTTCGGTAACTTGGCTCAGTTTTCATCGCTCATGACTAAGGATTGAGATTGAGGAATTTGATCTAGGATACACATCATTTTCAGCTTAGTTTTAAATATTTAACATTCATTTCATCGCGTTAAGTGTAGGAATGCAATAGTCGAAGAGGTATTGGTTGTTCAACTAGGTAGGGTTGTAGACGTTTTAGTCAAAGTCAAGGAAGAATTTATACTAAACCATTCTAAACAAGAGCAAAATTACTTTACACAGTTCTGTTACCGTTTCATTCGCGTGGTCGCGTGGTCGCGTGGTAGCTGGTCGCGGACGGTGTTTTCAGGGATTCTGCGATTCCAAACTATACAACAATTTTTCCACAAACATACTAGTATTTATTGAATGAAAACACATAAAATATGTATATTTTTATTATTTATCTTCGATTACAAAAAAACTGTGACACTCGTAGACCCAACCTCTATCAATTACCACAACAAAATTATGAATGAAACTGAAAACGCGCTTGTAACGCGCTAGCTTGACACACGTTATTTTGACAGTTCTGAACCTCTAAACCGTCAACGAAACGTCAGCAGGAGAATAGTAAAGTACGTGGTATACTCGTAATAATATCCTAAAATGATATTAACCAAACCACGTTAATTTTAATTCCATACTTTAGACACCAGACTTGTATTAAATAAGTTTAAAAAACGAAATAAAAGATTTCAAGATTCAGATTAAAACAGATAAGCACAGTGATTTCAGAATGGGTTTGGGACAAATAAATTCATTTAAATTAATAAAAATGGAGTATGTTTATTTGCAAGAACATAATATTTAAAATAAGTTATTACAATAATTTAAATAAGTGCAATTGTATGCTAATGCATACAAATACAATTGCTAGGCGTTCAAATGTTCATGAATCCACCTATTTAATATTGTTTTTTAAAGGTTTTTATATTTATTTAGAACATCCAATAGATAAATTACAGAAAATATCCAAATAGAAAATATAAAAAACTACAAATTGATTGATTTAACTGGCTATAAAAAAGAGGTTTCAACAACGATCAACTGTATATCTTTTATTGACGAATTAAACATTTATATTGCATTTAGTTTTAAGGCGTTCGAGAAAGCTAAATTATTGTTTACTTGATTTTGAACATAACCTTTGCAACTTTACCCGCCTTTAAATCTGAAATCGCTGTTTCGTACTCTTTCAGAGAGTATGTCTTCACTCCAAGCTTATTGTAGTCGAGGTACCTAAAAAAAAGAAAATTACATACATAGGTTTTGTACATATGTACTCATTTTCTTGTGCAATCTTATTTCGTTTAAAATAAGATGTACTATGTACAAGTGGGTATATACAAAAAATACAGATGAAACAGCTAGCTATTTAAAGAACGTTGCAAACGATCTATAGATAGCTCCACTGAGATAAGATAAGATTAATAAATAACAATTTGATGGGTGGCCGTAAGTAAATGAAGCGTTTGGCTGCTTAGGAGGGGATGTGTGTAAATTAACCTTGTTTACAAGACTATTCAAACTGATCCTTGAGATAATAATTATTAAATAATATACAGATAATAATTTTCAAAACCAATTTCCTAAACAAAGTCAAGGTTAACTTTGACTTTGTTTGTGAATTTGACATTGATCTTCTACTTAGGTTGCCCTCAAAAAAAAAGACAACTCATTACCATTTCTCTTTCAGAATTCACTGCTAAAAATTACCTTGACTTTAACCTCGATTTTGCTTTTGACATTAACATTGATTTGCTTTAGAAGGAAGCGCGTAAATCCATCTTGCTTAGAAGACAATTGAAAATTATTACATTTCATATTAGATAATATTTTTTATGTTTATTTATTTTACCATTTCGTTATTGTTACATAACATTGGTATGTCAAAGTGTAAGAAGATTTTTACTATAGATTTCATATGATACGCATGCAAATTAGAAAATGAACAACTCAGGTATTCATGAATTTTGTAGAAAGACCTTGACTTGAAATTAATTGACTTGACTTTAGCAGTTACTTTTGACTTTGACCCTGACCTTGACTTTGACGCTGACAAGTCTTACCTATTGCCCATGGCTTTGAGCCAAGCGATGGCGTTCGGGAAAGTGAAAGGGTTGATTTTGATACCAATGACTGTAATCTCCTTATTGTAAATCTGGAAGGGGTTGACTCTGAAAAATAAATAAAAATATTAGGTACCTACTTACTTGATGACGTAACTTAACACGCAAAACAATAATAACTTCGACTAACTTTGTCTTAATTAAAAAGTACGTTTAATTTTGTTTCTTTAGTGTTTTAAATTTTATCATATTGTTGTTTTTTGTTTGTTTATTATATGTATATATCGGCGCAAAGGCGTTATTCTGCTTCTACAATGAGTCATCGGCGCAGAACCACGAGTTATTTAACGAATCATCACTTAGATTGTCATATTACAGTGTAAAATCATTAGTTAATAGCTATCATTTGATTGTTGTAATCAAATGACAATTAGGTAATTACGTAATCAAGTTGTTATTTTGACCATGTTTACCTTCAAAACCATTTGTAAACTTAAATGATTAATGCTTGCAGGCAGTTTTAGCTTGTTCGCACAAGTTGCTTGCCAAGACCACCTTGGAGCTTCTGCTTCGTCATATATTTGTTATTTACAAGTTCGACGAATTAGATGTTAGTTATCTGTAATGTTGTATGTGTGTAAATTATAAAGAATTTGAATTTGTGTGTTGTGGAAAAAAATTGTTGGTGGTGCACAGGACTATTGTGTCTATGATAAGGTACTTACGAGGCTTGGTGGGTTGGTGGGCAGCATCCGAAAAGAACGTACTTTCCACCTTGAGATAAGTATTCAAAGTTGATCTCCATCACTTTGCCAACTCCTGGAATAGTGAGACGGAATCAAATTATTCAAGACCGTTTGTCGTGGTAGTTTTTGCGGGCGCTACGTTCTGCAATGTACTTCTTCGGGATGGTGATGATAATGGTTGTATATATAGTTAGATAAGTAAGTAAATTAGGTAGGTAGCTTCCACTTTACCATTTGGCTTTAAATAACGGTAAATTGATAAAAACTCCAATATGAAATTTAATTTCCAAAGGATGTTATTTTTTTTTAATTTATATGAGAGTTGAATTTATTGACGTTGAATTTAAGGTAAGGGTTTACCCAATACCAAAAGAATCATTGAAATCGGTAATACAATTGACGAAGATATCGCGTAAAACAAAAAAATATACAAACGTATGAAGAACCTCCTATTTTTTGAAGTCGGTTAATAAAAAATATACCTTCTTTGTCTGTAGTTGGGTACATTTTTTTTTTCATCCGTAATTTTGCGTATAATGAACTACCTATATGAAAAGTTTTAAAATGATTAATTATGAGTTTTTTTTATGGTAGGTATATAAAATGCAACGAATTAATGAACAGTGAGTGGATCTTTGACCAAGTAGGGGCTAGTCAGTGGCACGTCCAATTATTTTGCAAGAAGTTAGCATCCCACGTGACCGGTTACCATTTCCCGCTCATTGGAACATGAACTCATTTCATATGCCTTCGAATTTTCTGTTGTAGGACCGGTTTCCTCGCGATGTTTTCCTTCACCATTCAATCTTACCTGTACAATCGATGATAACATCATATGCCACAGTTTCTTTCGCGAGTACGTCAGGTGTGACTAGCCTGTAGCCGGTGTCTGTGGAGAATAAACAAAATGTTATTATAGCGGCCACCGCATCGGATCGCCCAGTCGCACTATTACTTCTTTTGCTCGGCTCCTTACGGTCGTAGCGTGATGCTTAATAATCTATAAACTTCCTCAAGATCTGGGCTATCAAATGGAAAAATATTTTTTCCAATACGACTTTTAGTACCAGAGATAAGCGCGTTCAAACAAACTCTTAAGCTTTATGTATTACGTAAAGATTATATTTTATTTTGTTTAGGATCTGCGTTGGTACATGGGTTCTATTTTTTTTTTTGAGATACTATACTTTAAGGAGGCCTTTACCAGAATATGGGTGCTGAATAACTAAGAGAGGAAAAAAAACAAATAAAAAAAAACTGGAATCGGAATTAATGTTTGAAATTTTTATGTAAGTTATTTAGCTTTAGAATTCAGGAATAATGGCTTATTATTATTATTATTATTATTATTATTAACTTGATTCTATACGAAGTACCTTACCCAGTTTCTTAACGATATCCAGCCTGGTCTTGTTCATCTCTGATACAGTGACATCCCTGTGTCCGTGGTGGTGGAGGGTCGTGATCCACAGGTTCCCTGAGGATCGAGGAACATGAGAAAAGCAGGGCATCTAGATAAATACCTCAGGATCAGCTTTCCTTTCGCGCTTACGCTAATTCGTTGATACGATAGTGGAAAGGCAAAAGTGCTAAAGCGCCATCATGGTCGAAATGGACATACGAGTAAAAAGTAAATTTTGCGCAGAATTTTTTGTTTACAGTAAATAAATGAAAATGGTTTAATGAAATATACGTTTTGCAAAAATATATAGAATTTCTATTTTTTTTTTTTTGTAAAACTGTAAAGTTCACATATTGGCGCTTTAGCACTTTGGCCTTTCCGCTATCGAATATTTTTGTTTTTCTTCTTCAAACAATTCTTAAAAAAAATTAAATACTTATTTAACTTTTAATAACATTCAACATATCAAAAAATATGTTTAATAAACTTGGCATATCATTTTTTACAAATTTAAGAATAAATGTTTTTCCAAGTGATACCATCAATGGGTCTTTTAACTTCTCGTTAAATTATATTTGTTCTTCCTAATGGAGCCCTCACTGAAGTGGCTTCAAGATCAGTTTTGGAGTATTTAAGTACTTTAAATGTCAAAACAAGTTTTTTGTAACTTTTGAAGCTATCAATGTGGAACATCATTTTTAAAAACATAGGTACCATTACTCTTAGTTAGGGGCTAGGTGACGATGTGTGAAAAATGACCAGCATTATTTATTAATTTATATATGCCGTTTTTATTAAAAGAAAATAAGTTTTTTTGTGTTCACACGAAATGTAATCAGTTTGGACTGCTTAGTTTGGGTCTAGATGGTGCTGTGTAAAAAATGACCAGCATTATTATTTATATAAATATCCCGTTTTTATTAAAAGAAAAACTATTTGTTTTTTTTGTGTTCACGAAATGTCATCAGTTTGGAAACGGATCGCAAACTTTTTTCGATGTGTGTACAAAATATGAGATACCTTACCAATGATGCCAGCTCCCACGATGAGGATCTTCTCACCGACAAGCAAAGGAGAGGCGCGGTCGAAGCCGTGCGCCACACAAGAGTACGGCTCACACAGACCTCCTGAAATATAATTAAACATTTTGGAGTACTTACACGTTGTCCCCCGATGGGGCCGAAGACCCGGGGACAGCGGGAGTAATCCGCAATGGTGGCTTTCATATTTTATAAACTCGAGTAGGTATGTAGTATGTTAATTATTATGGTGAACTTTTCCAGATTGTACGGAATCCTCGGTGCCCGAGTCAGACGCGCACTTGTCCGATTTTTAATATAATAACCTACTTGTACATAGTCTTATGGATAAAAGTATTAATAAATCTATAACTTGGTAGGATTGGCAACTGTCTAGAAGCGACCAAAAGGTGGGGGCCTAATATTCGAATCAAATTTCAACCTTAAATAAATACCCAAGTGTACGACACGAGAATCAAAGTATGGAAAATAAAAATGAATAAATTAGGTGCTTTCAAAGTTTATGAACTCGAGTTCATGGTAATTTTATTCAACATACAAGCTTTTAAATAGATATTTAGATAGGTACCCAATAAATTGTAATCTAATTGAAAATTATATAAAAAAAAGCTTAGTACCTATTATTACTGCAAAAATAATGTAATGAGGGTGAATGAGGCAAAAGAGATATGCCAGGCTAACACAACTCATAACCTTAACTATCTATTTTGACGACCTCTGTGGCGCAATGGTCGAAAGAAAGCCAGCCTGAGACGCAGAAGATTACGGATTCGATTCCCGCCGCGTGACAAATGTTTGTATCATTGTGGAAGAAAAAAAAACAAGTGGAAATCCGTAGTCTCTGCCTACGCGGCGTAAACAGGCGTGAGTACATCCCTAATGCGAGATATCAGTGCACCTTAGTTTGAATAAGTATGTATGTATTTATTATGTTACCCTGCTCAGCGGTGATTCCTTCAGGCAGCGCGAACACCTGGGTCTGAGGCACGCAGCAGTACTCCGCCCATCCACCATCTTTCCATATACCAATAGTGCTGTTAATACCCCCGACTTGGCAGTATTGGTACTTACCTTTACGGCAGAACTCACAAAGGTTGCAAGCGCTGGGAAAAACGATAGTAAAATAGTTGTTTTTTTTTGACACAACTCAATACAAATAATTATGTAATAATTAGCATTGCCAGCGTGGCAATGCGGCCAGTATTTTGGGAACGCTTCCGCCTGGTAGTGATCTGGATCAGTTGATCTATCTATAGATTTTGCAACGGTCTTTAGATAGCTAGCTGTTTCATCTGTATTTTTTGTACATACCTACTTGTATATAGTTGTATGAATAAATGTAGAAATGGAATACAAAATGTAAATAATTATGTAAGTAAACTAATAATATAGTGTTTTCATAGTATGTGGTACACTTACAACCCTTGTAATCATTCGTACAGTCCGGTTTATCCAAAGGTTGGCTGAAAGATATCGCTAAATAGCGATAAGACCATTGTTCAACATTGTTAAAAATGTACTTTTTATTTAAACTAGTGTGCAATAAAGTATTTTCTATCTTTTAA
Organism: Perizoma affinitatum; assembly: GCA_961405105.1. Taxonomy (NCBI): domain Eukaryota; kingdom Metazoa; phylum Arthropoda; class Insecta; order Lepidoptera; family Geometridae; genus Perizoma; species Perizoma affinitatum. The sequence goes on from OY560207.1 coordinate 1,407,493, forward strand.
GTACATTTATTCATACAACTATGTACAAGTAGGTATGTACAAAAAATACAGATGAAACAGCTAGCTATCAAACGATCTGTAGATAGCTCAACTGATCCAGATCACTACCTGGCGGAAGCGTTTTACTGGCCGCATTGCCACGCTGAATGGCAATGCTAATGCGTCTATTTTAATGCATCTATCTATCTAAAAATACATTTATTTACCAAAAAAAAGGTGTTACCAAATCGAACCCGACTTCTAATAACGGGCAGTAGATATATTTACAAAAAAATACCAATAATTCAATTTCATCTTCGACTTTTATATGAGCCGAAAACCTAAAAACCGAATCATTTAAGATATTGAGTAAAATACACACAAAAATACAAACAAAACCAGACGAATAGAGAACTTCCTCCTGTTTTGAAGTCGGTTGAAATAAAATGAATAATTACCTACCTACTTCAGGTGTTAAAAGTTAGGTTGCTGTTGTCTCCCTACTAAGTCGAAACTACAAACCAGGAAAGAACAAACCACTAACGATAAAAAAGATGGATACGGCAAACATGAATACGGCCTACTTGTTGGTAAGCGGTTACTGCAACCTATGGACGCTTGCAACCAGAGATTCTTTAAGTTTTGTATAATAAGTATCTAGTATGCTGTTTGAATATATAAAAAAATGCTGGTCATTTTGCACACAGCATAATCTAAAACTAAGCAGAGCTTTTATCATGGGAATTACATGACTGATATACTACTTATATACTTAATTGATACAAATGATTTGGATAAGGTTATTCATATCTAGTCTTATGACTTATCGAATTGAATGCCACACGATGCCTGAATGTCTGACTCATGAAGCTTAGTGTCTTGTTTAATTGATGGCTCAACGATGATTGACGTCTGTTGCGATCGAGAACCATGATGTTTGAGGTGTGTTCATTGTCTAATGCTTGAAGCATTGACGTCTGACAACTGACCCACGACCGAAGACGCCAGTTGAGGGAGTTACGACGCTTTTATGTCTGACCCATAACCCTTAGAGTCTAATAACACAATGACGCATGATGTCTGACGCCTAAAATTATTGGCATCTGTTAACCGATGTGTGACGCCTAATTTGCTCACCTAACCTAACATGCTTGGAAACTTGTTAATTTACACCGATGCGTGACGCTTAACGTCTAATTTGCTCACCTAACATGCTTGGCATCTGTTAATTTACACCGATACGTGACGCTTGACGCCTAATTTGCTCACCTGTTAGGATCCACGACAACAAGCTGTCCTTTCTTGAAGATAGATTTGCTGCCCACTTCAGTTACAGTTCCGCAGAATTCGTGACCTAACGGCAGGGGGCGCTGCTTAGAAGCCGGAAACTCTCCCTGAAGAAATATAAAATAATTGTAAAGGAGATCGCAGATTTATAATCGAAAAATGACACGATCAAACATCGCAACGTCATGATGTAAAAGTTACCAATTTCCTATAGGTAAACGAACGAATATTGACGGTGTAGGAAATATGTGTAAAAATGGAAGGGCATTTCCTAGAAGCTCTGGAACCAAAATTTGGACAGACATGTTAAAATGATTGAAGATTCACGGAATCGTAACTAATCTGTTTGCCTTCATTCATACAGTTTTTTACGCAATTGCTCTAAAAAGTGTTATTAATTAAGTATTTTTGTAGTACTGTCTCGCTTGTTTTCTCCATATACCTAAATCGTGTAGTACTTCAAATTTCCGAGATTCAGGCTAGGTTTTGTGCGGGATTTATAGTTTTTTACAGAAATAAATTATTTTAATGTTATTGTAGGGTTTTTTCAACACTAAAGCCTTTTTTCAGGACCATCTCGCCTCAAGCTATTTGACATATTGCGGATGACCAAGGTAATAGAGTATAGATAGTATTTTTATTAATTAGTATTACAGTAGTATTATAGCGTATTATAATATCAGGAGTCTACCACACCCTTTCACGCTAACGCAAATTTGTCAAGGAAAAACTTATGAAAAATACACGTGATATTTCCACAGCTAATGTATTTCCATACAATTCAATATTTCCGCAGGCGTTAACGCCAACAGAAAGTGATATTTGGCTAGACCCCCTGGCCTCTTAGACAATAACCACTTTCTGTTCGCGTTAACGCCTGCGGATAAATATACATACCTACTTTCAACTTCAACTTTTCGTAAAGTCACGCCTGTTTCTCGAATGAGCCAGAATGTCGTAATGTCAACATGGACAACGAACAGAAAGTAAGAACAGGTAATTATCTATAGACACCCTGTGCCCTAGCATATGGATGCTTTCAACATCAGAGGCATCAAAAACGCGTTGTCGACACTAAACAATTTTTAAAACGGCCTTTTAGATTAACCATAAGTAAACTCACACTTGAGAAAACCTCAGCAGGGACATCATTCCATAACCTGAGTAACTAAATCATAATCATTTCATCCGTTTGGCAGCTACGATGCCACAGATAGAATACACACGTTAGACTTTTAACACCCTTCTGCTTGGGTTGAGGGTAAAACATTAATAAATGCAATGCACCTGAATAATATGCAGGTCAGTTCCACAAACACCAGCGTACTGGACTCTGACGATGACGTCCGTGTCCTCGATTATCTTCGGGAGAGGGTATTTCGGCTCATATTTCAAGCTCAGCGTCTTTCCGTCGAATACAACAGCCTCCATTTTGAATTACTGAAAAATAAATGTTTAAAACACATAAACACTATTCTAGTTATTGTAATTATAATTTTATGTTTAATGTTTTTTATTTATTTTTTGTTTACTTTACCCGTCTTACGTATCATTGGCAATCTAACTAATAAGTACCAAAATTTTATTAAATGGTAATATGTACGTACTCATTATCATAATAATTTATGGAGAACACGGTTGGTTTTGTGTCCTCCATTTGCAAAGTATAGGTATAAGTAAAAATAATGTATGATCAAATTGCGTGTAATATTCGCTTGCGAGATCTAGACACTTCGATGCAATGCCATCTGTGTATTGACTGTGGTAGCTCTTCGTTGATGTGATGTAACTTAGCTCAATCATGTGTCGAGAGATGTCGCTACAAATTAGAAGAAAACTGAATCCTTGTTTAGTTCATAGTTTTTTTTAAACATTCGCGGTCAATAAACATGTAGATAAGTTTGATACGAGTCTTTATTGCGTTTACCTTTTTTTATGGTTCCGGGATTAATTAATTATTTAAAAAGATACTAACAATTACTTAGGTAGGTACTTAATAAATAAAATACATAAGTAGTATAAATATATGTAAATATAAAATTACATATGTATACATACAAACCTAAATAAATACTTTTTTAAAATGAAACCCATGCATACCTACTATTCATAAAATAAAGCGAATAGTTTAAAATGTATAATTGTAATGAATCAAATACCTAGTTAATTATTTCTAGCTAATTGCCTGCAGTGACATAGGTAGAGCAGAGGATTGGGATTTTTTAAATTGAGAAAATTAATGCGTTTAATGACATACGAATTTGGATGAATTATCGTAAGACTTTCTGATTAGCGAATGCCATGGGAAGGATTGGAATTGTGAAGAAACTCAAATAGTTGCTTCAGATATGAAGGAATCAGGGGATTCTGGAGAATGTTGTTAAGAAGGGAAAGTACGTGAGTATTCCGGCGAAAACGGATAGGGAGCCATTTGAGCTTAACACGGAACTCAGAAATGTGGTTAAATTTTCGTAACCCGAAGTTAAACATGATGCACATTTTGTAGATGCCTATGACTGTGAGGTCAATATAGCAGGCGTCAGAATACTCAAATTTCGGTAGCAGTGGACAATGTGAAATGATGTTTCTCCAACAGACTGGAGCTAAAATGTTATAGTACAGATTATGCTTTATCATCGGTAGGTAACGTAATAGAAAAATGATACAGACTATAAAAAATAACACAGAAAAACAACATCGTTTAATGTTACCATGTTACGTACTATTTTTTGTATGATATTTTTAGAGGAACTTTAATATTTAGAGCACTTCAGAAGTAAAAACTAATTAAATAAGAAACGTATAGGTACCTACCTCTTGTGCACTGTTTCTGACCAGCCCGCTTAGCATGAGCACCCAATACGTTTGTCTACGAAAGAGAACACAAAAACTGTTTCTGTCGCATATTCTGTCAAATAAAACAGAGGGACATAATATTTTTTGTTATCTCGACGGTAAACAAAACCGTTGTCTTGCGTCTTCATGCTAAGCAGACTGGTATTCTGATGAGACTAGAACACAACTAACAACTAATAAATTATATACTGCCTTGCTTTGCCGTAATCGGGCATAAATAGACCATCAATTGAGATAAATTGGTACAATTTATACATCTCAACTTTAGCCCTGAAATGACAAGGTGACTCTTATCAACGGAACTATTTATTTATTTCTATCGTCGCTCTTCTTCCTCGATAACTTACTTATCAACTTGCAGTTATATTGTAACGTAATTATTACCTACCTACTAGGTACTTATACTCTGACTGAATCAAAATAACATCAAAATATAAAATAAAATTTAAAAAAGACTTTACCTACCTTGTCGGCCGTTCACAATAATCTGAGCCCGTTCAGTAAACATCACCATTTAAATAACTACCTAAATAAGTAATCATTTATGTCCTGACGCTTATCATAACAAATAATTAAGATAATGTATGATAATGATAAGTAGGTATGTAAACTATTTAGATGTGTCCAAGCACGGGAAGACCGTAGGAGCAAAGTGCAAAGGTTAAAAAAGGTTAAAACCTTAAATACCTACCTACAATATAAGTTGGTCTTAGGATTTTATTAAAACTATTGGTTAGTTAGCTAATTCGGTAAGTACCTAGGTAGGTACTTAACTAGATATGAGAATTTTTGACTTGCCTTTTTTGTAATTTAGTAACGCAACAGTATGGTAAATTAAATGAATTTAAATCTGAGGATATCCATTAAGCAAGGAATAAAGTCTAGGTACAGTCAGGTGAGCGTGTTTGTATTGTTTTTTTTATATATAGGTAGGTAGGTACCTACCTACTACAGACATACTTATCTAGTAGTAATAACTACTTCTACTTACCTAACTATCTATCATTAGACCTCTAGATTCTAGAAGGGCACATTATTTGCCTATCACCTGTTTAATCCTACTACTATTATAAACGCGAAAGTTTGTGAGGATGGATGTTTGTTACTCTTTCACGTAAAAACTACTGAACAGATTTTGGTGAAACTTTACAGTAATATAGTTTATACATTAGAATAACACATAGGCTACTTTTTATCCGGGTACCATGCGGACTAAGCCGCGGGCAGAAGCTAGTAGCAGATAAAATCAGGACGAGATTGTAGGTATCCGATGCGATCCGGTGCGACCCGGTAGGTCAAAAACTTGCCTGGCCCGTATTGATAAACTTCAATAAGCGTAAGGTCGTCATAATCGTGAACTGCTGAAACGTAGAAAATATGTTGACATGTCGTTTTTCTTGTTGATAGCTACCTACACCAACGTAATTTTATCTATCGCTATATATTGTAATAACAGTGCCTACCTACTTACCTCCTAACAAAAAAAGAGAAAGCAACCATTTTAGTGCTGTCTAGTATTATAAACTAGCTTCGCCCGCGTACCTGGTACCCGGATAAAAAGTATCCTATGTGTTATTCTGATGTATGCTATATTAAAAACAAACAAACAAACACGCTCACGACTGTCTTCCCCATGGTGGACATCCTCAGATACATAGGTACTCAGTGAGTAGATCTTTGAGGATACCAAGTAGGGGGTAGTCAGAGGCACGTCCAAACATTACATTTGGTACATGCTCCACGTAACAGGTTGCAAGCCCATCGCCGCTTATTGGAACACTAACTGTTGGCACATGCCTTCGAATTTTTGGTTAGAAATAGAAATTTCCTTCACCAAAAATCCATTGGAGCACGACCGGGTTCGAACCCACGACCTCCGGACCAGAAGTCACGGTATCACCCACTAGTCCAACACGACCGATATAAGCTTATATTATGTACCGTAAAGTTTCATCAAAATCCGTTTAGTCGTTTTTGCGTGAAAGAGTAACAAACATCCATCCTCACAAACTTACGCGTTTATAATATTAGTAGGAAGGATATGGTGTTGTCAAATTAGGTAGCCTAGGTAAGTTTTCCATAAAAGTGATTTTTTTTATGGAAATTGTTTCTGTATATGGTAAAGAAAGAGTCTAAGAGAACTGAATTTATTTATTATGTTGATGATTTTACAGAAACAATTGTGTGATTCATATCAATAATTGATTCATTATGAATAGCGTCATCTGTTGGCAGCCTAGAAAGGCTAGGTAATGTTGGAACTAGAGCCAACAATGTTATGCTACTCGACGCAACATGGCACCGCTGAATTCACAAAACAAGCCATCCGGTCACGGCACCCAGCTCAGCCAGCAGCCAGCCAGTTTCATCTCCAAAGAGATTTTACTACACTACAGCATACTTCCCTGCTCATCTCCTCAATCATTCAGTTCAGTCTCAGACTCTCAGTTGTATTGGATGGTTGTTCTTGGTTGAGTTAATATATGATAGATGACTGTATAGTTAACCCTCCATAAGTCTTAGATTAGCTCCACAATCTAGATCGATTAGTTCGTTGCTTTGCCATTCGTTCGTTGTTCCAGTCCGTTAGCATAACCATATTATCCCTCTAGTAAATAGTAAGTCTGTGGTTCGTCAGAGTCTGTGGTCGAACCACAGACCACAGATTTCTAATGGATCGTTGTTTCGCTTCTCTTGTTTTCAAAATGCGCTGTGCATTTACGATGGGGAATTTTATTTATTTCGCGTTATTCCTGTGTTTTACTACAAAAGGTGAGTAACTTTATCTAATTTCGTGTAGTTGTCACACAATGTGTTTTAAGCACGTAGGTTCATCCTCAAACGAGAAAATTAACGAACAATGGTGATTCAAGTTTCGAAACTATTGACACGCCCAAAGTTTTCTTTTGTTTTAGTTAAAACTGAATTATTGAAAGCTTCAGTTGTTTTTGTATTGTGGACCAAAATGTCAAAAATGTGTTTTCACGTTGACATAAGTGAGAGTTTTCGTGAATTTCACCGGCAAATCGGTCGCCAAAAGTGCGTGCCGCGTAGTTGCTTTGCTTTACGGTAGGTCAGTATGGAACGGCACAGAATTCGTTAATTTTTAACATCTTTACGTGAAAAAATAAATATATGTTTGCTGTTGTTCAAACCTGTGAAGGCGATTTAACGGATCTCAGTTGAATTTTCCTGGTTGGGATTAGGTTAGAAGGGGAGAATGCACAATACACCTCAATTAGGAACTTTAATGTATTAGAAGAAGATAATCTAGGTACCTTATTTATTTTATTTAGAATAGAATAATCGTTTATTGTCTTAATGTGTGTACAAAGATGGAATAAATTGGTAACATTTAGTAACAACAATTGCCCTTCCGGGGCATACAATTATAAAAATAGGTATATCTATAAAAACAAACAGAAAACATTATTATACTTATCATTATTATACTAATCATCATCAAAATATTAATTTACATTAGAAAACTTTTGAAATCAGCCATTTTTTTAGGGGGTTACTAAACATTGGACTTCATTAAGTTAATAAAACACTGTAACATTACTTATACTTAGGAGAGGAGGAGGAGATGGAGATGGTATAATAAATAAAAAAATTGCAGGACATTTTTACACAGCATCATTAAGCCCCAAAGTAAGCAGACCTTGTGTTATGGGAAATACATGACTGATATTCTACTTACATACATGATGAGATAATAAAAACAGCAAATAGAGCATGGAAAAGTGTCTATCAAGACCAAGACTAATGGAAAGGTTTGGAGGAGACCTTTGCCCTCTGGCACACAGATATAGTGATTAATAAAGCATAAAGCAACTACCTAATTAAAAACATTTATCAAAAAAAAACTGAAATAAACAAAGTTGTTATGAGACAATAAGGCTAAACAGGGTTACACAAAATCAAACATTCATTTAAATGATTGCGCTAAGCGTTGAAAGGACATAAATAATAATGACAACCTCAGTGGTGCAGTGGGTGAAGGCCCGCCTGAGATGCAATATGTTGCAGGTTCCATTCCTGCCGCAGGATAAAATGTTTGTATGATCTGCATATATTTATCTCAGGTCTGGCCATTTTCTATGTATAATATGTATGTATTTTCAAAAAACAGTACCTACATGTAGTTCCCATAACACAAGCTCTGCTTAGTTTGGAGCTAAATGATGCTGTGTGAAAATGATGCATTAAAAAAAAATAATTGATAGAAACTTAAGCATTGTCATAAGAACATTCCATACTCATAGTATCTACATAATATTTTTCATTATTACCAAGTATTTTTCAACAAAAACTCCATTTTTCTTTTAGTATTAGCACAAAGGACCCCCACAATATCTCACATCACCCAGGAGCAGATCCGAGATATTGGGGGCCAAGTGGACCTGCAGTGCTCCGTCCACTACTCTCAGGACTTCCCAGTTATTTGGGTAAGTGGGTTAAATTTCCAGGTTATCTGAGTTAATGGAACATACATTTCTGGATCACTGGATAAATTGGGTACATTTCAGTACCCTCACCGGACACTGCCCATTAATAGAAATATAAATATTTATTTTTGACATAATAAAATGTTACAAATTGTATATGTATCCATAGGTTCCTGAACTAGTAGAAACTGTATTCAGGAGGATTAAACAAGCATAGATAAGATAAAGATATAGTAGATTGTGTCACAAGGGACCAAAACAATGTATTGAAGCTCTTGATTTGTTTGGTAGTAAATTGTTTATAACAGTTTCTGCATTTAATTTTACACTTTCTGGTGTAAATATTATACTTTCACTACTAGAACTCATCTTTAATTCAATTTGTGTGAGTCAAATTAAAATTGTCTGTAATATTTTGATACTTTTTATCAAAATATTAATAAAAAATTACAAAATACAATTAAAAAATTTAACTGTTTTTTTTTATTTAGTTGACCAACGACGCGTAGATAGGATTTTTTATTACCAGTCAGGACTTTATCGAAGCAAATTGCGTTCAAACTTTTTAATTAAATAGTGTTCCAAATTCAAAAGTAATTTCGTCACTGTTTTTAAGTGCGCCGGAATGACCCATTTTGCTCGCACTTATCGAGGAACAAAACGTCGTTTTTTGAATAGATGGGATGAAAAAGTTTATTTGTTTCGAAATACAGTTTGGTACAATTCTAGTAATACAAATATTATGACTATTGATTACTTAACTTAATAATAATAACAAATGCTTACATTGTACGGATAAATAATTGAGCACAACAAGATTAGGAACTACAACTTTGAACTTTGTATGAAAGTCTTTCTTAGAAATTAGAAATGTGAATGGGGGATGAAATTTTTTATGGGTGTATCGGTTTTTTATAGGTAGGAAATTGGGATTGTAGCTACTCATAATAAATAAATAATGTATTTGAGGGTTCTTGGGCTTTGATATTTTAATGGCGGGCGAATAGCGGTGAAAATGTGTATGGGAATACGGTTATTTTTAAAACAGCACTCCACGCATGCAAAGCCGCTGGCAACAGCTACTTTTGAATATTTGTGTGAGTGGGTTAGATGTCCTGGTTATTTAGTTAAGTTTATTTAAATGTTTGTACGATTACAGGTAAAATATGACCAGATCAAGTCTGTGGAGTCCATCCCCCTATCCAACAATGCCAACCTGATCATCAAGGATTCTCGCTTCTCCCTCCGATTCGACGAGGCCACTGCAACTTACACCTTATCCGTAAGTATCTAAATACAAGTAATTATTTGAATACAAGTAATTATCTAAATACAAGTAATTATCTAAATACAAGTAATTGTCTAAATACAAGTAAGTATCCGATCGCGTTTTCAAAATTCTTTCAGGGCGACAGGTCGAAGCGACGCGTGGCCTGAGAGCTAGCTCTTATCTGGGTCAACGCAGTAGCATTGCCATTCAGTGTGGCAATGCGGCCAGTATTTTTGAACTATCTATAGATCATTTGCAATGCTCTTTAGATAGCTAGATGTTTCATATGTATTTTTTGTATACCTACTTGTACATAGTTGTATGTTAAATGTACATTTATATTATGTTATGATGGCGTCCTCTGTGGCGCAGTGGGCGTAGGCCCGCCTGAGACGCAGAAGGTTGCGGGTATCGAATCTTCCGTGGGACATATGGTTGTATGATCTGCAAATATTCGTCTCAGGTCTGGGTGGTTTTCTATGTATAATAATGTTATAAGTATTTATAAAAAAATGTAAATAAGTAGTTTAACAGTCATGTAGTTACCACAATACAAGCTCTGCTTAGTTTGGGGGCTAGGTGATGCTGTGTGAAAATGCCGAGCATGATTTATTTATTTCTAGATAAAAGACATCCAGGAGAACGACGCCGGCTGGTATCAGTGCCAGGTGCTGATCTCCATCTCCAGCAAGATAGCTGCGGAGGTGGAGCTGCAGGTGCGCCGCCCGCCCATCATCAGCGACAACTCCACCCGCTCGCTCGTCGCCAGCGAAGGAGAGAGTAAGTACTAGACTTGCAACCCGCGGCTTGTCACGCGGAGACAGACATGAGAAAGTAACGAGAAATTAAATTATTCCTCTTTGCCCCACCAAGGCGCTCCACTGGTGGGGTAAAGTGGAATGCCTTTTATTTTGAAATGTAATCTGCCCCACTAATTCTCTATAGTGGTGCAGGTTATAGGAGCCTAAAATTGTGGTGGATCCTGCCCCACTAGGGTTGGTACTTAATAATAAAAAAGTATAAAATAAAAAAAGAAATAAATTGGACGTTGGATTGATTACCTAAATCGAGGACATCTAAAGTATTGTTTTTAAATAAAAGTAACAAAATAGATTATTTGGAATTATTTACTCATTTTGCCAATATTATCTTGTTGCCATACTAAATGGCAAAGTGGAATAATTAGAGAAATTGTGTTCCCGTTTATATTTGTTAGTAAAACAATCAGCACTCGTTACTACCATAGATACCTAGATAGATTTATTTATTGCTTTCATGCACATAACATATTTGTATAGGTCTTAGTTAATACATTAAATAGGCGGGTAGGTACATGAGCCCTGGCGCGCTGCAACGTGAGTTCGATCACGCAGATGCGTGTATATTACTAAATATAGCTTAAAAAAACATTATCAAATTAAATAACCTTCATCTAGATTAATGTTCAAAAAACCCTGTTCTCAAGTACATGTAATACTTGTCTTTTTGAGAATAAATGATTTAAAACATATCTATAGTGAAAACTATAGTACAGATGGGACTATTTAGAAGAAAAAATATTATAAGATAAGACTATTCATTTTATCATCTTTGTTTCTTGTTTTTGTAAAACAATCTATTGTTACCTATTTATGAAGTGTCTTATTTCATTTATTTGTACCTGTGTTTCTGTTCTTTGTTTTTGTATCAAATAAACTACTATCTATTCTATTCTAAGCCAAAGTCAAAATTCATTTATTCATTAAAATAACAAGGATCACTTTGAAACGTCGGTTTTATCTACTGCCTGTTCTTCCGCGACTAAGCCAGGAAAGAATGGCAAGAAAACAAGGCTGGTTATTCTTTTTAATGATCCTTTTACAAAACCATAGGTACATAATTTTTTATCGGGGCCAATCCAACAAGATCTAACTTATCTTCGTACGAGATCTTCTAACCTTAACTTTCTTTTTAGGCGTTCAGATGGAGTGCTATGCTGGTGGATTCCCTTCACCAAAGATATCCTGGCGTCGCGAGAACAACGCCATTCTACCCACTGGGGGGTCGATTTACAGGTTAAATATATTTACAATACTAAATACATATACCTAATGGCTACAGCTGAAAATCAATGTTGGTGATGTTAACACGCCAACCTCCCGGGGGGTCTAGACCAATACACGCTTAGTTTTCCTTTCAAGCTAACGCAAATTTTCCAAGGAAAACCTAGACATTAGTCACGTGACATGTCATGTCTAATGTCATTCCCATACAATTGAATTATTAACGCAGGCGTTAACGCCAACAGAAAGTTGTATTTGTCTTTACCTCCTGCGTTAACTACTTAAGTGGTAAGTTTGGGTTAACACTTTAAAAACCGAATCTCCATTATTATTCAACTCCAATAAAAAATATTTTATTGTGAATAGATGTATATAGATGTTAAATTTATTTATTCATTATAAGATTTCGGAGTTACACATAGATCTTTAAATTATTATAGTACTACCAAAACCTGCCTTTACAGGTGTATGAATACAAAATTGAATTTAAATTAATATTCTTTCCGTGCACAAATATGAATAAAATAAAATGGTTTTCTGTTATAATTTAATAAAATTAATAATAACAGAAAACCATGTCAAACTTACATAATCATGGAACAACAAAATAAAACAAACAATGGTGGACATCCTCAGATACATACTCAGTGAGTACATCTTTGACGGTACCAAGTAGGGGGTAGTCAGAGGCACGTCAACATTACATTTGGTACATGCTATTTATATTTTATATTCAAAGAATAATTAAATGTAACTATACAAACATTTGTCAATCAGCCATTTTGTCAAACTAAGTTTCTAATTATTGTCTCTTATTTCAGAGGAAACATCTTGAAAATAGCTGCAGTCCATAAAGAAGATCGTGGGACGTACTATTGCGTGGCTGAAAATGGCGTCGGCAAGGGGGCTCGGAGGAATATTAATTTGGAAGTGGAATTCGCGCCCGTGGTCTCAGTGCCTAGACCCAGGCTAGCGCAGGTATCAATGCGCCGGAAATATAAAATAAATAAATAATGCTAGACAAATTTCACACAGCATCATCTAGACCCAAACTAAGCAGAGCTTGTATTATGGAAACTAAAAGACTGATATACTACGTATATACGTTTATTTGTAAATATATACATATTATACATAGAATATAATATTTGCAGATCATACAAACATTTGTCCCGCGGCGGGAATCGAACCCGCAACCTTCTGCGTCTCAAGCGGGCTTTTGCCCTTTACGCCGCAGAGGTTGTCGAAAACATCGCGAAGAAGCCAGCATGGTCAAAAATTTGTGTTCTAATAAGCGGCGATGGACTTGCAACCTGTCACGATGCATGCTTTTATACAAAACGTGAGCCACTGCCATACATAAGGTTCGGATGTGCCTCTGACTAGCTCATCGGTAAAACGTCCATTGAGTATAGATTTGAGAACGTCCATTGTGGGAATTACAGTAATGAGCGTGTTTAATGCTCCATTTTTTTCAGGCTCTTCAATACGATATGGATTTGGAGTGCCACGTTGAAGCGTACCCTCCCCCCGCCATCACCTGGCTAAAGGACGAGATCCAACTATCCAACAACCAGCACTACAGGTATAGTTAGGCGGCTCATACCATCGCCACTTTGGAAATACTTTAGCTAAATAGTGAAATGGGGTTGTCTGTCTGTCCGTTCGTTTGAAACACTCTGATTCAATTTATTGAGTACTCGCATCTGCCCGCGATTTCGCCCGCGTTGTACCTGGATAAAAAGTAGCCTATGTGTTATTCTGATGTATAAGCTATATTACTGTAAAGTTTCATCAAAATCCGTTCAGTAGTTTCACGTTTATTCACTCACAAACTTTCACGTTTATAATATTAGTGTTTTGTTAATTCTTCATGAATAAATGGTGGATTTTTTGTTGTGTTTTTGTAAATAATAGTGTTTGTTCAATTTCGCTTGTTTAATTACGTATTTTACAATATATTATAAATTGCTCGAAGAGCCCTCTTCTGCAGCATAAAAAAGTTATTTATATCTGCAGCACTCCCCCACAGCAGTATACCGTACGACATAATGCTGTGGAAGTAGCTGAAGTAAACTAGTCTAGCTGTGTCTACGTCTGTATAAAGACGGATCTTTCTGACTGCATATGCCGCAGAACTAAGTCTCTTCGATAACTTATCAATGTGAGGGCGCCATTGTACAAATACAGTGTTGTCCACAAGAGACAACTCTCATTACTAGCGCGGTTAGTGCCTTCAGACGATACTAGATGGCGGTAGAACAATAAAATAAACTCTTTATAGCAAAATACAAAAACACAGGAATTAAAAAATATAAAAGATGCAATGGGCGGTTTTATTTCTAAAAGCGATCTCTTCCAGACAACCTTTGGATGGGCAGGATAAAATGGAATAAAAAGACGGCGGTGTACAAGTAAACTTATAGTAAAATATAATATTAATAATAAATACCTACATAAATAACATATATACATATCTTATGTATTATACATACAAATAATAATAATATGAGATAATAAGTATGTAATAATATGAAAAACTATTAACTAACAGCTCTGAGACATGGAAAGGAAATGGTTGTATACCAGAACTTTAAAAATAGCTAGTGTTTTTGATGTTCTAATCGAAAGAGGTTAGTCTACTAACCTGTAGACTACTGGCGCAGCACCTACCACTTTTCTATCTATCCAATATCGGTAGGTGCTGCGCCAGTATTTACTTCTAATATTCCCACAGGATTTCTCACTTCGCGACGGCGGACGAATTCACGGACACGACAATTCGCGTGATCACAATCGAGAAACGACAGTACGGCCTCTTCACCTGCAAAGCCCAGAACAAACTCGGCACAGATGAAGGAAAAGTGGAACTTACTGGTGAGCTTTTCTATAACCAACCCGTCCCACTGCTGGGATAAGATCTGCCCCAATTCCTTTTATGCAAAATCAGACCAATAGCTCGTTAAGCAAACCTTCAACACAGTTAAAATAACAAAAATAATGCTGGACATTTTTCACACAGCATCATCTAGTCCCAAACTAAGCAGAGCTTGTATTACGGGAACTACTTGACTGATATACTACCTATATATATATATTTTTTTTGTAAATACATACTTATTCATACCCAGACCCGAGACAAATATTTACAGATCATACAAACATTTGTCCCTTCTGATCCACTTGCCCAGGGAAAATGTTGCATCTAATGTAATAAGCACTCAACAGGCAACATACATAGTCCTGACCCCACAGGGATTCCCTGTGTCGTAGGTATCAGGAACTACGAGTACAGTGGTAACACAACAGCCGCACCCGGAACAATCTGGTGAACATGCGTAGTCTCAGCCGGCTACATACTCGCCGCGAATTTACTATGTCAATATGTCAAGTGATATGTCAATATGTTTAATATGTCAATATGTTTAATATGTCAATATGTTTTATATGTTAATATGTTTAGTATGATTTGATATGTTATTATGTTTAATATGTCGCCGCGAATTTGATAATATGTTCCAGCCCGCTTAGCATGAGCACCCAAGACAACGTTTTGTCTACGAAAGAGAAGACAAAAACTATATCTGTCGCCTATTCTGTCAAACAAAAGAGAGGGACAAAATGTGTTTTGTCTTCTCGGCGGTAGACAAGGTCTTGAGTCTTCATGCTAAGCAGGCAGGTCTGGGTGTTGTACCACAGTACTCGTAGTTTTTGATACCCACGACACAGGGAATCTTAGTGTGGGGTCAGGACTATGTGTGCGTCTGTTTATTCTTATTATTATTAATATGATTATTAATATGCGGCTGCGGTGATGACCGCGGTCTGCAAGCGGGAGGTCGCGAGTTCGATCCCCGCTAAGGTTGATATTTTTGGAATGTTATGAAATTTTGAGATTTCCAACTTATTACTTAGCACATTTAATTATCAAGGTAATGCTTACAAATTGATTTTTATCTTGTATGTAGTCTTTATAGTACATTTTGATTTTATATGCATATATTTTGATTCCTACAGGATGTTTTTGTTGTGTGTATCTAACAAAAACATCCTGTATGTTTCGCCTGAGTTTCTAGCCGTTCTAGCACTGCGTTCAGACCGGTCATAAAGTTTGGCGCGAGCTATTCAGCATAGTCCGGACGCGACGTTGAAAGAAATTTGGTCATTGACACGAAATAGCGGCGTTTTTAGACCGCGATCGCAATATATAGTCACCATAGATAAGTCACAATTATCATCAATAGGTTGTCAGAAGTTCACTGCTGAACATAGGCCTCTCCTAAAGAGTGACGTGACGAACGATCTTGGGCCACCATAAAAGTCAAAATTCATTTATTCATTAAAATCACAAGGATCACTTTGAATCGTCGGTTTTATCTACTGGATGTTCCTCCGCGACCAAGCCAGGACAGAAAGGCAAGAAAACAATGCTGGTTATTTTAATGATACTTTTACATTGTGATTTGTGTGTTGGGTATCCTAAATAAATTAAACAATAGCTCGTTTTTCTAATTCGTTGAATTTAAAAACTTCAATCTCTACATATTTTATCCTCAATTTTTTTTCGCATCTTATTCAGTGAAATTTTAAAATTTGCATTCAATGAAACGACAAGGATCATATTATATAGAAACGCCAGTTTAAATACTACATGAATTTAAAATGTTATAGTGAAATTACGCTGATTCGTCGCGCGACCAATCAAGCAAAAAACTCTGCTTGGTTTTTTTATGAATCATAATATGTTGCAATTCGAACAAGGTGAACTCATTTATCAAATAATACTTCTAATCAAAGAAAGTATAAAAAGTATCAACCCAAGTACGTAAGTATGTACAAGACGTAGTTAAAAAATGTTTTTTTACTCAAAATAGGACCATGATTCACTCCCGCTCCTCCCTTGATTCATGCAACTGTGCCGAAATATCGGGAAACATTCAAACTCAAAAATCATGAATATCACGTTTATTAGTAAACATTTTGTTCATAACGATGATAGTTTCAAAAGTTGTACATAGTTTTATATATAAAAACGACTTTGACGTGTCAATGAACGTATTTCTTCCAACCGAGTGTCCGGATTTTAGCTTGGCATGAGTATGACGCATGTTTTGTTCGTTAGAATCTATCATTCCGGTGTGTCCGCCTGCGTGTGGGCAAGCGCGGTACGGGGCCGCCTCGTCCGTAGCCCCGTCGCTCACCACACTGGTCGCTTTGGGAGCCGTTTACGTGGCTTACGCGTTCCGGAGGTAAGAGATTATATTTTGCTTTTAACGGTCACATATGAATAATCTAAAAAGTCACATATTTGTTTTATTTATTTATTTAACAAGCTGCAATATGCAATAGCTAGTTGGTATTTTATATAACCTGTGTTATTTTTGCCTGGACTCTGGATACTGAGTGTTATTGTATATGGTGCCATAGGAAAAACCGAGTAAAGACACCAATTAATGTTTGTTTTTTTTATGGGTTCCTTGGACCCCTTATATGGTGCCATAGGAAAAACTGGGTGGAGGCACCAATTAATTTGCCTAAATAATATTTTAATAAGTTTGAACGATAGCTTTCTAGTGAGACCGAAGATGATTTGGCTATGTTGAGCGCTTGCTGTTTGACTAGTGATAGTGATTGTAGTTGCAATTAGAACTGAGCACTTTCGTGTTTCATACGTTTTTTTTTATTTTTTGCCTTAATTATGTGAGCAAAGTTTGATGCATGATAATCAGCCATTTTGTTTTGATTTATAATTGTCATAAGTTTTGACTATCTGTATTATGCCAAAGCTAGTAAGCTAATTTATTCGCTTCAAAAACACTTCGAAACATTGTTGGGAGGAGAATAGAATGTATAAAGGGTCCTTCAGAGCAAGCAACGCATAAGCCATGTCCATGTGGTAAAAAGGGAAAAAGAAGGTGCAGATAATAAAAAAATACTGTTTATTCCACCATTTTAATCATTAATTTATATAGTTGAAGAAACACAAAACATTTACTAGCACGACACATAAAAATAAACATATTTTGTAACAAAGTTAGGATGGTGGGATATATAGGTAGCATCATCTAACCCCAAAGTAAGCAGAGCTTGTATTATGGGAACTACATAACTGATATACTACTTATATACTTTGTTTTTTTGTAAATACATACATATTATACATAGAAAACACCCAGACCCGAGACATATATTTGCAGTTCATACAAAAAATTGTCTCGCGGCGGGAATCGAACCCGCAACCTTTTGCGTCTCAGGCGGGCCTTCGCCTACTGCGGCACAGTGGTCGTCAAACATAAAAAATACCCGCGCCGACAGGAACCAAAATATGCGATTGCCGTAATAGTTTGTTTTTTATGTCTAACTGTTACCGTTTGTAAATAAATAAACGGTAACAGATACATTAAAATGCTATTTATGGCAAACATTTTGTACGTCTTCAAAGTTGTTTCTTAGATAGGTTTTACCGCCACAATATACTGGGGGCCGTTTCGAAGAAAAATGGTAAAAAACAAACACACCTCTAAAAACGCATTCACGAGCCTTTAAGTAGGTACATTAAGACCACATCCCAAAATGTACGGTTTTCATTTTAAGTGTATTTATCGATCTAACAGTATGCGCTGAGCAAAAAAATTAACACTAAAAATCGTAACAAGGTATTTTTTATGTGCGACATCAGGAGATGCGTATGCCGTAATGGTTTGTTTGTTTGTATGTATGTATGTTATCGTTTATCTCCGAAACGGATAATGCTTGAAGTGCGGTTTTATGCAAACATTTTGTATGACTTCAAGGATATATATTTTCGGATAAAAACACGAGGAAATTAATAATTTAATAAAAAATACTGTTTTTTTTTCAGAATCGTCAATACCAGACATTAATTACCCCGGCCTTCGATACGATCCTATGTACAGCGGAGCCAATATCCTCTCAGCGCAGTATATAACCGGGTTATATACCACCATTCTTATATACTTACATTTACTTGGCGGGAATGGAGCACTAGGATTCAGCAGCAGCCGGTAGAAGTGTAGTTCGGAGTGCCACGACAAACGGCATTCACATCCGTTTGTCGGATGGGGGCATTTGACAGTAAATGATAGAGCCGAAATAGTTTCTTAATTATTTGATACCAAAATGGCACAAAGTCTTAACCGTTTTTGATAAAACTTTAACTGTAACAACAGCAGCTGTATTCCTTAGGTTGTAACGTGGTTTTTTTTTATACTTAGATCTAAGTGCGTGTTTTTGTAAGTGTAACCATTTTGTATGTATTTTTACAGGCCACGGTCACTAAATTGTGGAACTTTTTGTACGAAACTGAAACCGATTTTGTGTAAGTCAGCTTCGGTCATTAATTTGTGGACCTTTATATTTAATAATTCTATAACTGAAACGCTAAGGTAGACTTGGTGAAGGTGAACAGTCGGTTTTACAGTTCTTGATTATTAAACAAGCCAATAATAATAATAAGTATATTATTTATGACTTAAATTAACATGCTATGCAATTTTTCAAATATAAAAAACAATTGTACTACAATTGGCGGTCTTATCGGGAACAGTGATTTCTTACAGACGACCTTTTCTTATAGTATTTTTTATACGGGTCTTTACAGGTTGCGATTTTGCAGTGCGGTGATACGGTTAGTGTAGTGTGCCGTAATTTGAACATGCACTTTTCTAGTGTAGTGTAGTGTGCCGTAATTTGAACATGCACTTTTCTAGTGTAGTGTAGGGTGTCGTAATTTGAACATGCACTTTTCTAGTGTAGTGTAGGGTGTCGTAATGTGAACTTGCACTTTTCTAGTGTAGGGTGTCGTAATGTGAACTTGCACTTTTCTAGTGTAGGGTGTCGTAATGTGAACTTGTTCTTTTCTAGTGTTGTGTGTCATCATGTGAACATACACTTTTCTAGTGTAGTGCGTCTTAATGTGAACATGCACTTTTCTAGTGTAGTGTTCCGTAATGTGAACATGCACTTTTATGATACAGAAGATGAAATGAGGGTAGTTGCGACTGCTTTCTACATTTCTCGACTGACGATAGCTCCGTATACTCCAGTCACCCCGTGACCACGGCTGTAGCAACACCGTCGAAACGTCGTTGGGACGACAATAAAAATGGTAAACGCTATAAAGACCCGTATAAAACTTATAATTAAATCATAGAGTGAGCTTCGAATTTAAAGGCTGCGATTATTTAGAAAATGTATATCAAACATATTATGTGTTTGTTTAAAATAATCAACGATATTTACATATCTAGAATTGGTGTTCTAAAATGGACTAGTTTTTCATTGCGTCTGTCGCGTGCTAAGTCTTTTTTCAGGAAAACTGTATCGAAATTGGTCCTTCATGCAAGCCATGCCATTTGCAACTTTAAAATTGACATTTATTTTTAGGATTATGCCCGTTGTCCCCGGATTTTCGGCCTAATCGGGGGCCAACGAGAAAAAATATTTTTTTGTCCACCGATGGGGCCGTATATCGCGGGACAACGGGAATAACCAGAATTTGAAGACTTTGATATTAATATTTTAATGTGTTCTCATTAAATATGTGTATATTTTGCATTTAAATAATAACTTGACACTTGAACTGAATAATTTCGTATTATTGACGAAAATTATCATCTATATTTTATTCAATAATGTAGTTTTAATGAATCTCAAAGCCATATTCATCAAATATATAAAAAAAACCTTTTATTTAAGTACCTGTGTAACCTACCGAATAAGTTGTGTTTTAATCGCTCTAATTTTTGTATCAGAATTCGTACAGGGTGTCCAAGAATATGTTTGACATCCCGAAATAGTCATTCTATACCATAAAAAAAACATGAAAATAAGAAAAAATAACTTCTGGTCGCGCATTGCATTAACGTAACTATGTAACATGAATAGTTCTGGCACACCCTGCACTAATTATTCTTTTTGATACTACTTAGGCCGTTTTCTAGCGATAAGCTTTTTACTTGGAGAAATATGTTTGTATTTAGCCTTCTTATGATGAAAACCACCAACTAGAAACAGAAGACTATAAATGTCGACAAAAGATTATAAATGACAGAAGTACATACATACAAAACACAAAAAAAAGTTTCATTTCATTTCGATAAGTTTCCTCTTAATCGCTTTTCCATAAGAATTTAAATTAAATACATTTTGTACGTTGCTAATAGCAAAAGAAATGAAATGTTTTGTTATATTATAAATCATTTTTAACAAGGAAACAATAATTATTATATTATAATCGATGTATAAATAAAAATTAATTGCCGCATGTATCCAAATCGGTGGAGCCGGTCTCGATTGCTCTTTGGCTGAGTTTTTTTTTTGTTGTTTTCGTAATTGTCAGGCAAATTTTTTATGAAAGGATTTTTTGGAAAATCCACGTGAAAAGACGTAAATTTAGATGACCCGTGCAAAGCCGGGACGGGTCGCTAGTTTTTGATGAAATTTAAACATATCAAAAGATTATTTAGCTTTCGTACAGAACGCAAACTTTTTTCAAGTTTTATGTCGAAATGCATTTGGTGAAAATGTAAGTTTATCGAATATAAATATGTTGCGTTGGCGTATGTCTGGTATGAGTCAGTTTTCTCTGCGTTTATATAAACTTTTATTGAGTTCACTAAAACATCGGTTTGCTGCTAACGGCCAATTACTGATACACTACTGAAGAGAGAGATGGCGATATATCTATGCATTGTGTAATATACAAAGCATTTTCTTAGATTCTCTAATGTAGGTGTCTAACCTAAAATTCTGTTCTTTCGGTCGTGGTTATACGTTTAGGGGATTGTATAAAGATTTTGAAACAGTTTTGCTAAACAGCGGTTTTTTTTTACTGTTGAACTTAGAATTACGCATTGAAAAGAGAAAACAGTATTTAGATGAACTGTTTAAAAATCATTATAATGTCCTAATTGTTTTTCAGTTTTTGGCGGTAATCTCATGAATACCAAAAATGATCTACTCAACTATTGGTGAATCGTTATTGATGTAGAAAATATTGTAAAACTTTGTCTTGTACGTAATTTTTCTCTCTAATTTTTCGTCTCTAGTAGCGGCGGAATAAATACTGTCGTGTTCTGTGATTCATTAAATATATCACAATCAAATTATTTAACTCTTAAATTATTCCATTGATGTATTGGCGTAATCTATTTTCGTTTTTTATTTACTTTTTAAATTAAATTTTGGACTGTTTACAATTCCATCCAAAAATACTCTCTATTTTAGTTCTTAAATATTTTGTTAATTTTTTGCCAGCTTTATTGAATAATAATAATAGTGTAGGACTAACAAAACTGTGTTTTAATGTAACTGCCATCTAAAAATACCCTATAATCATATTAAGTTAGTTTTTGCTTTGATCCTT
This sequence comes from Perizoma affinitatum, assembly GCA_961405105.1. Lineage (NCBI taxonomy): Eukaryota > Metazoa > Arthropoda > Insecta > Lepidoptera > Geometridae > Perizoma > Perizoma affinitatum. The sequence continues at coordinate 1,429,765 of OY560207.1, forward strand.
AAGTCTAAGTATCTTGAGTGACATGCAAAATGATCTATTTTAATTTGTTTTCAGATACTTTTGGCACTTCCTTATATTACAGGTCGTTTGTCGCGGCGCAACATCTTTTCCCTTTAGTTTTAGGTCACATCACTATACGCAAATGAAAAGTGCGTCCTTACCCCCATCTCTATTTTTCGCTTCTCAATCACAACGTAGGCGCGAGTGCGTGTTACTGTCAAATTTAATTTATATAAAACCTCTGAAGTATTTTAATAAATTCATCACATAGTTTTTTTTTATCTGTAGTTAAGTTTACAATTAATCTTAATTAATTATGCCTCTATCATCATTGATCGCCCATGATGGCCCTGTCCGTTCAGCCCTACGCCTTTCCTAGGTTTTGTGCAGTATATTCTGAGATAGACGCCTTTTGAGCCCATACAAAACATACTACTATTACTACATATTAATATTTTTGTTTTAATCCTTTCTGCGAACTTTTGCACAGATACATCTTCGCAGTACAGATACATCTTTTGTATCTGTACTGCGAACCACAATACACAAAGGTTATCTGGAAGAGAATGCTTTTTCATTAAAGCATTAAGTTCGCCTATGTACTCATATTTTTTGTGCAATAAAGAATGTTCTATCTATCTATCTATTTTTATTGATTTTTTGTACTGTTTAATAAACTTTTCTGTGTTTGTGTTTATCTGTTCTGTGTTTTGGTCACATGATGTGTTGAGGTCATTAAATGTATTTTCTTTCTTTCTTCTCTCTGTCAGGGTAACTAAGGAGTCACTTTTCATGTGCTTGCTTTTCTGGCCTAGCTTGTCAGCTAATAATATGTTTGTGAAATAGATATAACAGGTTTTTGTTGAAATAAATGAAATCAAATAAATAAAACCATGTATTTCGCTTCTATGTAACCTTATTATATTTACATTTAAGTTACATTTTCTTAAGCTATGATAATTTTATACAGAACTGAAGTCCCTGTTTTACTAAACTTAGACAGAGACTTAGGTGAGTCTTAAGGTCTATATAGAAATCTGTGAGACTTTCCTAAGTCCGCCTAAGACGTAAGTAGGTAACTACTAACTGGCATAGTTCCCATTTCCACCAAATTATTCAATATATTGCACACAAAACTCAAGTCAAAATGATCAGCCTTTCAAAGAACTGTTATGACATCAGTGAATTGTTGTTGTAAGCGTTTTATTTCTTATCTGTGGCTTAGTTCCCTGGCCTTAATCTAGATGTTGCCATATTCCCCAACATACAGATATAAATGCTATACCTCCTTAGTACCCACCATGTGTCTGTTAATCCAAAAAACAACACGCTTAAAAACGTTTCATCACCTTGATTTGCATAAATGGCAAAACACGTGATCTCCTGAAATAAAATCAGTTCATTTATGTACGCTGACATAAATGAACTGATTTTGGGACCATTTTGAAATTAAATATGGCGGACATATTTGATTTTAATATCTCTTCGCAAACTCGACGGTTTTTTTCCTTTAGATAGGTGCTTTAAAATGGGGATGCTTTTTGAAAATATAGTCCATTTTGATATCAAAGATGGCGGACACAGTTTATTTGTGAGTTAACCATTCACATTCTTATATAATAATTTTAATTAAATAAATATCAATTAGTGTGTAAAATCACCAGAAAATCTTAAAGACAGACCATAGCGCGTACAGAACCAGTGTGTAGAAAAGAACCCGTGTTATCTGATGAAGATAATAAAGTCTGAAAAAAAAAAGTTTTTTTAGCATAGTTTCTAGTTACATACAGTAGATAAGTAAAACCCCGTCTGACCCCGAATTATTATGTAAATGTCACCTACAATATTCAAGAAAATCAGTTTAAGCCAAAATTACCTACACCAGCAATAAAGCCATTAGAGAAAAAAACATTATATCCGTAAATACGTAGCTACGTAATCGCATCGCTAAATTTCCATTCAGGGCGCGGCGCACAGTGGTCGGGAAATCACGCTTGCCTTTCATAGGATTTTTGAAAATTAAAATGTATTTTTTTACATTTTTAAGTATACAGTTTTGTCGAAAATATCAAAATATTGAATAATCTAGTAGTCATGGGTTTTTTTTTCGAATAAATACTATGATATATGAGTTTATATATTCCAAATGTATGAAAATGGAATTTGTTTTCCTTATAACTTCTTTCGGTGTTGCACGGTAAGGCTGAAACTTATAGGCATTGTAAAGGAGTGTATAACAAAGCCATATGACCTTTGACCTTGACCCCGGACGATCCCGTTCAAAAGATATGAATTATTGAAAAATGCATATTTGCCCGATATTATTATACGGAGAAATGTACCTTAAAAACATTAGTTTGTTATTTTTTTTGGCCAGTTACGTTACCTGATGGATCACAAACGACCCTATGTAAATTATCTAGAGTCATGGGTTTTTTTTTTTCGAATAAATACCATGAAATATGAGTTTATACACTCCAAATGTATGAAAATGGAATTTGTTTTCCTTATAACTTCTTTCGGTGTTGCACGGTAAAGCTGAAACATATAGGCATTGTAAAAGAGTGTATAACAAAGCCATATGACCTTGGACCTTGACTCCGGACGATCCCGTTCAAAAGATATGAATTATTGAAAAATGCATATTTGCCCGATATTATTATACGGAGAAATATACCTTTAAAATATTAGTTTGTTATTGTTTTTGGTCAGTTACGTTACCTGATGGATCACAAACGACCCTATGTGAATTATCTAGTAGTCATGGGTTTTTTTTTCGAATAAATACCATGAAATATGAGTTTATACACTCCAAATGTATGAAAATGGAATTTGTTTTCCTTATAACTTCTTTCGGTGTTGCACGGTAAATCTGAAACTTATAGGCATTGTAAAGGAGTGTATAACAAAGCCATATGACCTTTGACCTTGACTCCGGACGATCCCGTTCAAAAGATATGAATTATTGAAAAATGCATATTTGCCCGATATTATTATACGGAGAAATGTACCTTTAAAACATTAGTTTGTTATTGTTTTTGGCTAGTTACGTTACCTGATGGATCACAAACGACCCTATGTAAATTATCTAGTAGTCATGGGTTTTTTTTCGAATCAATACCATGAAATATGAGTTTATACATTCCAAATGTATGAAAATGGAATTTGTTTTCCTTATAACTTCTTTCGGTCTTGCACGGTAAAGCTGAAACTTATAGGAATTGTAAAGGAGTGTATAACAAAGCCATATGTCGTTTGACCTTGACCCCGGACGATCCCGTTCAAAAGATATGAATTATTGAAAAATGCATATTTGCCCGATATTATTATACGGAGAAATGTACCTTAAAAACCTTTGTTTGTTATTTCTTTTGAAACTTTCTTGTTTTATTTTTCTTTTTCTTTCTCTCTTTCGAAAATTCTTTCCGAGTAGAATTTCTTTTTCTACTCGGAAAGAATTTTCGGATTTTTTATATTAGTAAACCAAAAACATTTAGTCACACCTGTGACATAACAATAGATATCGAGGATAGGTAGCGAGTAGTACCTATTGTTAAGTTAGGTAGTCACACTAGAAAAATATATAGGTAGGTAAATAACGACTTTTTAGTAACTCAATACAATACCTAGATTTTGTTTAACCATTTTTATCTTCAAAATATTTATCTTCCATTAATTCATATAATATAATAATAATCATATAATATAATCTTCTTATAATAATATCGGGCAAATATGCATTTTTCAATAATTCATATCTTTTGAACGGGATCGTCCGGAGTCAAGGTCCAAGGTCATATGGCTTTGTTATACACTCTTTTACAATGCCTATATGTTTCAGCTTTACCGTGCAACACCGAAAGAAGTTATAAGGAAAACAAATTCCATTTTCATACATTTGGAGTGTATAAACTCGTATTTCATGGTATTTATTCGAAAAAAAAACCCATGACTCTAGATAATTTACATAGGGTCGTTTGTGATCCATCAGGTAAAGTAACTGGCCAAAAAAAATAACAAACTAATGTTTTTAAGGTACCTACATTTCTCCGTATAATAATATCGGGCAAATATGCAATTTTCAATAATTCATATCTTTTGAACGGGATCGTCCGGGGTCAAGGTCAAAGGTCATATGGCTTTGTTATACACTCCTTTACAATGCCTATAAGTTTCAGCCTTACCGTGCAACACCGAAAGAAGTTATAAGGAAAACAAATTCCATTTTCATACATTTGGAATATATAAACTCATATATCATTATAAACTCGTATTTATTCGAAAAAAAAAACCCATGACTACTAGATTATTCAATATTTTGATATTTTCGACAAAACTGTATACTTAAAAATGTAAAAAAATACATTTTAATTTTCAAAAATCCTATGAAAGGCAAGCGTGATTTCCCGACCACTGTGCGGCGTCTAGCCAAACACCACTTTCTGGTGTTAACGCCTGCGGAAAGATTGAATTGTATGTAAATTACATTAGCTGTGGAAATGTCACGTGATTGCTGCCAAGTTTTACCTTGTCAAATTTTGCGTGTAAAGAAAACAAAGCGTGAAGTATTTGTATAGACACCCAGGTCGGACGGGGTTTTCGTTACGAAATGTAGTTGCAAGAAATATACCTTTTCCACTTAATCCTGGCTGCGGGTAGTGTGTCATCACTTTCTTTGAATAGGTACCGCCGGATACCAGCTAGGTACATCCCGAAATACTCTTCCCAGTCCACTGAGCTCATGCTGAAGGGAAACAGCTGGGAAATAAATACCACTCATTAAGGTTAGTATATGGTTGCCTGAAAGAGATACCAGCGATAACATAGACGAATTGAGAACCTCGTCCTTTTTTTAATTCGCTTGAAAATTGTTGTTAACTCTTGATTTTACGTTAGTAGAATAGAGCTTCTTGCCCTTGTTTGTAATGACAAACCTACTTCTGATTTAGAAAGAGCGTATATGTAGAATAGAATAGAGTTTATTTTTACAAAAAACACGATACAAATAAACACAATAATTAATAAAGACAAATAGTAGTTGCTAAAAACGGTCCCAACTCATTATACTGGTTGCAGCAACCAGCGCTGGTCTTCCGTTAGAACTGTTTTTGGGGTGCGGACTTGTAACATTTATCATAGAAACACAACAATGGTTTGAACCAGAACAAAAACTACCGAGTTAACTTTTAATAATGTCACTAAACGGAATCACGAGCACCAAGAAACGACCCAAACAAAAGCCAAGGAGAGGCGTGGTTATATGTACCTATGTATGTTATGTGGGGTCGGCACATTATGTTAGTAAAACAGAGTGATAGATTAAATTCAGTTTAGTTGGTGTACAAGAGAACCGAAGCTAATGCGTCGATTCTGTTGCACACTCTCTATTTTCTTGTATTGTAAGATATACAAACCTATTACCTATTTATACGAACCTGTTTATCAGCATCTGTGGTACTGTCCCAAAGCTCCCTGACCCGTCTGTTGCAGAATTGTATCTCAGTTGTACAGAAATACGACAGAACAGACGAAAATTTGTGTATTTTTCTGTATACTTTTAGCATCCTGAAAGAAACAACTAAAAATTTAAATCAACACTTATTAGTCACATAAATGGTCATGACCCCACAGGGGATTCCTGTGTAGTGGGTATCAGGAACTGCAAGTACCGTGGAACATGCAAACATTTGTCGAGAAGCGGGAATCGAGCCCGTACCTCTTTGGTCTGACCCGGCTACTCGCCTGCCGCGCCACTAAGTTCATAGTATAGGCGATCAAATCAAACACAGCTTTTTGGTCAACGTCAGAAGAAAGTTGGGTGTGCGGGCAGAGTTTAAAACATGGCTTTTGGAAAACTTTGGAAGTACAATATTGCGGAGCCGCGTCGTGTGTCTAGCAATCGGTTTGCGACTGCGAGACTACCCTAAAAAAAGTTCATATTTTTTATTCAATCATAATTATGCCGACAGATGGCGTTACCGGTATCGCAATACACTCAAAATGAACAAAAATATTTTAAAAACTAATTAATAAGTAGGTAGGCATAAAAGTAGGTACACAAATACAAATAACATAAGAAAATAATTCTAGGACGTGTGTCTGCCTACAGTTAGGTTATTAGACTTTAGTGTAGATTTTCTTGTACACCATCTAAATTTAATTAGATGGTGATTAGAACCATCTAATCACCATCTAGGACGCGTTAGTAAAAACCGAGCTATTGTCCAAATTAATAACAAACAATTAAATAATACAATCATGGACTTCTTACGCAATCTTACATATGACGAAACAGAAAAATTTATGACTAAAGTCAGCTAAACATACACGCATACACCCCCCCCACACACACGCACTCCCACACACATCCCAACTACAAATAGGTACATACCTATATACACACACACACACACACACACTAGTAAAACACATATAAAATTTATTATAAATAGGAACTCTTATTATTTAGCCTTACTTTTCATTTTCATCTTCATTTAATCTTGTTATAACACTATTCTAATTCTCTGAAATTCATATTTGTGAAGAACAAGATAATAGGTTACTCACTTTGTTTATTTATAAGGATACTAAGTACAACAACAATATCAAACAATTTATGATGTAGAGTCCGGGGTGAGTCTCTGTGACCCTGCAACACAGGCTCTTTGAGACCTAGTGTAGGGAACAGTGCTCCTTAAGGTACATGCCATTATTAAGTTAAGTTATCATATTGTATTACTAGAAGTGTACCAAACTGTATATTTTTTGTAAAAATAAAACTTTATCTTTATCTTAAAACTTTATCTTTAATTTAAACTATCGCTCCCTTTTACTAACAGTAACAAAAGAAAGATATATTTTAGTGCAGTCAAAATTTTTTCAGATTTAAGTTTTCCAGAAAGGTATGTTAAGATGGTTCGGGCATGTAGAAAGGATGGATGAAAGAAGATTAACAAAACAAATAGTGAATGAGGTAGTTAGAAAGGGGAAGGCCTCGGCGAACGTACTCTGACCAAATTGCAGACATTCTAGAGAAAGGCCAGAAGTACACTAAACCGCCGAGCTTGTATGGAGAATTTGATGGGGTTGAATGAAGTGAAAGATTAATGCTGGGATCGTAGCAAATGGGTATCTGTGGTCTCTGCCTACCCCTCTGGGAAACATGCGTGACTATATATATGTAAGCTTTCCATACAAGTTCAGTCGTGAATTCAAAACATGCTAACTATAAACACGAGGAAGAGCAACATGTAAACTGTTTTAAAAGGAGGATAGAAACGCTTGATTAAAAAAAACAACTGATATAACCCGTTTTTAACTTACAGCTATCTAGTGACTTACTTTGGTTTACGTCCTAGGCACACTGCAAGTCCATCCACTAAAGCGGCCGGAATTAGATGCAGCATTACTATATATATCCAATTCAGTAGCGCCGATTTCGTGAGGGTCAGCGATATGTACCTGCATTATATGAATTAATGAATGAACAATGAAATATATGGGTATCGCAGACCGGTCAACTAAAGCTGGCACGTAAATATTTACACGTTGCGTTTGTGTAGTGTCTTTGAGTGGGGTAGAAGATTTAATTTACGATTCTGATTAGAAGCAATAATGTAATAAAACATAATATATAATTTTAGAATATAATTACGACTATACCACGTACTTTACTATTCTCCTGCTGACGTTTTAGAGGTGGTCGCGGACGGTGCTCATGAGGAAGGACCTCTAAACGGTCAACGAAACGTCAGCAGGAGAATAGTAAAGTACGTGGTATAGTCGTAATTATATTCTAAATTGATACCAAACCACGGTAATTTTAATTCCATAATATATAATTATTACAAATAACATATATTTATTCACAACCCACCCAACCTTACTCAAACCAGAGTAGACACTCACGTATTTGTTTTTTTTTTGCATAATAAAAACGATTTTGATTTGATTATTTTTAAATATACTGTATAGTGAAATTGTGAGTACCTACTGTGAATGTGCCAGCTTAAGTTAACCGACCTGTACCTTCTTGGTACCGGTGGTTTAAATACCGCATTCAATGTTAAATCGACCTGCGAAATACCGATCGGTAAACCTGCAGTTTAGTTGCGAAAAATCATGACAGGAAAAACGGATGTTTTTTTAAACATTTTTAGGGATTTTTACGAATGTATACGCCATTAGACACTGAAGACTGTCACTGACTGTCACGCGACGGCTTCGTGAATTCACTATAATAAGCTTATATTTATGTTATCCTATCATAAGAGTATATAATATAACTACCTACCTAGTTAGGCTAAGTTCATATAAAAATAATATACAGCTCTAGAATATCAAGATCAGCAATTTCACACGCAATTTTTAACTCCTAAAAGTATCCAGCTGGAAAATGAAAAAAATAAATTCCCTAAAAATGAATCAAAAAGGAAAATACTGTAGAACTGAGGATTGTCTACTTACCAAACAGCATCAGAGAAGGGGTGGTTGTCGATTTGCGCCATGTTTTTATCCATGAAGTCACCCCACGTGATTCTATTCTCAACTGAACTAACGTAGTTGTATATCGGCGGCTCGGTGGGCGGTGAACTGAAAAATAATTTAAAACAAACAAGCACGCCCATTCATTTATTTGATAAAACACAAGTGGGCTTAAAGATGTCTCCAAATCCAACAGATACTATAAATCTGAACGCGCTAATCCCTGGAACTACCAGTCGAATTTAAAAAATTCTTAGCACTCAATAGCCCGATTCTCGAGGAAGGTTATAGGCTATTTAACATCACGCTACGACCCTTAAGGGCCGAGCAAAAGCAGTAATAGCGGGGGCGAGCGAAGCGACGCTGTAGGCTGGGGGTCGAAGGCGACGAGACATTAAAAATACAAAGTGAAGAATACCTAAAATAAAAAAGACAATATTTTTATTTTACCACTTTGTTGGCGTAAATATGTATATCCATGCCAAATTACAGATTTCTAATACTAAGAGTCTCTGAACTATAAGGTTTCCATGTTGACTACGGAACAAGGACCAGGAACCAGATTACAAACCCATCGCTGCTGGTTAAAATACTAACCAATGGCATATGCCTTAAATATTTTATTCCAGTGCACATTGCACTCATAAATGTAGTGGATCTATTTACCTACCTACCTAGTTAGTCTGTAATTTAAATAAGTAACACATACATGCCTAGTTAAGGTTATTTACATTATTTATTTTCAGACCTTATTGTACATATTATGTGCTTGCAAATAAACATAATTCTAATCTATTATATTCTAGAATGTGAAGCTTTCATTTAATAATACGTATTAAGTACGTATCTATATGGACAATATTATATATGTATTTATATTTAATTAAAGTTATCTTTTACAATTAATATATTTATTATTGAATTAATTAGAGCCGTGTTGGCCTAGTGGGCGATACCACGACTTCTGATCCGGAGGTCGTGTGTTCGAACCCGGTCGTGCACCAATGGAGTTTCCTACTCGAAAAATTTATGTGCGCATTAATACGTGCTCAAAACGGTGAAGGGAAACATCGTGAGGAAACCGGCATACCCTAGAACCAAAAATTCGAAGGTATGTGCCAACAGTTAGTGTTCCAATAAGCGGCGATGGGCTTGCAACCTGTCACGTGGAATGCTTACTACTTGCAAAACGCGGGCATGTACCAAATGTAATGTATGGACGTGCCTCTGACTACCCCCTACTTGGTATCCTCAAAGATCTATTCACAGAGTATGTATCTGAGGATGTCCACCATGGGGAAGACAGTCGTGAGCGTGTTTGTTTTTTTGTTTATTATTGAATTGAATAGAGCCGTGCCGACTTAAACCTTCGTTGTGCGTAGTCCGACTCGTGCTTAGCCATTTGTCTGTAGTACCTGTGCTTGTGTGCGTTGTGTACGCTGGCGGCACTCGCCATGAGACAGTTCACGACCGAGTCAACTGGCACGATGTCAGCTGTCACATGCTCGTCGCACTGCAGAGTCCTCAGAATACCGGTTACTAAAAAAACACGCATTTATTTTCACTACTCAACACTACAAAGGTTTTTTTTGTCTTAAACCTATGTTGAATACTGGTTAACTTGTTTGACAACATCTGTGGCGCAGTGGTCGAAGGTTCGCCTGAGATGCAGAAGGTTGTGGGTACGAGTCCCGCCGCGGGACAAATGTTTGCATGTTCTGCAAATATTTGTTCCGGGTCTGGATGTTTTTGTACCACATTACTCGTAGTTCCTGATATTATAGTAATTCTAGTACTTCTTAGTAATCTGAAATTACATACCGCTGCCAACTGCTATTCCCGTGGGCCCGTACATATTGTCCAGCCAACATTTTAAAGGTTCTTTAACTGTTGACGTTACTGAAAATATTAAAATAATGATAAATAATAAACCCTCTGTTTCATAATCACTCGCTAACTTTAGCAGCGTGTTAGTTTGTTTAGTGTTAGAAAAGGACAGAGCTAGATTTAGCGACTTGCTTAGTTAGCCAGTGATTATGAAAAAAAGAGTTAATCTTTTATTCAGTTCTTAGTAACATGGTTTGGTAACATAAGAAAAAAAAACAAATTAAGTATAAAATAGTAATCTACAATATTTGATTTGTTTTTTTTAAGCCATAATTCTATGGCTTATTGTTTTTATTTGATTATTTAGTTGACAAAATCTCTTGGGATTGAAAATGCTTCATCTTGATAAAAAATTTAGGTACCAATTGTTTTGTAAAAGGATCATTAAAATGAATAACCAGCCTTGTGTTCTTGACTTTCTTTCCTGGCTTGGTCGCGGAAGAACAGGCAGTATATAAAACCGACGTTACAAAGTGATCCTTGTGAATATTTTTTTTTTTTTAAATTAAATATTTGACTGATTTGGAGCAAGTTCCGTCAACAGGCTCTCAGATACCGTTTGATAATATCGGTCACGATTGACCGATATTATCAGACGGTATCTCGAACTTAAAAAAACTTTAAATAGCCAAATAGCAAAAACAACTTTTCAAATCCGACTGGAATTTCCAGAGATTAGCGCGTTCAATTAAAAAAAAACAAACTCTTCAGCTATAATGACTTACCAACCGCAGGCCTGAATATACCAATGGGCATACCACCAGCATTCGCTCGGATTTCTTTCTCAGCTAACGCTTTGGTAAAGGTGTACGTATTTGGCCACGCTCCCAATATCCTGAAAGAACGAACAGTTCTGTTGTTTGGATACGTTTTGAAACAGATACGGCGTTGATTCTCTTAAATGAATGAATGAATGAATGATATTTAAGAATATAGTTATTTGCATTAGTATTATGACATAGGTTATAATACGAATTATTTACATAGATTTTCTATATTCGTCAAATGAAGGTAGGTAGGTACCTAACTAAACTTTTTTTTGTTTAATTATAGTACAGGCAAGAAAGAGATGGCAAGAACTTCACTCCTGTCGTGAACGTGTCACTCTTCTTCGTGTTTATAGTCAGCATGTTTTGAAATCACGACTAAACATGTATGGAACATTTAAATCTGACTAATTTGACAGCATTTAAATTGCTACTGTTAGTAAAAGTGAACCATAGATAACATTCCGTTCAGTTGGTGTACCTACAAGAAAATCGACGTAAATAAACTTATGAAGAAAGACCAGAAAAACGTGACTTATTTACACGAAAACTCGAATACGATTCTAGCCTTCAAGATATCAAATCTCGAAGGCTAGAATTGTAAGGCGTAGATTATATTAATATAATTCAAAAGTAGAATGCCAATTTTGACGTTTATATGCGACACGTAAACTAATTTGACAGGAGTAAAATTCTTGCCATCCTCTTGCAAGCACTATCGGTAAAAGAGTTTTATATTTAAATTAAGTTTAACTAAACTATACGTAACACCAACTGGTGTACCAACAAGAGAATCGGCACTACATGTTTAGTCAAGTCGAAATCGTAGAGAATGAAGAGGAATAAGGACGAAATACTACGATATTTTGACGACCTCCGTGGCGCAGTGGGCGAAGACCCTCCTGAGACACAAAATTTGTTTGATTCCCTCCGCGTGTGTTTGTATGATTTTGTCTCGGATCTAGGTGTTTTCTACGTATAATATGTAAGCATTTTCAAATAATTTAGATATACGTTTGTATATCAGTCATGTAGTTCCCATAACACAAGCTCAGCTTTTTTTTTGGGTCTAGATGATGCTGAAAATAGTTTACATTTAATAAGATCTTTTGACTACGTACTGTGGCAGTAGAGAATCAATTTCCATGTCATTCAACTTTTCAACAGCCCGCTGAAGATGGTCCACATCAGCGGTACACTCGTAGAATCTCTCCTCTATACGGGAGAGATGTGAGTTGGAGTAGGCCGTTGAAATATGCATAAACACCTGAAAAATAAGAAACCTAAAACACAAACACGCTAACGACTGAACTTTGGCAGACAAGCATAGGGGGCATAGATTTTGAAGCCTTCATCTAGACGGGAAACCTGAAGAATGTTTTTTTTAAACCTATTTATATAGAAAACGAGGGGGTGCAATAAAAAAAATCATTCCCCTCTAAAATGTACTAGGGGTGCTCGAAAAAGTCCCTTTTATATTTTACTAGCTTCTGCCCACGGTTTCGCCCGCGTGGTACCCGGATAAAAAGTAGCCTATGTGTTATTCTGATTTATAGTAGGATAGTAGGATAATATAAGATAAGATATAAAACGAGGGGTTGCAATAAAAAAAAAAGCATCCACCTTGTGAGTTTGTAAAAGGGCTCGTCCGGGGAAGTGCTACCATCATACTTATTTCTGTCGCCTAGCAGTAATGCTCGCATTCTTTTGGCTCTTATCTGGGTCAAACGCATTAGCATTGCCATTCAGCGTGGCAATGCGGCCAGTATTGTGGGAACGCTTCGGTCTGGTCGTTGATGAGTGATCTGGATCGTTTGAGCTATATATAGATCGTTTTCGTCTGTTCATCTATCTGTTTCATCTGTATTTTATGTATATACCTACTTGTAAATAGATAAATGAATAAATGTAAACTCACATCCAATGTTTTTATATCCCTAGCGAGTTCCAGCAACTGTAACGGCGCGCGAACATTCGTCGCGAGCGCCGCTCGGAGGTGCTCGTCGAACTTGACCGTCGCTGCTGAGTGGAATATTATGTTCACCTGAAATATAAATTCGAATAGTTTCAGTTTGACAAATAGATAGGAGTTTTTACAGAAAAAAAAAACATTTAACCATTTTTTCTTATACATATTCCTCCACTTCAACTCTACTCAGGGCGCCTCCAAAACTTCCTCGAGTTTTGTATTTCTAGTGGGACTTTTCGAGTATCCTTACTAAATTATTATTTAAAAGTAACTTTGTTTTTTTTAAACAGCTTGTACAACATTTGGTAGAAACTAGCTACTATTAACATGGCAATATCTTGTAAACACAGTTTTTCACAGACAATAAAATATATTTTATTTCATTTCAACTCAAATAAGTATAATTTGATTGGAGTATTCACGTCATCATCATCACTCGTCATTAGTTCGAGGGAATCTATATCAAGCTTTCAGAACTCGTTGGCTGCTGCCAAATATCATAAACCTCATCTTTGAGGAATGGTAGATCGTTAGTGATCGATCGATCGTGACAGACCTTGAGACAGTTGGATTGTTTCTCTCAAGCGTTGTCGAGGAGAATTTGAGAGGAGGACATTTTGTACACTAAAAATACCATAACGAATAAATGTCGAGGTCGAGTAATGTCTTAAAATATGGGAGCTAGCGATTGTTTCTTTGGGGTCTTTTGAGTCGAGGACATTTTGTACATTAAAAATACCAAAACGAAGGTAAACCTCGAGTAAATCTCGAGGTCTTAAAAAAGGGGATCAGCATTTAAACATCCTATTGCTATTTATAGGGTAGGTAACCAAATAGGTAGGTAGGTATTGATTTTTTTACATGTGCCAAATAATTGTATGCCAGTTCCCGTCTCACGACCGTCGAGCGTGGTCGCGGACTGTGCTATTAGGAAGGACCTCTAAACAGTCAACTAAACGTTAGCAGGAGAACAGTAAACGTACATGGTATAGTCGAAATAATATTCTAAAATAAAAAAATAATAATTATATTTCTTAACCTTGAAAATTTTGAGGTACCTACCTTCTCGATAAGCATCTGCCTATCAGTGATGTTAAGTCCGAGTCCCGTAGCTTCACAGTCAGCGGGTACCACTACGATCTTATGCCGGAACTTCGGAGACTCCTCCTTTAGGCGACTGAAGACCTGAAATCGCAACGGATGTTAGTAACCCAGCGGTAATACCGGCAATAGTGGGTCTTAGGTTCAAACTCGGTCATGCATTGAACCTATAAATTAATGCGAGCACAAAACGATGAAGGAAAACATCGTGATGAAACTGGCATGCCATGGGTCTAGACAAATGCCACTTTCTGTTGGCCTTAACGCCTGCGGAAAGATTAAATTATATTAGCTGTGGAAATGTCACGTGACTGCTGCCTAGTTTTACCTTAACAAATTTGCGTTAGCGAGAAAGGAAAACTAAGCGTGTGGTCATTTGTCTAGTCCTCAAAAATCAAAAATTTTAAGGAAAGTGCCACCAGTTAGACTCCTATTTAGCGGTGATAGGTTTGCAACTTGTTACGTAGAATGATAACTACTATGCCAGAAATAAAATGTTTGGACATGCCTCTGACACTCTACTTGGTATCCTTAAGACCTGGGCCTCCCAGATCTGTGAGGATCCATGATCCATGCTATCTAACTGTGTACCAGTGCTATCTGGTGGTGGTGTTATGGTCACTCTGTATCATGATATAGGTATAGGCTACCTATAATAATAATATTCTGGACGTTTTACAGACAGCATCATCTAGCCCCAAAGTAAGCAGAGCTTGTGTTATGGGAACTACATGACTGATATACTACTACTATATATTTTTTTTGTAAATACATACATATTATACATATAAAACACCCAGACCCGAGACAAACATTACAAACATTTGTATTTTTTTTTTTATTGTTCAGCGGGAATCGAACCCGCAACCTTCTGCGGGCCTTCGCCCACTGCATCACAGAGGTCGTCTTATACCTATAGCATGGATCTGAGGACCGTCATTCTAGGGAATTACAATCCTGAGAGTGTTTGTTTATTTTGTAAGCGAATATGTGTGTAGCATATCTTTAGTTGGAAAACGACCTTAAACATAGACCTTGTTATATTTTATGGTTATTTTAGTAGTGTGCGTTTAGCAGACAAATGGCAATTTGTTTATTTTGCATTATTTACTCGTCGTAAGATGATTGTTCGTAAATATTGCAAATATAACATTGTCACATTACCTTAGATTATATTTATGTTATACTAGCTACTGCCCACGGCTTCGCCCGTGTAGTAAAGTCCGGATAAAAAGTAGCTCCCGTTAAGCTTTGGTAAGAAACGCATTCGCCATTTTGTCGTCGACTTATTTTGTAACGTCGGTACGTTGCAGAATTGATCTCCACAAAAAGGTGTTTTATTACAAGTCAAGTCAAAATTCATTTATTCATTAAAATCACAAGGATCACTTTGATACGTTGGTTTTGTCTACTGCCTGTTCCTCCGCGACCAAGCCACGAAAGAAAGGGAACCTTTTTCCTTTTACCTACATTTTTTATCGAGTAAGGAGCAGTTTCAATCCATATAATATTACAGCCTATATTCACCCTGAAGGGTTCTAAATATTAGTGAAATATTTTTTTAAATCGGATGAGGCGTTGTATATCATCCTCTAAATACAAACTTGCAAACATTACCTCTTTATAATATTAGTGTAGATTTGTACACAAAGTTTACTAGTTGTGAAGTTATGACGTCAAGTTCTGTCCGAATGCCCTGCCGATGCTGTGATGGCGGACAGTGTGATTTTATTACCATCCAATAGATGTATATATATATCTGCTGATATATAAACCATTTTCAGTTATATATTTGGGTGAAAAAGCTAAAACAATTCATGAAGAGCGTCAAAAAATATTTTTATATTAATTTATCATATTTTTTTTCACACAAATATATACCAAAACTTACCGAACTTAAACATAATACTTAATTAGATGTGAACATAATTTATAGATATTAAGTAAAATTAGCACCCATCAATTTTTATCTACTTAACTGTTGTATAGATAAGGGTAAACGGACTTATTCACAGGATCTTCGAAGACCTCAGCCTACAACTAAGGCTCTAAAGAAAGGTAAACGTAGCCCGTTTACCTTTCTCACAGGATCTTTAAAAACCTATATCTGCTTAAAGCTCTAACTTATTGCTCTAAAAAAGATTAAACGGGCTAACTCACAGGATCTTCGAAGACCTCTTCCATTCTCGTGTAGATATCCTTGCCTTTCTTCTGTCTCACCAAGAGATACAGATTCTCCACCTCACAGCTTCGGAGTAGTTTCTCCACCAGGATTTTGCCGAGAAAACCTGTGAAGAATTGGTTGAGAAAGGCACATGAGTCGTGGTACGAACGTGGTATTCATGACATGCATCGCATCAGTTGTTGCAGATGTCTATAGGCAGTGAATCATATGGTGGGTCCTTATAACATAAAAACAGTATAATTTACTTTTACATACAGTATATATATATATATTTTTTTATAAGTACTTGACACATTGTCACATTGTTTTTTATAAGTACATTGACTTTTGTAGAAAAACTTTATTACCTAATACCCATTTTTATTAAGGATTTCTGTACTGTTACGTACTGCGAAAATGGCGTTTTAGTGGTTGCATTTATTTGTCAATTTCATTCATTTCAAAATAATTTTAATTCTAATGTATTTTTTTTTTCGTAATATTATGTTTGCCGCGGGACAAATGTTTGTATCTGCAAATATTTGTCTCGAGATCTGGGAGTTTTCTATGTGTATAATGTATTTACAAAAGAAAAAATATGTATAAGTAGTATATCAGTCATGTAGTTCCCATAACAGAAGCTCTGCTTACATTGGGGCTAGATGATGCTGTGTGAAAATGTCCAGCATTATTATTATTATTAATACGATATTATATCAGTTTGAATATAAATTCAAACTATCGTAATTAGTAGTAGGTAATACCCATTATTTTGCGAATAACGTTAGAGCTTGTGTTATGGGAACTAAATGACTGATATACTACTTATACATTTTTTTTTATAAATATATAAATACTATACATGAAAACACCCAGACTCGAGACAAATATTTGCAGATCATACAAACATTTGTCCCGCGGCGGGAATTGAACCCGCAACCTTCTGCGTCTCAGGCGGACCTTCGCCCACTACGATCGCCTCGATTTTACAAAGTACTTACATTAAACTTTTAAAGAACATGATATCGAAATATAAGAAGGTACCTATCTTTTGCAAATAATTGTCGGGTCTTCAAGGTTCAACAAAAACGAGACCTTGCGGTCAAAAAATAATGAGGACTCTTTTACTCTTGAAAATGGTCATGAGAAATATTTTAAGGCTAAAATTGAATAGCGAGGTCACTTGCTGCCGAAATTTGCATAATTTTAAGACGCAAAAAATGAAGATTATTTTTAACTTTACCATCGTTCCGGAAATAATCAAAATTTTAATTGTGTTTACTGTTTTACCTTCCTTAAGTTATTATTCATTGGAAGTGTAAACAAAACATAAATTCAATACAACCTTGTCTTGTCTCATTTATTGGGTAGTATTTTATTTATCTACTAAAATCTATTATTTTATTTATGTTCCGAACCAGATTTAAACTGTATACTAGTTATATTTATATTTTTAATGTTTGTAACGTGTAATGTGTGCCTTAATAAATAAATAAAAAAAATAAACATTGTTATATTTTTATCGATACGGTCGTATATTTTACTCTTTACAAAAGTGCTCATTTAAAGAACTAGATGCGAAAAATAATTAATTGTGATACGTTTATAAATGCCACTCTCATCAAATTTGGCACTGACATACAATAAGCGAACTAACTAAAGAGTATAAAAAAAAAGGCCAAGTTCGTGTTTAACTCACGCACCGAGGT
The DNA here is from genome assembly GCA_961405105.1 of Perizoma affinitatum. Lineage (NCBI taxonomy): Eukaryota > Metazoa > Arthropoda > Insecta > Lepidoptera > Geometridae > Perizoma > Perizoma affinitatum. Next base: position 1,447,846 of record OY560207.1, read on the forward strand.
TTCCGTACAAGCTTGTATGTTCACCAAAATAATTACCATCACTCGAGTTCATAAATTATGAAAGCACCAAACATTGCACAAACGAAACGTTAGTCGAATTGAAAGACAAACTTAACTTTGTAGTTGTAGTTTAAATATAGATCTCCCATACGATAAAAATCACAGACACAAATATTTGCAGATACAAACATTTGTCCCGCGGCGGGAATCGAACCCGTAACTGCGTCTCAGGCTTAATAATGAGCTTGGTAAAACTTACCCGTAGCTCCAGTAATCAGCACATTCTTCTTGTTGTAAAACTCTTTTATCGGCGACGGTCTGAGCTTATTCATATTCTCGTCTAAAATACCCTGGGCCCTGTCGCAGTTGGTGCAGTATTCAGACCGAGGTCCTACTATACTGGTTTTTAGAGCGTGCGGGTAGGTACAGAGGTCGTTCGTTGTAGTCGGCGCCATTTTGTTTTATTGCGTTTTATTTTTGCATTGTTCTGTAGGACAAAAAAGTAGGATGGAATTAAAATTATCGTGGTTTGTTAGTAAAAGTAGAAATTAAAATTTTCATTACATTTTATATTCTGTTCGCCGTTATTTGTGAACGTTCTATATAGGGTATAGACCACTTTAAGATGTTTATAAATAACATGAACAGTGACTCATGCTGTTTCTAGGTCATATTTAATATCTCAGCTTGAATTTTACACGATTGCAAAATGCTCTCAACGCAAAAAATTGTTTTGATGACTAAACAGTGAGGTATGATGTTTGTGGTTGAGTTAAATACTATGTACTACTTGGTAATTGTTACGATGTTTTGACTTAGTAAATTGGATGCTTACTAAAAAATACCTCCCGCGCCAACAGCAAAGTTGTGAATGTATTATTAAAGTCAAGTGGTATAATATAGAATGATGAATAATAAATTACAGTATAAATTAAGAGTTTTTACATTTTATTATAATGATATACCTAAATAATTCAAAATTATTTCAGGGTACTGGTCGAAGCAACGCGTGACCAGAGAGCTGGCTCTTATCTGGGACAACAGATAAGCATTGCCATTCAGCGTGGCAATGCGGCCAGTATTTTGGAAGCGCTTCCGTCTGGTAGTGATCTGGATCAGTTGAGCTATCTATAGATCGTTTGCAGCTTTAGATAGCTAGCTGTTTCATCAGTAGTTGTACATAGTTGTATGAATAAACCTATATAATTCTTTATTCTTTAATGTACACACGAATAAACACTTACAAAAGGCAGAATGAAATGTCATGTTCAAAGGCGAGCTTAACCCTAAAAAGAGTTTTCTTCCAGCAAACATTGAGCCAGAGAGAGGTAATTATAGAAGTAGGATCGTGTACATTAATAGGTATAATGTAGTACCTAATTAGTGAAAACTATTGAAAAAAACATTGTCATGTTATTTCATTCAGATATTTAATGTCGCCATAACATTAGTAAAGTTTTTCAATATTTAAAAATCTCTGACGTGCTTTTCCAAGAAACATCATTGAAGTCATATAAAGCAATTATAAAAAAAAATGCATTAAACTTAGCTATTTTGGAAATATAATAATAATAGAAAATGCATATTATTATATCTTCGGGTATCTGACGTTCATATATTATTTATTGTATACCAATAAACACTTACACAAAAGGCACAAAAGGCAGAATGAGATGACATGTACAAAGGCGAGCTTAACCCTAAAAAAAGTTTTCTTCCAGCAAATCTTGAGCTAGAGAGAGGTAATTATAGGGACGTCGTGAGAAAAAAATGATATTTCGTTGAGCCTTGTAAAAACTTTTTTATAACCGAGTTTGTTTGTGTTACCATTTATTTTCAAAACGGCTTATCGTATTGTAATACGGTTATTACAATTGTTTGGTGTGATTATTAAGATAAGGTAAGTTACAGATAGAGTTTATTGTTGAGTACAAACATAAATTAACTGAATAATGAGCGATCGATTTTAATGTAGACGAAATAGTTCTCTACTAAGCGCCTACCATAGACTCGTTATCTGTTCGAATTCGTTCCAGACTATCCTCGTTTGCCTTTGCTTTATTTAACGCACACGAGGATAGTCTGTGACTAATCACCCTTAGGCAATCAGCAGGTTAAGATTGTATCTAGGTAAACCTTTGTTCCCTACACTATGACTAAAAAACCTATAGGGTTTGTAGGGTCCTGTAGGGTTACTTGGGTATTTGTAGGGTCTCAGATTCACAAAGATTCGCCCTTTTGCAATTAATGTCTAGCTAGACTTATGTGCCTAAACTTGGGTTTATTATGTAGATAGTTTACATTTTTATGTTTTTAATATACTTAGTTACTCTGTTGTTTAAATATTCATATTATAACGGGTGTAATAAAACCTTACACCACGCTGAAAGCCACATATTCTATACATCACGGAGATGTTTTTTTTTAACTAGATTCTGGAATTCCACTGTTTCTGGATATATTGAGGGTCAAATCTCTTTTTTTTTTAATTCTTTTAGGAAATTAATTCTAAGTGTTATTTTTGTGTTCGTTAACTTTGATCCAACCATTGTCAACATTTTCTAATTTTCCTTAATAAATTCAAATTTGAAGCTGCAGAAATGCCATGGATATCAAATTAAACGCACGCATGGCTTTGACTCGTACGTGTACCGAGCACGCACACAAACGCAAATTTTAAAAACATTTTTTTTTAACTAAAAATAAAAGTAGTTTGCCAGCAATTATTTTATCTCAATGATGAACAGTAAGCTTAGATTTCAGCTTGGTGATTGATCTTATTACACCCTATACAAAAAATATCATACGTTTTATATAATTTGTTTTATAGGAAATCAAAGAAACTTCTCATACAAAAGACATAAACGCGCGCGTCACGAGGCGGCGTTGCAAGCAAAAAACTAAACAAACACCCTTAAGATCATCAGACATCCTTAGATCTGCAAGGATACTAAGTAGGGAGTAGTTAGAGGTACGTCCAAACATTATCACTTCACGTGCCCATTTAAAAGTAGAAGAGCTTGTAAAGAACTCGCCCGGAGGAGTACTACCATAACGTCTATTTCTAGCGCCAAGCAGTAATGCATTAAGTCCGCCTATTGTTCACTTTTCACAAAATGTGCAATTCGTTGTAAATAAATAATTTAATAACACCAAACATTAATATTTATCAAACTAAAAATGTTTTTAACAAAGAAGAATTGTAAAAACACAAACCAAACAAAGTTTTTAAGAATCTGCAACACAAAAATCTTTTCTTATCCGGTTTCAACCCGTCTTAAGTTAATCTATTTATATCGGGCTAAATTGGTAGAAAAATATCTACGGTTTGAACGTACGTGTCGTCTTATTACACCCTGTAGCTACAAATTCAACGTAAAAACCTATTGATTTTTATTCATTAAAATAACAATGATCATTAGAATAGTAAATTCTTGCATAGTTTACATTATGCAAGATACTTTGAGAATTTACACCAATTTTCGTATAATAAGCGAGTTCCCCCTCACAGTCGGGTAGGTAGGTAAGCCAACAATTTCGCCAGATACTCTAGAAACCATCGCACGGAACTATCTTGCAGAGTATTACGAAAGTATACAGAGAAATCAGGCTTTAGACAAAAACGTATTTCGCTAACTAACGAAACTGCTAAGAAATAGTACCTACCCACATGAACTGAACGTGCAATGGCCATGTCAACTTGACTGCAGAGCCGAGTTGACTTTATATTCTACAATACTTAAAGCGAATAGGAAACTAAAAATATATTAGACAAATATTAACACATGGCTCGCCCGCGTACCTGGATAAAAATAGCCTATGTGCAATTTTATTTTTATTCAAATTGGTCTAGCCGCTACGATACAGATTATATTGATACAAGAATTGTCATCAAAATTGTGATTAATCTTATAAATTTTTTTAGTCGTTAGTCAACTCAGATCAGCTTTTTATATGTTACATATGGATCTTTATTCATTCTTCGGATAGGTATTTTTTTAAATAATCTTACGTGCTGATCGTAAAAGTTGAATACTACGGACCAAAATAAGTTAGTAAACCCAACGCATTTTTCATCGTCCATTGCCGCACCCTCTAGTGACTTATGACAATATAATCTCTAAATATAATTCATAAAATATCTTATTAAAATTTGTTGACATTGTTAAAATGTGCATTTACTTTATTATTATTGTATTTCACTTAGTTACAATAAATAAATAATTGAATTGAATAGCAAAAAACATTTAAAATGAATATAAGCCGTTTTGGTGATAAAAAAAATCAGTAATAGTCTTATTTTAAACGCATAAGTATATACGGACTCCGCGACGTTATCGCGACGTAGTCTCAAGTAGCCCCTCAAATTTAGTGGAAGACTTTCGATAACTTTCGTATAGACACTTTGTCTAGATATAACACTGACGTTGCATAATAGTGAACTTGAACTGAAATGTAGGTTAAAACAAACATTTGAGGCCTCGTTTCTACGTATAGGTACTAGTATTACAATATTATGTGGTGTAGGTTTGTTTTAAGTGTTTTTTTTTTGATACGCCATTTTTTTAATTTTTGCATCATCAGTCATCATTACTTAAGACTAAGGTGCTCAGATATTTTACTTGTTTGACACTAAAATGCACAGTTAAAAAAATGACAAGAGGCGGTCCTAATGCTAAAGAATTTTCTACCAGCGAACACAAAATTGAAGTAAAAACACGCTTTACTCCAAACGGTGTAGAAATACATCGTGAGAAAATCGGAATTGTCTACACACACAAAATTGAAGGCGTTTGCACTTTTTTAGTGTTCCAATAAGCGGCGATGACCTTGCAACCTGTCACGTAAAATACTAACTACTATGCAAAATGGACGCATGCGTCAAATAAGAATGTTTGGACGTGGCTATCCTCCTCTGTATCCTCGATTGAATATAGATCTGAGGGTGTCCATCATGGGGTTTAATAGTGTATCTGATTTTTGTTTTGCGAGACTCGCTTTTTGGCAGTTAGGAGTCTAGTCACTTGGTGGCCACACTACAGGTGTCAATGTGTCTAATCTTTAAAACCATTGTGAACCAAATGAAAGCTTAAGGCGTGGTAGGCCAAAAATATGGGATCTTTCATGACTATCTGTGACGTTAATACGTTTTAATAACCAGAATGATCAAATATGGTTACAGTAGATTACTACACTATCATGTTTTAAAGTAGGTACAGGTTTTTTAGTTTAAGAAATCGAAAGAAAACTATAAAATGCAATGTCTACGCGCGCCACGACATAACTGACTTGAATCTAATTTCTCATGACGACACAAGGGCTATAAGGCAAAACGCATTTCAACGCTTCATAAAATGCATTTCAAATCCGGGTTTCACCCCGTCTTAAGCGCTAAATTAAAAGCTTGCGAAAATTCAGTGTGCCATTTGCTTATTCAAACAGGAACGATCAAAATCAAATTCTTTATTGCAAAGTTATGCTCGAAACCACGCAACACACTATATTATTATGCAGGTCACACACATTTACAAGGTTAGCAAAATAGGTTAAGCGATATTTTGATCCAAATGTTACAAATTATGCAATAGAGCGAATTAATTAATGAATTGACACCAGGGGTCATCTTACACAAAAAAATGGCTTATATTTAATAATAAAAAAACAAACGACTGTAATCCCCACTAATATGGAGATTTAAGGATCCTCCGGATACCAAGTTGTTAGAATAGAAAGGGGGATCAGAGGCACATCCTAACATTATATTTGGTACATGCTCGCTTTTGCAAAGTACCTAGTTAGCATTTCACTTGACAGGATGCCGGCCCATTGCCGCTTATTGGAACACACTCCGATGGAATATTTGTCTTCGTTGTTTATTTTTTAATTCATTTATTCATTAAAATCACAAGGATCACTTTGAAACGTCGGTTTTATCTACTGCCTGTTCTTCCGCGACCAAGCCAGGAAAGAAACGTTTAAAAAGCATTGCGCAATGTATAGAATGAAAACATAAATTGATGCACGACGGGATTCGAACTCACGACCGGACCGGATCGATAGTGAACTAGCCGTAGAAAGCACGGTGGTGTGTCACCGTGCTTTCTAGTAAAGTTTGGAAATGGTATAGATAATCTAATTAAACATAATTTAATATAAAGCCGCTTATGCCCATTGGCTTACGCGGTCTTTTGTTTGAGTACCCGATAAATACCTACTATTGTGTTTGACACAAAGCTTCTTTTCGATATGTTATTTTTGTTAAACTATTAGTTACCTACCTACTTACATTGTTCTGCATACAATTTTATGCAATACTTTTAATTTCTCATTAAGTGAAATATGTAATTTCTTTTGAGAATAAATTTATTTGACCATATAAAGCACTGCGATACAACTGTCGCTTTATTGGCTTTTCCCATTTCATCATGGATCGAGGTAAGGGTCACACTAGCTGTATTTTTTTTTAAATCACTGCCATCTTACATTAAATTCATAACTGTCATAGTCATCACATATTATAATGAATAGATATAAAGCTATTGCGTGTTTCTATAGTTAATTAGGTAATGTTTAACGTGTGATAAATTAGACTAGATAATTTATTTATATTATTATTATTTGTAGGTAGGGTCCTTGTATGCAGGTATAATTATAAATTCCTGTTTTATAATTATATTTCTTTGTAGTGCAATAATGTTTACTAAAATTTATTGAAATCGTATCAAGTTTATATTTTACTAGATATTTTGAATAAAAGGCATTAATCATTGTATTTTTATGTTTTAATTAGGATATCTAGTCACTGTTTCTTGTTTCGTATATTTAGGTAAAAGGAAGGGTTGAAAAAGGCTCTTTTTAAAAACATTTCAAAAATAATTTGAAAAAACTTTTTGATGACTTGATTATAAAAAAACTTATCTCACCTGATTTTACCCGATTTTCCTGTCTAGCTCAATTTCACTCACTTTTTATGACAACACAAAAAATTGATTTTTTTTATATCAGGCAGAACACAATTAAGAACACTAACCACTTTAAAAAAAACAACAGCTGTCAGAAGAAAGCGCGCGAACTCTCTGTCATGGCGTCCACTAGACTATCGCAACGACCAAAATTATGAGGCCAAATTATTATGTAATTTTATTACAGTGTTACATAAAATAGCCGTTGGCGTGTTGTGCAAAGTTTTTTTGGGTTATCCGATGGGTATGTCGTCCGTCGTACGAATGAAATTACGTTTATGATCACAACTGACCATCTTCAATTCCCCCACTCTTTATTTTAAGAGTGGATTTGTTTTGTCACATAAAGGTAGGTAGGTAAGGCTATGACTATGTTTTATTGTTAGTTTGTCTGTTTATCGTATCACTGGTTCTTTTTTGGAAACCAAAATTAGGTTGGGTACGCATTAGCCAAAATAAACGCTGCTTCGTAAAAACTACCCAGGTACATACCTACCTACCATATTATACCTATATATGGTAGGTACCTGGGTAGGTATTTACGAAGCCACAGACTTACTAGGGATGCTAGCTAACGCATTACAAAACCGTATCATTTTCGTGTCACCGTATTATCGTACACTCTAGCAAAATAACTTTATGAAGGTTAGGTAGGTATGAAACCATGGAACTCGTTATTATATCACCTTATTTTTGTAAACTTGCAAAATAGCTTTGGGTAGGGTAGGTACAAAACCATGGAACTCATTTTCTCTCATGGAAGTCTAGGTAGGTAATAATAATAGAACCATTTTTTTTTGGGAAACCTTTTGTTTCGGTATCGAAATGAAGTGATAGATACCTACTTTGGTACAGCTTAATTCAAGCGACCGGAATTTAGATGTAAAGAAAATCAAATATCCGATATATTTGTGTAGTTCCTATATTTTTTGATGTCAAAGTAGGTATTTTTTCGATATTTTTATTCTGTCCCTGCTTTCATGAGTTTGAAGTTTAGTAAATACCTTCTTAGATATCGATATACATACGCTCCGCTACACACTAAGACGTCACTGAACACCGGTGTTGTAGTTGGTAAACCAAAATTAATTCTATAACCGAGACCAAACTAACTAATGTGGCGACAAATTGCCAATTTGTACCTATTGTTAAGAATATACCTACCTTTACATATTGTTTGTGGAACAAAAAGGATAGGTTCTTAATTTTGGTACTTACCTACATTTTATACCTACATACATGGTACTAGGTAGGTAACTATGTACGAATAATACAGATGAAATAGTTGATACATTTATATGTAGATCTAGTTCAACTGATCCAAATCACTACTAGACAGAAATGTCACCAAAATGCAGTTTGCATTGCCACTCGGAATTGTTCATGCGTTGGCACGAGTTCATACTACGTAGTTTCAGATTAATTAATTAGGTATTGATGTTTTATTTTATCCATCGTACCATCGTATCGAAGGCTTCGCATTAATATTGTAATTAAACGAATTGCTTGAAAATTAAGTACTCAGAGTGAGGCAGTGAAAACAATCTAGAGACAGCATACTTAACTGCAAAGTATGGTTGCCCTATACCTCTTGAGTATTGTTGTTCTGAGCCCTACAATTTAATTCTTTAAACAGTGTGTCTCACGGCTACACGAAGGACAAGTACCTACTTTAAATATTGATTTTAGGATGTCTTGATTAATGGAAACTTTCTTTGTGTTTTAAACATAAGTAATACTGAATTTAAAGATTTTTAAAAGTCACTTGCTTACGCCGTAACTTGGACCCGCTAAATGAGAAAAAAATCCTTCTATATTTTTATGATATCGATCGAAAGGATCATATCATATAAGTTACAAGGATCAATTTTATTCCTTCTCAATAACATATTATTATTTCAAATTAAAGGAATTTATACACGCAATCCGGGTCCATTTTTCCGAATCTTGAGGCTTTATAAATCGAAACCACTATTTATTCCTTTTAACCGCCAGTTTATCAGTGAATAGTAAAACCATTTGCTCGAAGATATAAGACGGAGTTTTCCGTGGAACGGAACGTATCTTCAAGCGTTGATATTGACAGCTGTAGTTTAGTTAGTTTTCTTTGCTCGTATGACATTTCGGTAGACTCTTTAATGCGTTCGTCATTGGTTAAAAAAATGTATACCAATAATCTGGCCA